>PVKU01000175.1:80732-115855 GCA_004027475.1 Anoura caudifer
TGGTGATGATGAACTCCTTTAACTTGACCTTATCTGAGAAGCACTTTATCTTCCCTTCCATTCTAAATGACAGCTTTGCTGGATAGAGCAATCTTGGATGTAGGCCTTTGATTTTCATGACTTGGAATACCTCTTTCCAGCCTCTTCTTGCCTGTAAGGTCTCTTTTGAGAAATCCGCTGACAGTCTGATTGGAACTCCCTTGTAGGTGACTGTCCCCTTATCCCTTGCTGCTTCTAGAATTCTCTCCTTCATTTGAATCTTGGGTAATGTAATTATAATGTGCCTTGGTGTGTTCCTCCTCGGGTCCAACTTCTTTGGGAATCTCTGAGCTTCCTGGACTTCCTGGAAGACTATTTCCTTTGCCAGATTGGGGAAGTTCTCCTTTATTATGTGTTCAACTAAGTTTTCCACTGGTTGCTCTTCTTCTTCCCCTTCTGGTACCCCTATAATTCGGATGTTGGGATGTTTAAAGATGTCCTGGAGGTTCCTAAGCCTCTCCTCATTTTTTTGAATTCTTGTTTCTTCCTTGTTTTTTTTTTTTTGTTTGTTTGTTTCTTTCTTCCTTCTGGTCTACTCCATTGATTTGAGTCCCAGTTTTCCTCCCATCTCTGTTGGTTCCCCATGCATCTTTCTTCATTTCACTTATTGTAGCCTTCATTTTTTCATCTAATTTGTGAGCAAAATCAACCAATTCTGTAAGCATCCTGATCACCAGGGTTTTGAATTGTGCATCTGATAGGATGGCAATCTCTTCATCGCTTAGATAAATTGGCTCTGGGGCTTTGATTTGTTCTCCGGTTTGAGCCATTTTCATTTCTGGGTTTTTTGTTTTTTGTTTTTGTCTAGTTGCGGCTGTTACGTAGTGAGGGGTGGAGCCTCAGGTGTTCCCCAGGGTGGGACAGCCCAGTCGCTGGGTAGTGACACTGTATGTGGGGGCGGGGTCGAGAGGAGATAATGGTGCTTGCTTTACTTACTCTCGGATTCCAGTCCCTTTCACTGCTTCCCCTTTGCCTGGATTATCTGCGCGTGAATGTGGGACCACCCGGTCAGCCAGCCACCTTGTGCAGCCTCACCGGGTCTGCATAGTTGCCGCACCGTGCCCGGGGTCTGCTCGTCGCCGCCTGTGCACCTGGGGGCTGCCAGCCACTGCTGCCTGCATGCCCGGTCCGCACCTCCGCTTTTTCCTGCCTCGACTCCGCCCCTCTTACCGGTCTGGATGAATCGTTGTTGGACTTCCAAACAGTTTGATTTTCTGAGTTCTGGTTGTTTTCTTGTTTCTAAATCTTTGTTGTCCTTAATTTTGGTTGTGATAAGAGGCACAGTGTGTCTGCCTATGCCTCCATCTTGGCCGGAACTGAGAACTCTTTTTAAATGGCAGTGTGACCTTGAGACTCTTGTTTAACTTCCCTGGGAGTCAAGTTCTTCATTGGCAATATGGGGCTGATGCTATTTCATTGAGTGATTGTGAGTATTAAATGTGATATTGCAGGTAACATGCTTAGCAGAGAGCTTGGCATGTTGCAAAGACACCCCTCCTTCACGTTTACTTGTTATCAAATGGTGACAATAGGCAGGCCCACAGAAGTGTCTACTTTCTGTTCTGGAACTGGGCTGATGTTATACAAGGGGAGAGAGACTCAGACGTTAGAGTCAGGACCCGGCTCTGCCCCCCACTTCCCTTGCTGTCTTGGCAAGTGACATCACCTCTCTCAGCCTCATTCCCTCACCTAAAACTTGGTGGTTGTGAGGATTAAGTGAGGTATGTCTGAAGGAACAGGTCATTGTGTGCTTGGTACTTAGAGGACACTCCATGTCACAGATGAAGGAAAAGCTGTGACAGGAACTGCTTGTTCCTTCTCTCACCTCCCTTCACTCCCTCTTTCTCTTCCAGACAGGGGGGCAGCAGCACCACTCTTCACACAATAACGCGCTTGGTCCGCACCAGCGTCCTTCCGGGTGGTGGACATTTCCAGTTTCCTGAACAGGAAGACACCCTTGGCCGGTATGCAATGGCATCCCAGTGCACAGCGCCACCGTGTGTCACGTCCCTGGGACATCCCGATTACTGGATTTCAGCAGAAGAGCTTTGGGAGTTGTAAGCACTTTGAAGGCATGTGGGGAAGGGAAGTCTTAAGAAACTACCACCTTTTTCTATGGGAGGTGCCTGGCTTAAGTCAGCTGGTGCTTCTAACTGACCAGAAAGGAAATATGGCCATTTGAGGAGGTGGACTCCATCGGGCTGCCAGGTCTCTATTTTGTATTCATGCTCTTTATGTCCGATACCACTCAAACCTGGCTGAGGAAAGACCAGGACTCATTCACATAGGGATGCCAACAACAGATGATGTTTAATGCATAAACCCTTCACAGGAATTTTCATTTTAATATCTGAAGGAAGCCTCAAGTTATAGGAACGACTCCCTGATATGTGAACTTCAGATACTATGCAATGAAGGTCGTATTATTTCAGCCCATTAAACAACTCTAAAACCACCAGCGATTCCAAGAGCTGGCCCTGCAGCCATACGATTCATTTGATTATTAAAGCGCCAACAAAATGCTGGCAATGGTAAGTATTACTATTTGATGCATCCAAGACAGGCTTTGGGGGAAAGTCAATTGAAGAGAGAGGCACATTGGAAAAAGCAGTGGCTTAGTGCTGGGCATGCAAAGATTCCCTCTGCAGACGAGGAGAATCAGTAGCAGGTCCCAAGGCACCGCCATTTCCGAGCGGGGTGCCCTTCTCTACTGAGCTGAGGAACACAGTTGCTGGCGCAAGGAGACCGCTGTTTTGAGGGTCCTTTCTAAGGACACGATTCAGTTCAGTGTTCCATGGGTTCCATAAATGAAGTCATAGAGTTAGGAGTTGGAAAGGGACTAGGAAAACAGCTGAGTGGATAAAATTAATGGAAAATGGGCAGCAGAATAAAAAGGCAACCAACTATGATGAACTGAACTACTGTTAAAGACGAAGAGGAGGAAAGGACAAGTCAGGAGCACCTGCCGATGTGGCCACCAGGAGGGCGGACCACGGCCCTCTCCAAATGAGCGCAACCTGTGCAACCGAGTGTGGGAGGAAACACCAGCGGGAGGGAACAGAGCGAAGAAAGGGGCCCTTGCACACACACTGGGGTTGGCAGAGTAGCGGCCCCTCAAAGACGTCCATGTCCTAATTACAAGAACCAGTGAATAATATCGGTGACCTGGCAATGACGAATTAAGGTTGCTCACCAGCTGACCTTACCATAGGGAGATTATCCTCCATTACCCAGATAGGTCCATGGTAATCACAAAGGCTCTTTAAGTGTGGAAGAGGGAGGCTGAAGTTCAAGGTAAGAGAGGGGTTGGACGATGCTATGCTGCTGGTTTTGAAGATGGAGGAATCGTTCAGAAGCCAAGGTATTCAGGTGGCCTCTAGAAACTGGGAAAGGTGAGGAACGGATTGTCCCTTGAGCCTCCAGGAAGCTGAGCAGCCCTGCTAACATCTTCATTCAGTCTTTGTTGACATCAGTTATCTACTGGCTCAAGGTAAAGTCCTGACTGCTCTCATTGAACAATGGTGTGGATACTCATATGTTTTAAGTTTTGATGAAATGCCTAACACTAAAACAACTCCAAACCACGGGTGTCAAACTCATCTTCACTGGGGGCCACATCAGCCTCGCGGTTGTCTTCAACGAGCCGACTGTAATTTTAGGACTGTATAAATGTAACTACTCCTTAACAGTTAAGCAAGAGCTGCCGCTGGGTAGGAACATGGTGCTGGGCCGGATAAAACAAGGTGCAGGGCCGGATTTGGCCCACGGGCTTTGGGTTTGCCACCTGTGCTGTAGGTAATAGGTCTCTGCCAATTTAGAAGGATTGGCAGATCTTGGA
Organism: Anoura caudifer; assembly: GCA_004027475.1. NCBI lineage: Eukaryota > Metazoa > Chordata > Mammalia > Chiroptera > Phyllostomidae > Anoura > Anoura caudifer. The sequence goes on from PVKU01000175.1 coordinate 84,610, forward strand.
TGTCCCTTGAATTCCCATTAAGAACACTGAAAGCCAGAGGGCGAGCTCATCGGCTCATGGGAGCTCCGGGGAGCCGGCAAAGTGGAAAGTGGACATCGGGCCCCTTTCCTCTTGATAGGGGACTCAAGACTTGGAAAATTTTAGCTTAAGGAAAAAGTTATAAGTCTAGCAAGTAATGTGTATGTTAAAGATTTTGTTTCAGAAACTATAGATAAGGCCCATCCTGGCTCCTGGGAAAAAGCCGGCCTCCTGGGGCACAGATAGAAGATTACCACCTGGGGACATCCGAACCTTTGTTCCAAGGAGAGCAGAGACCACCCTTCCCCCTTGGGAACAGCTAACTGGGAGGACAGGAATGTTGCAGCTTCTGAATCTCAAAGCCCTCACCGCACCTTGTTTGTCCTCCCCCACTTCCCTTATAAAAGATCTGGCCAGGAAAGAGAAGGGAAGATGGTTTGTCAGGGTATGAACCCACCATCTTCTCGATCGCAGGCCATCTCAATAAAGGGCCCATAAAGATTCAATTGCTGTCATTGCTTATTGGATTTGGTAGTGACAGGCAGCCCGGACGCCGGTGTCTTTTCCGGTTACACTCTGAGAAGGTGAGACCATCCCCTTCTGCATCTCTTAGACTACACGGCCAGGTGGCGGATATGCTTATGGAACTGTTCATCAAACTATCCAGGACAAGATCACCATGTCCAAATACAGGCCTCTGAAAGGTCTTCGCTTTAATACATATCCCTTGATTCATGGAGAAGAAAAAGAGGCATTAATTGGGGCTGGAGTTGAGGCCAACCCCATTCCCCCCCCACCCATGTTGGTGCTCTCCCAAGGGGCGTGAGGGCGGCTGTAAAGTCAGCAGTAGCCGACAATACACAGTCAGCCTGTTTTTTAAACAGACATTTCCTCCTGCGTTAGTGCATTATCTGGCCGACCTGCTAATTAGTCCTCTGGCCCCGGTAAGTTTTTTTACTTACAGGCTAGAATCTCTATTAGCACTCCTACAATAGGAGTCCCTCGTTTTTGCCTGCTATGTTTTGCACTGGGAGAAAAAGCACAGGCTTCTGCCTTTCTTTTTAAAGGGAAGGAAAAGAAAAAGCCCAAGTACAAAGAGAGTAGCTTTGGGTGTCGGTTATGGGCCATGCCTTGGAAAACTTGATTAGGTCCAGTGGATAAGTGACTTTCTCTAACGAAGTGACTGTAAAAACTTCTTTTCTTCTGCTAGAGCTTCCCTCCGGGGACTTGTTGGCAGAGAGAAAGGAGTTTCTCAGCAATAATACATTTCGAAGTTATTATGCGAGTGGAGGTGAAATACTGGGATTTGAGAAGATGTTTTCATGACAGGCCAAAGTGCTAAAAAATAACTGAACCGGTGCAATCTCCAGACACAATCAACATTTCAAAGTCTGCCGAAATTTGGTTGACTGCAAAATGACTTGCTTACTTAGGTTGCAGACCAAGATAAGGGCAATAAATGATGCACTTTTACACCCAGGGACAAAGGTGGCAGAGACGAAACCTTCTCTCTAAGGAAATGGTGGTTCCCTACAATTTATAAAAATATGGCCACGTTTATTGCTCATCAGTCAGCCCTGTGCCTCTTTATTTTGAAGAATGTGATTAATTGTCAAAATCAGTGGATCACAGTGTTGGGGGGTCAGAGTGTGGGATTACAGGTTGTTTCTTTGAGCAGAGAGAAGGAAGCTGGGAGAATGACGGGACCCTCAGGGAAGGCTCCGCAGGTCAGACTCACTAGGGAAAATGGGTGTGCAGGTCTATCGCCAGGGCCAGACAGCAGTGGATCGGAGTGGTTGCCATACCTGAAGTCCAGAGGGTGCTGCGTGGCAGGGCCAGACCCAAGGACATGTAAGGGGAAGCTCCCAGGAAGGACTTTGCTGTGGAGTGGGGTCATTGAACCATTTCTGAAGTCAGGATGTAAGGTTGGTTAGTTTTATTGAACAGTTCATTAGCTATTGTTGAGGACTTAATTAGTGTTGACCAAGTCATGCCTGCGCTTAACAAGAAGGATTAAAGCACTTGAACACTGTTCGCATCCTGGCTTTGCTTGGCACCAGGAATCAAACCCTTTGTGGCCTTACATTCTTTACTCATTTGCTCCCTTGTTTATTCATTCATGCGTGCCTCTGTGCATTCATTCAACAAACATTTGGTTTTCCACTGCAAATCTTGGATCACTGTGCTGCTCAGTTGCTGAGTAGTCTAACCCTTCAGAAAATGGGCTTGGTGGTGAATTAGGTACCAGAGCTCAGGGCAGGAGCTGGAAGAAGACTTTAGGAAATGCATGGGCTTACTGGGCTGGTCCCCATTGTGTAGGTGCAGTGCTTCAGATGGGATTTCAATTAGCAGTGTCGTTAGTGACATTATGCGCTGAACCTTATCCCAAGCACTTTGGGTGAACAAAAAAGTTATTGTGACCTAATGAATAGGAACAAGATGTTTCCCCCACTACCAGGGGACGTGATTAAATGGTCATCATCATTAATAAGGCATGCAAGGAGCAGGGAATGAGCCCCTTCCCTGCTGGGGGGTTAAAATACATTACTTTCCTTTAGCTTAGTTTGTTTGAATTTTTCATTGCACCTGTTACCTGATCATGTGCTAGTCTTCTTCCTTTTTTTCTCTCTTGGTGGGGGAGTGGAATGAGAATGTATATGTAGTGGTGCATTCCCAGGGAATAGATAATATTAAACCCAACACCTGTGGAGTTTGTGTTAGGTACCAGGGGCTGTGTGAAGTGACGAGCTCTTTGACATATCTTTCAGCCAGGGTGTGCATGCCTCTGGGGGTGCGTGGGAACTGTACGGGGGGCATGGAGAGCACTAAGGAATAGATTTCCTGAAACTCAGCTTCCATCTGAAATCTGTGCTGACTGTCCAGTGTCTGCCTGTGGTTTGCCAGGTTATTCGTGGCTCTCATTTCCTAATCACCCATTTTCCACGTTACAAAAGAAAAGAGTTTTCCTCACCAATCTGGGATTTTACTATGGTGTATTACCTGGGGGAGAGAATACCCCAGGGGACCCTTAAAAGAGACAATTTAATAATGCATTGCAGTTGCGGGTGGGATTCCCACAAGACCAATGGGAAAAAAAAGAGTTTCCTGAGGAAATATTAAAGAAATATTTGCACACCTATGTTCATTGCAACATTACTTACAATTTCCAAGAAAGGGAAGCAGCTCAAATGTTCATCAGTGGATGGATGGATAAAGCAAATGTGATAAATACATACAATGGAACATTATTCAGCCTTAAAAAAAGAAGGAAACCCTGGCTATTACATAGATGAAATTTGAAGGCATTATACTAAGTGAAACAAGCCAGCCACAAAGAGGCTAACACTGTATGATTTTACTTATATGAAGCATCTGAAGTAGCCAAACTTATAGATCCAGAAAGTAAAATTATGGTTGCCAAGGGCTGGGGGGAGAGGAAATATTCAATAGATAGAGTTTCAGTTGTGCAAGATGAAAAATTTCTGGAGATCTGTTGCATAACAATGAGAATGTAGTTAATACTACTGAACTGTACACATAAAAATGGTTAAAATGGTAAAGTTTATGTAATGTATTTTTTGCCACAGTAAAAAAATAATAAGGGAGATGGCACCTTAATTCATCTAAGTGACAAAGTCATGACAACATATCCATCCACCCATGCATCTGCCCATTTTAGGATTAGAATACAGGACAAATAAAGTTGTCATGAGCGCTTGCAGTAACGCATTTGTTTAAGTTAACAAGGTAGAATTAGACTTCTGACTTAAGTAAATTTGAGCAGGTAGTTGGTTTGACAGTAAGGTTTGGCTTTTCTGAACTTTATTTTCCGAATAGGTCATGTGGGAGACATTTTCCACAAATTGGAGCTAACTCCTCAGCTCTGACATTATGATAAAGATATATTTAAGGATGCATCTAATGTGCTGGAAAATATATCCTTTACAACTATTTAAACAATATACTAAAAATTTGGGGTATTATTTTAATGTGCAAGAGGAGATTAAAGTATGAGACCACACTTGGAGAGAAAATGCCTTGGTCTTTCTAATGATCTGCCTCTTTAGTAACTTAGCTGAGAGTTGAGAGAAACTTCTTTAAACCTGTAAGAGTTTTTTTAGTATTTCTTATACATACATAACAACATTCCCAAGCACAATAGGGATGATCTGAGGTTTAATTTCCATTGTTTTGATCAACAGAAAATAGTTACCAGGTCACACCTACTGACAAAGGAGAAGGTATAAGATGCTTCCGGTTTCTTCTCCCAGACTGTGGTTATTATGTTTAGCAGGGCAACTCAGTAAGCCGCTTACATTTGTCCTCCTGAGCCTGAGGGCTTATCCTTTTGGCCGTGAAGTGTGAAGCCAGGCCTGAGGGAGTTTCTGGCCATCCAGGTTGGCTATAGTTACGCCTTTTTTTTTCAGTAACATTTGGTTTTGGAGAAATGGAGGTGGCTACTCTTATCGTACCCAGGGGCTTATTCCTGCTCTGCCTGGCTGCTCACCGGCATGGTCTCTACTTGGAAGGTAGAGACAAAAAGAATCAGAGTCAAGAAGCCAGAGGCCAAATCTCCAAGACAGAATCTAAATTTGGGGGAGGATTCCCAGAATCCCCAGTTTCACTGCATCCTCCCTGGAAGGCTGTCTGGGCATAGTGGTCGCAAACCCTGGGCCTCTGGAGTCAAAGGTCCCCAGTTCAAATCCCAGCTCCTCCACTTTCTATGTATGTGTCCTTGGGCAAGAGACTTAATATTTGATTCTGTCCTCTCTGCATGGAAGTAATGTAAAGATTATTCCATGACACTAGATTGTCTGGGATTGCCAGAATTTTGAAGATGTAGGCAGAAAGTTTTCTCTAGATCTAGAATGGCCTTGGTGTATGAGTTATGTCTTTTTTAAACTGTTTAAATTTGTCCTGAGAACTTTACCTATTTTTCCCACCCATCCACCCACCCTATGAGTTATTTCTTGAAAGGTAATCCATCAATGCAAATGCCACAAAACCATCCACCACCATGTTCCTTATTTACGTTATGGGAACAGGTTAGCCACAGGAAGATAGGGATGGGGAAAGTGGGAGATTCTGGGGCAGAGAGAGAAAAGGGGTAGAGAACAGTAAGGCAGCTACAGTGAGTACACACCCCAGTGTCTCAACCATTAGTGGATAGAAGACACCTGGGTACTTAGAACAAAAACAAAGTAAACGTTCTACAAGCATGAAGTCGGGTGATAATAAAAATGGGGAGTGGCAATAGGCCCACACGTCTTTGTGTCTTTTGTCTCTTGGTGGAAGTTCTTTCTTCAGGGCTAGTCTGGAACCGAAGTGGTGAAGGTGAAGTTTCATCTTGTTGCCAGAACTCCTGCATGTGGCTGTGTGGGTTGTGTACCCTACAAAGGGGCTGACGGAGGAGAAAATTAGAAACTGATCACCAAACTGTGCGCCCTGCTATGGGCTGAGTCAGCCAGGAGGCAGGGGCACCTATTCCTACCCCACGAAAGTGCTTTCTCTTCTGCCAGCCTTGCTCACTGTGCTGTGTCCTGAGCACCTGCCCAAATTTGGGTAAAGCTTCCACACAGGCCAATGGAGAGCCTGCTCCTGTCCTCCATTTCTGTTGTCTTCAGTCCACCTCATGGCCTTAAATCTTGATGTCTCCTTTGTTGAAAAGTTTGAAAATATTATGCATGCTAATAAGCAAGGGATTTGACCTATGACCTCTCCTAGGAGGAGTGTGTGTTTTAAGAGAATGACTTGGAGAAGGCCATTCTCCATACACAGGTGGAATTGGTGATGGAGGAGGTGGTCATCAGGCATTACAGGGACTTTTTTTGAGAGGGACAGATCTTTCTGTTTTGCAATCCCTTTATACCACTAGTTAGTTCATAGAAAACCAGGTCTGTCTGTCTCCTGGTCTTAAAAAGGTGTGTTCTCTGTAAAAGTGCACAAAAATTTAGAATGAGAAGAATTAGCTAACAAAGACCAATGCATTTGGTCAGTGGCTTCCTTGTGACTTTGGATCTTTTCTTCCATTTCCTTCTGTTTCTTTTCCGTATCTTCCTTTCTCCTCTTTCCCGCAAGTCCCCGCAGGAATATTGGCTAAGGGTAGGGCTTGCTGTCTTCCACTCTTGGCCAAATGAAGGTTCCTTTATTTCCACAATGAACAGATGTGCCCAAGAAAAGACTGAATAGTTTCATGTTCTCCAAGGGGTGGATAAAACCCCTTATTTCCTCCACTTTCAGTGAGTGAGGGAATTAATGTTAATTAATAGTATTATGAATCTCAGATCATATTTTTGAACTGCTAAGAACATCTCCTTTGTTCTTACAATCTATTCAGCTAACAAAGATTGGTTCTATGAATCCAAAGCTAAAAAATTGGCTTCTCTGAATCTGCAAGTTTCAATAGCGGGAACTGTGTAAATCTTTGCTTTCTCTCTTGCTCATGCTAAAATTGAATTTTGTTATTGTATTAACTCCAGGTCCTTACACACTGTTACCCTAAATCACATGTTAGAGAAGGAGAGAACTGCCAACATGCCGAATGGTGTGAAATATAGCTCCTAGCCGAGACCTTCTTGGGAGGCATAGATAAAGGATTTGGGAGAAATACCCTGTGCTGTTTCAGGCTTGTCAGGCAGATCCGTGTTCTGTGTAACAGTTGGATGACAGGGTCCCGGGAGAGGTTTCACGGCTGCTGCACCTCGCCCAAGAGTGACATTGGAAGAGAAGCCGAGGCTGGCTCCGGGTCAGAATGGCCATCCAGCTGGCAGCCACTGCAATCTGCTCCTGGAGAGGACTTCCTGCCTGACCCCGTGGTCCTAGGGGACCTCGCGCAGTGGGCCTGGGGCACTGGCTCAGGATGCATTTACGCAGATTTCCTGGACTGTGAGTAATAAACATGCTTAACAACCTGGCTGGCAAGTTAGCGCCAACCCAGCAGAAGTAAAATGGAGTAGGTTGAACTCTCACCAAGAAAAGAACGCTTTCTAATTCTATCTGTTTTATTGAGCTGTGTGAAATAGGGAATGAATCAGAAAGGACCAGCCGCCCCCTGCCTGCAGAAACTCCCCCAACCTTGGCTGCATCTCAGGGCAGAACGAGCTCCTGGGGCTCATAAGGGACCGAGCCTGTCACGGGAAGCCGGTGAGCTCACGTTCGTGGTTGTGGCTGAATTCTTAACGTACAGCAGAGGTGGAAAAATCATGATGTTTCCTTTCCATAATGGAGCAATCAAACTACAGAGAGTGAGTGTGTTTATGCGTCTGCGAGTCTGAGAGGCAGGGAGGAATGCATGCATGACTTCCATCCAGGGAGGGATGCAGGCCCCGGGCGGGGAGAGCTCAATAGCTGTTTAACCATTTTTAAACAAAGCATAAAATCATATTGACCAAAGGCCTACTGGGCATTCTCCACGTGTGAGTATCCTCTAGCAAACTTGTTTCCCAAACGGAGGGTTTGCTAACAAAGACTCAAGCATCAAAGTCGTCAGAGTCCTGCGGGCTCACGTATGGGCCCTTGTTAATATGCTTAGGTAACCCCCTCTGACAGCTGCTGTCTGGGGCTTCTGCGCAGAACCGCGAAGTGTTGCGTGCTCTGCGCTCTGAGATTCCCTGGGCCGCTGACGGAGGGGTAGCTGCCGCTCACGGGAGGGTGATATACTGCTCCTGCTCTTAGCGCAGGCAGCTCTGAGATACGTGGGAAAGAATTTCCAAGACACCAGGGTGAGGGATGAGCCACATCCACTTCTCGTCTCGGCAGCAGGAGCGTTTCTGAAACAGTCTGCGGCACGCAGACTTGTAGCTCATGAAGAACATGTTGTTGATCCGCCATAAGCATGCAGCCTGGACTGTATTTGTTGAGGAGAATGAGCTCTTGTTTCTTACTTTTGATACCGTGAAATCAGCTTCTCCTAAAGAAAGTCACCGGTGAAATTCTGGTTGTTTTTAGTGCTTTTTCATCTTTTCGGGCATGGAGGAGGTGGTTCCTACAAAGTCTCATTTTACTGTTTGGAATGTGTTAATTTGTCAGATCAGTTGCTAATGGACACCTGCAATTTCGGAACAGGAGCCAAGGTTGGGTGTTGTAGTTGGCTGAACAAAGGCGTCCAAAGATAGCCGGTTCTAATCCCCTGTGAATGCTACCTTTCTTCTGGAAAAAGGGTCTTTGCAGATGTGATTAAGTGAGGAATCTTGAGATGGTGACATCCCAGATTCAGTGGGTGGGCCCTCAATGCAGTCACCGTGTCCTCCTGTGACAACAGGGGAAGGCAAGGCAACCGTGGAGGCAGCGGCTGGAGGGATGTGGCCGCAAACCAAGGGCTGCCAGCGGCTGCCAGCGGCTGGAAGAGGCAGAGAGTGGCTTCTTCTCCGGAGCCTCCGGAGGGAGTGTGGCCCTGCCAACGCCTTGGTTTTGGCTCAGTGATGATTTCATTGTCTGGCCTCCGGTGAGAGAATGAATTTCTGGTTTTCTTTTTGAGCCACCAGGCTTATGGTGACTTTACTACAACAGCCACAGGAGATTAATATGTGTTCTATTCATTCATTTTATTTAGGCAAGACATATTTATATCTATCTAGATGTAAACAAATATAACTAAAATATTAATATAAAATAAATTTTATATGGAAAGGACAGATTTCGTGTGTGTGTGCGCGTGCGTGTGACTGTGACTGACAGGGAAGGCACGTTGTAAGCACCGTGGAGACGTTCTTCTTAAGAGCTTACAGTCTAGTGCGCTGGCTGAGTGCAAGGGTCAAACTGCCTTAGGTTCACATGTATGACTTGTCAGCTCTGTGATCTTAGACCAGTTAAATGACTTCTTTGGGACTTAGACAGTTCTTTCAGGATTAAGTGCACTAATCCATGTGAAAGTACAGAACCTGCCTGGAAGTCCTTGAAAATGTCAGCCATTCAGCGATGGCTATCTAGGCCGCTCCAGCCACAGTCAAGGCAAAGTCTGGCAACTTCCATACCTACTGGACGAACTAAGTGCTTTGAGATGAAAAGGGACGTAACTCACTTTCAGCTGGGAAATTTATGGAAGCATTCAGGATGAGGGGGCATTCGGGTCTACACTTTGAGGTGGACAGGTTTTCTGAAGGCCAAGGCAGGGAGGTGGGGACCAGGCAGACATTCCAGGTAAAGGAGGCTGTGTGAACAGAGGAGCAGCCAAGAAAATCACTGGGTGTTTTTGTGGTCTGGAAGGAGGGCTTGGGGGACAGAGTAGGCAAAGCAGGTAAGACAGGTCAGGACCTGGTAGGGAAGAGTCCTTAAAGACTCCTCAAAATATTTGCAGCTGTACACAGCTACAGGATGACCAATTAAGTCACAGGTAATTAAACCCTTGCTAGAGCATGAGCAAATTCTTGGCACAGGTTGCTTAGAGGAGTGGGAGGGAAAAGAGTCCTCCACTTGTGAAGTGTCGGGTGAAGGAATGGCCAGACACTCACCACCAGTCTGGATGAGGTATTGCTTTGAGCTGGGCAGTTCGTGGCCAGGTTTAACAGTAATTGCAGTGGCGCCTTCTTTATCTACAAGGGAATCACTTTGCCCTGGCTTCAACCATAGCTTTGGAATCTGCGCTATTTAGTGCGTTAAAGTATGCCCATCAAGTAGGTAAGTTATGCTAGCAGGCCTGGAGCAAACACACGGGATAAGTGAACACTTTACAAAGCAAATAGCAAACCCAACGTCTCTCACGCAGCTTGTTGAAAGTTGGAATTCTCACTGTAGTCAATCTTCCGGGATTTAGGTGCCTGCACACGCTGAACTCAAGGAGGAAGGGATTTACACATTTAAGGGCTTTGGAAAGGCAGCCGGGGCGGGAGGCTAGAAACTCAGCGGCCTACAAGGTGATGTGGTGCTTGTGCCCAGAGCCAGACTTTTATAACAGAGTGAAGTATATCTCTGTAGGCCTTTCATTATAGAGAGTGAGACTCGACAGCCATCAGTCCTTGGCTACCTGGATAGCATATTGAAATCAGCTTGCTAGTTGGGTTGAAGTCTCTGACATGTGGTGGGCAGAGAAGGTGAAGCCAGCCTCTGGCACCCTTTCACGGGAGTTTGAAAAGGAAACATTTTTCTCAAGTCACAGTGGACTCAAAATTCCAAACAGAATCAGTGGGTTTTCCAGTGTGAGGTTTGAGTGGGAGGTAATTTCACTCTTTCTTTTGCTCAGCTAAAGGTAGGTGATAAAAACAAAAGGCTTTATTTACGGCAGAGGTGAAGTATTTGGAAGAAGAAGGAAGTGAAAATGATTTCAGGGGAAGATTAGGATGAATTGGCGACCGGGGGTCGCGGGGAAGTCCTGCGGGGCCAGAGGTGCGGACAGGAGGAAATTCAGGAGATACCTCCAGCTCCTTCCCCCTGTCCTCTCAGCTCTCTCTGCGAGCCCTTGGCCTCTTACCTGCTCTGAGTCTTCCCTGACTGCGGATTTTCTGCTGATACCAGGATTGCCAATTGTAGAGCAAATCTAGACAGTCCGCGGTGTAACACATCCTAAGAACCCAGTTGTTTCCTATTGTTAGGATGCCCCCAAGCTTCCAGAATAGTTCTATAAAAACCTTTGCCTTAAATAAACTACTAATACGTGCAATGGCGTAGATGGAGCTCATAATAAGTATGTTAAGTGAAAGAAATCAGTCAACATGTGCACATACAGTGTCATTCCATTAACATGAAAGTCTAGAAAGTGCAAACCTATCTATAGTAACAGAGGGCAGCTTGGTGGTGGCCTGAAAACTGGAGCAGCTGGGAGGCAGGAGGGCTAACATGGGCACAGGGAAACCACTGGATGTGATGGTGGTAAGTACGTTTGTTATTTTGATTGTGGGGATGGTTTTGTGTGTGTGTGTGTGTATGCATATATATATATTTTAAAGTATACTGCAAAAATATGAAATATTGTATGTTAACTCAACAAAGCTATTACAAAATAACCTTAGCATTAGGACATTGGCTCATTACACATGACTAAAAGCAAGGAGCAGAAAAATAACCAGGAGTCCTAATGTCACATGGATTGGTCTCCCCCTTCGGCTGCCCTCGCTGTCCTCGTTGGTCAGGCCCACATTCTCCATGGAAAGAAGGGAAACAAATTCTCGAGCGAGAAAGCAGAGTTTACTGGCCTAGAACCAGTGACCCCTACAGCCCATTCCCTTTTGTTTGGTTAGTCCACAAACATGTCCCATATACTCCGGAGACAGTGACCGGGCCTGAGACTCTGGGCCCCTTATGTGGCTCCTGCTTTTTGCTGAGTCCCTGTTTCTCATATGCTGAGAAATGGGGAAAAGGGAAGCCCGTATCTGAAGTTCTCAATCCAACTATCATAGACCCCGGTAGGAAGAGAGAAGGGCATAGACATTTTAGGTCCTAAGACCTTTTCCTTTATTACTGAAATCCTTGTCGAGTGTATACTACTTGCCGAGAGCCATGCTTGTAATTGGTAATAAAATGATGAACAAGATGGAAAGAGCCTCTCACAGCGCTTCCTGTTTAAGGCTGCAGAGGTGACAAATAACCAGGGAATTATGCTGTCGGCTGTGTGCATCCACTGCGGGGGTGGAAACACGGAGAAGGCACCTCGGATTGGAGTGGTTAGAGGAGGCTTCCTAGTGTTAAGACTGAGAAATGACTTGAATTTTATGAAAACACAGAGGACAACTTTTCACAAGGAAGGCAACTGAGTGCCCTAAAAACACTGGAATAAAGTCATGAAGCTCACAGCACTCTGAGGTTGCAAGGAGGTCCGGGAAGACAGCACCCAGATTTGGAGCCGACTGCAAGCACTGGATTGAATGACAGGAGGGTGACATCACTGCAGCGCACTCTCACTGGGCTGTAATAGCGCCCACTGGCGGTGGTGACAGGCAGTGCAAAAGTCCCAGTACAGTAGGTCTGAGGACCCCTGTGACAAGGAAATGGGCACCGAGGTGACCCAAGGGAGGCATGAATTCATGCTCCAATTTTACATGTGCAGCCGTGAAATCTTAGGAAAAACAGGAGGCTTGGCCAAGATAGCAAATCAATTGGTAACATAGAGCACAGGGTCTGCAGTGGGGAAAAAAAAACCCTAACTCAGCTGGTTTTTAAATTTGTGATTGACAGAAAGTTTGTCTGGGAAATATTCTCTCCAGGGCCCATCCCTGAAGTGTAAGTACAGTTCACGGCAATAATTGCCTCGTAGTCTGGAGGTCATGGCAAAGGCATCCCTCTCTCTTGGGCTGGATGCGTGGTGGCTTTCTGAGAGCATCCGGGGCCATTGGCCTGATCCAGGCAGGCCAGGTAGGCTGCTCAGGCTGCCACCCAGCAGGCGGGTGTTTTAAAAATTTCCACAGGCTGCTGCGTCTCTTATCAGGATGGTCACTCTCTGGCTAATGAAAAACATCTTTCTGGTCCAAACATGACCTTGAGGTTTATCTAAATCGTTTGTTGCTCAGCAGAACAACATATATCAGAAGTGAAATATATGCCAAAAGACACTTCTAATGCACCATTTATCTTTTCTGTAATTGATTCTCATGCAGGACAAATACCCGGTGGGGATTCACAGAGGGCTTAACACACTCTGCCATTACAGTGACATCATCTCCCAGAAAGCAGCCCTTCTGGGTACTTGACAGACGCCAGGGTCGTTTTGTTTTTTAAGTGCTGCTCACAGCACCACATTTAACTATGGGGTTACAAGGAGCAACCGCTCCTCTCGTAATTCCCACCCTTCCTTTCAGCCTGCCCTCCCAAGCTAGTCGCACACTCCAATCAAAATGAAATTATTTCAAAATCCATACCCAATTGATTATTCTTTCCAAAAGAACGTATGTAGCAATACATATCCATCGACTTTCAGTGTCGGTGAGTGTTGAGATTTATAGTCTCTAGGCAAATATCGAGCCGGGTGGCATTGTGGTCAGTTACGTCCCTCTCCGTCAGTAAATCTAAGTGTGGACGTTGGGAAGAGCCAATGGCCAAGGTGGAGTGTTTGTGCAAACTGACGCCTTCAAAAACTGCGAAGGTGACATGGAGCCACAAAACCCAGTTCAAAAACTTCCCTGGGCCCATGGGCTTCATAGAAAGGACTGGAAGGTGTGTGATAAAAACTACCAACAATGTTGCCAAGGGGGGCTCCTGAGTGTCATGAAGATAGAACAAGAAACCCCTTTGCTTTGAAGAAGAGCCTAGGAACAAAAGGTCTCTGGCTAGGAAAGCCATTACGTGCAGTTATACATCATGATGATATTAATTACATAATCATTGCAGATGGCCCTCTAGGATGTCATCCTCTGACCCTGTGGCTGCCCTGCGCAAGGCAGTTGAGCAATAATTGGTAGTTTCTCTCGATCTGGTAAGTGGAGGGGGGTGCAGCTGAACTCTGCTGCCCAAACAGAGGTCTGAAGGTGGACAGGGGGCCTTGAGAGATGCCATCAAGTCTCTTACACCAGCTGGGCTTCTTGAGCTCATTGCAAACGGCAAGAATATCACTCAGTTAAGCATATTTGTTCCCTGAAACTTTAGCAGACTGTTTCAGGACCTAAAATTGCATTAAACTAATTCTTTTTAAGTTATGAAGAGAAGGGGGAAGGGAACATATTGCCAGGACATGCAGAGATTCTCAGTAGAGCCCAAATATATCCCATATAGTCAGTGTAGGCTGGGTTCTACAGCAGTAACAAATAAACCTCCAAATCTAAGGGCTTCATTCAACTATTTATTTCTCATTCCTGCCAGAGTCCAATGTGATCTGAATGGCTTTCCTTGGTGGGCTCCTCCATGCAGGGACCCAGGGATAAACACTCCTCCTATCTCGTATTCTTACCACGTTCATTCGCAGTTTTGCTCAGCTACTCCGTGGTCTTGCTGACTCGGCATTCATTTCTTTCGGCTAATCAGCCTGCAGAGGCCTCAAACTGACACGAGCTCTGTCATGCAAGCACGTGCCTTAGATCGCAGCCCGCAGAGTCACAGACAAATACAAGTTTCTGATACGACTTCTCCAATAGCCCTCGGGATCAACCGTCTTCCCTACCACCCCCATGCCTTATGCTTTCCAAACCCCCACTTCTTAGTTTGAATTGACTGATCGGGCTCCAGCCTGGGAACTCTAAAGCACTCCACCCACAGACCCGAACTAAGGCTTGTGCCCCAGGTCCCCCCTCTCCTTCTGCTCTCTGCTTTCACCTCCCTGTGTGGCCCCTCGGGGTATGCTGGGCACTTCCCCCAGGGTCTGTGAGTAATTAACTTCATTTCCATTCCTCTTGTGGTCTGCTGTGGAACCACAGCTTCCTACCCGGCACCCTGTTCTCCACTTAACACATGTTCATTTAACAGAGTCATAACGTGCCATTCTGAACACATGGCCTTCAGGTTAGTCACTGCAGGGAAAGAGAAGGGGAGGATCCCAGGAGTATTTTTAAGGGCCAGGCCTGGAAGTGACTATGCCACTTTGGTCCAGATTCTACTGGGCAGAGCTCAGTGTGGTGGCACTCCTTCCCCAGCTTAACTGTGAATGAGGCAGCTTAACTGCAGGGGAGCCTTTGACATGTGGCCCTCCTGTGTGCCCTAGAAGGAGTGTCCAGTGAACACTTAGTGCTGTCTCTGTCAGTCTTTTCAAAGGGAAACTGATCTCTGAGGTGGGGGGCAGGTGGTATAGAGGATGCAGCTGGGTCCGCATCTGCTTGGCCCACCTCTGAGCTCACCTGCAGCGGTGAAGGCAGTCCCTGTCCACGCAGGCAGCTCCCTACTGCACGTGTCAATATGCGTCTCTGTCTGAGGGCTCCGTCAGAGGGAGCACAGGGTGGACCCCGGGCACCTGCGATTCAATGTCCCCAGCACAATTCTTTGCCAGAAGTGTTAGGAATTAGTGGATAAATATTTACACCAGCTTCCTTGGCCACCCTGGGATGTTTCCAGGAGGCACTCTACACAGCTCGTTGGGGGGTGGGGCCAAGCTCCAGCGTCCCGCCTGATGACTCGCTCACCAGCTCTTGCTGCATTGTTTTTCTCCCTCCTGCATCTCACTTTCCCACTGGCTCCTTGTTCATCCCAGGAGTCCTTGTGCCAGCATCTGCTTCCAAGGGAATCCAAACCAGGAACTGATGAACAGAGGGGAAAGCCAGCTGCAAGAGTAGCCCGCAGGAAAAAGGCCCCACGGGGATTCAGCACGTCTCCTTCACCGGGAGGAGGGCCTTGAGTGGGAAGGCTGAGGTGGAAAGGTCAGGAGCTTTTCTCAGCCAGGACGATGTAGACAAGATGGGAACAGAAATTATTTGTGGCAGATAGCAGGATAAATAAAGGCCTCTCATGTCTGTGGGGAGGTGGGGACTGGCAAGCTTTGGTAAGTGCTACTTACGAGTTACACTTCAGTGACTTTTCTAAGATAGAAACATTTTGCTCAAAATTCTTCATGTACAAGATAAAAATTAAAACTCTAGATTCTTCCGCGTGGCATACAAGTCCCTTCATGATCCAACCTCAACTCACACGTCCTCCCCCAGCGTCCAATCCACCACCATCTGGGTCCTCTGGCTTTCCGAGAAGACCCTCTTCTCCGCAGGGATGTTTGTACTCCTTCTTCCAGAAATAATTTCTTTAGGACTAAGCTCAATCCAATGTCTTCTCTAAAGATTTCCCCAATCTGTCCAGCAAGATTTTAATGGTTTATTCATTCAACGGATATTTTTTAAATGCCTACAATGTGCAGTGAAGTACCAAGGACACAACCGGGGAAAAAACTGACTGAGACCCCTGCCCGTGAGAAGTCTGCCTGATAGTGCAGGGAACTGGGAGGCAGCACCCGCCTCCTCCCCGGCCGTTATGCACCTTGCAGGCGATGGCATGTCTTTTCATCTATTTATTCCCAGCATCTCGCAGAGTGCCCAGTTCATCTGCTTAATGAACCTGTTCCTAGCGCCAGGCATGATCACAGAAGAACTTACAGGCGATAACAGTTGCCTTCAGTGGGAAGCACTATTCCTACTTCGTTGTCCAGATCCCTTTAAGTCAGGCTCCATGTTTTATCTTTTCGTTTATTCACTTCTTAGGAAAAGCTGTTAACCAACTTAGAGTGATTTTATCACGATTTTTTAAAATTAAAAAGTGTGACCCTTCACAACACCGTGCATGTACTTAATGCCACCGAATCGCAGGCTTCAAAACAGTTATGGTCAATTTCGTGTTTTGTGTGTTTTACAGTGGGAAAAAGGAAAGCAAGACTTGACATTTCATGCTACAGGGCCACTGCTGTATGTACCGGGCACTAATCTGGGTCCCTGGAACAAAACCACAAATAAGATGTGGTCTCCATCCTGGAGACACTGAGGGTGTAGCAGCAGGAGGGAGACCCCTGAGCCATTGCAGTGATCAAGAGGCGTTACATGGGGGAGAGCTCTGGGTTCATCCCACACCCCTTTAGTCACTAGTGACAGCCACTGGGTTTGAGGTATTGTGAGTGCTCGGAACATCACAGAGAGATTAATCAGTCTCGCAGGACTAACACTGTGTTTTCAAAAATGTCAAGTAATGGAAACAGGACAGAACATTTATCAGAGCTGGATTCCAAGGTATCAGTTCGATGGTGAGCTGAGGAGCCCAGCCAGCCACATATATTCCTGTGCAGCAAAGCCACTTCATAACAATGCACATTTTGAAACCATTGAACCCTGCCCTAGCACGCGCAGGTGAATTGCACTTGTCGGGAATATTTAGAAGTGAGGCAGCTGTGTTTGAGAGAACCGTCAGGTTGACCCTTGGGTGAGAAAGGTGGGGTAGAGGCAGCAGCCGAGAAATACACCGACTCTTGACATGAGGTCAAGGGAAAGCTCTCATCTCCCTGCATCTCAGAGGCTGCAGGTGTGCCTTGAAGTTCCTTAGCAACTCAGATAGCAACCGGAAGTACTGTAGTGGGCACAGAATTCACTGTCTCCCCTAGACGTGAGCAGGCCCCTGAGAATTTATACACCCAGAGCAAGAAGAGGAAACCAGATGCAGATGGAGGCTCCGGGGGGAATGGGCCTTGGCCTGGGGGTGAGGTGGCTGAGAAGGGGGACATTTTTGACACTGCAGAGGATGCCTCTAACAGGAGACTAACTAACTGGTCATAATTGTCTCAGTTGTGTATTGACTTTCCTTCCCAAATCCAAGAAATTTCTGATAGTGCTCTTCTGGTTGACCCAGTGATGCTTCCTTTTTCTTTCTTGGTTTGTTTGTTTACAATGAGGAAAGACTGTCAGTAAAGGTGTGGCTCAGTTGGTGGGGTGCCATCCTGCAATGTGAAAGGCCACTGGTTCAATTCCCAGTCCGGGCACACACCTGGGTTGTGGGTTCAGTGCCAGGTTGGGGTACCTACAAGAGGCAACCAATCGATGTTTCTCTCTCACATTGATATTTCTCTCCCTTTCTTCTTCCTTTCCTTTCTCTCTGAAAATAAATATATCAAATCTTAAAAAAATAAGATAAAAAAGGAAAGAATATTAGTGAGGGACTATCGTGGGATGGTTCTCTCTGTGTGGAAAAGTGGGGAGGATTCTGAGAGTGGGCAGGGGCGTTTAGGGCAACGTTCGCTTCCACACCCGTGTTCCTTTGGGAAGACACGGTGTGACAAGTCCCCTTTGAGGATGGTTTTTCTTCGGTTACTGTTTCTTACAGCGCGAAGGTGGAGGAGATCTCCTTGACCAAGTTTTTAGGTGAAGTCAGTTTAATTTGCATTCTTCCACTTTAACTTCCATTTAAGGAGCAGGTGCAGACTTGCTCTTTTGAAGTCCTCTGCCCTCTCCCCAGATTCACCATGTGGCGGTCCAACCAGGGCCCCAGTTTCCACGTCTGTGAAATGCCTCAGTTGAACCACGTGATTTCTTGAGTGACTCTGGCCCTGCCCTACCTTTCAATGATTAGTTCTATCTAGATGATCCTCTCCACCCAATTATACACCCAACAGGGGACTGGTGTCTATAATTACATGAATAAAGCCCCAGAGGCCAAAACAAACACTGAGAACACCAACTGCGGGATCACTTGGAATCAGGAAGATAATGATATATTGTATGAATGTGTTTTGTACACACACATCAACTCTGGAAATTTGTTCAAGTCCAAAGAGGATTTATGAAGCTCTAATTTGCTGCCAATATTGATAAATATGAGTAATACAATAATACTAAACACTTCTCATTTAGAAACAAATACTTCTGTTTTTATGATCTTTGGCATTTTCCCTTCTATTACATTTTTGTTCTATGTTTATTAGTTCAACAAATATTTATTGAACATCTCCCATGTGTCAGGCACTGGTCCAGGTCCTGGGAAAAGTGTAGTGAACAAGACAGACAAGAGTTCTTCATCTCATGGGGCTTATATCGTAATGGGCGAAAGAGTTGTAAAAATGAGCAAGGCTGCTTCAAATATGCATAATGAAAATAAAATGGGAGTAAAATGAAATAAAGAGAAATGCCTAGGATGAAGGAGGGAACAATACACATGTAGGTCAGGAAAGGCCTCTCTGCGGAGAGAGCATTTGAGCTAAATCCTAAATGGGGGGAATATGCCGAAGCGCAGGGCATGGCAGGGTCCAGAGCCCCTGAATCGGGTGGGAAATAGATGGTGTCCTCATCTCACAGGGGAGACCGAGGCTCAAATAGAATTTTTGATTCCTTGCCTATTGGTCTTTTCCCTGAATCATGTTGAATAGGATCAGTGCAGATACTCAATTATGAAGAAAAATTTATGGATACTAGGTTCTCTTCTCTGGGACACAGCTGGGAACGAAACAGACAAAATCCCTGTTAGTCTGTAGCTTATTTTGCTAATATTCCAGGGCAACACATGTTGTACAGATCTTTCCGCGTGAGTTTCTCATATGCCCAGTCAACGCAGACAGGGAAGGTGAACCATCTGAATGGGCTGTGTGGGTTCTGGGCTTCAGAATCCCCTCTGCTACCACCCAGCTGTGGGGCTTGCAGTTAGCGGCAGAATCTCTCTGGAGCTTGGTTTCCTCATCTGGAGGTGGAGGTGTTGAATTTAGACACAGCCCAATGCCCTCATCTACTTTTAGCACCGATGGAGATGTAGATTGGGGTGAAAGGAAGTTATTTGATGACTTAGGGATTTTTCTCAATCACGGGCATGGGGATGTGCAGAACTTATCAGACGTTTCCATAGAGGTAGCCATTTCCCAAGCCTCTTTGCTGACGTAGGTCATGTGCTGTTTTACAGTGGGACCAAGCACATATCTTCCTTAACCTTCTATCGGGATGCTTGGTTACCGCATGAAATGGCCAGCCACGAGCATCCAGAGGGTTGAGCTGTGTGGCGACAAGTCTCCCTAAACAGAAGCCATAAGTTTAATGAGTGGAATTAAAAATGCAAATGATGGGCACGCTTGCTGGATAATGACAGGATTGAAGCAGCTCCACCAGCCAGGGGCTCCAATGGCCTGCTGGTGAGTCTGTGTTCTGTTTGTGTCTAGGCAGCTAGCTGGAGGCCTTCCCTCGCCCTGGGCTTGCCATGTGGTGGGACCCACTCAACAACCACCTCCTTCCCAGGGGCAGCTGCGCTAATGAGGGAGCCTTTGAGATTCACTGATGAAAGGCATGGTAAAAGTACAAAGTCTTATTACGTTATTATGAAACCACATTTCGGCATCTTCTACCCACCAACACCAGAGTGAAACTCGACAGCCTTTCAGTCCATTTGTCAAGTGCAGGCAGTTCCCCTCTCAGCACAGGTGAAACAACAATAAATAGAAATTGAATGTGTATCCCAGGTATTTTAATAAAGTCGATAAAACACAGTTGCGCTAGCCCCTTTGGCTGTTGCCAACTCTTGCTCATAAACAGAAACCCCCGTGGGGATATTCACTGACTGGGCTGGGTGCGTTCAAGGTACAAGCTCAGAGACCAAGCTTGCTATTTCATTTGGAGAAAAGTGCTTGGTGGATGCACTTGGGTTACCATGGCGACCGAGGGACAATGCTCTTGGGCGTGCAGACCCCATGTTTGCAGCATTATGCTTCAGAAGGGGGATTTAGAGATGCAGAACAAAACATAATAAAGAAGCGTCAAACCTAATAAGACTAGGGACTGAAAGAAAGCCAGGGACTTCTGTTTAGACATCACGGCGTTCTCGCGTTGTGGGTCTGGGAACCAATCCAAGACTGAAGCTTGTTCATTATACCTCCCAGGCTGCAGGCATTCAGAAGGGCTTTCGGCATTGAAATTGCAACTTTTTCTCACCTGGCTGCAAAGAGAACCCACTGAGTTTAGAACAGTACACGAAGGAAGAGATTTTCTCATTAAAACAACATCCTTTTGTACCTGGTCGATAAGATAGAAGGAAAAAAAAAGCCCAGCTTGAATATTGAGCAAGTTGCCAAAATGGAGCCCAGAACACCCCATGGTGTCTTTATTGGGTAACACGAATATCATTCTTGGATATAGCCTCATTAATCAAAGCCACAAATGCTCCGTGAGCTCTGATGGAAAGGATGCAGCAAAAGATGGCTTTCATCATTTACATAGTTAGAAAAAAGTCCTGGATTCTCTTCCCTTGTTTGATGCCTCTGGGTTACGGACAGCTGACACCTGCTTTCTCGGTGCCTGTCGTTTCTTCCTACGACTTCTCTTTTGTTATCCAGCAGCGGGCCCCGTGTTGCCTTGTGGTAGGGAAGGAAAAGTTAATGTAAATCAAGACAAAGGAATGTGAATGTGAATACATTTAATGGAGGAAGCACATGGGCAGAGGAAAGAGGCTGGGAGTCAAGACTCCTGATTTCTAGCTGCTCTGCGGTCAGTGGGTTGGTGCGCATGGCTCTGCACAGCTCCTGGAGCCTCGGGGCCTTGGTGCTGCTCATCAAATGAGGTTGGAGGGCCGACTCTATTCAACGGCCAGCTCTCTGAGGGTGAGCGCCGTTTCTTACTCATCTTTGTGGCTCACATTGCACAGTCTGCGTGATATAAGTGGTTCTAAAATGGGCGAATTTCCAAGATTCCGTCTAGTTCTGTAAGACTTTTGCTCTGGAGTTGACCCACAGAAGTCATTTGGCACCATCCTTTTGAGGAGGGCAGTGAATGGCATTTCCCGTGGCTCCTCAGGGGCAGATGTAAATGGGGGTAGCTTAAGTTTGACTGACCATAGAACCTTAAAAATAATATTTAAACATTGAATTCCATCTGGGAGACCCTGCCTCCCTCCCCAGGTCATGTAACAAGTCACTGATGGAGCTTGGGTAGGGGAACACCAGTCAGTTTTAGATGTTGACTTCGTTGCCCTCTTCTCCAGGAGCCTCCCGACTTTCTGACTCTGAGGTCTTCCTCATCATAGTTCTAGTTTTAATATGTGTTGATTGAGAAAATCTACAGGGTGGTAGGTTGCATTATGGTTCATGATTATTGTTTCCCTTTCCTGAGAGGCTTATACATCCCTGTCCTTCCTGTGACTCCCATAGGTGACACAGCCATCCACACGGCACAGCTGGGCCACCACAGGGCAGCAGGGACAGAGGGGACCAAATGGCTCAGCTTGGTCTCCTGCAGTGCATCAGTCAGGGGCTGCCCCTTCAGCTGAGTCCTAGAACGAGATGACACATACAATCTAGCAGAACCCAGCATCCACCAACCTGCAGCCTACATATAATCTGAGCAAGAAATAAATGTTGGCTGTTGTAAGCCTTGGAAATATGGGGGTTGCTTGTTGCTACGGCAACAAAAGCAAGCAACAAAATAATGAGTTGCGTCTTAATCAGCACAACGTCTACAGGTGCTTGGAAAATAGTGGGATATACCTCACAGTTGGATTGATGAATAAAAGGATGATTAGGTGAGTCAGTCATACTTTTGTCTCTTTAAGTTTGTGGTTCATGCTGAATGTCCCATCTGAATGAGCAGATTCCTTTCCATAAATTGGCAGCATTCCTTGCCATAACTAAGCAGACTGATCTCTCGCTATACCTTGGCAGTTTTCCTCACCATAATTTGGTTTCTGAACCCCTAGTTTGGGGATCTCCATTCTAAAACAATTATTCTCCTTCAGGTTCCTGGCAATTCGGAAAGAGAATGAAATATTGATATGGTGCATGTGGGTTTGGCTTCTGGCTCTCATGTATTTCCCGTGTGAACTTGGGCATGACCCTCAGCCTTTCTGAGCCCATGTGCTCACTTAAAACTCTTACATACAGGGCTGTTTGGAGTATTAAATGAAACGAGCCATGTAGATCTTTTGAATGTGAGTTGTAGGTGTTATTCTTGAACTAATCCAGGGATGAAAGAGCCCCGGACACTCACACTCCTCCACCTGCCCTCCCCACCCCTGTTTTCACAAGCCCCCAACCCACCAGCTGTGTGCTCCCACAGAGATCTGAGTTTGAAAGATGGCACCAAGAAACCCCCAAGTCCTTATCAAAGGCTGGGGGCATTGGCAGCTCTGGCTGGAGCAGCCAGACCTTTGGTTTGAAATGGAAGGTGGTTTGGAATCCGAGACCTAAAAAAATACCCAGCTTTGTAGGCTGACTAGAGGTGGCTTTCTCCTTCCCTGGGTGTTGGGTCTGATGGCTCCCCGCTCCTCAGACTCAGGTCTCTCGACACCCAGTGCAATGGAACTTACAGTAACGGCTTTAATTAGGACCAAGGGGAGCACTATGACCAGGCTGCTTAAATTGCAGCTTCTGCACCTCCCCAGGGTGGGAGAAAGAGTATATTGCCCCCTTGGCACCACCTGCCAGCAAACCCATGCCCCAGGGGAGGTGTGGGAAGGAGGGTTCAGCGTTTCTGTTGTGATGCAGGGCTCAGATGGGGGACAAGTTCTGCCATGTTAAAGTAACTTTAATGAGATCCGGAGGACCCACTGTATGTGTGTGGGGGGTTGCGAGGTGGCTTTGAAATGAAGACAGGGAGGCTGGGACCAGCTTTGGCATGTCTCTGGGTTTCTGGAGACGTCGTCGCCCTCTGAGGCTTCTCTCCGAATTCCTTGGCCAGCCTCCCTCACACCCTCCAAACCTTCCTGCCCCGCCCCTTTGCACCCTTACTACCTGATCTGTGCAATGGGGATGAAATCTTGGCCGAGTGCTGGCGAGGTGCTAAGTTCTTTCCATGCATAGGTCGAACCACAAGCAATTGCCCCTATTTGCCCGTCTTTGACCCCCCAAAAGGAGCCATTTCATGTGGTGCAGTCTAATTCTCACATTTAGTGTTTCTAGCAATCTTGGGAGGTATAACAATTATATCTGCACTTCTCAGGAGAGGAAATGGAGAACTCACTCCCCGCACATTGCACCTTAGTAAATGCCATGCGGAGGATGTATGTGCAGGGTTCTGACTCCAGGCCCAGCTCAGAACCATCACAGACACTGATAAAGCCACTGACGTTAACATACAAACTGTTTGTAGCAGCTCACACGTTACCTCCTCCCCAGGAGGGAGCCAGAGCCTTCGGGAACCTCTCCAGGGCTGGCACCGGATGCTATGGAAGGCAGGAGTAGTTTTTTTCAACTTGCTGCACTTCCCAGGGTGTCTCTGATTTGATTTAAGAGGGCTGCCTGGCCCACCTGAGCCACCTGGCCCACCTGGCCCACCTGGCCCACCTGGCCTGTGCACTCTGCAGTAGAAATGAGGGTTGAGGGGAGATGGTGGGGATAGTGCAGAAACTCATTTCCTTTAAAAAATTTCCTACTTTACTAATATAAGAGGCGATATCTACTCAGCGCAGAAAATAAAGACAAATGCAGGCAAAAATTATATGAAAGAATTTAAAACGACGAGCACTCCTTAGCCAGCGACAACTGCAAGGTATTGATTCTCCTGTATCTTGCTCCTTTCACTCTCTCTTTCTCTGCACGTGCACGTATAAATGTTGAAGTAGGAGATCTCTTGCAAACATTATTTTCCTTAATTATTAATTCTCCAATGTATTCCGGAAAGGATGTAACATGGTTTTCAAGGGCACATAGAATATGACTTGACAGCACGAACGAAAGGCGCAGCCAAGAAAGAAAACACACACCATGGTGACATTTTCAGATTTGTACTTTTCCTATCTTTGTTGAGATATAATTGACACGCAATATTGTGTAAGTTTAAGGTGTACAATGCATTGGTTTAATATGTATATTGCAAAGTGATTACCAGCACAGCTAGCTAGTACCTCCATCATGGCACACAATCAACACTTCTTGTTTTGTGGCGAGAACATATAAGACCTCTCAGCAACATTTAAATACATCATACAGTGCAGGTTTGCATTTTTGGAATTTAACATCGCATTGAGAGTGTTTGCCCATACCATTCTACATTCTGTGGCATCATTTAAAAGTGTATACATTTTTATGTGATTAAACATAGAAACAGAAAAGTGCGCAGATTAGAAGCGCATGACTAGAGACAGCACCATTTTTAACGGCTCCATACCATTCCACTGATTGGTGACGTGGCTCGTTGTCAGCTCAGTGTCCTTCGCATTGGCCCTTTAGTCTGTTTCCAAAATTTCAGGATTCTAAGTAAAGCTGCACAGAAGGAACGTATCTAGGACTATTTCCGGCAACACCAGAAGCCACGGAGAAATCAAGAGGTCTGAATGCTGCACCGTCCTTGGAAAGAACACCATCTTTGGGCTGTGAATCCAGCTGCTGCCACGGCACCTTTCTGCCCCAGGCTTCTCTGCCAGCTCTCCTGCCCCGCCCTCTGAGGGTGCGTGGTTGGAACGACACCCTCTTGTTGCAGTGAGCGCCCCGAAGTTGGGCATTTTAAGGGAAAAGGAGTCAGATATTTGAAGGGGTGAATGATGTTGGTGAGGGAAGTCACCAGGCCTTGTTTTGTGCTTGTTCCTCGCCAAGTTTTCTAAAATGCAGATGCTTCGGATGCCTCTTAGTTGCTGAAAAGGAGGAAAGCGTATCCACAGTAGTGAAAAGACAACGTGACTCAAGAGCGTCAGCGCCAGTAACTAAATGACCCACAAGATGGCGCTGTTCCTCCATCGCGAAAGACCTGCGCGGGGGTTTTTGAGTTCCTGGCCAGAGAGGGGCGTCCTGACTACAGCAGGGAAATGGCCAGGGACCCTTGTTCTTTCTTTCACTCACTTGGTTCTTAGAGCCTCTTCTCTCCATCAGTGACGCCCCACCACTCACCACAGCTTTTCCTTGGTTATCTCTGGGGCGCCTGCCCCATCTCATCTCTGGGTCCACATCTTTGTTCTAGGTGCCTCCCCCTCCTTCCCGTGGATTCCCCTCCCCCCTCATGCTTAATAGGCTATTCTAGGAAACAGTGGTGTACACTTATTTGTATTTGTGTGTTTAATAAAGGTGTAGGTGTACTTCTAAAATTTTTAAAAGTAGAAAAACTAATCTTTTTGTATTCCTTCATTACTTTTTCTCTATAAACAGAAATCCATAAAACTATGATTGGTTTTTCACCCTTGCATAAGTCTCCTGGTTGCTTGTTATTTTTATATTTATTTTTTGGTGACTCAGTGGGCCTGAGGAGAAAGCTGATGAGAAATATAACCAATAGTCATTAGGTTCTTGGTCTTTGATTCCTGCAGAGTAAGGGCTGTAGACACGTGAAGTGAAAGAATTCACAAATCATAGCTACAATGTGCCGAGGTTGGGGTGTGTGGCTCTGTCTCTTCCTTGGTTCTCACACTGCCAGTGAGGAACCTGAGGTTCCCTGAGCGTGAATAACTGGGCCAAGGTGGCCTGGAGGGAAAAGGATGCAGGTGGGACCTGATGTAGGATCTGTCCACTGAGCTGCTCTAATAGTAAGCCAGGAGGCCAGGCCGGTGCCTAGACCTGGGCAGTAAGGCTGGACTGGGAAGCCTGAGGGTCCCCTTCAGACTTTAGCTGAGTAAGGGAAAGGCTGAGTCTGAAGTAGTTTGCACCCCTGGAGTCCAGCCTGTGTCAAGCAGGAAATCTTGATTTCCTGACTTGGCCTTAAAGTCCAGCCCCTGACCCACCTACCATCTCCTCTTTCTCTCCCACTGAGGTGTGATGGCCGATCCTATGCAGATCAGAGGGCTAGAGAGCTGTGACACTGAGTCTCCCAAGGAAGATTCTGGGTCATTCTCATGGGCCGTTGAACGTCCAAGAGGTTCCTTACCCAGGTGAGCCCAAGGGACCTATTACTTTCTGATGCCGTGGAACAGGGAGAATCCAGACGGGGAGCCTGGTGAGCCAGCCCAGGGGACCTTTGTTGGAGTGAAGACGGAAGGTCATTTATGTTAAGTGCAAGGCGTCAACCCAGAAGCAATCTTGGGCGCTAACTTTCTGTCAGTGACCCAGAAATAGGTGACAGCGGGATCGATCCACGCGGTGCAGAGGACTGTTCTGGGGCAGGAGTCAGGAGAAGAGGTCTCTGCGACTGGAAGTGGACCCCCGGGCGAAAAAGCCCCCTTTGCAGGGCACAGCCAGTAAGATATTAGGTGTCCACGCCAGGGTGTGAAGATAGAGATCCCCGCCCCCACAACCATCTCTGGCTCAGGACTTTACGTTTTGAGCATTAGCTCCTTAAAGGTGAAGTCTCTCTTCTCAATTAAAAGCACATCAGGCAACTGCAGCAAAGGGAACTGTTTCCAGGGCCCTTGAAACGATTCTGTGGAGGCAGCTGTCGCTGTCCCCCCCACGTCTCTTAAAAATAACAACCTGGTTCCGCAAGTAATTCGTACCCATTGTAGAAAATTTGGAAAATATAGAAAAGCACAAAGAAGGAAATAAATTAGCACTCTTTTCAGCTTAACACCTTTAATTTATTTCTGCAAAACAGTGAGTGCAGCTAGCAGGCATTATGATAAAGGCTATTAACAGAATAAAAAGTCCCCAGTCCCTTCCCTGTAACACTGCTGGTGGCAAACCTGGGGTTTGGAGCAGAGTCTCTGGCTTAGGGCCGCCCCTTGGAACATGGCACTTTGCCCCACCAATGACATTTTCTGAGATTAAAAAAAGGACCATGCTCTTCTTGGCAAACATTGTAGATGAGACGAGAGAAGCATGGAGGCCTAGAGATGGAAAGCTCTTTGTTTTTCTATCACTACACTCAACGTTTTTTGTTTTGTTTTGTTACATTCCTGTTGTTTCCAAAAATAACATTTACTTGCTTAGCTGTACTTGGTAAAATACAATCACATCTGAAAAAAAATCTCTCTTTATAGGCATTTCAGGAGCAGCTCCATCAACATTCCCCTGAACGTGTCTTCACAAAGAGAAGACCTTACCCCTGGACAGCCTGAAATCAGGGCAGAGAAGGGGGTGGACGGGATGCTGCTCTCCAGCTCCGGGGTGGGAAGTAGCCCAAGGGGTGTTAAGTGAGGACTTCCCAGCCTCTTCATTATTCTTTTTATTATTATTATTTTTATCATTTTCACTACAGTTGTCCCAATTTCCCCCCTCTGCCCTTCTCCGCCCATCTCCCCTACAGTCAGTCCCCACACTGTTGTCCATGTCCATGGGCCATTCGTACATGTTCTTTGACTAGTCCCTTCCCCTTCTTTCCACCATTATCTTCCTACCCCTCCTCCCTGGTCCCTGTCAGTCTGTTCTGTGTTTCCACAACTGTGGTTCTATTTTGTTCACTAGTTTATTTTGTTCATTAGATTCCTCTTATAAGTGAGATCATACGGTATTTGTCTTTCATCGACTGGCTTAGTTTACTTAGCATAATTATTTTCCAGTTCCATCCATGCTGTCACAAAAGGTAGGAGCTTCTTCTTTCTTTCCGCTGCCAAGTCCATTGTGTAAATGTACCACAGTGTTTTGATCTGCTCATTTACTGATGGGCACTTAGGTTGCTTGCAGCACTTGGCTATTGTAAATTGTGCTGCTATAACATTGGGGAGCATAGGTTCTTTTGGATTGGTGTTTTGGGATTCTTAGGATATAATCCCAGCAGTGGAATCATTGGGTCAAAAGGCAGTTCCAGTTTTAGTTTTCTGAGGAAATTTCATAGCGTTTTCCACAGTGGCTGCACCAGTCTGCATTCCCACCAACAATGCACTAGGGTTCCCTTTTCTCTGCATCCTCACCAGCACTTGTTTGTTGATTTACTGATGGTAGTCATTCTGACAGGTGTGAGGTGATATCTCACTGTGGTTTTAGTTTGCATCTCTCTGATGGCTAGTGATGCTGAGCATCCTTTCATATGTCTATGGACCTTCTGTATGTCCTCCTAGTCATTATTCCGAAACTGATGGCATTTTTGTACATCAACAATGAAATATCAGAAAGAGAAACTAAGAAAAAATCCCATTTACTGTAGCAACAAGAAAAATAAAGTACCTAGGAATAAATTTAACCAAGCAGGTGAAAGACCTGTACTCAGGAAACTATAGAACACTGAAGAAAGAAACAGAGGAAGATACAAATAAATGGCAGCATATATCATGTTCATGGATAGGAAGAATTAACATC
Organism: Anoura caudifer; assembly: GCA_004027475.1. Classification (NCBI taxonomy): domain Eukaryota; kingdom Metazoa; phylum Chordata; class Mammalia; order Chiroptera; family Phyllostomidae; genus Anoura; species Anoura caudifer. The sequence continues at coordinate 112,997 of PVKU01000175.1, forward strand.
ATTAAAATGTTCATATTACCCAAAGCAATCTATAAATTCAACACAATTCTTATTAAAATACCAATGGCATATTTCATGTATCTAGAGCAAATATTTCAAAAATTTATATGGAACCAAAAAAGATCCCGAATAGCCTTGGTAATCTTGATAAAGAAGAACAAAGTAGGAGGGATCATAATATGTGATATCAAACTATATTACAAACCACTGTAATCAAAAGAGCTTGTTACTGGCATAAGAACAAACACATAGATCAATGGAACAGAATAGAAAACCTAGAAATAAACCTAAGTCTCTATGGTCAATTAATATTCAACAAAGGGGCAGGAGCATAAAATAGAGTAAAAATAGCCTCTTCAATAAACAGCATTGGTAGAACTGGACTGGTCCATGTGAAAAGATGAAACTAGACTGACAACTTATACCATACACCAGAATAAACTCAAAATGGATAAAAGACTTAAGTATAAATCGTGATACCATAAAAGTCCTAGAGGAAAACATAGGCAGGAAAATTTCAGACGTCCCACATAGCAATATTTTTGCCAATATATCTCCTAGGGCAAGGGAGATAAAGGAAAAAATAAACAAATGAGACTACATCAAATTAAAAAGCTTCTGCACAGCTAAAGAAACCATCATCAAAATGAAAAGGGAACCAACTGTATGAGGGAACATATTTGCCAATGATACATCAGACAAGGGTTTGATCTCCAAAATATACAAAGAAGTCATATGACTCAACACCAGGAAGACAAACAATCCAATTAAAAAATGGGCAAAGGACCTGAATAGACACTTGTCTTCATTATTTTCAAAAGTTGCTCAGCAGTTGTGAAACATGGCATAAGTTCTTTTGAGGCACCATTTCAAAATATGTAAATCAAATTTATTAACCAAGGGATGATTGTAGCTATTATTCCCACTGCCCAGAGACTGCTGCTTATAATAATTTTGTGTATCTACAGCATCTTTTTCATCTAGAATGTTAAAAATTTCCCTCTGTCCTAACACCAGCTTCTTAAACTTTAAAATACATTGTGAGCATTTTCCTACGGCAAAATTATGTCTTACCAGTAGAATTATCACTGAGTGCAGAGCATTCTTCATCATTTCTTTAATTTCCTTGTTGGATATTTAAAGGTACCCCCCCAGCAGTTTTTGCCAATTATTTACAATATTGCAGTTAACACACTTGGATGTATGTGCTGGCACATGCCCATAATTATTTCCTTAGGTAAAGTCTTGTAAGTAAAAGGGTACACGCACTTTTAAGGTAATTGTGTAGGAGTTGACATAATTTGCTCCAAAAAGTTTGCATCAGCTTTTACTCCTCCTCTCATTGCATGAAGAGGGCCTCTTCCCCCACATCCTCACCAATACTAGGAATTGGACTTTTATTACTAATTTTTAGTGTCAGCAAAAAAAAATCTTCGTGAAGTTTTGATTTCTAGATTATAAGATTGCATCTATTTCTAAGTAATCTCTGCACCATCTCCAGTCCCTGGGAAGGGGGCATCATCCTCTTTGCTAATCTTTGTTGAGTAATTTGCTTTGTACCAAGCACTCCCATGTATTTTTCCCAAGAATCCCTATAGTTCTTATATAAATGCCCGTAAGTTAGAGGTAGTAGAAGACAGAGACTGGAATTGAACCACCCTTGTCTGATACTGAAGTCCTGACTCATATTCTTTTTTTTTGTTTTTTTTCAAGCTGCACTCACTGTCGTTCAGGGTTTGATTCTTATTCTTAAAGACTTTGCCTGCCTCCCTCCTTCCACTTCACTTGCCGGGCCAGGCCTTGTGTCTGTGTCTTGTGTTGGGCTCAATTACCTTCTGCCTAAAAAGAGGGACAGAGCTGAGTGATAGGCAAGTGGAGCCAGGCAGGGAAGCAAGAGATGATGCAAGTGTTTTCCTTTCGGTCAGCAAAGGAGAGTGTGTGGGAGTGTGTGGGAGTGGAGCGAGGGTCAGGCTGAGCTCCTCATGACTTGCAACTGCAGAATAACATGGGTGGGGCTATGGACAGCCCAGGATGAGGTTCAGAACACCTGTATCTATTTCTAAATACTTTGCATATTTACTTCCATTTTATTTTTAAGGATTTTATTTATTTACTTTTAGAGAGGAGAAGGGAGGGAGAAAGAGAGGGAGAGAAACATCAAAGTGTGGTTGCCTCTCACATGCCCCCTACTGGGGACCTGGCTCACAACCCAGGCATGGGCCCTGACTGGGAATCGAACCGGTGATTTGCACTGCGGCACTCAATCCACTAAGCCACACCAGCCAGGGCTATTTACTTCTATTTTAAATGGTATTCAAAATAAAAAAATTTTTTCTTTGTTGTCAGTACTTAGAAGTACAATGATTTTCTTCATTTTAATTTGTGTCTTCAGCCATATTGCTAAATTTTCTTGTTTAAATAATTTGAAAAATTAAGTTATGGTTATTAGTAAATGTTAACAATTTAGGTATAAAGTCTTTTGGGGTTTTTATGTAGTCAACTTTATTAACTCTGACGAGTGCCAGTTTAGTTTCTTCCTTCCCCATTGTAGCATTGTTTAGTCTTTTCCTCACCGTAGTACTCTGCCTGGGATGCCTAATGCGATGTTGAGCATGACGCTTCCTGTAGATTTTTTTGCACATACCTTTTGTCAGTTAAAGAAGTCCACTTCTATTTCTAGTTTGCTTCTAAGATTTTTATCATGAATGGGTGTTACATTTTATCTAAATAGTTTCCTGCCTTTGTGTGGATGTCATACACTTTTTGTCCTTAGATTTGTTAATGTGATATGTTTGTATTATTTTCTGTACGAACACTTACACTTTCCCATCTTTTGGAAGATCAGTATTATCTTCATTT
>PVKU01000175.1:115955-664690 GCA_004027475.1 Anoura caudifer
GAAGTACGCATCTTCCAGCGTGGGGGTGGGGGGCAGGGGTGGGGGGCGGTGGGGGACGGTGGGGGGGCGGGGTAAGCAGGAAGCGCAGGCTTAGAGGAGGTGCTCCCGCAGGCTGGGGGGTGGGTTCAGGGGCCTCACAGGCTTCCATGCTCTTACACTGGCAGTGGCTGCCAGATGGGCAGGAGAAAAAAAAAAGGATTTGAAATTGTTAAAAGAAAGAGAAAAAAAAAGTGCCAAGCAAAAGAAGAAAATAAAGCCTCATCTGCGCTGCTCTGCAGGGCCACCTTCCAGGGGCCTGAAAAGGGTCAGCTCCAGAGCGGCTCCAGGTGGCCGGTGCTCTGTGGCTGCTGGGACAGGTTCGTGTTCGCGCTGTGCTTCCTCCCTGTGCGGAGCCCGGCCGCCGAACTCCCTAAGGAGCGAGGACAGTTTTGGGTGCACTGTGTTCTGAAGTAACAATAAAGACACTTGGAGGCAGTTGGGGGCCCCTCCTTGGCAAGTCAGCTGATACCTGCCCCGGGGTGAGTTCCGCATCACCTGGGGAACCAGCAGCAAGGCCCCACTGGGGAAAGTGCGGAAGGAAGAACATTGAATGGGAGGTCGGGCTAGTTCACCTCTCACGTCCCTCCAACGCTAAGATTTTCCGAGTCTAGGGAGAATTGGTAGCATTTTTACCGGAAATATGTAGAGATTAGAAGTAATGTGACCTCAACATTTGTTCAAAGTGGGAGGCAACATGTGTTAACCATAAGCCAACAGCGTGAGGTTGGTCCCTGTCCTTGCAGGCTTTGCTCCCTTCCCCAGCCCTCTCTGTGGGCTTAGTCCGGGGAACTTGGCAATGACAGGCAGAATGCACTGTCACTCTAGGCTTTAGCAGTCAGTGACCACATGGTCGAGTGCCAGGCAGCTGTGATAACTAAGCTGAACAATGAACACGAAGTGCAAAGTTGATTTGCTGCTCAGTGCCAAGGTGGCCCCTTGCCAGCATCCCAGGTAGCAGCTCCCTAACAAACGCCCTGCGCCTCGTCCCTTCCTCCCTCTGTCTGCCACAGGACAGGGAAGTCCAGAGGGGTGACCACATGGAACACCACAACCAGAATCGATTTTTCTTCTCTCTTCATTCTCGCCTGCTCTCTGTGAAACTTGACGATTTTCCAGCGGCTTGAGAACCCTACAAATCTCAAATTTGTCAGTAAGCAAAATAAGTATATAAATAAATAAAATCCATCATCAGCTCCTGGCCTCCTGACCCAGACTTGAAATGTGTTGCAAATACGCTGACACTGGGAGATGCTGTATTCGATAGCAAACAGCCTCAGTCGCGGCCGGCTCACACCTGGGCTCGCGGGGCTGGCCTCCGCCCATTAACAAGCTTCTGGACCTTCCTCTGGTCCCCAACTCTCAACACAAGCAGAATAACAAATCCAGAAGGGGAGGTGGGGGGCCCGGAGGAAAAGGGACCGCCTCCCTCTTCTAATTCCTTACTTTCCAGTTGAAGTGCTAATAATGGCAATGGTCCTAATTGGATCTTGAAGCCCCTTTCCCCTGTCAAGGATCTCAGACTTACCAGATGCCCCTATTCATTAATCTTTATCTGTAGCTGAAGAGCATTCAGGTTTAATTTAGAAAAGCGGCCAGGAGGGGAGATCGCACCCAAGACAGAAGGCAAGATGACCAGGTAGAAAGTGGCTCTAAATCAGGGGGGTCCAACCTGCGGCCTGCGGGCTGCCTGCAGCCCAGGATGGCTATGAATGCTGCCCCACACAAAATCGTGCATTAACTTAAAACCTTTCTTTTCTCATCAGTTTTTGTTAGTGTTTGTGTATTTAATGTGTGACTCAAGACAACTCTCCTTTCAGCATGTCCCAGAGATGCCAAAAGGTTGGACATCCTGGCACCCTGGTTGCGTTTTAGAATCTCCTGGGGGGGGTTAAAAAAATACATGGGTATTATCCCAGACCAGTTGCTTTGAACATATTTAAAAGTTTGGGGGGAGGGGAGGATGAAGAGGGTAGAGGGGGTCAAATATACGGTGACAGAGGGAAACTAGACTTTGGGTGGTGAGCATGTAATGTGATGTACAGATGATGTGTTATAGAATTGTGCACTTGAAACTTATATAATGTCATTAACCAATGTCACCTGAATAAATTAGAAAGGTTTAACCAATGTCACCCTAATTAGAAAGGTTTCCAATAACTGAATTGAGGATAAATTTTATAATGTAAATGAAGCCAGAATCCCTGGGAGAGGGACCTGGTCATTTATATCTTTTGAAAACTCTCCAAGATAAGTCTATTATGCAACACAGGTGCAAGCAGGGTTGAGTGCCACTCTCGGACTGAGCACCAGCCTTCCCTGCCCTTACCCATATGCATCACGATAACCAAGTGGGAATACCCTATTCCCCTAACTTAGGTGCCCTAGGTGCTTTATTGTCCAGAGTTACTCTCTTCTGGTCACTGAGCAGAAGAGAGACCTCTATTCACTGACTGCTTATTCAATGCCAGGCACCCTATACATATTAGCTCATGTTGGTCTTCACAGCAACCCCATGAGGTAGATGTGATTAATGTAACTTTACATATGGAAAAAAATGCAAGGCTTGGGGAGATTAATTTGCCAAAGTCACAGGGGCAGGGCTGAGGGAGGGAGATGTAGAATATGCCCCCAGGTTGGAGTTTGTTGTGAATGTGCTCTGTTGTCCATTCCATGTGACTGTGAACTGTCCCCGAGCTTCTTTTTGAGAAGGATGGGAAAGAACACATTTATCAGATCAATTGCCGCATAACGTGCACCTAGGACAACATTAATCTGCCCCAGGAGAGAAATGGCACCCGGCAAGATGGCTGCCCTTGGGTTCTCCACCTGTCGAGTCTGTGGTGGTCTGTGGTGGTCTGTGGTGACTCTCTGGAGTCTGCCCGGTTTGTGCAGGGCGAGACTGCTAAATGAAACAGCGGCGTGACTGGGACCACGGCTTCTGCATCCTCTGACTTTCCGCTGTGTAAACAATGCGAGCCACATTTGTAATTTAAAATGTTTAATAGCCACATTAAAAAAGTGAAAAGCAGTGAAACTGATTTTAGCAATATATTTTATTTAACTCAATCTGTTAATAATGTTTAATATGTAATAAACATAAAATACTAATAATTAAATATATTACGGCAGGGGTCCCCAATCCCTGGGCCTATTAGGAGCTCACCTGAGCTCTGCCCCCTTTCTCGGCCCCTCGCCACCCCCACTCCCGCCCCCATCCATCCACAGCGGGCAAGGGAGCCAAGCTCACCTACGCTCTGCTGCCTGTCCTGCCCCCCCACATCTTCTGCAAAACCTGTCCCTAGTGCCGAAAAGGTTGGGGACCACTGTTATACAGTTTTATTTTTGGATATTAAGTATATTTTATAGTATATTCAAATTCAGATGTTAAAGTTTCACCTGAAATTCTTAGTCTCTAAGTTTCATAAACTTTACAATTGGAAAAGTACACTCACATACTCAAGTTGTTCCAAACATATTTCAAAATTTTTCAATAATGGACTTAAGTGTGTTCTAAAATTTTATTAATTAAAATGAAATAAAGTAAAAATTAAAACCCTCAGTTGCGCTAATATTTCAAGTCCTCAATAACCGCATGTGGCAAAGACTACCAATTGGACAGTGCAGCTTCAGATCTCTGAGAGAGGCCCTATATTTTGGCGCACCTCCTTTGGTATGATTTCGTTGTTTATCATGTTGCCTGGGAGATGGCAGATGGAAGTTGTCACACGGTTATAGGTCTTACGCTACAGTCCAAGGATGCAGTGTAAGGGCTGTGCGAACCACTAGGTACGTCTGTTCTAATATATATTCTCTGGCTGAGGTAATGACCACCAGATGGACCTACAAATTCAGTGGACCCACTAGGAGTTAGACTTTGGCCAAGATTCCTTTCAGTATCCAGCCCCCATAGACCCCTCTACTGTTGCAATATCGACTTGGATCCTGTGTCTGCAGACTGTTTGGGTAGCCCCCTTCCTCCAGTTCATTTGTTAACTGAGCAAATGGTCAAAGTCCTTTTGTAGAAGAACCGGGAGAATCAGAAGTTTGAAGTCTTGCTGTGATATTGCAGGGTCCTTTTACCTGGCGATTCAGCCTCTTCTTCAGTCATTAGGTTCTGGGTCATAAAAATAGTCAAGGGACTACGATATTGGAACAGTATAGTCTCCCGATCATCCATGCGAGATTTCCTTAGATGGTACAAATTGAGTAGCGCCCTTGTTGGCTGCCCATCACTTTGCCCCCTGGGCACCTCATGCTTTATGAACCAACTGCATGAACTCGATGCAGGTCAACCCTCTCTCTATCCCCCTCCAATCTTGCCACTCATTATGGTCACTGACTCCACCCAGCTCCTAATGGCTATGCATTACCAACTTGCCCCTATATTTTGGAGTCCTTTCATCTCCTTACTATCAGTGAACCTAGTTCTGGAATGGCCTTCCCTGCTGTCAGCCCTGGTCTAGAGAAGAGAGCCAGCACTACATTTCTCAGTGATGCTGGTGACCCTCTTGCTGGCACATTATTTTTAAAATTAATTAATTAATTAATTATATTGTAGTAATATTGGTTAATAAGATTATATAATTTTCAAGTGTACATTTCTATGATACAAGATCTGTATATTGCATTGTGTTTGCCACCCAAAATCAAATCATCATCTGTCACCATCTGTTTGACACCCTTTATCCTTCATCACCCCCACCCCCTTCCCTCTGGTAACCACACGCTATTTTTTTGTGTCTATGAGTTTTTGTTTTCTTCACTCTTTGTTCACTTCTTACTTTCAGTTTTCCATTCCACATATGAGTGAAATCATATGGTTCTTAATTTTTCTGACTGACTTATCTCACTAAGCATGGTATTTTCAAGGTCCATTCATGTTGTTGCAAATGGCAATATTTATCTCCTCCCATGGCTGAGTAGTATTCCATTGTGTATATGTACCACATCTTCTTTATCCAGTCCTCTATTGAAGGACACTGGTTGTTTCCATGTCTTGGCATTAATTAATAATGCTGCAATTAACATAGGGGTACATATATCTTCACAAATAAACGTTTTCCATTTTTTTCAGGTAGATACCCAGGAAAGATGCTGGATCATATGATAATTCTATTCTTAATTTTTTGAGGAACCTCCATACTGTTTTTCAATAGTGGCTGTACCAGTTTACATCTCTACCAGCAGTGAATGAGGGTTCCTTTTTTTCCACATCCTCTCCAACACTTGTTATTACTTGTCTTGTTGATAATAGTAGCCATTCTAACAGGTGTGAGGTGGTATCTCATTGGAGTTTTTATTTGCAATTCCCTAATAACTAGTAAAGTAGAGCATTTTTCATGTATCTGTTGGCCATTTGTATGTCTTCTTGGGATAAGTAAGTGTCTGTTCAGATCCTCTGCCTATTTTTTGATTGGATTGTTTATTTGGAATTGAGTTATATGAGTTCTTTTCTTCCCCCCTTTTCTCCCCTTCTCCTCCCCCACTGATAACCCTCCAGGTAATGTCTATTTCTGTGATTCTGTTCCTGTTTTAGTTGTTTGCTTAGTTTTTTGTTGTTGTTGTTTTTTAGGTTCAGTTGTTAATAGCTGTGAGTTTGTTGTCATTTTAGTGTTCATATTTTTTATCTTTTTCTTAGGTAAGTCCCTTTAACATTTCATATAATAAGGGCTGAGTGATGATGAATTCCTTTAACTTGACCTTACCTGGGAAGCACTTTATCTTCCCTTCCATTGTAAATGATAGCTTTGCTGGATAGAGTAACCTTGGGTGTAGGTCCTTGCTTTTCATGACTTTGAATACTTCTTTCCAGCCCCTTCTTGCCTGTAAGTTTTCTTTTGAGAAATCAGCTGATAGTCTAACGGGAACTCCTTTGCAGGTAATTCTCTCCTTTTCTCTTGCTTTTAAGATTCTCTCCTTATCTTTAATCTTGGCTAATGCAATTATGATGTGCCTTGGTGTGTTCCTCCTCGGGTCCAAGTTCTTTGGGACTCTCTGAGCTTCCTGGACTTTCTGAAAATCTATTTTCTTTGCCAGACTGGTGAAGTTCTCCTTCATTATTTGTTCAAATAAGTTTTCAAGTTCTTGGTCTTCCTCTTCTCCTTCTGGCACCCCTATGATTTGGATGTTGGAACATTTAAAGATGTCCTGGAGGTTCCTGAGCCTCTCCTCATTTTTTGAATTCTTGTTTCTTCATTTTGTTCTGGTTGAATGTTTCTTCCTTCTGCTCTAAACCATTGATTTGAGTCCTGGTTTCCTTCCCATCACTGTTGGTTCCCTGTAGATTTTTCTTTATTTCACATAATGCAACCTTCATTGCTACCTGGGTCTTTTTTATGCTGTTTCAGTACCCAGTGAGTTCCTGGAGCATCCTGATAACCAGTGTTTTAAACTGGGTATCTGATAGGTTGGCTATCTCTTTATTGCTTAGTTGCATTTTTTTCTTGAGCTTTAAGCTGTTCTTTCATTTGGGCTTTTTTTTTTTTTTTTGGTCTTGGCCTCCTGTTACATAGTAAGGGGCAGAGCTTTAGGTGTTCACCAGGGTGGGGCAACCCTTGTGGCTGTGTTGTGGGGGAGGGGACTGAGAGTGAACAGTGCCCCTTGCTCCACTCTCTGCCTGCTTTCAGTCACTTCCCCACTACTCACAAGCAAATTGGGCCCTTTTGGTGCAGATACCTGGGTGGGTAGGCTTGTGCACATTGTGGGACCCTGTGGGTCTCTCTAACAAACTTTTCTGTGAGGCTGGGAATTTCTCCTGCTGCTGCCTCAACCCCCATAGGTGTTTTCAGTGAGAGGCTTTGAGGCTTTATATTCCTGAGCTGGAACCCTGGGTTGCACAGTCTGTCTCGCTCCCCGGTTGTTCCTCCTGGTTTATCTGCTTGCTAATGTGGGACCTGGTCCACCAGCTACTGCCTTGCCCGTGGAAGGCAGGACTTTTTATCAGCATGTTCAAAATGTGAAAGCGAACAGTTGAGAGGTAAGGAAGACTGTTGAAAGCATTATGAAGAAGGTCTCTATAGAAGATGAAACACCTCTCTCTAGCTGTGTTCTCTTGTAAGTTTGGCTCTCTCTTACAAGTTTTTTTATATATTTAGGATGTTAACCCCTTATCAAAGCTGTTGTTTGCAAATGTCTTCTTTCATTGGATTGGTTGCCTTTTTGTTTTGCTGGCAGTTTCTTTGCTGTGCAGAAATTTTTTAGTTTGATACAGTTTCATTCATTTATTTTTGCATTTACTTCTCTTGCTTCTGGGGTCAAATTCATAAAATCTAAGACCAAGATCCATAAGTTTAGTATCTATGTTTTCTTCTATGTAATTTATTGTTTTCAATCTTATATTTGGGTCTTTGATCTACTTTGAATTAATTTTTGTACATGGCAACAAAATATAATCTAGTTTCATTCTTATGCATGTGGCTTTCCAATTTTCCCAGCATCATTTATTGAAGAGGCTTTCTTTTCTCCATTGCATATTTTTATCTCCTTTGTCAAAAATTATTTGCCCAGCCCTGGCTGGTGTGGCTCAGTGGATTGAGTGCTGGCCTGCAAACCAAGGGTCCTCAGGTTGGATTACCAGTCAGGGCACATGCCTGGGTTGTGGGCCAGTTCCCCAGTAGGGGTCACATGAGAGTCAACCACACATTGATGTTTCTCTCCCCTGCTTCCCTTCTCTCTAAAAGTAAATAAACAAAATCTTAAAAAAATTGTTTGTCCATATACATGTACTTTTATTTCTGGACTCTCAATTCTGTTGTATTGGCCTCTGTGTGTGTTTTTCTGTCAATACCATGCTGTTTTGATTGTTGTTGCTTTGTACTATAATTTGAAGCCAGGTAGTGTAATATCTCCAGCTTCATTCTTTTTTTTCAGGGTTGTATTGGCTCTTTGGGGTCTTCTGTTTGTTCCATAGAAATCTGATAATTTTTTGTTCTATTTCTTTAAAAAGTGGCAATGGGATTTGGATGGGGATTGCATTAAATCTACATATGGCCTTGGGTAATATGGGCATTTTAATTATATTAATTCTTCCAATCCATGACTATGGAATATCTTTCCATTTCAGTGTCTCTTTTTTAATCTTTTAATAGTGCTTTGTAGTTTTTAGTATATAGGTCCTTTACATCCTCTGTTAAGTTTATCCCTAGGTATTTTATTCTTTCTGCTGCAATTGCATAAGCAATTGTTTGTTTTTTTTATTTCTTTGTCGAGATTTCATTTTTAGTATATAGACATGCAGTGAATTTTTGTACATTGATTTTTGTATCTTACGATTCTGCTGTATTTGTTTATTGTTTCTAGTAGTTTTCTTTTGTATAATCTTCAGGGTTTTGTATATAAAGAATCATGTCATTTGTAAAAAGTGACAGCTTTAATCCTTTATTTCCACTTTGAATATCTTTTATTTCTTTTACTTTCCTAATTGCTCTGGCTAGAACTTCCAGTACTATGTTGAATAAGAGTGGTGAGAGTGGATATCTTTGTCTTATTGCTGATCTTAGAGGAAAAGCTTTCAGTTTTTCAACATTGAGCATGATATTAGCTGAGTGTTTGCATTAATTGCCTTTATTATGTTGAGGTCTTGCCTTCTATACCCATTTTATTGAGTGGGTACAGATGGATGTTATATATTATGAGATGCTTTTTCTGCATCTGTTGATAAGATCACATGATTTTTATCTTTAATTTTGTTAATGTGGTGTGTTACATTGATTGATTTGCATATGTTGAACCATCCTTGTCACCAGTACATTCTTTATAGTCTTCCCTTTCATAGTATAGCCACTGCAGCAACACCCTTTTTCTGAGATTTTTAATCTTTTCTTCCTCCATCAGCCATGACAATTCTGGCATTTCAACCTCACTTAACATGAGCATTGCTTTCTCCATTCTTCTAGGAGCCATCTTGTTGTGAGTTTATACCATTTTTTAGCATTCTTGCCAAGGTGATAAATCTTTTATCCTGGGAGGCTCTCAAATGGACAAACTCTTATTTCTCCACCTTATATTCCAACCTCTTTGATTAAGTGCCTTCAGAATACAATTTCATCTGCGCTCTCCCACCTCTAGTTGGTGCATGCTGGCTAGGTCTTGGAGCCCATTAAGGATATAGCTCCTCTTTTCCCTTAGGAGGCACAGCATGTCCCCAGCTAGTTGTAGGGTTTGTGACCAGGAATGGAGGGGGGGCAGAGCTTGAGTGAGGCACGACTCTCATACTCTCCAGTCAGTGGTGGAGTGTTATTTCTTAATAAGGAGGGTGGGCCACTTTTGCAGGCTCAGAAAGTTTGGGGAATCTATGGAGTCAAAATTTGGAGAAGGGGGTAAATTAACTCAGCTACTCCCATCTCTTATGTCAAGACCCCATTTTATCCCAACCACAGCCCTGACTTTGATAGAGCAGATCTTCCTTGGTTAGTTTAAACTTTGGGCTTGGCTATTCTGATGATTATGTCCTGGTTTTGGTCTTCATCTTCCTTGGCCCTCGCACTGCAGGAGATGAGAGCCTCTTTGTATGCTGCCAAGGAAGTCTTCTGTTAGGAAGACTCTCACTTTCAGTTGGGATTAATACTTTTAGCTTTTCCTCATATTTTTTCAGAGTATCAGTGAAGCTTAATAATAGCCAACGTTGGTGTTATAATTACGATTGCCACCATGTTTCTCAACATCTGATACATTGCAATAGCTACTGCCTTCTCTTTCACTGATATTCATCCTACTACACCATAAATGCCTGTTTTTATAACTGGATTGGACTGCTGTGTTGAGCCAGGGGCTAGTTGCGCTCCAGCTTCTACCAGGGAGTGGTGGGATCTCTTTGCTAGTCAGGTGGGAAGTGATGCAGCTTCAAAACCCTTTCTACTTCCCTGCTTTCTCTTACCACTTGGGCTACTAATTATTGCAGGTTGGGTTCCCTGGGAAGCAGACTCAGATGAAGTTTAGCATGTAGATTTGTAAGGGGGACCCTTGGGAAGGCAAAAAAAGAAAGCAGAGGTATACAGAGGGAGAAATCAAGCTTCAAGGTATATCCAAAGATAGTCTCAGATGAACTTTTGGTGATCTCTGAAGCTAAAGTGGCTCCTCACGGTTATCTCAAATTGGTACAATATGGCTGGACCTTTATGCTCCAGCACTGTCCAGTTATTGGATGAAGACAATAAGAAAGAACTGGTATTTGGAAGCAGTCTGCCAACAGCACTTAAAAGTGCTGGGGCTAGCGTTGGCTGGGTATCTCAGTTGGTTAGAGCATTGTCTTGCTAAGCCAAGGTTGTGGGTTCGATCCCTAGTCAGGGTACATACAAGAATCAACCAATGGACGCATTAATAAGTGGAACAATAAATTGATGTTTCTTTCTGTCTCTCTTTTTTTTCTTCCTCTTTCTCTCTAAAATCAATAAATAAAAATTAAAAAAATTAGTGCTGGACCATAAGTCCTTCATTGAAGGAGGGTCTGCATGGTGCAACTTCATGTCCACCATGATGTACAGTCCAGAGATTTCTTCACTGAGGTATGACTGACATATAACAATACATTAATTTCAGGTGTACAACATAATGATTCAATGTTGTGTACATTGTGAAACAATCATGACAATAAACCTAATTTTCATCATCATACGTAGTTGCATATTTTTTTGTGGTGAGAACAAAGATTTTCAAACTTTTCAACATAAAGAGTTATTTTACACCTTCTTACATGCACATCTATTGGAGTAAATGGCTTCTACAGTTAGAATTGATTGAGTGTTTCTCCATTTCCTACTAAACTATGAATTCTTGAAGGGAGGGACTTTGACTTGTGTATTCTGTATCCCAGCTCCTGAGTAAATTGCCAAAGGCTTATGATTAGACACACAGTAGGTATTTAAGACTTGCCTGTTTTTGAATGTTAAGTGAGGTTTTATCATTGACCATGTTGCACGGGCAGATAGGCTTTTGGGAATGAAGTTGTTGCTCCTGAGACTTCATGCCTATTACTAGAATGCTCTTCCCTATGAGCAATCCTGGTAAATCAACCCAGCAGATGTTAATGGGCACTTGCTAAGTGCTAGGCATGATTTCAGGTGTTACAAGAGGCATGGTGATGAACAAGACATCACAGCTGCCCTCAGTGGGATGACAACTTTGAGGCTCAGAGCTAGGGGATTGGAAATATGTCAGATCATACTTAGAATGCATCATAGTTTTTGATTGGGCATCTCTGGGCTGATCTTCATGAGCTAACTGAGTAAATTCAGGTCAGGTCAGGTGGGTGTGATAATCTTAGGTAAGGTCAGTGGAGGAGCTATGTTTAGTTACGAAATGAGAGAGAGGGTAGAACACCACTTATTTCACTCAATGTAGGTGATTTTATCACCTGCACAAGAAGAATCTGTTCAGCGTGTGCCTGCCTAGTAATGTTTTTGAAGGTGTTTAATAGGAGTACACTGAGGTACAGCATAGAGCTGTGCATAATGGTTTATGCTTTTACTATCCAACATGGTAGCCACAGGTAGATATTTAAATAAATATAAAATTAATATTAAATAAAATTATAAATTTAGTTCCTCCGTTGCACTAGTCACATTTCACGTACACAATAGTGACATGTGACTCATGCTACTCTATTAGGAGTACAAATTTTAAAGCATCTCTATTTCTGCAGAAAGTTCAACTGGATAGTTTAGACTACCACTGACTCATAGAACATTAGAGCAAGCGATGCCTTCCTTATTTATTAGATGGGGACACTGGGACCTATGAAGCTGCTAGGACTGGGATGACTGAGTCTCAGTTCAATGATTCTTTGTTTACAGATTTCTTTCAGTTCATAGGCTTGTGGGATCCTCTTTAATTACTCAAGATACTTAATGTAATACAAATTATTCATCCAGCCATCTCTTCATTCATCTGTCTATTTTTCCTTCCTTCTTCCCACACATTCTACTTCTCCTTCCACCTGTACTGGTTGCTGGAATGATCCCAGTCAGTAAGACACAACTCCTGCTGAGAATATCCCCTTGCAATTTGATGGAGGAGATCGGAACATGCTGATGATACACTATGATTACTGCTGTAGCTGAGTAGGAGCAGAGTGCAAGAGCCCAGAGTGGGCAGGATGAATTCTGCCTGAGGGCTCGAGACATTCCATAGGAGGTGACATTTAAACTCTGTCCTGAAGGATAACAAGAATTTATGAAGCAAGAAGGAAGAGAAAGAATTCTAGGAAGAGGGACCAGCGTGAACCAAGGTATGAAGCTCACTGACCCTGAGAACAGTGAGTCATCCATCTATTGTGGCCCCAGGGTGGCTGTGGGAGGGATGGTAGGAGACCAGTCTGGAGGGGCAGCCGGGGCCCACCTGTGTGAGAACTTGCGCGCCAGGCTGAGAGGTGTGGGCTTTCTCTAGCAGGCACTGGGGGTCTACGGAGGTGAATAAAGAGGGGAAAGATGTGATTGGATCTGTGTTTTCAAAAGATCAATACACAGGGCATAGGGAATGGATTAGGGGTACAGTTGGCTTAACTTTCTGAATTTGTCCAAGGGGAGTAGGCTCCTGAACCTAGCAGAATAGTGATATTGTTGCTTTCTTCTCAGGGTTCAGTAATAATTAATGCCCCTCCAATTAAGGATTTTAAACATTTCCCTTACTTTTCTTCTCCTTTTCCTAGCCTCCTTGCCCACCAGCCTCCCCCAAACCACATTTTCTCCAGCATCCGATCACGCAGAGCAGGAAGGACATGCAGCCACCGTTGTCATCTGAGCTACCTGGGGCTTCTGAAGCCCCAGCGCCTCTGCCTCTGCGTCCCTGGTGTCCTCCATGAACCCCTCGGAGAAACACTGCTCCCGAGGGCGCACTTTCCTGACGGGTCCTGGGATGATGGCGAACCGTTCTCACTCCTGGCAGAAGAGCTGAAGTCACCCCCAGAGAAGAATGCAGCCTTCCCTTGATTTTCTCCAAGGAAACTTAAGGCAGGGGGCTGAGAGGGACTCAGAGCAACTACTCACCAGTGGAGAGGGTAGGCGCTGTCCCATCCCCTTCCCCGGAGGAGGGAATGCTTTGCTGGGCTAACAGTTACGTTGGACCATGAACTATGACAATATGCGATTAATAGTAAGCTTCTTTGAAACAAATAATAGTCAAAACATCTTGAAGCCCATTCAGAGACAATTTTGAAGGGAGGCTTGGCTGTCCACACACACACAGAACACTGTCATTAAGCTCTCCTGGGATGACAGCAGTTCATTATCTTGTGTGGCGCTGTGGAGGGACTCTATAAATTTGCTCGGGCAAAAATGTTGTTTAAAAGTTAATATGCGGCTCAACACAGGCAAATACATGGAAAGGGATGTGGTCTAGTGATTCATGAAGGAGCTAAAACAAGGAGAGGCTGTGCTCAATTTCTGACAGCTGAGTGATTTGCTGAAGAAGAAAGCATCCCCCCCCCCCCCCCGTTCCTCTCCGACTCCCTGCACTGGATACATCCTCTGTCCAGAGGCATTTGAGAGTTTCTCAGCAGACTCTTAAGTAAATACAATTAAGCCATATCTTTACCTGTGAATAAAAATTCCTCAACATATCCTTCCAAAACTTTATTTTTATGAATAAAAACAGGCCTGATCGCTTCATTTTAGTCAACGCCAGACACTGTGGCTGCTGATCCAGCATCTAATCTGCCCTTCCTTACTAAGGAACCCTTTCTGGTTTAGGGCAACCATGTGTCTAGTTCGAAACCACCCCTTTCCTGGTGCAGACTCTTCATCAGGGGATGAAGGGCTAAGGGACTCTGTCTTGAGTAAGGAGCTGTAAGGATAGCCTACTTGGTGCTTGGTGGATTTTTCTGATACTATGCTCTTCCTGTTACGAGGGGGTGGACTTAGCTAACACATACCTTTTTTTTTTTTTCATCTTTTTTCTCCTTCTTTCTGCCTGAACTGCAGATAAGATATCTAGTGTGAGGCAGCCAACTGGTAATACTCCACTAGACACAGGGGATGTTGGGGTAAAAGAGGGTTTCTAGTGTCACAACTGCCCACAGGAGCATAGGGGCCTGTGGATGGATAATCACAATCCACTATCCTGAGTCCTGTAACAGGGAGAGGGAGAGACGTAAAATATGGGGCTCGTATAAACCATGAACAAAAAAACCCAAATCATACAAATACCCTCAAGTCATAAAGTCAATGACTAGGGCAGGAACATTCCTCACTCTTACCTGAATCGTGGGGATGGGGAACCAAGACAGTATGGGCAGCCGGTCCCTTGTAACTGGGAATGAACATTGAGAGTGAGAAGGGGCCAAGTGTGGAACGGTTGATTTTGCTTCTCTGAATTCCTGCCTGGATCAAACCAGTGCTAAGCCCCACTTGGATTCCACTATAGGGAGTCCGTGAGCCTTGGCCCTCAGAAAAGGTCTCTTTTGAAGATGATTGAATTGCCATACTAACCCGGGAAAATGAGCAGATCTGACAGTTCCAATTGGTGGAAGAAACACTTGGACCAGCCTCAGGCGCTGCTTGGGCACTTGGCCAGCTGAAACGAGCATGACTAATCACGAAGCTCATTTGGTGACATAAAAGGGACAATTCTGTTGGGGTCAAGTGAGGGAGCTGGGGAGTATTCCCAGGCATAAGCTTCCCCAAAATCAAAGGCAAATGATTTTTTTTTTAAACAATGACAGGATGGGCTGTGTGATCATTTCTGCCATCATTGGCTTCTTTTTCCACCCCAGGCTTTATAAGCCCAGGGCTGTTGCACTGACCAATCAGAATAGATGAGGGTGCGGTAGGGAGAGAGCCTTGCTGTGTGCACCCACTGGGTGTCACCTCTGCGTTGGTTTTTGTCTTTCTTTCTGAAAGGAGCATGTTGCGTGTGCAACTCCCAGAGTGCACTGCCGTGTGCTGTACCTTCCAGAACGAAGTTCACGTATCTGCCCACTGAAGAGTCATAAAGACAGACACACTGACATGGACAATGGCTCAGACACTCTGTCCAAGGGGTGTCATTCAGTGAAAAACTAATTCGGTCACATGGTACATATAACCAAAAAACCATTTTTTTATGATCCAATAGACACAGGAAAGTGTTTTATCTTCTGTCTTCTTGGAGATTCATAATGCACTATACTATTATATACTAATAGCTTTGAGAAATCTTGCAAAAGTGACACCTATTTAATTTTGATTTGCCAGCATTTCTAACCTTTACTCTGTTTTAAAGCATGAAGCTTTCCTGCCCTCCTCCCATCCCCCAAGGAGCACCTGTCCTTGGAACATACTTTGGCCTCTTCCTCAGATGTATAAATAAGAAAATAAAAACAATAAGACAAGATACAATAAACAGCAAAAGTATATAATCATTCTGCAATCAGGAAAATGTCTACTTTTGTGTTGGATCTGGGTTGGATAGTTAGGGTTCATCTGAACTCTTGCCCATTCAGTCAGCCATCCAATCCTAAGGCACCGTTCATCTGGGACCTGCGCTCTGGTCATCAGTGTCTGAAGCACAAGCAAGGGCACTAAAACTGGGTGGCCTTAAATAATATTTATCACACTCAGAATTTTGTGGGCCAGGAATTTGATGGGACTCCGTAGGAACAGCTTGCCTTTGTTCCTCTGATGACTGGGTGGCTCCAAAAGATGGAGACAGGGACAATTTAACTGGGGCCATATAGCCGAGGTCTGTGATTTTGGTTTCAGTTGGGTTTCTCAGTTTTTCTCCATGGCCCGTCTGCAGGGCCTGAAATGTCCAAGATGGCTGCTTCACTTCTGTGGCTGCTTCACTTCTGTGTCTGGTGCCTGGATTGGGATGGCTGGAGCAGCCTGGGCTGGTGGGTCATTGCTCTCATCACCCGGCACCTTTGCATCTAGTTGGGCTGCCTCTCAGGGTGACAGTCACATGGCTTCCTGATTGTTGGCTTCTCCCAATCGAGCATTCTAAGAATCATCATGGAAGCTGCAAGGCTTCTGTGACTTAGCCTTAGAAGTTCTTGAATGTCACTGACTCTGAATTCTATCAGGCAAGCAAGTCCTAGCCTCACCTTTTTGATGGGGCATGGGGGCGGGGGGGGGAAGCAGAGAATCTGTGGTCATCTTTAATCCACCACAGGCACTGTCCTGGTTGACCCTCTTAGGCATCAGACTCCTAGCTGAAATGCCAGCGGGGCCCCACCTGGCTTCAGATTTATCTGAAGCAATGCCTGGTAAAGGTCTTTTAGCTCAGGATGTCATCAGAGAACATAAAAGATTAATTGAGATGATCTGCCCATCTAGACACAGAATACAAAGCAATAATTTAAATGCCTATGAGCACAACAAACTAAATTACTGTTGCATATGGCCCTGATATTAATGTCCATTATTCTGTATGAAGGATAAACTGTTAAAACTCCAAACTGCAGAAGAAGTCATGGGAAATGCCTCTGATCTGGTTTGCTCTAGATTCCTCTTTTTTTAATATCTTGTTGCCGCGTTGTTCACTTTTCCGTGATCCATGTTAGTTTGGGCTAGTTTGGTGGTACTTAGGGGTTCATGTAAACTACTGAGAATGCTCAGTGCTTACCCAGAATTGCTCTAAGGTTTAATATGTATGTATGTGTGTGTACATATACTTTAAAATTTTATTTATTTATTTTTAGAGAGAGGGGAAGAGAGGGAGAAAGAGGGAGAGAAACATTGATGTGAGAGACATTGATTGTTGCCACTTGCATGCTCCCCGACTGGGGCCCAAACCCACAACCCAGGCGTGTGCCCAGACCGGGAGTCGAGCCAGTACCCTTTTGCTTTGTAGGATGATGTCCAGCTAACTCAGCCACACTGGTCAGGGTATATATATATACACACACATACATGATTTTGAGAAGAAAATATAGAAGTTTATAAAGAATATCTAATCAACATCCATATTCTCACTTCCAGAGTTTACAGATGTAAATGTGCTCATCTATTTTCTGAAGGAATTTTTCAACTAAGAGAAATAAAACATCACAGAGAAAGTTGAGTTATCTTTTGATCAAATGTTCCTCCCGCACATCCCAAAGGCAACCCTGTCATGAATTTAGTGAGTAGGATGATACTTTAACTACAGTGTTTTTATCAACTATTTTACAGGTCCATCTTCCCCTGTTTCTAATTTACTGCTGTGTGGGTCTGCAGCTGGAATTTAAGGAGGCTGACCCTTACAAAATGCTCTGCTGCTTTATTGTTTGTGATTGGCTTCTCTCTCTACATCCTGTGCTAGTGAGGGGTTATTATCCAGGCTTCTGTAGACGGGAATGAAATCTAGGAAGAGGCACGTTGTAGACATTCGCTCTCGCACCCTGGCCTGAGCAGAAACGACGTTATGTCCCATTCCATATTGTCCCACACCCTCCCCCTGAGTGCTATCATCATAAGTTACCAACCCGAAAGTTAGTTTAGCAGTTAACTGTTTTGAAGTCGCCGCACCTGTAACTTTGGACTGTAGGTATGGGAACCACAGGGCTTAGTGAGACAAAATGTGCGGACGTTCTGCCTGGCCAGCACTTGCACTGCCAGTGCCGTCTGGTTTCTTAGAGATAAGCGCAAAGTGCTGGCATGCAGTCCATCACCCTTTGTGGGTCCTCCCGAAATTCCTGTGTTGAAACTTAACCCCCAGCCTGATGGCGTCTGAAGGCAAGGCCTTTGGCAGGTGATTATGATTACGTCAGGAGGGTGGAACCTCATGAACGGGACTAGTGGTCCTAGAGAAGAGCCTGGAGGGAGCTCCCTCCCCCTCTGCTGCGTGAGGACACCGAGGGTGGACAGCTGTCTGTGAGCCAGGCGGTGGGGCTCCCTGGACGCTGAATCTGCTGGTGTCTTGATCTTGGACTTCCCAGCCCCCAGATTTGTGAGAAATGACTGGTGTCGTTTACAAGCTGCCTCGTCTACGGCTCCCTGTTAGAGCAGCTCAGCAGATGAAGAGGACTTCTAGAGATTCTCACCTCTATCAGACTTAACTCCTTTAAAAAATACTTACAACGCTGCTCATTCCCAACTGTATGGATAATATAACTTGCCTACACAGGTCATTTAAAAATAATATATGACTGGGCTATAATGTAAAAATAATCTAATAATAAAAGAATATTTTCCAACATATAAATGCTTGGATTTGGTAACTAACCGTCAGGCGATGGCGCCTACATGTCAATCATCGTGAATGCGACATCCGCAGCGTAGCCCGATCTAGGCAGGGTCGTCAGCATGGTGACTTTCTAAAATAATGAGCAACTTTTGGTAGCATTTCATACAAAACAAAGTACAGATTTCTCAAAAAACATAGATTTCTCAATAAACATAGAATTACCATGTGGTCCAGCAATCCCGCCCCTACGTACATACCCAAAAGAACTGAAAACAGGCCCTCAGCCAGATGCCTGTGCGTGGGTGTTCGTAGCAGCACTAATTACAATAGGCAAAGAGCGAATAAAAACCAAATATCTCTCAATGAATGAAAAGGTAAACAAAATATGGAATATCCATACTACGAAACTTCAGCCACAACAAGGAATGAAGTACTGATGCACGCTACCACATGGGGGAACCTTGAAAACATTATCCTAAGTGAAGGAAACCAGACACAGAAGGTTACATATTGAACGATTCCGCTTATATGAGACAAACATCCAGAACAGGTAAATTAATAGAGACAGAAAGCAGATTGGTGGTTGCCAAGGACAGAGGTGGGTGTGTGGGGGGTGAAGGCGGGTAGGAAGTGACTGCCTAATGGATCCTGGCTTCTCTTTCCGTGTGATGAAATGTTTTGGAACTAGATAAGAGTGCACACGATGTGAACACACTTCTATGCATTTAGTGCCTGGAATTATATACTTTATGATGGTCAATTCATGCTATGTGAATTACATCTCAGTAAAAAACAAGACAGTATAATCTTCCCTAGGTTTATCCTTTAAGTGCATTTTCAGAACTCAGTGAATATTAAAAGTGCTTGGTGTTTACATGGAAGTCCAAGTTTGGGTCCAGGCTCACCTGAATTATAAATAAGTTTTTCTCCTGTGCAGTTATCTGGTGAGGCATTCCAAAGTTGGGTGGGATGCTGCTGGGCGGAACAGCCTTTCCATTTAAGAACCCTAGGCTCGCTATCCTCAGAACAACCCGGCACGTTTCCCCCTGGAGGTGAAGCTGAGGCCCGTGGCCCAGAGCTGAGCGACAGCGCGCTCTGCCTTGGTCCTTCCAGCTGCTGCAATGGTCCTTGCCCACACCCTCCAGGTCCCGGGGTCCATCGCTTCCCTACGTACGGCCTCACTGCCTTGCTCCAGGGCAGGTTAGGAAAATTCATCGTGAGGCCTGTGGGGTAACATTAAAAACGTTAAACCCTCCCCTCATCTTATTTTATTTAATTATTTATTTTAAATGACAAGTTATATCATGTTTATTTCTTTTTTAGTTTTTTTAAAATGTATTTTTAGAGAGAGGAAAGGAGGGAGAAAGAGAGGGAGGGAAACATCAATGTGTAGTTGCTTCTTGCACACCCCTTACTGGGGACCTGGCCCACAACAGAGGCATGTGCCCTGACCGGGAATCGAACCAGCAACCCTTTGGTTCACAGGCCAGTGCTCAATCCACTGAGCCACACCAGCCAGGGTTTTTTTAGTGTTTTTTTTTAAATTATATTTTTTCCATTACTGCTTAGTCCCCTCATAACCCCCTCCCCCCACCACAATCACCACACTGCTGTCCACATTCAGGAGCCCTTTTTCCCTTTTGCTCGATCCCCTCCTCCTTTCAAAAGAGAAAGCCTGGTACTCTATTCTCAGGCTTATGGCCCTAGTGCTGTTAGCGGGCTTTGAGATGTTGCTACATGCTGTTTTTGTTTCCTAAGGCCTCAGCGTCAAAGCCAGGTGCTTAAATGCGCTGTTGCTTTGGCTCTGTCTTTCTGGCTGTGGGGAGCAGCGCCACTCACTGCTAACGTTGTTTGGGCTGCCATGGTGGCCCAGTGTCTGGGTGCAGAAACCACTTTCTCTTCACTTCCCCAGCTTCCTTCCCTCAAATACGCCTTTTTGGCCAGACTTCCTCAGGGGGCAGCTGCAAGGCAACCTACTGACAACTTACTTCTGCTAATGTCACCTACTTAATGGGTCCACAGACCCTTGGGGAAGAATTGCCAAAATGGAGATTTGGGGAGTGAGAACTGTCTGAAACACAGTGGGTATGATGGTCGGTGGGGGGCACACTCCTGGGAACACAATCCTCTGTGGTTCTTTTAAGGCCAGCATCGCGACTTCAGTTGTACGTCCTGAGAAGGGCCATGCTGGGGACGGCTCCACTTGAGGCCAGAGGCTGTGTGTTGTTCCCTGGGGACGAGGCCAAGGACACCCTGGATGATGGAGAGGAACTATGGCAGGGGAGGTGGGTGGGACCTCCAGCCAGCCCAGAGCCTGTGCAGGGAGCCTGCAGGAGGAACCCGGAGTTGGCCACATCTAGGCATCTGGGAGTGATTTCCTCTGTCTGTCAAAAGCAATGCACATCTCGGATGTCTCTGCTCTGCGCCCAGCTTTCTGCCGCTTGCCATCATTTTCAGTTTACCAGGAGCTCTAGGCCAGCCACGTGGCAGCAGCCTCATTTGTTTTTATTTAGTTTGTATGAATTTGAGCTGTTTTGCCCATAAAAAGAACCAAATGCGCATTAACTGCTAACCACTCACAACCTTCCACGTGTACATTGGAGCTTCATCTGTGTGGTGTTTGCTTTATTCATCTTGCATCGTTGCATGTACGCATGGCTCACACAGCTGCATCCTGGTGCCCAGGTAGGACTCTTTCATGAGAAAACATCACAGGCAAACCAGCCACCCTTTGTTGCATCATGTCTGGGAGAACCCAAATTTCCTAGCATGTAAATTATGACTTTTCTAATCCTTTCTGTCATGCTTTTTATGTATATTCTTCCCAAAAGGAATTGCCAAGTTAAAGGGTATAAACTCTGTTGTTCTATTTACAAGTTTCCATATTATTCCAGAATGATGGGCCCAAAACTTACTGCCCTTGGAGAACCAGATGCCTCTCTCTCTGCCATTGTTCACTCCTTTGCCCAGAACAGGTGTTTGCGGGGTCCTCTATGTGCAAACACAGATGGGGGGCAATGGTGGCAAACAAGGTCCTTGGCCTTGTGGCGCTTCTAATTCCTGATGTGCTTTCTCAAGGTATGGTCCTTGATCATCATGTTGACCTCACCTGGGGCAGGTATTTATTAAAAATGCAGATTCCCGGCACTCGCTGCAGACCACTGAATCAGAACCTCTAGATTTAGAGCCCAGGAATCTGCATTTCTGATAAATCCCTGGATGCGTGTTACACTTGTGAGCGCCATTGATCTAAGAGAACGAGTAACAGCTCCCCTCTGCTCAGGATGGGGTGGGGGAGACTGGCTTGATGGAGCCGCTGGAGCCCGAAGGTGCCAGAGCTGTGTAGGTCTCCCTGCCAGAATGTCATCTACTGCAGGAAACAGAGAAAGCCACGAGCCCAGGGCAGGCTGTGACTAACGAGCAACACAACTAGATAATTTTTTGCTGCAGCTGATCAGGTCCCTCCCACAGGTGGAGCTGCCTGGGCCACTGAGCAGGATTAGAGCATTTTCTGGTCTCGAGATCCCTGTTTCAAATTAGTTGAGCAAAGCCAAGCAGCGCTGGGGAGGAGGAACATGTGGCTCTGCTCCGTGAGGGAGCCAGGGGAGGCGCACGTGCCTGCCCCTTCTTGGTGTGCAAGTCGACCAGGCGTGCAGGACAACAAGCCTGCCCGTGGGCAGTTCTGTCATGCTGACCGTCGGGATGGAGAGAGAGAGTCAGCCCCAGCTGAGCAGGATCAGACTGCTCTGCCAAGTTAGGGAAATGGCCAGGCTTCACTGTGTGAACCGGGCAACAGGGCTCGGACCAGCTGTGTGGGAGTGCTGTGGGCTTGCCCCAAACGGGATGGCAGGGCTAATTGCAAGTTGCGGCTCTCTGGTACCCAGGAGACAGAAACTTGCAAGGGTCAGGCATGTGGCCCCAGGAATTCCCCCCGGCTTGTGACAGCCAGTGGTCAAAACCGAGGTGTGCTCGGCTCTCTACAGATAGGGCACACCCCTAACTGAAATACCAACCTGGGGGCTTGCTGTCTTCTCTTTTCCATGGCTTCTGAATTGACCAGATGCCCACGTCCAAGACTCTGTAGGCGTTTTTTGGGTGTTGCCATTGTGTGATGGCCCTGGGCCCACTGGTGGCCTCAGCGTTCGTTGATTTTCCCGTTGGAACAGCGTCCTTGAGGTGGTGCAGGTTGGTCCCCCGCAAACCAACAGCAGCTGGGGCCTTGTGGCATCGCTCTTTTAGATACCCATGTGCCCTCGTGAGGCTCACAGCAAGCTGGCTTTCTGACTTTGCTCTCAGCAGCAGTCCGTCCGGCATCTGTTTTCATCAAGGCCTGAGTCACCCCACATGGTACAGTTTGAGTTCCGTTCGGAAATGCTCCATGGGTGGCTTCTTCTCTTAATTCATGAAAAGAAACATCAATCATTTTTTTCTGGCCTGACCCCATGGTGCTGGTCATGTACGGACAGAACAGTAGACCGAGCACTGACCATTGTTGGATACAAAGTGACTTCTGGGCGAGCACGGAGGTGAAGGTGTGAGGGCTCCAGGAGGACAATTCCCCACGGCCTTTCCACCAAGCCGGGACCTGCTCACATCATCTGATCGAGGGTGTCTCTGTTTTCTAACTACTCGGGGTGGGCGTGGGGGGTCAGGGTAACAACAGAGAGATGATGCAGGCCTACAGGAAATTGTCTGTGACCTCACGTGTACGAACTCAAACCGCTTACCCTCTGTGCCAGGGAAGAGAGGACGTGTGTGTATGTGTGTGCGCATGAGTGTGTGTGTTTCCTCAAAGAGCACAACTGTAATATCTGGTTCAAAAGTGGAGAATGAAAATAATTGGGGAAGCACATCTATGATCAGCAGCCATGCCGTATTCAGTGTCTGCTTAAAAGGAATCATTAATCACACGTAATCAAAAAGAGAACAGAGGAGAGAGCAAACACGTCCCGCCCTCAAATCTCTCACTGTTGCCTTTCACAAGAACACAGTTTCCCATGCGGAAAAATCTGTTTCCAGTTGGACTGAAAAACTGCCCTTTGAGTCACAAATGTCTCTAGTTGTAAGGCTTTTCACAGTTGACAAAGGATTTTTGCAAAGGCTTTTCATTTGATCCTACCCATAGGGGTAGAGTGACTAACCCAAGACTGAACAGCGGGAAAATGGCCCAGGGGCGCTGGATGCCTGCTTGGGTGAGTCCCTACTGCATTTGGAGGCAGCGGATCTCTAAGACCAAGGCTGCTGTGGTTGTGGAGGGGCTGTTGAACTTGACGTAGGAGAGCCTCGTATTTTACATCTTGCCCTGCTATTGGTTCTAGGGAAACTCTCAGCCTCAATTTCCCTCCTGAGCTAAAGCTGTTGACATGTAATCAATCTCAGCAAGAAAAAAGGGTCAAGTGGGTTCTTAGCCTGACAAAGAGCTTGTGTAAAACGCTGAAACAATCAAGAACAGAGTCCTGGACTAGTGTTTAGGTACAACTTCTTATCTGACTCATTACTCTCAGGAGCTATTCTGTTTCACCTTCCCCAGAGGTGGGTCATGCCCCCCCAGTGCCTGTTGCCCTCCACAAAGAAGGATGAGCCCAGCTGAGCAGCCAAAACCCAGAGTTAGCAGATTTGCTTCAGCATGGATGCTTTCTGGTTTCTTGGAGATTATTGTCATATAATAATATTAATAATATTCCATTATAATATTCCATAATATAGCATTAATAATATTCCGAGGGGAATAATATTCCGAGGGGACACATGTGTCATCCTCGGAATCATGGAAGTTAATATTAATATGAAGCAAGGGCCCCTGTAGATTTGATGTTTCATTGTTTCAATACATTTTAATATTAAATAAATAAATAAATAATATGAATCACATCCAAATTACTGAAATAGGCAAGTCAGCATCCGTTCTTTGTAAGTCTACAACTTGAGAGATTCGAGGTTTGTCCAGAAAGTATCCAGCAATGCACTATGGAAAACAGAGACATTTATTGAAGAAGATACAGGAAACATTGTACACAGGTCAGTGATGCCTCAGTCCCCTTCAAAGTAGGCACCATGGGACAGTTCTCCCAATTGCCATCAGCTGTCCTGTCATATTTTCCAATCTCATTGATGGTCTGAAATCTCTTCCCCTTCAAAGGTGATTTTAATTCTGGGAAAAGCCAAAAGTTATAGGGCACCAAATCTGGGCTGTAGGGGGACTGAGTCACCTGGGTGATTTGATGTTTTGCCATAAAACTCTGCACAAGATGTGACGCATGAGCAGGCGCATTGTCATGTTGAAGCAGCCAATCCCCACTTGCCCCGAGCTGTGCTGCTGCTCATACTGCATCTCTCAACCAACGAAGAGCATTGAGGTAGCACTCCTTATTAATTGTTTGGCCTGGAGGGGTGTA
Organism: Anoura caudifer; assembly: GCA_004027475.1. Classification (NCBI taxonomy): domain Eukaryota; kingdom Metazoa; phylum Chordata; class Mammalia; order Chiroptera; family Phyllostomidae; genus Anoura; species Anoura caudifer. Next base: position 140,465 of record PVKU01000175.1, read on the forward strand.
CTCATAAAGGACAACACCTTCCCATTCAAAAAACAGAGTTAACATAGTCTCGATCTTGTTGCGACTTTGCTGCGCCTTCAGGTGTGGAGAACCAGGCAACTTCCATTGGGACAGCTGGGCCTTCGTTTCCAGATCATAGCTGTAGACCCACAATTCACCTTCAGTTATGACCTTCTTGATGAAATCTGGTTCATTGGTAGTGGTTTGAATCAAGTCATGAGCAATTGCAGCACAATGTTCCTTCTGCTCTGGTAGCAAAAGCCATGGAACAAATTTTGCCACGACATGTTTCATGCCAAGACCCTGCATCAAAATCTTGGACACAGTAGTTATTGGAATCCCCGGATCAGCTTCTAGTTCTGGTACTCTCAGTCACTGATCGTCATTGTCCACGCATGCACATTCCAGTCCCCTCTCCTTGGCTGCCAGGATACATTGATGTTGCACAAACTGTTCTTGCTGTATTAACAATTGCTAGACTTTTTCTGGATAGACCTCATAATTATTTCAGCCCACAGACATTGTCTGTTTCTGTGCTTCAATCCTGAATGCCATCTTAATTTGCCCCTGCCTGCTGACCCCGAGCAACATCATTGGCTTCCTATTTATATGTGTGTTCAATGTACATCACTTCTGGACACAGGTGAATAGCTAAGGCTGCTAAAAATATCACTCTGTGCGAACTTGCTATTTCTTTGTTTCTTTTGTAAATAGTTAGGCTAAGTTTATATCAATCATCTCCCTCATATTTTCTCAAACTTCCTCATGTGGAACTGAGCTCATTTAATGAAGTAGACCTAAGATGTAGACACCTTCTTTTGCTTGTCTGGCTGAATTTACTGCCCTTCACCTAGGAGGCAACTAGCCACACAGGACATAAGAATACCTGGCTGCTCATCGTGTGAGCGGCACTTCCCAGGGCTGACTTCCCCACTGTTACCACTGACAGTGAACTTCTCCTCGGGTGAGAGGAGCAGCCCCCCTTCACACACAATCAGTACCAGCTGTAGTCCAATTAAACTCAACAGTGAACAGGTGTTCACTGTAATGACTTCCACACAAAAGCACGCTTTCATGTGATACTCTACATCTGATACGCTAACGGTCCAATGAAAGGGCGTTACCGAAAGGGAGATGGAATTCAGTGGAGGAAAAACAGCAATCCACTGACTCCTTCACAATCAGCCTCAGAAGCCCCCATCAGCCTCAACATTTCACAGGTGTCTGCAGGAGGGTGTTTTGTGCAGAACCTACTCAAGTCAGTTGTCCCTTGAGAACTTCTTTGAAAATATTTTGAAATTTTTCATTCAGGCAGCTCTTTCGTATGACCACCCAGTACTCTTATTGCCACTATTTAATGGTGTTTAACTAGACACGTGTGGGCAGAGATGTTAATTGCACTCGTGTAAATCCTAAAAATGCTCTTGGCCCATTGTGTTTCCTTCCAAATTCTTATACTTCTGGGCTTGTGCTCCACTCAGAATAGAGAACTCTGGAGCGCACCCTTTGGGGAAGATGCCTGGAAGTGTTATCACTCCTAATGTGTTCCAATCAGTTACGTGATGCCCACACTGTGCATTGCCGTGGAAGAGGGGAACGGCAATGAGAAACTTTCATGCTACTGCGAATCAGTGTCCCTTTGGGACTGGTTGACAGCTCAGGACCCAATTAGAGTCACTCCTAGTAGCTCCTCTCAAGCTTGATGAAGAGTGACTACTTGCTGGGTAAGTGGATTGGTGGCACTCTTTCTCCCTATCCCTCATCCTGCGGCTTGGGGACCGCTAGCACGAAAGGTGCTGCCGCCATTGGCAGCATCTTTGACTTTGCGTTGACAGGGATTTGTCACCCTCCGAGGACAAGAGAGCAGGGGATGAGTGGGCTCGAGGCAGGGACTTCAGGATTCCGCCTCTCCGCTCAGTCGGGGAGTAGGGCCCACCTCTAAACGTGCCGCTGCCGCGCACGGCCTGCAAAGCCATTTTGTTGGTCAGAAACAGTTTGCTAACTCACACAAGAAGGAAAGTGGGGTAACATCCAGTCCCACATGGGGAGCAAATGCTGGTGAGCGTGTCAACTGGCATAACTGGAAAACTAGGGGACTTCTGGAACGGAAGCTGGGACCTGTGGCCAGACTATTATAATCCCAACAGGAAGTACTGTAGGCAGACATTAAAATGGCCCCCAGTAACCTCCACTTCTTGGGATTCATGGTAATCCCCGCCCCTGGAGGGTGGGTGGGACCTGTGACCTTCTAAGCCACAGGATACAACCGTGATAGGATGTGACTTCCATGATTTCATCACGTAACATTGTAACTTCCTTCTTGCTAGCGGACTCGCTTATTGCCTTCCTGGCTTGCATGGTAAGTAACTAAACTTGGCCTTTGGCCAGCAGCCAGCTAGGAACTGAGGCCCTCAGCCCAAAAGTCTTCCAGAAACTGAATTCCGCCAACCACAGTAGGAGCTTGGAAGCAAATCCTTCCCCAGTTGAAACTTCAGGTGAGTCCCCAGCCCTGGCTGACACCTGGATTGCAGCCTGTGAGAGACCCTGAAGCAGAGGGCCCAGCTGAGCTGTGTCCAGACTCCTGCCCCACAGGGACTGTGAGAACATGTGTGCTGTTTGAAGTTTGTGGGAATTAGTTATACACAGCAGCATATAACAAATATAGAAATGCTTATAAATCGCACCCAAGGACAATTATAAGAATTTTCATAGTAGCATTCTTTATAATACTGAAATAGAAAACAATGAAGACAGTAAGATAGATAAAGGCACCGTGGTATGTTTGCATGGTGAAACACTGTCACCAACAAGAAAATAATCAGCTGTAGCTACATGCAGCATTATGGGTGAGTCTCACAAATAAGTGAGTGAACAAAAGCCATAGACCTAAAAGAGTACATGCTATGTGATTCCATTTACATAAAGTTTTAAATCAGGCAAAACTAATCTATCATCTTGTTTGAAGCTCAGAATGTTGGTGGCTTTTGTGGGTAGGCGGTGACAGGGAAGGGACAGAAGGAAGCTTTGAGATGCTGATAAATGTCGTGTATCTTAATCAGGGAGCTGGCTAGAGGGCTGTTTTGCACACTTTTATGTATGTATGTTTTAAGTTAAAAAGGCAAAAATAAACCCACTTTTTTTCCCAGCAGGTAACCTTTTCAGCACAGGATATTAATAGACCTGTGGTTAGAAGGGCACGTGGGCTTCGCAGGCACAGTGTCATTGTACAAGCAACAGAGGAGGTAAGCTGAGTCGGTGAAGGGCTCAGAGAGGTGAGGTGAATTGAAGTCAAGCTTCCAATTATTGTCAGCGCTGAAACTGCAAAGCCAGTCTCTTTTGTGTATCCCTGTTAGATGTGAGAGCAGGGTGGCAGCGGACTGTCCTTCACGGTTCTCCAGGCCCGAATCCCTTTCTTCTTCACCCTATGAGGTTGCCTGTTGATGCTGCAAACTCAGTTAAAGAAGATTCCTTTTCCAGCTTGCCTGGTGCCCTGGCTCAGTTCAGTGCTTTAAACTGGCCAATACCCAATTAAGAAGGTGCTTCTGGGTGCCCTTGTTGTTTTCAGGCTTCCACCTTGTTCCATTGCCCTTGAACCCTCCTCATCATTTGTTTCCAGGCCGGGTTCTTGCACCGTGGCTAGTGATCGTCACCTGATCCCATCCACAGACTCATTCTCACCCAGTGCAATGGAAACCGAACACCCTTTCCTGGCACTGAACTTGGCAACCTTTGTTGGCTTTGATTGGGATTCATCTTTCAGTGTGTGTTTGTTGCCAGCAGCTCTGGGTTATAACCCTGACTGGGAAGCCTGCAAACATCTTGCTGTGTCTGCCTCACTCTCTGCAAAAGAGGAGAGAAGCATTTTGTTTTCACCAAAGATCTACACATACCCAATTTCTCTGTGTTCCAAATAAGTTCTTAAATTCCATTTTGGGAAAACGTCAGGTGTGGGCGGCATGAGTGAACTCCCTGCCCTTTCCCCTTTTCCCTCTTCCAAGTTCAGAGAGTTAGATTATAAAATTAACTCAGTGGATGAGGCCAGCCATACACAAATGCACTTTCGAGACAACGTGTCTGCCAGAGGATGGATATGGCAGTTAAACTATTGATGGTGTGGATGTGCCTGTAAAGACAGACTGTGTCCCTCAGAAAGGGATTTGGTGAGTGCAGAACCCAGACAGAGGACAGGCCAGCGGCCGCCCTGGAAAGCCGTGTGAGTGGTCCTGTGGCGAAGGCTTTGCTGGCCCCGATGCCTGCAGCCATTAAGCTTTCAAGTCTTCTAACTCAGCTGCCCTTGCTCTGATTCCAGACTCACTGGGGACCTTTCTGATTATAATGTATTTCCTAGGTAGGTTTTCTTCAGGGAGAAGCATGCTGGGGAGAAGAGTGTGAGTATTTGATCTTTGTGACCGTGGCACATCCCGCTGTCCCCAGGGGTATGCCACTTTGGTGAGAAGTTTTGGTGTTTTGTGAGTCTAGTTCACACGAGTCAGCCCCTCACCCCAAGTCAAGACAAATCCTGGAACACTAACAAGATTGAATTCTTGGACCTGTAAGTCTTCTGGCCAGACCTTGGACTGTGAAAAATTCATTAAGATAATGCCACTTTGGAAGGCCTCTTGGTAGACAGCCAGCCAGCCATTTCCTGGTAATATTCAATATGGCTGTGGGCCCACTTTTGAAATCCTGATGGTACCTAACTGGATTGAGAGGAAGAGAAAGAGGGAGCAGAGAGAGGGGGGTAAAATGGGGCAGTCTATTCAAATTGGTTTTCACCGTGGCTGCAAATGGTAATGGAATCTTATTGAAAATGGACTATTTACTTGTTTCTTAAATGTGAGTAGATAGCCTTCTGGGAATATGTGGCAATGTGTTTGGGATGAATAAAAATATGGAACAAAAATCTTTCTGGAAGATTACTTTTCTCCCCACTTTTGGGAGATGGAGAAGTTAAGACATTAACTGATAATGTAAAGACTGACCAGTCACCCTGAGTTGTTGCTGGGTAATTGGGTACTATACTCCCCAGGTCTGTTTGCATTGAAGGGGAGCCGTGTGGTGAATTCTTGCTCCCCACAGAATGTGGGGAGAATGGCTGTCAATTCGGTCAGTTCTGGGCTCAAGCAATTAAGAAGAGGACTCTTTCCCAGTCTGACAGTTGAATGGAGAGGACTCAGAGATGCTGAAGGAAAGTCGAGTCGCAAGTCCAAGGGGCAGGCTATCCACCCACCAGCCACTCCCACATGCATTCTGTGTGAGTGAAAAATACATTTCTAAAGTGTTAAATCACCAAGAGTTCAGGCTTGATCTGTTACAACAGATAACATTACTCTAATAGAACCAATGAGTAATTTAAATTTTCCTACATGAAAGCAAACACTGTATGATAGAATGTAAATTTCCATGAATTCTAAAGTTAAAACTGAGACTTCAGAGACATATTCTGCTCTCGGCAGGCTGCTGGCACTGTTGCTGGGTGCCCAGGGAGGGCTCCATTCAGTTTCCTCCATTGTTGCCGGAATTCGGTGAGAAAGTTTGTTGGGGCCCAACGCATTCACGAAGGGAAGAGTGAAAGCTGCGGTTGTCCTCTAGGCAAGGGAGTCTCAGTAAGTGTGCACCCAAGGCAAGGCCAGAGCAGGTGAGGCTGGATTTCAGATGCCATTTCCTCAGTCTCCTGCCCCCAAACTCACATGGGTCACACTGCCCATCAGGGGTCTATGCCCTGGCCTGCTTTTCACAGGATTAAATTGTGAGTGTCCACCCCAGCTCACTTTCCCTTAGGTGCCTGCCCTTGGATGGGGCTAACATATTCAAAGAATTTAGGCCAAGAAGCAGGGATGACAAATACATGACACCCTTTACACCAAACCCCTTTCCGCCTCCCGGCAGACATTGGTGATTCTGCACGGTACGGCTTTCTGCTGAGCAGCTGTGGCTGCTTCTGGGGACAGACCTGCAGGCCCCTCCTGGGAACCTACCAGAGCTGGCTCTCGGGTTGGATTCAACTCGCCATCCTGGATGAATGATAGACCATGGATGCTTCACGGGTTACCTCTCTCCGACAATGTTTGCTTTTCCAACAAGGTTTTCATTACTCCATTAACTAAAAGAGGAATCTGGCAATTTCGAGCACTCTGGCAGCTCCAGCGGAAGAAATTTGGGTGCAGGGAACCATTTTTTTCATTGCTCCTCAAATTACTCCACTAACCTGCTGCCTATTTCAATTCAATTCAATTCAACAGATATTTATCTCACTTACAGTGTGGCAGGCTGTGTCTAGGAAGTCACATTTAACTCCATCGCCAGCGAGTTTTCATTGAGTACCTGCTGTGTACATGGCAACCAACTAGGTGCTCAGGTGTTTCTTTGTGATTATGGTGACTTATAATCACCATTTAGAGAAGCGCTATTCTCTCTCTTTCTGTAAATCTCAACCCCTCTCTCCCTCCCTCCCTTCCTCCCTCCTTCCTTCCCATTTGCCCCCTGGGGGAGCTGACTTCCTGGAGGAATCCTCTGTTCCTTCCAGGCCACCTGGGCTGCTTGGCTGCAGCCAGACCCTCTCACTGCCCTTCCCCAAGCCCACTGAATGGAGGGAGCAGTTTGCCTCTGCGCTGGCTGTGAGGGGCAGGATTGTTCTCTCCCCTCCCCAATGCCCCTAAACCATGGCATCCTGACAGGGCCAGAGCTTTCTCCACAGGGGCCCTGCTGGTGGCCAATCACACTCTTTTGTCACTGCCTTTTCAGGGCTGCCTCATTAACATGCTGCCTTGCGAAAAAGTGCAAGTGGTTTTAATCTTCCTTTTTTTTTTTTTTTTTTAAGGGGAAGGTCCTTCAGCACGCAGTATTCTTTTCCCACCCACCCACCCATTCCACGTCATGCTCTAGACTGGTGAGGGCAGACCCATCCCTTTCGTCCCAGTGAAGTGTGTCTAACTCGATGACTGGCTGCCAAGCAGAGTGGCAGGAGAGTTGGGGGGAAGGCAGCTGCCAGGACTCAGGGCTGGAGATGTGCCCTCAGGTGATGGCCAAGTGCATGGACCCTCTTAGCCTTGCAAATGAAATGGGGAAGGCATGGAGAGGTGGGCAGAGGGCAAATCTCAGCTTCTCCCAGCTGGAGCTACCTGTTGGGTGCTGGGTTGCCATAAGGCTGGGCTATGAGGGGAATGCTAGCTTTGGGCACAGTAGGAAAGGCTGCAGACATATGATTAGTTTAATGAAAGGTTGGTTTTTGCAGAAAACAGCCAAATCTGTGGAAGGACGGCAGCTGCTACATTGAGCAGAAGCCCTAGGAAAGCCCTAAAGTTGTGGACTCTGCACATTTTCCTCACCCTTACCTAGAAGGTCAGCACCGGGCAGTCATTAAAGGACTTTCCTGGAGGCATAAGGAAGCCAGGGATGGTGATTTGTTTAGATTTGTCTGAAGAGTTGCGCCTGCCAAATCGCACAGACAGCTGCAGTCAGTTGCTTTCTTCAAGCTGTTCAATCCATACCGTGCATTTTATCAGCCGCATCTCTGCTCCACCCTGGATATCTGGGGAAATCACCATAACTTCATTGAGAGTCAGAGTCCTCAATCTTTTCCTTTTCCGCAACATTGCTACATTTGTTAACCATATCATTAGCTGGGAGATGAAAACAGACCACAGATTCATCCTTTTCCCAACTCGGGCACTTGTTCATTGAATCCAGGTAGGAGAACAAGGGGCTGTGTGAGTCACTCTCTGCTCCTCAAACATGCCTCCTTCCAGAGGAGCGGTGATGGGAGTGAGAAAGAGAAATCCAATTATGTATTCACTGGGAATTCGACCTAATAGGAATTCTGTGGGCAGCCTGGCTTTATCTGCCCAGAGTTTCTTTGCAAAAAATCAAAAGCCTCCCCCCACCCCAAGCAGTCCTTTTGGTCAGTTTCTGGGTAGGGTAGGGGTGAAACCTGGGAGCTGGCCTTTGTTGTCGTTTTTCTGGTTTTAGGACAGAATCAACCCGCAACCATCCTAAGCCCATTGCTGCAACATTGGCGTAGAGTGGAGTTTGGGAGTCAGGCTATAGCAATGAGTTTTGTGGGTTTCTCCTGTTTAATTGTAAATTTGTCTTATCACTGAGTGGAAAATTGGAAATAATCTATTTCAATCCTTTCATTTTATACATCAGGAAAGCAAAGTGCAGAGAGATGACTTACATTCTTTTTTTAAAAAGGACTTTTATTTATTTATTTTTAGAGAGAGGGGAAGTGAGGGAGAAAGAGAGGGAGGGAGGCGTCAATGGGTTGCCTCTGTTTGCACCCCAGCCAAGGGACCGAACCCACCACCCAGCCATGTGCCCTGAATGGGAATTGAACAAGTGACCTTTTGCTTTGTGGACCCACGTAGCCTTGCAAATGGAGTTGGAAAGGCGATGCCCAACCAAGTGAGCCACAACGGTCAGGGCATGACTTACATTCTTAAAGGTCCAGGTCAGTGGCAGCAATCTTCAGGTGCGTGTCAGGTATCCAGGCGGCATGAAGTCTTCAGGTGTGCCAAGTCTCCCACTGTACCAGTTATGTTTTCTGGTTACAAACAATGGAAACCAACACTGGCAAACTGCTGTTAAAGCAGTCTGGTCAGGGCAGGAATGGACCTCCACTTTTTCAGTCTTTGCGTAGCTCCGCTGACCTTTCAATTTTCTGGGAGTGAGCATTCACCAGGCTTGTTTGCGGAACAGATGCTATCTCTGCACCAACCATGTTCCCTTGGAGGTCACCTAAAGACAGTCCCCTACCATTCTCTGGCTTCCCTCTTTTTCCTGCCTGAGGGCATTCTCTATCTCCGGGGTTATGCCCAGCCTACGGCAGGGCAAGCCAGAAGTGCTGGGGACTCTATGCCCCAGGAGTGACCCTCAACCAATGAGGGTTGAGAACTGATGTATGAACACCCCAGCTTCCACTCCCCTTGGGGAGACAATCTGGGGAGAGTTCCACACAGTCTCTCAGAGGGTCCCAAATGGGATGGAGCCTCAGTTGACCACAGCAGTCATGCAATCTCTAGCCTATACTTTCCTCCTTTCTCCTCTCACTTTCTCTTTTTCACATTGCTTCCTGGGATCTCCTCCCAAATAAAATGCTTACTCCCAAGTGTTTTATGGTCTGCTTCTGGGAAATCTAAATTAAGACAGGTCTTTTTGCTAGCACCTTGGATAGAGAAAAACATGGTACCTGGTAACAGTTCTGTGAGACCATATCCAACGGGGAGGAAATGATTCTCTCAAAGGAATTTTCTTGCCTGTAGGAAGGTGTCTTAGGGGAGACTTCAAAACAGCTGTTTATTACACTATCTCACTGACCTCTTGGTTTCATACATTGGTTCATGCAGTGCTTTTTGACACCTGTGTTCATTAAGAGCTTACTAATTTATTCTTCAACATACCTCATAAATCTATTGTTTCAACAGTCCTCCTCTGGGTCAGAGCCTCTTCATTTCCTGCAGTAGCCCTTGTCTTTGTCTTTCCTTTAGACACCTTGAAGTTCACCCAGGTAACATGGCCTGACCAACTAAAGACATTTCCCAGCCTCCTTTGCAATTAGATGTGGCCAGGGGACTAAGTTTGAATCAGAGGGAGGCAAGTTAAAGTGATGCTGTGTGACTTCAAGGGCATTTCTTCTAAAAGAAATTTCTTGCCCTTCTCTCTGTCCCTTTCTCCTCATAGATTAACATAATCAGAGGATTCATGCATAACCTTCATTGGTCCATGCACAACCATTCATCCAACTATGTTTATCTTTTATATGATAGGTAACTATAAACTCAATAAGCACAAAAGCTAGAATTATGACAATAAATTACCCTGTTCTTCTCTGGTCTAACCTCCTGCTTCTTCCCCTAATGCAAGTAACCAGCATCCTGAATCCCGTATTCACCATTCCTTTTCTTTCCTTTTTAGATGGTTTTATCTCATTGTGTCAGTCAGCATTCGATCATAGAAACAGAGCCATAGGAATGATATAGAATATGAAATTTATTAAAGAGCGTCAACTCCATACAGTTGCCAGAGCTAGTTAAAACATTGCTGAGTGGTTGTTTCTCTATCTGGTGCTCGGCCTACTGCAGGCGTTGGAAGGAGGAGATCCAGAAGCAGCTGAGGTGTGGAGCTGCACTCGCGGGGTCGGGATTCACAGAAGCTGCAGGAGAAGGTGGCATGGGAGCCCCACGCCAATATGATGAGCGGGCTGGGGATGATGTGTGTGAAGTGCAAAGTACCTGGTAACCCCACGCCTGCCTTCCAAACACAAGGAAAGCCCACCTTCCAATTGTTGTTCAAATACCTTTTGAGGCCCTTTATAGGACCTCGGAGCTCTAGAGCTCTGAGCTCAGAGCTCACTAACCCAGAACTCTGCAGGAAAGAGAGCTCTGGGAAGTGTAGTCCAGTTTAGCTAAGCTGACATGGCATAATCTATTGACATTCATCCAACTGTATTCCGCAGTCAATTTTTAAAGTTGTTTTTAACTTGATAAAAAGCAAATCACATTGTATATATCCATTTAAGACTTACTTTTTTAAGCTTACCATTACATTTTTGGGATTTATTCACACTGCTGGGTATAGCTATGATTCATTGCTATTCACTGCTCTAATACTACTGTGAGAATACACCATAGTGTGTTCATCTATTCTCTTGTTGGTGGGCATTTGGGTTGTTTCCAGGTATTTTAGATAGCTTAGGCTGCTATAACAAAATGCCATTGACTGCATAGGTTAAACAACAGACATTTTTTCCTCATAGTTCTAGAAGCTGGGAAGTCAAGGTCAATGTGCTGCCTAATTCAGTTCCCAGTGAAGTTCCATTTCCTGGCATGGAGATAGCTGCCTTCTTGCTGTGTTCTCACATGGCAGAAAAAGAGGTAACTCTGGTTTCTCTTCTTTCTATAATGACACTAATCCCACCAGGAGAGTGCCACCCTGTGCATATCATTATGTTGGGGGTTAGAGCTTCAACATGTAAATTTTGGATGGACACAAGCCTTCAGTCCATGGCAGCAGGCTTTGCTATTGTGAACAGGGGTCCTAGGGACATTCTTGCAGGTGTCTTCAGGTGTTCCTGTGTGAAAGTCTCTTATAAAACCAGGAGTGGAAGAGTTGGGCCTGAGGTGGGGCGGCCTTGCATCCTGGCTTTCCTTGGAGAGTAGCCGTCACGCTTGTCGCCTAGGAATAATGAGTACATGTTGCCCTATCTTCTCCCCATTGCCTTCCCCTTCTTCTGACAAGTAGAAGTTCTTCATTTTAATATGCCAAATTTGTAAAAAATGTTCAATGGTTAGCACCTTTTCTTTAAGGGTTATTTAAGAAATCCTTCTCTATCTCAAATTCTAAAAGATATTTGCTTGTGATTTTTATTGAGTTTTAATAGTTTATTTTTTATGGTTAAACCCTTAGTCTATCTGGGATTAATCTTGGCATAGGGTGTGAATAGGCATCCAATTTCATATTTTTCTGAGTGAATAAACTTCCTCCTCCCTTTAACCTCCCATCCATCCTATCAGCAACTCCTCTTGCTCCAGAATGACTCTGTTCTCTTTTCTTCATACTCATGGCCATTCATTATTCTGGTTGAGGCAATTATTAATGATCACCAGTCGGGCATTTTGGAATAATCTCCGATGGCTCCCCACCTCCATTGCTGCTCCCCTCTAACACTCTGTCCACTCTGCAGTCAAAAAGACCTTAGGAAAACTCAAATCTCCCCTCCCCTGTCTTAACCCCGTTCAGGCTCCTCAATACCCTTAGAATAAATACCAAATTTTTTGAAATAACTTACAAGACTCGACAAGATATGTCTGCTTCTTATCTTTTCAGCAGCATCTCTCCTAACCCTTCTCCCCACCCCCTGGCTTAAACTTCATTTTAGTTCCTCAGACTCTTGTACCACTGGTCCACTGCACAAGTGTCCCTTCTATCTTGTACACTTTTACTCCATCCCAACCACTTACCCTTCACCTCTCTGTTTAGATGTCACTTCTACCAGGCAGCCTTCCCTGACTTTCCTCCCAAATCTAGATGAGTGGTCCCTCTTATGAGCTACCAAGGATCCTTTATCTCCCTCATCATAACAGTTACTAAGTCAAGTCATGATTTATTCCTAATTTGACTGTAAACTCCATCAGGACAAAGCCCGTATTTGTCTTGTTCACCATTGTATCCTTGGTCCCCAACCCAGTGTCTGGTGCTTGCTAATGCTCAACAAATACTTGCTGACGAACCACTGAATGCATTACTTGGGACTCCTTTGCAGGACTGAGCCAGGGTGAAGAATGTAAAGAGCTCTATTTGTGGTCTCTCATTATCTTTAAAGCCCACTTACGGCCTCCTTACGATTGTTTTTAAGCCCTGGAGCACTAGAACTAATGGACCTAGACTGTTAGCTCCAGATGCGCTCAGACCAAGACATGGGCAAATAGGGAAGGAACTACATCAACATAGGAGGCAGATGGTGCCAGCGGACAGAGGCACCACAGGCGGAGATGGTGGGTGACAGCGCCGAGGTGGTGAACAGCTCATAGCAGGGCTGGCTCTGCGCTTGGTTAAAAATGATTCTAACTTAACTGGGTTGGGTTTCATCTGGGACCACAATAATACAGTCAGAGAGGTTAGCAGGAAATTCCCAGATCCCCTTAGAGAGATGCTTTTGAAGTGTGGTCCAGGGTCCCTGGTGGTCTGCAAAGCTGGTTTCCTGCAGGGTGAATGTTAATGTCAAGCCTTTGTTGCTGGTGTGAAGTGGTCATTACTTATGTTGGTCCCCACTGGGTGCCTCAGTGAAAGCAGGGCTATCCTTCTCCTGAACTCTCTCTTTGCTTTGGGATGGTGAGCAGGTGCTGCTGGGATGTGTCTTTGTCCACTGAAGAGTATTGTGAGTGGCAAATTTGAGAACGGTGGCTCTAAAGGAGACTTCGACAACAAAAGGACAGAATCCAGGCAAGGGCCCCGAGGTCTCCTCGCTGCCCTGCAGTCATTCTTCCCGGGGCAGCTGCTGGTCTCTGGGCTCTGGCTGCCTGGAGTGAAAATTGTAGGAGGAGAAATGGAATTACCCAGAAAATGTGTTTATTCTGAGGCTGCCACAATGCAGCCAGCGTTAGGTCAGCAGGAAGTCACTGCTGATGATAATGGTGATGATAAGGGTAAATGAATGCTCAGGCCCGTCTGAGCAATTTCAGCTGAGGCTCTCCCAGGGCAGTAGCAGTGGAGTTACTGCTTCCCACTCTTTCTGCTTTGGAAAACCCACTCATTCATTCCTCGGTCATCAATATTTTTTGAGCAACTATGATAGGGTAAGCACAGTGTTAGACTCTGAAATAACACCTGTACAGAACAGAGATTCCTGCCCCCCCCCAACTTCATAGAGCTTATTGTCTATCAGGGAAGGGGTATGTTAAACAGATAAAGACTCAACTGCTTAATTACCAATTGTGATGTGTGCGATAAAGCAACGTAACAGGGTGCAGTGAGAGAAAACGGGGCAACATAATTTTGATGGAGGAGTCAGGGAAGGTTTCTCCGAGGAAGGCAAGGAGAGGAGGGAAGAGCACTTTAGGCAGTGATTCGTGCACAGGAAAATGCTTCAAGATCACTCAGAAAGGTCCATGCAGCTGGAAAAAGTGAGCAAGGAGGAGATGTTAAGCAAGACGATGGTGAAATGACCAGCAAAGGGCGGGAATGCCGGCCCTTGAATGTCGTGTCGCAGATTCTGTGCTTTGTCCTAAGCCCAATGGGCAGACAATGAAAAGTTTTAAATAAGAGCATACTGTCTTTTCAAAAGATTACTTCGGCATCTTTGTGGAAATAAATAGGAGACAAGAGGAAATGCCAGGAATAAAAAGGAGTGAAGCAAGGATACGAGCTGCAACACAGACGAACCAGGAACAAGTTATGCTAAACAAAAAGTCATATATTATAGGATTTCATTGACATGCAATGTCCAGAACGGATACACCTATAGAGACAGAAAACAGACTAGGGGTTGCTTGGGGGGCGGGGAGGATGGGAGTGGCTGCTTAATTGATATATGGTTTCCTTTTGTGGTGATGAAAATGCTCTGGAACCAGACAGTGGTGCTGGTTGCATAACACTGTGAGTGCACTAAATTGTACGGTTTATAATGGTTAAAATGGTGAGTTATATGTATTTTTCCGTAAAGTAAGTTAAAAAATAGAGTGACAGCAAGGAGATCCTTTGGAATCCATTGCTGCTGCCTTTGTGAGACTAAGGGTGGCCTGGACTATGGCAGGGGCACAGCAGGACAGTGAGTGGATTAGGGATGTATTTGGGGAGGTAGAACTAAGACTACTTGGTAATGGCTTGGTGGTGGAGGGTGATGGAGAGAGAGGTTTAAAGGATTACTTCCAAGTCCTGGCTTGAACAGCTTGATGAGCCGGAGGAGGTGTAGGTGGGAAGGCCTGGTGGAGCAGGTGGTGGGGTAGGGCAGACCCAGGGCCCATGCTCAGACACGGTGGGGTTGAGATGCCCATGAAACACCCAAGGGCGCTATCAGGTTATTGGTGGGGTCTGCATACCTGGGCTTGGGAAGGTGACCTGGGTTTGAGGTGCAGGCCTATGGATGGTATTGGATGTAAAGTGTTGAGGGTAAGTGAGGTCACCCAGAGAGACTGGAGGGGAGAGGAGAGGGGGCCAGGATAAGTCGGAAGAGGTGAGTAGCCAGGGAGATGCTGACAAGGACAGGAAGAAGGAGAGGTCAGAGAGGAAGATGGCAAGAAAGCTGAGAGAAGCGGCGTCCGAAGGAATGCTGGCTGAGGAGGAAGATGGCAGCATCTGGACTGGGCTACGGGGTTCCGGACAGAGATTAGTAATAAGGATGTAATTAACAATTAAGGACTCACTGTCTACCAGGCGCTGGGATAAATACTTTATGTGAATTTTGTTAGTTAATCTTAACAAGAACTCTATAATATCTTCATTTTACAAATGAGGAAACTGAGGCACAGAGGAGTTGAACTTGCCCAAGGCCACACAGCTAGCCAGCAGTGCAGCTGGTCTCACCCCCGGTTCTCACTGGCTCCAGGGGCTCTGCACCTAATTGGTACCCTCATAGCCTTGACTCTCGGCCCTGTGGGTGAGAACGGAGGGGCTTTAAACTCACTTTGGTGCATTAGAGCTTATATTGGAGGTTTCACCTAAAATGGCTTTGCTCATCCAATCAATCCCAGCTGTGCTCTGCTGACCACGATGGGTCCTGTCATTCCCACTGGGACAGCAGGTTCCTTTAGCAACTTCTCAGTGGGACTCTGTAATTTTTCACTCATTTATACTTATTAGAACACTCTCATTCTCGTTACTGGAATTCACTCGCAGTCATTTTGTGACTTCAACTTCAGCCTCGGCTCCCATTCGAAGCTCTTTGCCTCCCTCCCACACTGGCTGTGTTCGTGGCCCAGGGGCTAGCGGAGGTGGTACAGCGGTGGTTGGCTTTCTCGAGCACCCTACCTTCTCTGTGCTTTTCCCTCCGTGCTGAGAGGTAGGGCTGAAGGGGAAGGAAAGACTCTTCCTATTGGATTGTTTCCCCTCAGGAGGCCATTTCATGGGACGGCTTGTTGACCTGGGGTGGGGTATGGAAAAGTGGAAATCGCAGCAACCCCCAAAGGCCTGTTGATGGAAGCTCGGCAGCTTTTGAGCTTTTTGAGCCCAGATGACATTTTTCAGAGAGCTGGTCGCCTGGTGCCACGTTCCCTCGAAGTTTCCTCGGTATGGCCCATGCCTCCTGTGGTGCTGGCTAAGCCTGCAGTGAGTCTCTGCGCTCCCAGACCTCATTGCTGCGCCTGCAGGTAGAGGTAGATCCATCTTTAGTTCTCCTGGGAGCTGGCCTTCTCAGTCTGGCCATCTGTCCTCAGTTCCTGCTACCTGGGTGAGGAAGCCAACCAACTGAAACACCGGCCTCCCTTCCCTGCAGACACCCCTGAAGGTGATGAGCGGGTCTGAGGGCACCGACTTCTGCAGCCTTGAGAAGGGAACTGTCTTTCTTCTAGCAGACAGTCTCTCTGGTTTTTCATGCCTTCTCTGCCATCTCTTCATGACCGAGACTTGCAAGCCACTTGTACGGTTCTGCCCCCGGGGCACCAGGGGTTTTTTGAATCTAGCCCTGGAAAATGAGGAAAGTTCTCTTTCAGCAGGGATTGCTCTACATCCGGTGTCGGGTCCACCACCTCCGAGGTCGGGAGGAGGCCCCAGTCAGTGCCTCACCGCAGCTGGGTACAGCTGATACGCTGGCTGCTGAGGAGACCCGGTGATGTTTTGAATTTTAGACCCAGAACACCCTTCAAAGAATAGAAAGAGCCTGGGACATGCCCCCTGAGGCTGGCATAGAAGGGAGTAAGGAGACCAGCTCTGGCTGTTTCTACCTTTTATGTTCTTTCCCTCAGGGATAGGGAGGACGAAGGATGAGCCTAACCATCTGGTGTCAGGGCTTCCTGAAGACAATGAGCAGCGGCCTGGGGCCTGCTTTCTTTAGTCACCCTGAGAAAAGCAAAAATAGGTGTCATGTTCTCCTGGGATACAGAGTCTACCACCGTATATCTGAGGCACCTGCCCCCATGTAAGCTTATTTTGCCTCGCGAGGGAGGCAGCAAATTTCATAAATGCTGAAGGTCAGAGTGCTTACGTGATTTATCATGGAGAGGTGACGACAGAGTGAGGGAAGATCACCCAGGGAAGAAGCAGTGTGTGTGTGTGTGTGTGTGTGTGTGTGTGTGTGTGTGTGTGTGTGTTGTGGGTTTATATGTGTTTTGTGCGTGTGTGTGTTATTTCACATGTGTGCTTTTCTACTCATTGCAGTAACGAGACCTCATGAGGAAGTCACCAGGACTCCTGATGGATATAATAAGTTAGAAGCTACCCTCAAAATACCAGCAAGATGGTTAAAAGCACTGACCAGAATACAAGTCCAAGTTCTTGTTCCATCCCTTCCTAGCTGTGTGACTTTGGGTAAGATACTTAGCCGCTCTGAGTTTCCACATTGTTGCAATGGTTTCATCCTCTTAAAGCCCTATGAAAATTAAATTAGTATACAGAAGTGCTTCCTAAATGGTATTATATTTAATAATATAAGAAGTGCTATTACTATTAATGCTATTATTGTTATAATTTGTAGTAGTAGTAGTAGTATTTCTGTGCAAAATAATGTTCTCAATAATCAAACTGGTATTATTTTAAAATTTTTCTTTTACATCTACTCTGCTACAAAACAATACAAGATAGTACCTGGCCTCTATTTGCAAAGGAAATTTAATATGTGTAAAAGGCTAAGCTGTGGAGAAGCCCAAACAGTTGATTAGTAGTAAGCTATTTAAGGACCTATGTGTGTTTTTAAAATAAAATATTAATTTAAAAAACTCTCCTGGAAACCTTGTACCAATATGACAAAGATCACAGATGCTCAGATCGTAGAAGCTGGGCTAGAAATCAGCCACCCTGAAAACGGCTTTGTGACTGGCCCCGAGCTGCAGCTTTTTCTGGGGAAACAGGTAAAGACATGAGCAGGCTTTGCCCTGTTGATTACCTGCCAGAAACTGCAACATAATACCCTTAAAGACTCTTGTATTTGTAGCCCTTGCCCCCTGCCCCCAGCCCGATTTCATTTAGGGCATAGATTGGACTGGACTACCCCTCTGGTCCTTGCTTTAGAAGTCAGGTTCATGTGTATGCTAGCATGAAATGGAAAGCTGGCCGTAGGAACTATGTGTCAAGATTGTGCCAAGTTCAGCTCTCTGATCATAAGGACCAGATCCATCAGAAGTGTAAAGAACTTCAGCCACTTGCTATCGTTTTAGGCATTTTTAAGAAGCAATCTCTGTGGCTGTATGTTTAATCATAGTTTATTATTCAACCTTGAGCACACTCATTTTTTCAGACTGGTTTAAAAATCATTCCCATCTCATAATAGATCTTTCCTAACCTCAGAAGGTTTAACAACAACCTGCTTCTAAATTATACTTTTTATCACTGGAGTGGATCCCAATACCTGTAACCCAATACCCATGCTGTCAGCATCTTAAATTCTGCAACCTTGCTGAAGTTGTTTATTAGTTTGAGTAGTTTTTCTTATGGGTTCTTTAGGCTTTTCTATATACAAGACCATGGCATCTGTTAATTAGAGAGTTCTACTTCTTCCATTCTAGTCTGGATGCCCTTGATTTCTTTTTCATGCCTAATTGCTTAGCCAGAACCTTCAGTATAGTGTTGACTAGACATGGCAACAGCAGATATTGTCTTGTTCCTCATCTTCATGAAGATCTAATGGTACATCTTTCACCATTAAATATAATGTTAATTGTAGTTTTTCATATATACTTTACCAGTTTGCAGAAGTTGCCTTCTGGGCCTAATTTCTGAATGTTTTCATCATGAAAGGCTCTTGGGTTTTGTCAGATGCTTTTTCTGCATCTATTGAGATGATTGTGTGGATTTTGTTCTTTATTCTATTAATATGGTATATTACACTGACTGATTTTCAGATGTTAAACAAACCTTGTATACTTGGGATAAATCTCAGTTGGTCATGGTATATGATGATTTTATAAGATGCTAGATTTATTTTTTCTAGTATTTTGTTAAAGAATTTTACATCTACAATTCAAAGGGATATTGGTGTATAGTTTTATTTCCTTGTGCTATCTTTGTCTCCTTTTAGTATGAAGTTAATACTGGCCTCACTGAATGAGTTAGAAGGGGTTCCCTACTGGTATATCTTTTTGGAGGAGTTCTTGAAGAATTGTATTGATCTTTAAATGTTTGGTCGAATTCACCAGTAAAGATATCTGGGCTGGGCTTTTCCTTGTAGACAGTTTTATTTTGTAATAAATTGTATTGAGGTGACATTAGTTAATAAAATTATATAGGTTTCAGGTGTACAATTCTATAATATATCATCTATATATTGTATTCTCTGTTCACCACCCAAAGTCATGTCTCCTCCGGTCACCATTTATCCCCCTTTACCTTCTTCTATCTCTCCCCCACCTGCTCTCCCTCTGGCTATCACCACGCTGTTGTCTGTGCCTGAGGTTTTTATGTATTTATTTTTTCTTAATCCTCTCACCTTTTTCACCCAGCCCTCCAACCACCCTCCCCTCTGACAGCTGCCAGTCTGTTTTCTGTATCTATGAGTCCATTTCTATTTGTTTGTTTGTTAGATTCCACATATAAGTCCAATCATATGGTATTTGTCTTTCTCTGATTGGCTTATTTTACTTAGCATAATGCTTACCAGATCCATTCATGCTGTTGCAAAAGGTAAGATTTCCTTCCTTTTTTATAGCTGACTAAACTTCCATTGTGTAGATGTACCACAGCTCTTTTATCCACTCATCTACTGATGGGCACTTGGGCTGCTTCCAAATCTTGGCTACTGTAAATAATACTTCAATGAACATAAGGGTGTGTATACTACTCATATTCTTTCAAATCAGTGTTTCAGATTTCTTCAGAATTGCTGGGTCATAAGTTGTTGGATTTTTGATTTTTGAGGTGACCGCATACTGCCTCCCACAGTGGCTGCATCAATCTATAGTCCCAGCTAGGAAATGCGTGAGGTTTCCCTTTTCGCTGCATCCTCCTCAATGCTTGTTTATTGATTCATTGATAGTAGCCATTCTGACAGGTGTGAGATGATAGCTCATTGTGGTTTTAATTTACATTTTTCTGATGATTAGTGATGTTGAGTATCTTTTCATATGTCTATTGGCCATTTGTATGTCCTCTTTAGAGAAGTATCTATTCAAGTCCTTTGCTCATTTTTTAAATTGGATTGTTTGGGGGTTTTTTAATGTTAAGTTTATGAGTTCTTTATAAATTCTGGCTATTAACCTTTTAACTGATATATCATTGGTGAATATATTTTAAAATTCCTAATTCATTGTCTGTACTTGTTATAGGTCTATTCAGATTATCTGTTTCTTTTGGAGTCTGTTTTGGTACTTTGAGTCTTTCTAGGAATTTTTTGATTTTGTCCAACTTATCTGTTGGTATACAATTGCTCACCACACTTCCTTATGACATCCACCTTCTCGCCTGACATGTAAAGAGCTTGGAAGTCATCACTGCCAGCCTCACAAAAGCAAACAAGCTTAACAAGCTGACGATCAACAACCCTTCTTATATCTATTAGAGAATTGAAGTCATAGGGGAAACCACTGCCCCAAAAACTGGAGAGAGAGGCAGACACCAGAAGCAGCCCAGGAGCAGAAGGTAGCCACTGGAGGCAGTACTGGTAGGAAAAGGTAAACTGTAATTGACTAATTGCTGTAGGCTCAGTGTGGGCTAGTTTGAGAGTTAAAAACTCGGGGGAGATTCCCATGCTTCGACAGTTTGACTTCCAGGAACCTTACCAGGCTCTCAAGGTGAATATCGGAACATCTCCTTGTGCTCCTGGCTGGGAAGGGGGGGTGTGGGAGGGTGGGGGGACTAACCATTTTGAATTGTACTCAGAGCAACTCTGTTCTTTTCTCCTTAACAAAACACTGCCTTTCAAGGAAACTCTTCCCCCATAACCCCAGAGTCTAGGAAACCTGGGAAAAAGAAATACCCAACTCTAACTCCCTCCAGCCTTTGATGTTGGGTGGAGGGGAACAGCTGGTTTCATCCCCCACCCCCTTAGACTTTGAGTCACCTATGAGGGGGATAAACTTGAGAAGAACTTGTGAAGATCACAGCCCAGGGAGGCAGACTCACTAATCATAGGACTGTAAAATACTTTTCTATACCTCACCTCTATATCAATCAGGCTCCTGTGTAATAACAGTGGATTATAGGTAAAAGACCTGCAAGACTGAGACCCTATTTAGTAAGAAGCATCTAGAAAAGCCCAAAGACAACAGGGGAATGTAAACAAAGACACCAAAGGAAATTTTAGTCTTTTACAGAGAATATGCACAGCCTAACTCCTAGTCAGACAAACATAACATCTCACCATGTAGTTGACACCATATGTTTGAATCTTATCTCTTACCCAGTCTAACAATCTCACCTTTAAAAAAATCTCTGCCTTTTGATTAGATTGTATAGTCCATTCATAGTTAGTGTTTCTATTGATAAGGTTGGGTATATGTTTAACATTATACTTTTTCCTACTGTATGTCTCATATCTCTTTGTTCCTCTGTCCCTTCTTTGCTGCCTGCTTTTGCATTAATTGAATATTTCTAGTGTAACATTTTAATTACTTTAACTACTTTTCAACTATATATTTTTTGAATTGTTTTCTTAGTGGTTGTTGTAGGGCTTACAAGATGTACAGGATGAGGCAAAAGTAGGTTTACAGTTGTGAGTACCTGAAACACAGAGTTTATTCTTGTGTTATTATTTATTAACTATTATAATGAATGACTGTAAACTCTTCCCCCACCCTGAATATCAGGGTTCCCCAACCTCCAGGCCAAGGAGCAGTACCAGTCTGGGCTTGTTAGGAATCAGGCCACATGGCAGGAGGTGAGCCTGAGTGTAATGTGCTAGAATCATCTTGAAACCATCCCCCACACCCAGGTTCAAGGAAAAATTATCTTCCCTAAAACTGGTCCCTGGTGCCAAAAAGGTTGGGGCCTGCTGCTGTATATTATCTTATATTAAGATTTAGTACATTTTCTTCAATAATGTTTATCCATTTGATGCATATGCACTTAGGAAACTTTTCAGAGACTTTAATGGTTGTTCTTTTACAAATTTCAGTAGTTATACTGTATTTACCCAGAGGGAGGGTTTTTGGCATTCCTCAGATTGACGTACCACAGTCAGTCCCCGCCATGTTACTTTTGAAATCTGTTTCATGCAACATCCAATCTGGAAACATCTTGGGTCCAATTTGAACTAATTCATGTGTAGAAAAAGATACCAGAAAAGTTAAGTCATTTATTGTTCCACGCAGCTGAGTCTCTCTTTATCTTTTGCCAGCCACTTCAAACAAAAAAGTTTAGGACCACGGCCAAAATGACATCGTGATGGATGGATCTGATGACTCCTCTATGATCATAACTCTCCAGTGTTACCTGTTCTTACGTTCAGAGGCACACTAACTCAGTTCTCTGTGATCTTTGAAATTCATTTTAAAGAACAGTCTGTACCTACTTCTTACTCTGTGAGTGTTGAGAGGGCTTTTGTTCAATTGCTTTGCAGGGGTGTCCAACCTGTGGCCCGTGGGCTGCATGCATCCCAGGATAGCTCTGAATGTGGCCCAACACAAAATTGTAAATTTACTCAAAACATTATGAGATTTTTTTGTGATTACATGTTGCAATATATTTAATGTGCGGCCCCAAACAACTCTTCTTCTTCCAGTGTGGTCCAGAGATGCCAAAACGTTGGCCGCATCTGCCTTAGAGTTTAGATCAATGGCAAAATTCACATGCAAGAAACAATTAGTGAAGAATTAAGAATACAAATAGGTGCCCTGTGTTGAAGTGCAGTAGAAGTGCAGATAAGAGAGATGTTAGTGTAGCTTGGAGGATCTGGTTGAGGCTTCAGAGGAACTCAAACCAGGCCTTAAAGGATGAGTGGGATTAGATCAGCGGTGAGAGGGAAAGATAAATATCTACACCTGAAGGACCACAGATTCCTTTCTTCTCACTTGGGGAAATTAATTTCCAATTAACATTCAGTGTTGACTCGATGGAAGAGAAAGTAAGGACTTGACCTCTTCCGATAGCAGCTCTCTCAAAGGCAGTGCCTAACTCAAAGTACAACCTGAAGACCAACAGCATCAGCATTAGACGGTTGTCAGAAAGGCAACTTCATTTTAGAAACGCAGAGTCTCAGACCTCACCCCAGACTTATTGAATCAGAAACTTTTGGGGGTGAGCCTGACGATGCGTGTTTTTATCGAGCTTCCCAGGTGATCGTTACGCATGCTAAAGGTTGAGAACATTGCTGTCAAGGGCTTTCCCTGGCCACTCTTGGCACCCAGGGCATATTCGAGATGAGATAGCCAGGGCCAGTGTCTAGGACCTCTGAACATGGACCAAGGCTGGGCAGGTATGGGTATCCAATTAGCAGATCATGAAAATGGAAAACTGTGCGATTGCACCCAGGCCAACAGAGCAGTTACATAAATAAACAGAAGGCTGCCTGCCTCTCGTCTCCCACAATTGCCTCACATTTTTCAACCCCAGGCACTGGGCAGCAGAAGCAGCGGGCGTGGTGCTGGCTCCCTGGCATGAGGCAGTCTGGCTCTCTGGGGAGAGGGAACAGCTTACTTAAAGTGTCCTCATGAAAATAACTCCCTCTCAGCAGGGTTATTACTCAGAGCTCGTTCCAATGACAGCAAAGCAGAACTATAACCAACACTCCCAGTCATCTTGTCAAGCTCGTTTCATACTTCCCCTATATTCTTTTCATTAACATTAATTTGGGGGAAATTTTTCTGGTTCATTGAACCCCCAAGCCCACAAATCATTGAGTTTTTGCTCCCATTCTAGACAGAACCTGGAGAGTTTGATGAGAACCGCTCACATATTTTCAGAATAGTATTGGTTTCTCGACAGTCTCTTTTAGCACAATGATGCTAAGAGGAGCTTTGAGGGGAGGGTCTCCAGGGAATGGGGGAGTCCCTTAGAAAATGGGCTGCCCAGATGGATGGGCTGGCTTTGTAAAGCCCAGCAGTTTGGTTCCCAATGGTGGTTGGATTCAGCTGCCAAAAACCCAAATTAGGGAAAGTTTTGTTGACAGCTCATAAGAGGACACTCTGAAAGACCGATTAGAGGTCACTGCCAACCCTAGACAATAAAGAGACATATATAAAATCCAGAGAAAGAGCATGTGCAAATATATACATGTAAATGTATATATGTTGCTGTGCGTTACTAAAATAAATGTGTTTCTCACAGTCTTTGCCATGGATGAAATGATCAAAACCAGCTGCTCTGTGCAGTTCTTCACTGGAAGGAACAGAGGGGTGGAGCTAGCAGTTAAGGGGAATTTGCAGGCACACTTCAGCATCAGGCTGACTTACCACCTCTCTGGAAACGGTTAACATGCCTGGCTCACACCACCCATCATGTGAATGCGATGTGCCTCCGAGCAGTTCTGAAGATGACAGGTATTTACTTCCCCCCCAAATCTGAGTGGCACAGGGTCACATCACAGGGGAAGCCAGTTTGCTTCTGAGCCAGTTCATTTGCATTTCTCATGATTCCAGACTAGACCCTTTTGCAAGTCTCTACCATAATCTATTTAAAAACAGTTCAAACATTTTACTTTGTTTTGGTTGAGTTTACTCTAATGTGGTTTCTGCAGAGCTCTCTCTTTTATGGTAATCAAATGTTCTGCCAACATTTCTCCTGCTATGTGCACCAGCTAAGGAAACCAGATGCTTGGGTTGGTCTTTTCAATGTATCCGAGTGTTGTTTTTGTTTAGAATTTCAGAGGTTTGGCGAAAGAGCCCTGTTTTATAACTCTGACCCTTGATGCACCCCATTTCCCAACCAACTAATAGTTTTGGCTACTGCTCACATCTTGATTTGAAATAGCTCCCCATCACCATGCAGATTAGCATGTGAAAAGACAAGCTCATTCAATTCATTTTGTTTGATTTGCTTACTTTTCCTCTTCATCATTTATTCCATTTTGTAGGTGAAAGAGGATGGGTAGAAGAGCTGAATAGCTGACCCAGAACCACACCCTGCATTTTCTGTCAACCAATCACAGACCTGAGTGGGATTGTTCTTTGATGTGTGGGGTGTTTTTTTCCCCCTCTCACACCATCAGTGTGGGAAGGAAGCAGGCCAGCTCTCGTGGGAGTGTTGGCTTATAATGCAGGCTGAAAGTGTTTCAGAAAAGTAACTTGGCATTGAATCAAACTAGTAAGTGGAACTGCTTGTCTGTATGGATTGAAAGAAGACTCAGAGCCTCAAGAGTTTGTGGGAAAGAGAAGAGGAGAAGGTTGAGGTGAATACTGTCAAAGGGAGATTTGTAAAATACGGGGCTTGAAGTCAATTTACAAGGAATAATCCCTTACAAGGGATTATTCCCTTGTAAGGGATGGAAAAGGAAAACACCCTGGGAACTTTAGCCCCCTCTAACCCTGGTCCTACCCTCTTGTTTAGTTAATATGATTCTCTGGTCTGAAGACAGGAGGGGAAACTAGGAATCGATGGCCAGATTCAGTAACTAAAGAAATCCAAAGAGGATTGACCGGTCCCCCAAGACTGGGCACATTTACCTGAAAGTATATGGATGGAAGCAGCATTTGAGATTATGCATGGTGGTAATAAGAGCTGAGCCATGGAAAACAGAGAAGGCAAGGGCTAGCCTAATGCTAAGCAAATCAGTGGGATGAGGGGTCTTCTCTCTGAGGGTCTTCAGTGTTGGCCCTCAGACCTGAAGTTGAGGCTGTAAAAAACACAGGATAAGAAAAGCGTAAAGGGAACCAAAGTTTGGGAAAAAGGCAACTGTTAATAGAATAAAGTTAGTTTAAGGCTATGAGTCTAAACTAATTCAAAGATAAAAGCACCGGACATTGGTTTTTCAAGAACAATAGCTATAACTACACATATACAAACTCAAAAGAGAGACAAATCTGGAATCTTCAGGGAGAAGTGTTCAGCCAAGAGTCTTAGCATTTCTTCCAGAGAGTCAAAAGACTGCTTTTTCATTGCAGGTGTGAGCTTTTGTGAAGTCCACTGGCAAAGGGGTAGTCCGTTTAGAATGGTTCTCCTACCCCCATCAAGAGCAAATACTTAAGTTGCAATGAGGGCGAGCTTGGCAAAGGGAGGAGGGGACCAGGCCTTTGCCCTTTAGAAATGGGCTTAAGAAGAGACAAGGTGCTTTTGGCAGAACTGCAAGTGAGGGTTGAGAATAAAAATGAGCAAATTCATTAAAAATGGTTCAATTTTTAGCCCAAATAGGACATAATACATCAACTACAAGTTTTAGTTTTATGAATTACTGAGCAACATTGGATCTTGTTATAATTTCAAACATACTTTTGAAAATCCATGTACATTTTCTTTTACTCATGGGCTTCAATAAATTTAATGAAGGGGAAACTCTCTTGCTTGAGAAGAGATGATTAATTTTGTCAGTAGCTATATCAGCAAGACCAGGATTAATGAGTTTTCTAACAATTATGAATGTTTATTATAGGTAGTCAGAGATGGATAGACATCATGAGTGAATGGATTGAAGATGTTAATATGTCATTTTCAGAGTTTTTCAGGATTTGGTTCATTTTTATTTTACTTTTTCATTGCCATTTATACCCCCATTCCCTCTTCTACTTCTGCCTATTACCCTACCCCTGCCCTGCAATCACCACACCGTTGTCCATGTCCATGAGTCCTTTTTCCTAACCCCTCTACCTCCTAACCTCCCCACCCCCACCCGATAGCTGTCATCCTGCTCTCCATCAATGAGTCTGTCTCTATTTTGCTTGTCAGTTCAGTTTGTTCATTAGATTCCGCATATGAGTGAAGTCATATGGTATTTGTCTCTCTCTGACTGGCATATTTCACTTAGCATAATGTTTTCCAGGTCCATCTATGCTGTTGCAAAGGATAATTTTTCTTCTTTTTTATGGCCAAGTAGTATTCCATTGTGTAAATGCCCCATAGTTGTTTTATGCACTCATCTACTGATGGGCACTTGGGCTGCTTACAAATCTTGGCTATTATAAATAATGCTGCTATGAACACAGGGGTGCATATATTCTTTTGAATTAGTGTTTTGGGTTTCTTTGGGTATATTTCTAGAAGTGGAATTGCTGGGTCATAAAGCAGTTCCATTTTTAATTTTGGGGGGTAACTCCATACTGCTTTCCACAGTGGCTGCAGCAATCCGTATTCCCACCAAGAGTGCACAAGGATTCCCCTTTCTCCACATCCTCACCAGCACTTGTTGTTTGTTGATTTATTGATGATAGTCATTCTGACAGGTGTGAAGTGATATCACATTGTGGTTGTAATTTACATTTCTTTGGTAATTGGTGACATTGAACATCTTTTCATTTGTCTATTGGCTGTCAGTCCTCTTTGGATAAGTGTGTATTCAGGTTCTTTGCCCATTTTTAATTGTTTGTGTTTTTTTGGTGTTGAGTTTTAAAAGTTCTTTATAAATTTTGGCTCTGGCTGGAGTGGCTCAGTGGACTGAGTGCTGAGTGCAAAGGGTCACCGGTTTGATTCCCAGCCAGGGCACATGCCTGGGTTGCAGGCCAGGTTCCCAGTAGGGGGTACATGGGAGGCAATCACACATTGATGTTCTCTCCCTCTCTTTCTCTTTCTCTTCCCCTCTCTAAAAATAAATACATAAAGTATTTTCAAAAAGTTCTTTATAAATTTTGGATATAATTTATCAGATATATCAGTGAATATGTTCTCCCATTCAGTGGGTTGTCTTTTCATTTTGTTGATGGTTTCCTTTGCTGTGCAGAAGATTTTTAGTTTGTAGTCCAATTTGATTTTTTTCCTTTGTTTCCCTTGCCTGAGGAGATATATCAGAAAAAATATTGCCAAGAGAAATGTCAAAGATTTTACTGATTTTAAAGTTCTAAGCTTAGGAAACTTAGTATCTTGAAATGCAGATAGTATTGCCAACAAGGCCAGCAAAAAAGTTAGCTTTTTCTTTGCTTGGCTTTAGGTGATGGCAGGTCATTTATGCCAAAGTGTTGTGATAGACTGACTGGGAAAATGGCCGATGCATGAACACATCCAGCTGAGATCAATCAAGTCAGACCCACATCATAACACCACCCGGAGCACTCATATACTCATGAGCAGTAAATATTGGTTAGTGTTTTAAACCGCTAAGTTTTAAGGTGGTTTGTTATGCAGTGTTATCGTGACAATAAATAACTGACACATATATCTTGGACAGAATTTATGCTGCAGATCTAAAAGATAAGGAATAGAAGCTGGAGATCATACATACAATTGATAGGAAAACACATTAGATGAACAATTTGTTGGAAATACTGTACGGAGAAGAATTAGAAGGGATGGTCATTGGGCAAGAAGAGAAATAAGAATCTGCCAGGGAGTTATCAGGAAGATTGGATGTGAGATACTATGTGGATGCGCCTTTGAAGTCTAGACATAAACTATTACCGCACTAGAAAAAGTGGTGACAAGGACGCACATTTGTAAAAGGCTTCATAGGGGAAATATTAAGTTGGACAGAAAAGCATGTAGTGTGATGGATAGGAACCAGATTACAAGGTGTTTAGAAGGGAAGAAGAAGAGACAAGTCAAAGTCAACGGATTCACCATGTGTTTTAGGGGAAAGAAGTATGGGGGCTCCCGTGGATGGTAGAAAAAGAGCAGAGAGACACACGTGTTCTTAAACCCAGAGTGGACAGACCAGACAGGAGAGAGAGATGGCTTAGAAGACTGGGTGATGGTGCGAGGGCTGTTAACAGCTTCTCTATAATGATAACACCGTGAACGCAAAATTCAACCTGAGCCTTCAGCATTTGTACATATTCATTAATTCTGTGAAATTCCTCTCTGAGATTCAGTTACACACTCAAAGTTGGGAGCGGCCCAAGAGCCAAAAATAACATGGCTCTCATATTGTTTTACTCGTGTTACAGATGAGTAACTTTAGATATCAAGTAGTTAAATAACTTGTCCAAAGTCAAACAGGAAGCCTGTTATTGAGTTGCTGAAAGACTCCGGTTCTACAAATAAACTTCTAGTCCACTAGCTTTTCACCAAATGAGTTAGTTAGAAGTCAGATTAAGTTCATTTACTTATGGATCCATAGATTTGAGCAAAAAAAATTATTTCTTATGGGAGGTCCTAAGTATCAGAATTTCCTTGCATGAGGTGGTGTTTGCTTTTTCATCTTTTTAATTTTGCTTATTTTTTTCCTCTTTACATCCCCTTTACCTTTCACACAGACACTCTGACCTTGTGTGTGTGTGTTCTAAGATGGTACATGCTGTCCAAGTCACAGCAACCAGCTTCTTCCTGATCCACAGGGACGTTTTATAGGCCACAGGAAACATTTAAGGGCACTTCTTAGGTTCTAGAGTCTGAGATTCTTAACTTTCTTCTTTTTGGCAGAAATCCCTTTGATCTGCTGGTGAGTCTAGGATGTGAAAAGATCACTATCTTTGCACTCTTGAAGGTTATAATTATGCTTATCACTTTGAGGCTTTAACTATCTCCCCTAAGACCATCTCTCAACTTTGCTGATTTTCCCTCTCCTTGACTGGTCCAAGGCAATTATCATCTGCCCCAGAGCTTTCGACCTCCAGGTTCTCTATAGACTGAGAGGGTTTTTTTTAAAAACAAAAAAAATGAGAGTTTTATACTTTAAAAGTACAGTCTGCTCATCAACCAGTCTGACACATGAAAAGGTAGCATTTTTCTCTATTTTTCTAAGATTAAGAAAACTAATGAATATTAATAACCATATGTACTCACCTATGGAATAACATTCCATATGAGATACATTCTAGTTCCCAAGGCAAATTTGCGAAATGAGAAACTGAAAATGGCAGAAAAGAGAGCGAAGATGGAACTAGGAATGAAAAGTGGGCAGAAATTTGGTAAGAGGGAAAAAGCAACTAGGAAAAGGAGAAGAAATGTGGAATGTAGAAAGCAATTGGATGGAGGGTAGTGCAAGACATAGAGGCAGGGTATTGATTTTCATACTACAAAGCACTGAAGAAGTTGCTTTTCATATGTGAATGGGTATATGTGTATATACATGCCATTATCATTACATCAATATTTAAACTTAATAACAAAGGTTTGAAGTATACCATGAAGTACTAATTCAGTTAATTCTTCCTGCCCATTTCTTTTCCACTGAGGGAAACTGAGGCAGAGGAAACAAGGCCTCACTTTAGGACATGGGTGGAGCTGACATGAGCCCTGGAACCAGAGTGGTGCCAGCCTGCTTTTTCCAATTAGACCTGTCCCAATCTGAGAGGGAAGTCACATGTAGTGGCATTTTAATAATAATTCATGGAATGTTACTTTCAGTTGCAATGGTTTTATGTATTTTAATTAGTGTCTTAATGTATTTTACTTGGGTCCCAGAAGACATAATTTTAAGAAACAAAAACCCAGATCCAGAAATGTATAGAATGAGTAAATGAAAATGAAAGACAGCTCCTGGTATTACCAATCAAAGTGAGATTCGGCTGCCTGCCACTGTACACAGGTATAACACAAAGGTTGATGGGGAAGGAAAAAGGTCTTTATTAAAATGTTGTCCAGTTTGAGGGAGTTGAACATTCCCCAGATCCAGGCCAATCTTTTCTACAAAACACAGAAAGAAGCCAGCCATCCCCAGAGCCAGAGCCAATGTCCAGACACCTTGCTCCATTCTTATCTGTCTTTTTGGGGCCCAAGGCTGTTACACAAATGTGTGTCTGGTCTCCAGCTTCAGGCTCTCTCTTCTTGGAGGGTGCACTTGTGGGGCCGGCATCGCCATTGCCTCGCCAGCTTCTTCTTTCTCCCAGGCCCTGGGGCCTGCTGCCAGATCACCTAAGCTGGTCATGCAGAAGCTCTGTCCAGGGTCCCCCTGGCACCTGAGACTGTTCACACCCCTGGGGCTGGCAAGCATTTCAGCCTGTGTGTCCAGGCACTGAGAAGGGGCATGGTCCAGAACCCATGCCATGCAGTGCAGAGCTGTGGCATCCTGCAGGCCATTGCCGGTGAGGTGCGCAGCCCAGCTGGGACTGAGCCTCTGTGAGCCATCTCCCAACCAGCTGAGCCAAGGCAGGAAAAAGCCTTGAGTCTCCATCCCCTCCTTTGAAAAGTCTAGGCCCATAATCCCATGCATGATGGAAGAGTCCAAATTCCCAGCCAACCCAGGCTGGCATCCATCACACTCATCAGGCTATGCAGCGTCTCTGCCTCTCCACCTGCTGCCATGATCCAGAAGTGGGGAAGGAGGGTTTCTAACTGCACTCAGCATTGGCTGTAACGCTTACCCTTTTGCTTACCCTTTTTCCTGGGGTAGGGAAGTCTATCATGCAGTTTTGGAGCCGGACACCTTGGGCACTTCCAGACTCCCACTGCAGGGAGTATCTGTATCTGTATTTTGGGGACCCAAGGCTGTTACGCAAATGGATCTTTCTTGTATCTCCTTAGAGTTCCCTCTCCCGCTCCCCAGCAATCTTGTCAGATCCCCGCTGTACACTGAGAGTTCCCGGTTTGTGTTCTAACCATTGGCTGCTGGCTGCCTTTCTCAAGCTCCCTCTCCACAACCTTCCTACCCACTTCACAGTCTTTCTTTGCCCCGGGCTGCCTGGCTTTGCTCCTAGATCCTGGCTGCTTACAAGGTTACCCTGTATTCCATCTCAGATATGCAGCAAGAAGCAACTGTGTCTTTTCTGTTTTCTTTCTTTGGGGATCAGTTTCAAAGTCCCCCCCACAGCCAAACGTGTGTTGCTAGTGTCTTTGTTGTTGGCCTTTGCCACCCAAGCCCGCTCCCCTTTCCACCCCCACAATCTGCTGCTCTTTTCATTTGTTATTTGCAGTCCCCAATCCACTTCTTCCCCACCACGCCTCTGCGGCCTTGCCTCCCTTTTAAGTCCAGGTTGGAATCTTTTCATCACGCTGCCTCAGCCTGAAAAGATGCCTTTTTTTTTCTTCTTTTCCTAGCATTAGATTTATAGTCCTTGTCAGGCCTTTTTGCCTGGCCTCTGACAGCCCCTGCCTTTCCTAACATCAGATTCATTGCCGTTCCTAAGGTTCTTTAAGATTTTAATGCTAAGTCTATAAATTTTGTTTCCTTTCTGCTTTAACCTTTCTTTAGACCTTCCCATTGTCTGATGGGATGTCCCCCTGGCACTGATTTGCAGCTCGGTTTCTAAACTCCAGGGTGAGCAGGAGGAGGAGGGGGTTCGTTGGAGTGAGTGGAGGGGGAAATGGGGAAACTGATAAATTTAGATTTCCATCAACTCCAACAATTCTTTGGGGTTTGATAGGGATTGACATTTTCCTTCAAAACTGTGATTTGCCGAGGACTTGTGGCTCTTCATTAAAATAGTATCTGAGAGTTAAAAAAAAGAGGACTGGCTGAACAGATATCCAACCTTCCCCAGCAAATGCATCTGAGCGTACATTTTCCTCTGATGTGTCAGATGGGGATTCTCCTCCGTCTCCAACACACACGGGTACTGCTTAAATCACTCTGATTTTTCTTGCAGGCAGACTTCTGCGGAAGAAACTTTTCTCACCTTAAGATAATAAAGCCTCCAGTTGAGAGAGAGGTAGAAAATGGCAACCAGCTTGAAATTTCAGGGGAGACGCCTCGGTCATTGCAGGGAAAGAATGAGCTTGCCAGCTCAGTGAAGCACAGTGAGTACTTTGGAAGTATGATTTTTGGATTTATTTTGTCTTTCATTGGCTTTGGAGGTGTGAACAGCATCATCACTTCGCTTTTCCTTTACACCCTCCTGTTCAGGGCAGCTGTAATGAGGGAGAAGTTGGTGAAAGTGGAGTGACAGAGAAGAAAGACTTTTGTGCCCAACTCACCTTGATTACGTTGTTGTTCAGTCTTAAATGTATTAAGGGTAACAGTAAAAGTCTAGGGAGCAAGCCATTAATTTAACAGTGAAATAAGGAACATATACGGAAGTCTTGCTTCCCCAGGCCAGCCTTGAATGAAGTCAAGGTTTTTGTCATATGCAGGGACAGGGTTCCCCCACAATCTGAAGCAAGATTGTGCCTCTCCTTTCATCATAAGCTGAAATGGCACAAGTGAAGAAGCAATTACCATGAATGTATATGGAAACAGTTTTTGAGTGTTTCAGACCCAAAAATAACCTGTAAGTCATTCCAAGTAACACATAAAATCTAAAGTAACACTAACATACAGTAAAAGCAGTGATACTCTCTCTTCTTGGGTGCGTGCTGCCTCTTTAATGGTTGGCTGCAAAGCAAGAGCCAAACACTATTTTTACTTATTGCCTTTTTTTGATAAATGCAAAAAATATTCTTTGGATTTCTCTCGATTAGTGAAAACAGGTTGTACTAGCATAGGTCCTTCATAAAAGCCAAGTGAGCTACATGAACTTCGAAGAGGCAGGGATACCTGTTCAGATTCCAGGGTTGCTGATGCGTCACATGCCTTTCCTTCAGCTTCTGGTGTAGGTTTCCGCTCCTTGGAGCTGATGTTTGCTCATGCTGTTGTTGTCCTTACTTATTTAGCTGCTCAATGTCCTCAGACCTACTGCTAGGACTCACCTCAGTTTTTCCAACCTTGAAGAAGGGGTCCCCTATACTCTCAAATGAGAGATAAACACTTTTTAAAAGGCAATTTTAGATGCTTTGGCATTCAAATAAAAGCAGCTTAATATGGAATGTGGCAGAGACCATTCAATTCGCCAGTTCCCTTGTCCTCTTAGGCACACAGGTGGATTGCATTTCCCAGTGTTCTTTGCAGCTGTGAAACTTGCAACCTGTTGGCTGAGTTCTGGACAATAGGATGTAGGTAGAAGTGATGTATGCCACTTCCAGGACTGGCCCATGAAACTCCTACACAATCTTCCATGTCCTCTCTCTTCCCTTGACTGAGGGTCAGAGTTAAAATCTGCCACTGAGTATGGTGGGGAGCTCTCTGCACCTGAAAATGTGCTACCTGATGGTGGGAACCTTATAAATGCCTTGGAACCCATCCATTCCATCTGCTAAACATTAGAAAAGCCCAGCTGAGTTTCTAAACACTCACTTTGATCTGTGTTTTCTACAATTTAATGAGTTGCTTGGAGTGAATTGGGTCACATTCCTTAGAAGGAAGCCCTTTGCTCTAAAAGGGCTTATTATGAAAGCTAGTGGAAAAGATGTGGAGGGATTTTTGCCATTTAGAAATAGGAAGAGGTCACTTGTGTGGGGGAGAGTGCTACATTAGATTGCGTTACAGTTCCCAATTCTTATTTTTGAACTTCTATAATTTTTATTTTTTTCAATTGCACTTGACATACAAGCTCAATTATATTAGTTCTAGGTGTCTGACATGGTGATTAGACATCTGTACACCTTACAAAGGGATCACCCAGCAACTCTATAACCCATCTGACACCATCCGTAGTTGTTACAACATTATGGACTATATTTCTTATGCTGTCCTTTACATTCCTCTGAATTGTTCCCAATTCTTTACACCTTCTTTTATCTTTGTGTTTTGCCATTCAATGTTTTTTTATCATTCATATTTATTTATTGCCAGCCTTATTGAAATATGATTAACAAATCAAAGTTGTATATATTTAGATTGTACAGTGTGATTTTTAAAAAATACAGTGTGATGATTGTGACATGATTACTGCAATCAAGTTCATTAACACTTTCATCACCTCACATAGTTACCTTTTTTGTATGTGATAAGAACACTTAAGATCTACTCTCTTAGCAAATTTCAGGATAATCAGCATGTTGTGCCAAATCTCCAGAACGTACCCGTTTGATAACTGAAAGGCTTGTACTTGTTCGCTGGCGTCTACCCACTTCCCCAACCCCTCAGCCCCTGGCAAGCCCTACTCTACTCTCTGTCTTTTTGAGTTTGATTTTTAAAGATTCCACTTATAATTGAGATTGAAGATTATTTGTCTTTCTGAGTTTGACTTACACTTCACTTAGCGTAAGGAACCTTCAGGTTGTTCCAGGTTGTCAGTCAACTTTGCAGTGTTTTCACCAATAGTGGAATGTACTTCCCGCCCTTGTCCTGGAGCTCAGCTATTGGATGTGCTTTGGCCAATGAGATGTTAGCAAACCAAGGATTTAAATGTATTTGAATATTGAGCATTCTCTCTTGTGCTTCTGCCATCATCATGAAAAGAATATGCCCTGTCTAGCCTACCAGTACCAGGACAGTGAGAGACATGGGAGGCTGACTGGATCCAACTTGTAACCCCAGCCTAGCTCACTCTAGATCACCGTATCCCCAGCTGACCCACAGATGTATGACTGAGAACAAAGAATTTTTTACAAATAAAGCCATTGAGGCTTTTCTTCAGTAAAATTCACATAAAATTCAGTCTTTTAGACATTTTAAATTGCATAATGCAGTAGCATTTAGTACGTTCTCAGTGTGTGCAACCACTACACTACCTAGTTCCAGAAAATTTTCTTCTCTCCAAAAGGATACTCCATACTCATTAAGCAGTCATTTCCTATTTCCTCCCTTTCTTCTAGCCCTGGAAACCAGTAACACACTTTCTGTCTCTATGGATTTGCCTATTCTGAACATTTCATATAAATGGAATTATACAACATGTATCCTTCTGTGCCACCCTAGCACAATGGTTTTGAGATTCATCCATGTTCTGGCATGCAATACCCATTTTTTCTTATGGTGGAACAATATTCTATTATATGGATATACTACTTTTCTTATCCAGTTGATGGACCTTTGGGTTGTTTCCACCTTTTGGCTATTGTGAATAGCACTACTATGAACATTTGTGTACAGGTTTTGTTTAAACACCTGTCTTCAATTAATTTGGGTATTCACCTTGGAGTGGAATTGCTAGATCTTATGGTAATTCTATATTTAACTTTTGAGGAACCCTCAAATTGTTTTCCATAGTGGCTGCACTAGTTTACATTCCTAAGAGCAATGTAGGAGGGTTCCAGTTTCTCTACATCCTCACAAACATGTATTATTTTCTTTTCTTCCTCTCCTCCTCCTTCTTCTCTCTTTCTTTTTTCTATCATTAAAAAATTATAGCTATCCTAGTGGGTATGAAGTTGTGTCTCATAGTAGTTTGATTTGCATTGCACTCATGACTGAAGATATTTAGTGTCTGTTCATGTACTTGTTAACTGTTGGTATAGCTATTTGAGAAATGTCCTTCAAGTCCTTTGCCCATTTTTAAATTGAGCTGGTTTTTAAAAATTGTTGAGCTCTAAGAGTTCTTTATATATTCTGAATATATTAGATATATTAGACCCTTATTACATATATGATTTGCAAATATTTTCTCCCATTCTGTAGGTTGCTTTTTTAATTTCTTGACAGTATTCTTTGATGCCTTAAAGTTTTCTGTTTTAATAAAGTCTAATTTATCACATTTTTCTTCTGTTGCTTGTACTTTTGCCTTCATATCTAAGAATCCATTGTCAGATCCAAGACTATGAAGATTTCCTTTTATGTTTTCTCTAGGTTTTATAGTTTCAGCTAATATATAGGTCTTGACTCATTTGGAGTTCATTTTTATATATGGTATGAGGTGAGGGTCCAAACCTTTTTTTTTTTTTTTTTTTTTGCATGTAGCTATTCAATTTTTCCAGCAAAAGTCACTGAGTTTTGGAGTTATTGGTCACATAGCTTTGTGTGGTGACAGCTAACTGATACCGAGTTTACCTTCTCTACTTCACATTTCATGATTCTCACCACAGTCTGAGAACTACGCTGACTCAGCATTTTCGGGGCTCCTTCCAAATAAGGAAGTAGGATGTGATTATTTGACAATTTCCCCATATCCCTCCCTACATATGTAATTGGTATTGGAGCAGAGCTGACTCCCAACTATTCTTCACTGCAATTCTTGACTAGATACAGATGAGGTTTGGGAATACTAAGATGAGTAAGCCTATCAAAAACCTGCAGGAATTCCTTGTATAATGATAATTAATAGGATACAAAAGCAGCTCTGCTAACCTTTCTGCTCAGTGTGCAGCATACCTCTGGCTACTTGTTTTCCTTCCTCACATGCAGCCTTCTTAGGGCTCAGAACAGGACAAAAGGTGGTGGTGCCAGCCTCTCTGCGAACTTGGTGGCCCGTGGAAGCATCCCTGGGCTTCCTCATCCGCAGCTGCATAAAGCCAGGCAAGTTTCTTAATTATTTTGCACCTCAGTCTCCTCCCCAGTAGAATGGAAATAACAATAACCTCCAGGGGCAGTTGTGAGGATTTGAGGAATTGATAGTTGAAGAACTTAGAACCGTGCCTGGACAGAGCAAGCCCCTGTAAATGTTTGTTAACTGAGTTTGTAAGAGTGTTGCTGCAAGGGGTCATCTGTACTGAAGTGGCTGGCTTGACTTGAGCCTTGTTTTCTGACCAGGTCCTCTTCGTTCTTCAACTTCTTGTGTGCCCTCCTGGCGCTTCCTGAATCCAGGAGGTGTGGGGGTAGTTCTTTTCCTTCTGAACCTTTTGTACTGTAGAATGAGTCTTACGTTATTTCATCCCTGAGCCTCTTCTTTCTCCTCCAAGGGAGCTTGAGAGAGCCAGGATGGCAGGCTCTTCTCAGTGAGCTGTGGTTCCTCCCCAGCTCATTCATTACATAGTATGTTTAGAGAATTATGTGGAAAAAGAAACAAATGGTTCATCCCCACTTTCCCACTCCCTTTTAAAAAAATTGTCAGAGTTGAATACAGCTCAGCTGCTTTGCTTTCCTAGTCCAATGTTAGCATCTGATAACGGCACAACTGATTTATGGGGGGAGAGCCTGGAGGTGAATTATTTATTTTTCCCATGTAAAGGATTAGCTATTTCTACTTTCTATGTTTAATGGATTTTTGTTGCAGTGTTTATGTACTTTTAGATGGATTGAGAAGTTCTCTGACCTCTAATATCATATCGCACAAAACTATTTGTAAATCACATTAAAAGTCTGAATTTAAACCAGTGAAAGAAAAGAAATGAAGAGTTATAATATTAAGTCTGTGACCCAAGAGATTTTTCTTAATTTATAATATTGTATCTCAGAAAGAATATGCAGATGTGAGAACAGGGCCCTAGCCCAGCAGATGGTATTAGGCTAGCTGGTACAGGTGCCCAGCTTTCTAGGCACAGTTCCCCAGGTCAAGGTTTGCATCATCCCATAGCAGCTGAGGGGAAAAGCCTGGCGACTAGGGGACAGATGTGCGGGATGCTGAATTTCCCGAACACTGGCAGGTGAATATGTTCTTTAGACAGTCATAAGACCAGGTTTGAGAGAAAGATCAGTCTATCTACCTATGTATCTTGAATAGACAATTAAAAGTTTTATAATAAAATGTTTTCTCTTCAAACCTTGCCTCCTCTCCCTCATGTGCTTAATTCTCTGTTTCCTGCCATGGCAATCATTCTTCTTAGTTTTCTCCATATTCTTCCAGAGTTTCTTATTCTTTTTTTCCCTTTTTGTTGAATTTATTGGGGTGACGCTGGTTAACAAAATTGTACAGGTTACAGGTGCACAATTTCATAACACATCATCTGTACACTGTACTGTGTGTTTACCTCCCCAAGTCGAGTCTTGGTCTATCACCATTTATCCCCCCTTCACCTTCCTCCACCCCCTGCCCTCATCCTCCTCTCCCTGGCAATCCACTGCTGTCTGTGTCCATGAATTCTTTCTCTTTCTCTTTTCTTTTTTTCTCAATCCCTTCATGCCCCGCCAGCAATCTCTGAGCTTTCAGCCTGCTCTGCTTTCTTAATGTAAAACAAATGGAAACATCTATTCTTATCTCCCATGACTTTTATACAAAACTTGAAGAGTTTCATATACTGTTTTTCTTTGTGCCTTATTTTTTAAAGCTTGTCAATATGTCTTAGAGCTCTTATCATAGAAGTATCCAGAAATCTTCCTTATACATAATTTGGTCATTGCTGTAGAGCATTCAAATTTAACACTTGTATCAAGGATTATTTAATGAACTCACTACTGATGGACACTGGGTTTGTTTTCACTTTATTTCGAGGTCTGAAATGGAATATCTTAAATGTGTTGTATATCACATGGGTGTGAGTTAATCTGCTGGATAAATTCTCCAGTGTGACCCGCTGGGTTGAAAAGCATCTGTGTTTGTAGTTTTGAAAGCTGTGTCCAGCTCACCCTCTGAAGTTCTTCTGCTGCTTCTGCTCCCATCACCAATGCATGAGCAACCATGTTCTCTAATTGTCTGTGTGTGAGAGGTGTGGTTTAAATTTCCTTGAAGGTGTGATAGTATCTGAATTAGAGGGGTGGAATGAGAGAGGCCCTTCTGGGTTCCCAGAATGTGAACAAGAAGCAACAGTGACTCTAGATAATAAATAATAATAACAGTAGTAACAGCTAATATTTACATAGTGCTTACTACGTGTTTGGCACTAAGTAATTTATTATAGCCACTCAGATTAGACATGGCTCATTTTAACGGGATTTTCTTTTCATTTCTACTAAGAGTATTTACTAAGAGCCAGACAATCTGCGAGTGTTGGTGTAATCTTTGTTGACAGAAGTCCCACCAGATGTCAACAGAGAGGGAATAGTGGGGACAAGCTCTCGCCTACACCAACCAAGATTCTGTGCACAATACCAACAGTAATCTTGTTTCAGGTGCTATGGAGTGTCTTGAGAAGGAGGTTTGCCTTGGGAACTGCAACAGGAGGCAAAGCGTGTGGTCGACTCACCTATTAGATGCCGAAGCAGAACACACCCCAGCAGGTGCTTTACTACATACACGTGGGGGTGCTTTACTACATACACGTGGGCGCTGATGGTCTGCTTTGTTTCAGGTCTCTGCTTAATAAGTACAGTTTGGGGTTAGAGGAGGGGAAAGAGGGAGAAGAGCTTGATTTTGTGTATGTGTATGTTTGTGTGTGTGTGTGTGTGTGTGTGTGTGTGTGTGTGTGTGTGTGTGTTGAAATACTAAACTAAGAAACAAATCCTTCAACTGCTTATCAGGTTTAGTCAATAACTGTCAGCTATTATTACTGCATGAGAAATATTACTGCAGAGGAATACTGAAAAGGAAAAAATATCTGACTGCATGTAAATGGAAAATGTCTTCTAGACATATAGGCAAATACACAAATATAAAGCAGAGGCCAGAATTAATGCTGAGAGCTTGAGCCTCCCATTATTTTCTAGTTTTTCTCACTTTCTTCCCTCTGCCCTAGGCCGTCTTCCAGATTACTCCAGAATTCTGTCATCTTCACTCCTGCTACTGACTTCCAAAAACTGTCCCTTCCCCTCAGCTGGCCTACCTTAGTGGACCCTAGTCACACAAGCTATGCTACAGCGCCAGGGAGTGGTTAGCCGCTGTTCATCTGCTCACTTGTCCTCACACCACACACCCGTGGTGTGGGTATGAATTTGAATAATGGAGGGGTTGGGGGGTGGTTAAACTCTGGCTAGAGTGTCAGCCATTTGAAAATGGTTTTAGGGACAGTATTAACAGGTAGGGAAAGTGTTTGGGGTAAAAGAGCAGTCTTTCGGGGTTATCAATGTTATTGGGGAATAGAAAACTAGGGGATTTTAGTAGGAAAAATAATTAATAGTAATTGAAGACTGTTTCTAAGTCAGAAGAGGAGAACTGGTTCTGACTCTAGAAATCTGGGTTAAATACTGTTTCAGTCAAGGTTCATTCAGGTTAATACAAAGCATAGTAGTTATTTCAAACAGTGGAGGACTTAATAGAGGGACAGAGATGCAGGTATTGTGACCGGAAATAATTTGTCTGGGCGTAGAATCAGTTGACTCTTTGAAAAAAGACATATGCTCCACTTTGTGCCCCGGCCCTGCTTGGCCCACTGGCTGAAAGCAGTCTACCAGGCCCCTGAGTGTGTGATCCCTGTTGTAGAAGACTTTGTAGCACTAGAATCAAGACATGTTTCTTGGTTTAAAGCATTTCACCTTGTTGATGTTTTATAAGCAGACTATTATTTCCTTTTGGCAACCATAGGTGGGTGGTTCTCTGAATTTTTAGACCTATAATTTACACTCCTTAAGAATAGGCCCAAGGCTCTGTGTTGTTTCAGGCTATGTTCTTCCCTAAGACTCCCCATTCGCACAATGATTTCAGTTACACAAGAACGATTTCATGCCTCCAGTCCAGTCTTCTACCCTGAGCTCCAGGCCCCATGGATGCCTCAAAGCAGATCATTTAACGTGCCTGAGACTGAGCTCGTCGTGTTCCCCTCAAATCTGCTTTTCTCCCAGTGTTCTCCCAGGGATAGATACTACCCTCTAGTCAGTGGCTCATGTCCCCTTCAATCCCTGTCTTTTCCTCATATCCAGTTCATTGCTAAGTACTCTTGATTTGACCTCCTAATAAATGCCTCTTGAATTTGTCTTTTTCTCTCTATCTCTACCCCTATCACTCTAGTCTAAGCTATAATCAACTCCCTCCTGAATTATTAAAATTTCTTCTCAACTGATCTGTCTGCATCTATTTTGACTTCCCTCCAGTTTATTTGCCAATGGGCTCTAGTGTGCTCTTTGAAAAGGTATATCTTGTGCTAACGTGTTTTCCCCTCAGGGATACTTACTCTGCCCTTCATGTCACTTATCATGGTAGCAATTTTACAGTTCTAGATGTGATTCTTCAATTACTGTGTGCTTTTTCCTGTAGACAGTCAGCTCTTGGGTTGGGAGCAGATAGTGGCTCTGTCTGTTTTTGCTTAGTTTTTTTACATCCTCAACCCTCAGTGTGATATGAGCACATAGTAGGCACTCAGAAAATATTCCCATAATACCTACCATAGAGATTTACATTTAGCTCATGCTCAATAAATACTACATATTTAGCCCTGGATGATTTGACTCAGTGGATTGAGTACCAGCCTGTGAACCAAAGGTTCGCTGGTTCCATTCCCAGTTAGGACACATGCCTGGGTTGGTCCCCAGTAGGGGGTGCATGAGACTCCCTAAATTGAGTAAATTAACATTTAATTTTGAAAATGGATTGATAATCAGTTATCAACCCATCTCAAAGTACAAAAGGAAGTCTGTGAACCTCTATTTTTCATGGGATATAAAGCAATACCTGTCAGGATTTTTACCTGCAAGTGACCGAAGCTGAGTCTGGCTGATTGTGCAGAGAGGGAGTTTGCTGAAAGGGTATAGGGGAGTTCACAAGATCACTGAGAGGCCTGAAGAGCCAGGTTAGAGGCTGAACTTTTAGGAACATGCCACAGCTATGCTGTCATACTGGTCTGATGGGGAAGCCCCTGCTGCTACCAGCATGAACTTGACACTATAATTCGCTCTGCTGCAAGTTCTGCACGAGGAAGTAGACTTGCTGCTCCCACCAGTGCATCTGATTGGCAGGGCCTGGGTCACACATCTGCATTGCAGGTGCAAAGGAGAAGCAGAAGGAGCATAGCTAAAAGATGTCAGGCAGCCACCAACATGACCGATGTCCTCTACAAATGGACAGTCATTTGTAAAGTCTTCACTTGCTCCTACCTCATAATTGTACATTTAGATATTGGCATGTACCAATAAGCATAGTTATGTAGATAAATGGTAAGAGCTGGACTCAGAGGACTCTAAACTCTTTTCCTACCTTTGCCGCTGATTTTGCATTTCACTTTTAGATGCTTTAGTTTAACCATCTAGAAAATTAATGTGATACTATCTACCGAATGCTGCGAATCAGCAGTAATGGTAATGTATTTTGAGATCCTTGGATAAAAAGCACTGCAAAGACTTACTGTATCATTATTTAAAATAGATGAGTTCTAATGAAAATGCTAAGTTCAAAGGGCTTGATGGCTTCTTGGGATGCAAAATGGGCAATGCCTGGTATATTAGCTTAATAAACCAGTCCTGAAGATGTTTGCCTAACTCTCTTTCCCGCTCCTCTGTGAGCATTAGAAGGCAGAAATATGCAGGAATGGTAATGGATGTAATCAGTCACAACATGTGAGCTTATTATATTGGCTGCTTGCACAGTTGGAACCTTCTGAAGCTAATCACAGCTCTTTTGCAAAGTTCATTGGGTTGGACTTTCTAATACATCCTCCTCCCAGGTAGATTGAGAGGCAGAGAAACTCCAGATGAGGCCCCAGAGAGCACCATTTACCCATGTGTGATTCAGCGTGAGAGAATCACACATTAAAAATACCAATCTCTTTTCTCTTTTCAGTTGCAGGATCTGAAATCTTTTCCAACCGGAGAGTATCAGCAATAAATTTCCTCTTCTAGTCTCCTGTCTTTTTTTTTCTAGTTTTATATATATTTTTAAAACTTGGTAGCCTCAGCTCCTTTCTTCTCTAAGACTGCCAGTCAGTTCTATCACTGGCTCTTCTGCAAAGAATGGCAACCTCAGCCTCGTAATCCCTCTTACTCTCTTGCAGCCTAACTCTTCTCTGGTGCATTGCTCTCTGCCCTAGATGTCTTCACGGATCATCATTCTTCGCCCTCTTTCCTTCTTTTCTCATCCTTCTGTCCACAGATTTCCCAGATAAGGATATGATGAGTCTACATGTCTTTTCTCTTTCTGCTCTGCAGCACATCCTGGTCATTTTCTCTCATCAGCTGGAAGAGAAG
Source organism: Anoura caudifer (assembly GCA_004027475.1). Taxonomy (NCBI): domain Eukaryota; kingdom Metazoa; phylum Chordata; class Mammalia; order Chiroptera; family Phyllostomidae; genus Anoura; species Anoura caudifer. The sequence continues at coordinate 183,612 of PVKU01000175.1, forward strand.
TGCTGTTTTCTCTGTAGAAGGCCATGGTTCTACCAAGTGAACTGAATCTCACAACATGGCCCCCTTGAGGTGCTTTATACGGATGGTGGCAGGTACTCTTTGCCTGCCAATCAAATGGGATGCCTAGAAGGACAGGCATTTCAGTCTTCTGCATTGCATTATACCAGCTGAGCTGATCTCAGCCTAGGAGTAATTTAGAGAGACTCCCATACACACAAGCTTATTTGGTGGCAATCTAATTTGCAGGGGAAAAGCAAAGGGAGTTCATTTTTTTGGAGCAGTCACTCAAAAAGGTTTTTTGAGCTGAATCTGGCCCCTAATCAGCCAGTGATTGACTATGACAAGAGAGAGGGAAAGGCACAAAAGTCTCCCCCAAAAGCATACAGATTACAGTGAGGTGGCTGGCCATGGACTGAGAGGATGCTGGAGGGAGATTGAGTATTTATTAAAATGTCTTTTGTCAGCCAGATTTATTTTCATCTTTCTTCATAAGATGTGATAGTTTTGCATCAGCGCATCTAAATGAAATAATTTGCTAAAGGTCAGATGCAATTCCCTCCAGCCAGCTTTCATTTATCTTCTAATTAATAACTAAATGCTCACACATACATTGGCCTAAGGCTCATGCACAAACTAATAACTACGATTTATTGAACATCTATTACATCCCAGATGTTTGGATACATTACCTCAAATTCTCACAAACCCAGAAGGTAGAAATGCCCCTTTAATAGAGGAGGAAAATGATGCCTAGAGAGGCTAAGTAATTTGCTGTTGGTCACACAAATTAATGTCTGAAGCCAAATGCTCCACGCCTTCTCATACTGTGCCTTAGAAGCAGGGCTTCCTGCAAGGGTTTGGTGCCTTTGCCATCTGCTGTTAGCAGTGGATGGGAAGAGGACAGATGAGTATGGAAGACTGACTTCCTAAGTTAAGCACATCCCCACTAGAGGAAGTTGCAGTGCCCAAAGCTTGTACTCCTTGATGGTTGTCATGGTGCTAATAGCTGGGAGCCTGAAGTGGGGACCTTGGAGAGAGGGGACAGAAGAGCCTCTAGAATGGTGAAAGCTTTAGGAAATGGGCCCTCGGAGAAATCTGTGGCTCTACTGAGCCAACGTGGGCTGACTGTCTCTACGAAAGGATGTGTCTCTGTATGTCTCAGCTCATAGCACTTCCCTAGGTGAATGCGTGCCTTGATGGGTTAATGAAAAATAGGCCCTCTGCAGAACCCAGGTAAGAAGCTCTCACAAAGCAGAATTACAAAGGTTCCTGGTATTAGGGCCATGTTGCCACATAGATCTCTCAAACAGATAAGAGAAAGAGAGGGAGGTGTGTGCACATACCTATGGGACGGGGCCAAGTGCTATCCAGTGCAGAGCTCCATTTCATTAATCCACTTTTCTTCCCAGGTCCTCTTAATTGAGGGAGGGATTGCAATTAAATCAGAAGAACATGCTTTGAAACTGGTAAGGCAGATTTGGACATGCCTTACCTGGAGAGGTAGATGAACAGGGAAACATGGAGATTCGCAACCAAACAGTGACTTCTTAATGGAGGCAGGCATTAACAAGTTAGTTTGAAGTTTGTTATCAGGTCATTACTTCCAGAAAGACGCATGTATCCCAGACTCTGAAACTCCGCTATGAATTCGTCATTATACAACTATACAGCTTATTTTTTGCCATGCTACTTTTTGGTGTTGAATTCATAAAGATCATTCAGACCTCTTTGCATTCTCTTAATGTTTTAAATTTGAGCAAATCAAGCAAGCTTTGAAACATTTATGGAGTAGTTATTTGATGACATTGCATTTAAATGACAAGATTGCTACCCTCTGACCTCTCGGAGTGCTTCTCATTATGCCTGTAATTTTGATAAATTTCCAGCTGGTGATGATTCCTTGCTCCAGCTGCATGGATCCAGGACATTACCTGGTCCATAAATCATAAGAGTAGCTTCTCAAAAGTGAGATGTGAATTTCTTGCTTCAAATTACCTAGGACCTATTACCTTTACCCTGTTAAAACACAGATTCCTGAGTCATAACCCTATGTCCACCTAATTAGACTCTCTGAGGATTCAGATGCAGATAAATTTTGAGAATCACTCATTTTGAGAAAAATAGAAATGCAAATTTTAGATCTAAACATAACTCAAAATTGTAAGGACAATATAGAAGGTGATACCTAACTTAGAACAACATTTGAAGAACTGCTGTATAAAAATTTTATGTTTAGGTTAAGTGCTTTGTCCCAGTAGATTTTGATTATTATCGATCATTGTTTACTTATGACTCTCCTTTTCCTTTTTATCCTTTAAGCAAACCTTCTTGAGTTTCAGTTACTCTCAGCACGTTAGACCAATCTGTTGGCATCTTCTCACAAGCTGCGGGCAGACTTTCTCATTCTGCAGCCTTCACTGGAAACCCGTGGTACCTTGACCTCCTTTGACAGTACCTCATCACCCGGCCAAAGTTTGGCCAGTCTCTTCCCCAAGAAAGCCTGGCTTTATTATCTCATAAAAGTCCCCAAACCGTCTTCCTGCTTCCTGTGTACCCTTACTCTGAAACACAAAATAAAAAAAAAAGGGTAAGGCTGCATGGCAAGGTTCATAAAATTAAACATTTTTCTCTAATAAGAAAAATGTTTTTTTTTGACAACCAAGCCACTCTACATTGATCTCCTCCAGATGTGGCAGAAGAATTATTTTTGCTTAGGTGGATGATTATTCTTCGACTAAGTTAGCAACTACATAAACCCCAGCTGTTTTTATTTCCTTCTACACTACTTTGGCTATTTATAAAAATCAGCCAAACCTCTTTTCTCTCTCTTAACATTTTAAATTTGAACAAGCCAAGCAAGCTTTAAAGCATTTATTAAGTAGTTACTTGATGGTATCACACAAATACATTTAGGAATTCAAGGGCAATACATTAAACTGATCTGCAAAATGTTCCTCTTTTACTATGTTCAAGATGTTTTGTTTTCACTTCATAATTCTTGTGAGGAAATTGGATATTGGTTTTGCTTCATTTCTAGTCTCTGCCTACTGGGAATAGAGTTTATAGCAATTATCACAAAGTGTCAATAGAATAACAAACATTTGAGTATTTCGTTGGTTGGCTGCAGGGAGGGGCTGCATTGTAATGATGAGATATTACTTGTATAACAGGGCCATTAAGGATTATGACAGTAATCAATTGACTGCTAAGTCATTCATTGATTCATTCATTCATTCATCATTTCAACAAACATACACCAAGAATCTGTCTTGTGCCTTGTCATGTTTTAGGTGCTGGGAAAGAAAGATACATCGATGTATCTGAGATTGGTTTTTCCATCAAAGTAGTCACCACAGTTTAGTGGAGGATAAATGCAGGACAATCTAGATGGTACAAATATATGCGCAGTTCTCTTACACAGAGACATGTGCCTAGTGTCCTAGGCAATTCAGAGGGGGAAAGTTTCCCAAGGGAACAGTGGAATTTTGTTTAACCTTCATGTTATTTCTACAGCCAATTTGAATTGAGTCCTGGAGTCTTCCTCAGCTAAGGAATGCCAACATCTGCCTCTGATCTTGACCTTCTGGGACTGTATTATTTTATTGATTTATCTATATTCTTGGAAGTAATTCCCCATCACTCTTCTTAATTGCCTCAACTTCTGATATTACTTGGAGGCTTGTGGATAAGTCTTGAGAGAGTTACCCCCAAGAGCTGTCAAGTTCCAATTGTTCCAATTTAAGAAATACTTCCAAGGAAAGAGGGTGCAGGGCCATACTGAGCTTTAACGTTGGCCTCAAACAATGGGGACCCTGGAGTTCATTTGACTTGCTGGAATAAAAGAATTCATAGCCACATCTACCTGAAAGAAAGTAGGCAGGCCTTACTTCCAAACCGGCCCTATCGTGTTCTGGACGGAAGATGACTTCGTTGAGTGGAACAGCTGAGATGAATTATTATAGTTTAGTTTGATATTTATAATAAAATTGGGACTTCCCTTCTTTGGGCTTAATGGTTTAGAACATGGGCTTTGGGACCAGGATGTCTTTGTTCCAAACTGGCTCAATCCTTTACTTACAGGGAAATATCCAGCAAGTTACTTTTTCTCTTTGGACTTTAGGTACCCTAGCGCTAGAATGAGAAAAAACAGCAGAACCTGCCTTGTAGGGAATCATGGGGATTCAGTGACTAATTCAGCTGGCACATTGTAGATATGCAGCACATGCACACTATTGTGATTCTTTGCCATTAGGAGCATCTCATGTTTTGCTCCCATATCTCCAGGTTGTTCCACCCTGGAGTCACACAAACTTGTATTTATAGTTAAACTTGAAACTTCTTGTTGAGTGATTATGACTGTTATTAGTGGTACATTCACCCAGCCTATACAGTGAGTGATCTGGAGTCCTTTTGTTCGCAAGAGTAGCACTTATTAACCTACAGGGCAGCTATGGAAGTGTGCCCTGGCCCGGGTGCCCGAGGCTTAGCAAAGTGCCACAGCACCTCCCAGAGATCACAGAGCAAGATGATGGTTTCTGTTTTATTGGGCTTCCTAGAAATCTAAGTCCACTGGCAAGTGAGTGAGTGGTAAGAAAGAGGATGGTAGCGGCTTTCGTTAATACCACCAGATGCTTCTGTTCTCTGAGCTTCCTCATCCCCAGAACCTCCACGTGGTCACATGCGGTCACTGGGCATTGTGAGTGGGACCCCTGTATTGTTCAGGGTTGACATGGGATTTTCCAGAGCCCTGTGGCTTTTTCTTAATTCTTTCATTTTTGGTCTAGGTAACTCATCCACATGACTCAAACATTAAAAAAAATACAAATCAGTGTATGAGGGGGGACCCCCCAAAACTGGAATTTATTTGTAAACAATTGTGTATTTATTCTTACATGTTTAAACTTCAGTCACCTTCAAAGCACTCTCCATTTGATGCAATACACCTGTCAAGAATTTTTTTCTCACTGCTCAAAACAGCTTTTGAACTTGTTGATTTTGATGCCTTTTAGTGCTTCTGCTGTTTTTTGTTTTACCTCTTTCACATTGGCAAAACATTTCCCTCTGAGGACTTTTTTCATCTGGGAGAAACGAAAAAAAGTTTGCTTGAGGTGATATCAGGTGAATAGGGAGGGTGGGGGCAGAGGGGTCATGCCATTTTTGGTCAAAAACTGCTGCCCACTCAGCATGGTGTGGGCCAGTGTGCTCGTAAAGCACCCATCATGAAATGGGCAAACTCACTGAGTCTTCAAAAAAAAAAATTCACTGAAGCTGAACATACCCTCTCACAACAACACCAGCTGGTACACGGATACAGATGCGTCCCTAGATCACTCACCTAGCAGAGGAAGCCTGTACTACAAGGGCCTGCCCTCTGGAAGATAATTCCGGGCTTTTTGGGTCCCCCCTTGTACAATGAAAATTCTTCTTCCTCCCCTTCCCCCTTCCTCCCAGTTCTCACCCCTCTGCCCTGGATAGGTAAACCTGATTATTTGTTTATTATTCAAAATGTCAGGTTTACTGATGGCAGCATGCTAGCAGGACTGGCTCCATGGCTGTGGAAAGTGCAGTCCCACAGGACCCATGTGCAGGAGGGCCCTGCACTTGCTTCAATGCTTTGCTATTGCTGCTGTGAAATTCTCAACAACTCAGCTCTGCTGCCCCAGCTCCATTCTGCACACAAGCCTGCAACGCGTATAGCCTGTCATGCATGCTGGATGGACATGGCTTTTCACTTTGCCCTTTTGCTTAATTATATGCCTTATAGATCTTTTCATATTTATACATAAAGAACTTCCTCATTTTTAAAATAGCTACCCTGTAGTTTATCCTCGAGGATTTAAAAAAAAACTATATACACGGCTACTTTAGGAAACCCCTTAGGGATCCCTGTCCCAATTTTCTAGTCCTTCAAAGCTTCCAAACTTGGGGGAGAAGAAAAAAGATTGATCACGAGAGAAGCACAAGAAAATCTCCCTCTGGCTGAATCCCTCATTCTGCCTGCATGGTTTGAGAAGCCCTTGGAAGCAACTCTCACTTCTGGGCCAGCTTCCTGCCTAGCAGTGTCCCCACTCCCACGGCTCTTTCCTTGCTGCAGCCCCGCCCCCTTACCTTCCAACTCCCGGTTACTGAAAAGCTTGGCAAAGGATCTTCAGGGCTCCATCAGTCACACAGCAAACTACTTTCATCTTTACCTCGATATGGAGACAAATACATTGGGCTGGAGGTCATAGTGGTCACCAGAGACCCACTTTTAAAACTCCCCTTCCATTCCTTCTGAATTCCTACCAGTCATTATTTCTGGATAAATCTATGGTCATGGCACAGCAGTTTATCTGCTTATGAGAAGATAGCCTAGGTCCTCCCTCCTAAGGGACCTCCCAATGTCCTAAAGCCCATAACTCATTTTGAAGCAGCCAATAACTCTAATGCCATTTCAGGCTCACGTCCCCATGGCCCCCTCTCGGAGTTAGATACGACTGCTCCCTCATTCAGGAAACAGTCCTACCTGGTAGGAAGCACACTGTACCGTAGCTGTTCTGAGTGGCCGACCCCTGGAAAGGACAGAGCTTATACAAAGCCCACACTCCTGGAAAGGCTAGTGCTGGGGGGTTGTACCCGAGCACACGTCCTGCCTGTCACCCCTCCTCTGGCCGTGGCTTGGGTTTGAGGGCATGGATGACGATCATTGGGTTAGACTTACTTGTTCCCATGTAAGTAAATGACAGCTGTGACAGCAGCCCTCCAGCAGAGCCGAGAGCTGCGGGCAGCCAAAGGCACATAGCAGCCTCTTGGCCTTGGCCCGTCCAGCAGCTCCATGGTGCACCGTGGCACGCGTTCGTGTGGTGTAGACACGGGCGTGCGTGGTGACGCAGGTGGGTGGGACTAAGCCCATGGCCTTGTTATGTTGCCGTCTCTGTTTCCTACCAGGCAGGAGAAGCCGCAAACCACCCAAAGGCTCACCACTCCCTTCAATCCAGCCATGCCCTCTGCACCGGAAGGAAGATTAACTCGATGCCGAGAGTGCGCTTTGGGAGCCCAATTCCACCGCCAGGAAAGGCATCCGGGTATCCTGAAACGCTCCTAGGAGACAACAAACCTATGATTCCAATTAAACACCCTATTGAGTAGTTTGGTCTCAGTACACTCTATTCATTCAGTTCATTTGACTGTTTGATAAGAGAAGTGCTGGGGTAGCAAAAAAAATTAAAATAAGAAAGAATGATCTTAAGAGAGAAAAGGGGAAAAAAAATGCTAGGAAGCCATAGATGGCTTCTCCCCACACCTGCCAGCAATTAATTAATCATTAATCCATTCATTACTTCCAACTTAGGAATCTGTGTCCCCTGGATAAAAAATAAGATTAATAATTTTTAAATGTCTAATTAAAACATGCTGAAAGACATTCTCTAAAATGGGTCTGGCTAGTGCTGATCACATCGGCAACGTGGCTGGGAGCTGCTGACAGAGGTCTGGGGGCTCTCCGGACTGGGGAAATCTTTTCTCATCAACATGCTAAGCCTTTGAGGCCAATTCTCCTCACAGTTCACCACAGTGAGCACGGACAGGACACGACCTGCAACCATGGTCTCTTCCGTCTTCCTGCAGAGGGTGGGAGGGCGGAAGGGAAGACCCCCGTCAGTCATCCTGGGCTGCTGGTTGGAAGAGATGTGGCAGCGTTGTTGCGACATAATTCACATACTCTTCAGTTCATTTAGATTAGATGCATATTTTTCAACCTGGGTTATATTTTTAACCCTCTGTGATCAACTCGGGGAAGGGCTGCACTTCCGCTGGGCTGAGGATGGGTGGATGGAGTTCTAGGAGGAGTCCTGTGCCTGTCCCTCCAGGGTGAAGGCCACTGCCTGGTCCATCCCAGAGCCTGCGGCCCACATGGCTGCTTCTCCCCGTTTTCTCTCACCTACCCACCCTTCTCCACTCCAGCAGCTGAGGATCTGTAGCCGAAGTGATTTACAGCTTTGTGTTTCAGGACGGGACTGACATTGATTGAGTCCCTTATCTTTCTCCTGCTTTCTCCCTGCTGACAGCCTCCCGCCAGGTATCAATCAGTGCATCAGCTCCTCGCTCCTGGGTGGGCCAGGGGCCATCAGGGATGCAGTCTGACTGTCACCTTCATCTGAACTGCCCCTTTCCTGTCACAGGTGAAAGGGTCATTTTAAGTTGTTCAGGGAGAGGAGGTCAGACACCATCCCCAGCCGACCTGCCATGGGTTGGGGCAATTTGGGGGACTATGGTTGCTGTAAGGCAGCACAGGGGAGATGAATGTGCATCAGCTGCGGGGGTGGTAGCAGCCTCACCTGGCAATCTCTCTTCTGTCCAGTAAAAATTAACCTGTCCTCTTAGCATGGCTGCAGTTGCAAAGGGAGCTCTGGGAGTTCTGAGGCAAGCAAGGCGCTCACAGCAGAGAGGAGACAGAAAGGCGCCCAGTGAACGCAGGGGTGGGGGTGGTGAAGATGCCGCCCCTGAAGACTCCACAGGAGATGAAAACACCGGGGCTGGGAGCATGAAATAGAACATCCGTCTAAGCTCAGCTTTTGAAACGGCCCCAAATGCAGTGACATTTTCTTTTTTGGCTGCTTTGAAAACGGAGAGGAGAAAATGTAGACTCTGACATTAAAGATGGATGGGGCTTAGACAAATTGAACAGTTTTGAAGGTTTTCCCAGTGCTGGGAAGGCAGAGGGCACGTCTCCATGGTGTTCCTCTCGGAGGGGCGCACTCTCTTTTCCTTAAGCCCAGAGAAGACTGCATGATGAAACGGCAGCTTTCAGTCCAGCCAGCTGCGGGGAGGTTTCATATTTAACATCGGATTGGCTTCCGGTTGAGCTGGGGCTTGCTCATCCACTGTAGGTTGATATTTGCAACAGCAAGTGGACCAGGGCCTCTCAGTGGAGATGCTGGGTGCGGGCGTGAGGCCAGAGTACTGATCTTTCTGGTCTCCTGGGGAAGGCACCTGCGGAGAGCCCCCTCTGGGCAGAGCCCTCTGGTCCTGGCCTGGCTGTGCATCTTTGACTTTAAAAGCAGATTCAGCTGACTGGCCCCTCTGCAAGTGAATGGCAGCTTGAAGGAGCAGAAATCCCGTTAAGGAAGAACTATTGACCCATCTGTCTGCGTACTGTTGACTGTCTGCTACCCTTCATTTGTGGCCTGTGATTCTTTAATGTGGGAAGTGGTAATTGGAGAATAGAGGTTATAAAGAGGAATGAGGTGATGACTGAATGTGACGCTAAATAGCAAGGACTTGAAGGCTACTTGATCTATAATGTCCTCCTGGCCACGGCAAAATGAGACCTTCTGTTCCCATCTCCCCAGAACTTGTTGGCGCAGAGCAGCTCCAAACCCAGGGTGTCTTGCTCATCTTGGCTGTCCCACGGCCTCCAGCGCAGGTTCCATGCTGGCACCTTCCGGGTTCCACATCTGTCTTTCCTCATGTCAGCAAAGGTCAGAAACCCATGCTTAACCCGGGGACCAACAGGGGTGAGGGTCTGGCACATCAGCAGGGAAACACATGCACCGAGGATGGAAAGCAAATGACAGACAGCTGAAAAAGATTTGCCCTGTTTTAATGCCATAGGTAGGTGCCAGACTACAGGGACTCATAGCAGGGACAGGCTGGGCAGAAAGAATTTCACAGAGCATGCAGGCCCAATCTGCTTCAATCGGTGCTGGCTGCCACGGTGACCCTTTTTTTGATTAGTATAGCTGAATTAACTTCCCCTGCCTTTGGGCTTTGCTCCCACCATGCAACACAAATTGAAATACTGGGGTGGCAGGCGGTGGCAGTGGGGGCTGCGCTGGGGAGGGGACCACAGGGACCTTCCATCTTGTTAATGTAACACTTCCTTATATGATGGGAGCTGAGAGCAGCCTGTAATGAATTTCTCCTCTGGTAATCATTCACCAGTGCGTTGTGACCCGTGTGTTTTTGCTGCGCTACTCATTTTCAGACTTTCGAGGTGACTTGTCAGCACCTAGTAAAAATGAATTGGACACAACCCATCTCTTCATGTGATGCCCTCCCCAGCTGCCTTTTGTCTCGGTTGAGAGGAGGAGGAGGTGGGGCCACCCGAAACAGCAGCCATGGACTCCTTGGCTGTGGTCTGCTTCCAGGTCCATCACACAAGCAGTTTAGTGCAGGCGTGCCAAGTCTGTGGGCGCTCTTGTTACGTTGAGCCTTATTCTTCGGTCCAAATAGTTCCAAAGTGGCCTTTGCCTTTTGCACCTGTTGTTTCCTGCTGTATGAAGAGCTGTGCAGACAGTTTCTTTCATCGAGAAGACATGGGTGCAAATGGTGGTACAATTAGGCATCTGGGCACCCCATGGGTTCTTACCAACTCTGGTGTGAAGATGCGTTGATGGCAGGGGACAAGGCTATCGTCTGAGTCATACGCACGAGCATCGCCATCTGCAACTGTAATTCTAGCCACGTGGTCAATCGTAAGAAGGGGTTTATAATCAGCTTTTACTGCATTTGTGGATTGTGATGATTAAACAACAGATGGGAAACCCAACCAAGATTTCTCATCTCTGCCTCTTCACTGATGGAGTGAGCGAGGGCTGAGGGAGTCAGTCCATGGTCTCTGTCGAGGGCTCAGTCTATAATTAGGGCGGGCACCCATCTGATTTCCTGCATCTGTTTTCTACACTCATTTTTATCAGAACACAAATGCTGAGTTTTGGATTTGAAAGGATGGTCCCTGAATCCTGGGAAGGTTCTAGGAAGCCCATGATGAAGAGGAAGGCCCTCATTTAGGGTTGCCAGATAAAATATAGGATACTCAGTTAAATTTAAGTTTCAGATAAACAATAAATAAATTTTAAGTTTAGGTATGTCCCAAGTACTACACAGAACTGTTTTTATTTAAGGCAAGATGCTTAAAAACCTTTTTCTTCTGTTAAAATGTTTTTTAAGATTGTGGTAAAGTATACATAACATAAAAAATATGCATACCATTTTAACCATTTTTAAGTGTAAAATCCAATGGGATTAAGTTCATTCACGATGTTGGGCAACCACCACCACTGTCAATTTCCAGAACTTTTCTGTCAGCCCGAATTCTGTACCCATTAAATAATAGTTCCCTGTTCTTATTCTACGCAGTCCTTGGTAACATCTAATCTGCTTTCTGTCTCTCAGAATCAGTGGAATCATATATAACAATACGTGTCCTTTTGTGTCTGGCTTAGTTTCATTTAGCAGAATATTTTCAAAGATTGTCTCTGATGTAACATGTATCAGAATATCATGCCTTTTTAAGGCTGAGTAATATTCCATTGTATGTGCATAACCACATTGCCTATCCATTCATCTGCTGATGGACACTTGGACTGTTTCCACTTTGTGCTAAGGTGAATAGCGCTGCTATGAACGTCGATGAGCAAGTGTCTGTTTGACTCCCAGCTTTCAGTGCTTCTAGGTATAAGTACCTAGAAGGGAAAATGCTGAATCAGTGGTAATTTTATGTTTAACATTTTGAGGAACTGCCATACACTTTTCCATAGTGGCTGCATGGATATTTTTATTTGTTAAATCTTTTCAACAGCATTTTGATCTGAATATATTTAACCTAAATTATCATGTATCATTTGTCATAAAATCATTTTACACAGAAACAAGTAATACCCATCTCTGTGTTGGAACTTGTGGGCATAATTTCTCAGTTCAGACTCTAGGAAACTTCCACCTTTTCCACTATAGTGAAGTATGGGCAGCGATTAGGAAGAACTTAAACACTTACTTATTTTTCAGACTATAAGACTCACTTTCCCATTATGCTAAGTGAAATAAGCCAGGCAGTGAAAGACAAATACCATATGATCTCACCTTTAACAGGAACCTAAACAATAAAACAAACAAACAAACAGAATGTAACTAAAGACACTGAAATTGAGAACAGACTGACAGTCACCAGAGGGGAGGCGGGGGGAATTTCAGGGGAAAAGGGGAAGGGTTTAGAGCAACAAGTATAAAAGACACATGGACAAAAACTAGGGGGGGTGGAAATGGGAGGGAGGTAGGGAGGGCTGGGGCGGTGGGCTGGAATGGGAGTAAAAGACAGAAAACTGTACATGAGCAACAATTAAAATAAAATAAAAAATAATAATAAAAAAGAAAAAAGAATCAAATGTGTTATTCATCCCAGTAACATATAAATAAATAAATGAATGAATGAAAAAAAAAAGACTCACTTTCCTCCCAAACTTGGGAGGAAAAGGGGGCTGCATCTTATAGTCCAAATGTAGTTTACCTGGCTTGCTGTGGAGGTGGTGGCAGCCTATGTTATTTATGTTATTAAATATTTTACCACATTTTTTGCTTCAAAATTTTCCCCCCTATTTTCCTCCTCTAAAATCTAGGTGCGTCTTATGGTCAGGTGCGTCTTACAGTCTGAAAAATTCGGTATCTTTTAGTCTGTACAAACTGGGCAGCTTGACGCCCATCAGAAAGGGGAATTAACATAAGTCATTCATTAACTCATTCAACAAATGTTTATTGTGCTTGTCCAGTAAGGGCCAGGTATGAGTTGGAGGTCCCCCTGTGATGTTGAATAAAATGCTTCTCCTTACCCCTGACTTTGCTCCAGCCAGGTTTCCCTCTGCCTCTGATCTCTGCACATACTGCCCCTTCTGTGTGACATACTCTCCCGCCCTCCCATCCCAGTCATCTGACTCACCCTGAGATTTCAGCTCCCATTGGACACGGTGCTCAGGGGCGGCTTCCCCGACCCTCTCCCACACACACGGCCCTCTACACTTCACTTTACGGTTCCTGCCAGGATGACTGTGAGAGATTTGTGTGGTTATTTGACTCACCAACATCTCTGTCTCTCGACTGTAAGCTCCTTGAAGGCAGGGACCATTTCTGTTATGCTTGTTGTCTCCTAGGATCTAGCAAGATACATAGTAGACATTTAATATAAAATACATTGATGATATGGATGAATGCATGCATGCATAAATTCTTCTTTCAAGAGCTGGTGAGAGATAGACAAGTAAGCACATCAATATCTATGTAAACAGTTACAAGTGAAGGGCTCTGGGGAAAAGAGCAATTCTGTTGAAAGAGATCGAGCTTGGATCTGGGCTAGCACCACTATAGAATCAAACCCAAAGATGTGCTCCGGCTTCTATGCAAAAGGAAGATGGAGAGAACTTAGCAACAGGAGCATCTGCAGAGCTTTATCCTCACTGCACGTACAACACAGATTCACACAACTAAACAGAACTACTCCATCGGCTCAGCTGTCAGAGCTCAGGGCTCAAAATTAATGTAGCCCAAATGCCCAGTAGGGATGAGAAAGCCAACATGTGCACGACCTTCCCAAGGTCACAGAACTAGAGGCGGAACTGAGAATCCTGATCTCCCAAGCCTTGGGACCAGTGCTCTCTTGTCTCCTCGGCATGTCCAAGTTCAAGGGCAGAGAAGCATCGGTGGGTTTAAAAACCTTCTAAAGCTTTCTTTGAAGTCCCACAAGGTTTAAAAATAGTTGGCTGGGAATACAAATGTGTCTGCTCGAGAAGAGGTGAGATGAACGGGTTGGGGGAGGAAAAGGGGAAGGAGGAGAGCAAATCCAGAGAGGCCGCCTGCCTTGGCTCTGGAGTCGAGCCTCGCCAGGGCAGTTATGTGTGAGGCTTGGCAGTGCAGCAGGGCAAGCAGCGGGTGCTCCGGAAGGCTGCGCTTCAATTCCCAGTGGAGGCAGTCAGGGCTGCAGGATGGAGATTTATTAGTGGAGCTGTGCTCCAAGCCGCGGCAACCTGGCTCTGCTGATGATCCGAGGCCTGGGGTGGGGAAGGTGGGGTGGGGTAAGGAGGCTCTAGAGGCTGCAGCAAACTGCACCGGTTTCCAGGGGGCTGTTTGAATTGGAACAGAGGAGGGTTTTTACCCCACTGCCGCTCTTGCAGGCCTGCTGTTTGGGTGAGGAGCCCAGAACGGAGCACCCCAAATCCTCAGACCCCAAGTCCCTGGCCCAGAGGCTTTTCTTCTGTGCTGGTGAAGGGCTGTGCTGGGCACCTCTGCACACAAGCACCTGGCTGGCTTTTGGGTTGGGGCTTTGAAACACCAGTGCAGGCCTGTGCAGGCTGGATCCTCTGTGGAGAGAGAGGCCCTGCCAACCTGGGGCCATAGGGCAGAAGGAGGGTTAAGGAAAGGTTCAGACTACTTCCGCCAGGCAGGCAAGAGTCCTCAGCTGAGGGCTCTCTTTCTCTTACAGCACTTGAACGGTGCTCCCGCACACATGGTTGTCCTATGGGGTTTTCTGGCAGGGGACAGAGAGGGAACAGGTGTCATCCTCTGGATAAGCTGAAGAAATACCGCAGCTCAGGGCTCCCTTTGGTGGTCTCTTGCTCCGCTGTGCGGGAGAACGCAGAAGGCATGTCCTTCCTCCAGGAGCCCCTTTCTCCTCAGGGTCACTGAGGAAAGGAAGGACTGAGGAGGATCAGCCTTGGCTGGGCGGGAGCAGGCTTTGTGGCTCAGGAATTGGAAGTGGGAATTCAGGGGCAAGCGTGCCTCTGTCTCAGTCCTTAGGCTTCTGAGGACCCCTCTCCTTTTGCTGATGAGAACGGGCGTTCAAGTTACCGTGAAGCCCAGGGCTGGACAGAAGGAAGCTCTGAGAACCTCCATAGGTGGTGTTTCATACTCTGATCATCAGCCCCCCATCCCCTGGGGGAAATATTTTCCCCAGGAGTTCTGTTTAGCTCAGCTTGGGATTAGAGACTGAAGCTTGTGAGAACTGGAACAGAGTCGTCTTTCCCTTTCTTCTTCAGGCGGCCCTCCCATGCTCCACCACCACCAACGTGGCGGGGGCAAAGGCTCCTCGGCATCCAGATGGGTCCTGTTTCCCTCGGGGATGGGCCTGTTCCAACTTCATTTCACTGCCTCCCCTGAGGTTTGTATAAACATTTCCAGAAGGATACAGATAAGGAGGAAAAAAAAAAAAGACCTTATGTAAACACTAGATGGCTAGAGACCAGGAGATATTATTAGTTTATTAGGGCTTTTAAAATACCCAAAAGCTCAACTAAAGGAAAATGGAATTTGCTTTTCATTTTAACCTCTGTTATTGTTGCTTGGGTCGGTAATACAATAGAAGCAGGCATCTCAGGAGACACATGATATTATAAAGATCACAGAGAGGGCAGAGAGGGAAGTTGCAGAAACGTGAGTCTGGTGACCTTACCAGCCAGTGAGGAATGGGGACGGGGACTGGGGGAGCTGTCCCTTCCATCAATTAAGGAAGGCCAAGGAGTGATGCAGACTCGACAGCACCTTCCCACTGTGCTGCAGAGGGTCTTACCTGGCTCTCAGCTGCTCCTGGAACCCCTCCCCCTGCCGATCCTGCCTCCAGTGCCTGTGTCCCTGGGAGCACGCAGACCCACCCCTCAGTAGCATCTCTACGTGCTGTTCCTTCAATGTGGAAAGCTGTTCCCAGATACTTTGCTTACCTGACTCCTCACGTCTTCAGGTATTAGCTTAAATATCACCTGCATGGAGAGGTCTTCCCTGGTCAACTGTTAGGAGTGTATTTGTAGAGATCACAGTCTCGGAAACCTACCAGGCAAGTCTTTGAGTTAAAATAGCCCTAATAATAGCCCATTACCCATCTCCATCATATTTTCATTTTGTAGAAAAGCCAGGCAGGCAATTAACCTATTAATTCCACATGAAAATGTTGAGAACCATTGTCCCAAGAGAGTGAGGCTGAAGGGTTTTCGGGACTCAGGACTTTCCCAGAGTCATGGGCAAACTGGGATGATTTGGTCACCCCAGGTCTCCTTTAGCTCCAATAAAAAAGCATGCAACAAAATATCTCTGGTATAATGTTTATTTAAATAGTAATCTTAAAAAGGCTTTATACAAATCATATAAACACAGTTTGACGTTGTTTGTTTACTTTTTACATTGAAGAATCACAGTAAAAGCTCTCAAGTTCCCGTGATCTGGCTCAGCCAGCGAATGGTCGAATGCCGTTAATTGCAAACCCTGGAAAAGTTAACCTTCGGTATGATGGTTTAACTTTCCCCCTCGTTTTCTTGCCATTCATGCTCATTCCTTGGACCCTCATCCCTGCCAACTCCTCATTCCCACCTAAGAGAGAAGCGACCCTGTGGCCCTGGTGACCATCTAGTCCGGGAGAGCGTGGAGGTAATGTGTCATTCAGTACAAGGCAAAAAAGGGGATCAATACTGTGAGTCGGGTTTCCCAAAGGGAATGACTTAAGGAGAGGGGTCGGCCAGTACACCTGCAGATAGAGACAACAAATGCACCAGGGTGCCCCCTGGCCAAGTTATATAATCGGGCCCCACTGCCTTTCTGTCTCATCAGAGCCCAGCCTCCAGTGTTGGTGAGGTATCTACACGTGGCCCTGGGTGGCCTTTTTGTTGGTCATTCAGGGCCCATGGTGAATATGGATACAGGGGGATGCAGGTTGAGTTGTACATAACTTAGAGGTGAACTGCAGGCTGGAGACAAGGCTGGTCTTTGGGGAACTGTAAAATGGCCCGCTGGGCAGGAGATGGCTAGACCCCCAGAGTAGGTTTTTGAACTTCTCTTCTTCTGCAGGCTACTCCTGGGAATCCCTAGGACTTGCTAGCTTCTGTAACACTGAGCGGCATGGGAAGGCGAAGAGGAGGGTAGACTAGTTAAAAACTTGCTTCTGCTGTATGCCCAGCTCAGGGGGTGCCTCAAGCTAAGTCCTTGGGCTTGACAGCTTTACTTTTCACCTCTAACTACCACTGTGCCAACAAACGCCGAGATCAGCAGTTAACTCAGGCCCTAGGTCAAAGTCAAAGTCACAACAACAACACCGAGTCCCACGTGACCATTCACATACACAGTAGATACAGAGAACTCAAAGGTGGCAACGACACATACACATGTGAATAAATAGCTGTCGGTATGAAC
Organism: Anoura caudifer; assembly: GCA_004027475.1. Classification (NCBI taxonomy): domain Eukaryota; kingdom Metazoa; phylum Chordata; class Mammalia; order Chiroptera; family Phyllostomidae; genus Anoura; species Anoura caudifer. The sequence goes on from PVKU01000175.1 coordinate 200,529, forward strand.
CCTGCCTCTCTGCATACAAAACACCGTGACATTACCTTTCGAACCAGCGTTTCCGTAAGTTAACATTGAAAGGAAACGGCCGGTCCCATTCACCCTTCCCCTTTCACCTGGGTATGAGACAAATGAAATTGTGGGTGACCATAGCAGCAAAAATGGTCGGACAGTTTACCACTGATATGCAATAGGCTGGGCACACTGGCTGGGTTTCAAATGCATTTCCAGCACACCGGCAATCCTTAGGCGTTGCTACAAAATCAAGATTTGGACCTTGATGCGGACAATCTTATCCTTCACACAGTTTCGTTCTACTCCTGATGCCTCCCCTTCTGGAACGGTTGAGAGTCATCTAGGGCTATGACTGCCACTGGGGTAGCAGGGCTCATGCCATTAGTGGGATCAGCGGTGACGGGGGGAGGGGTCGACTGGGAGTGGAGCCGTTGGGGTTAGGGATGGAGGAACGCCTTCACTTGTATGATAGTCACTGATTTTGACATAAAGGGAAAATACATTTTTCTTCACTTTTTCAAGGCACTTAATAAAAAACACATAAAACTGGCATGTGTGTGTGTAAGAATGTCAGTCTCTCTGGGGCTCAAGCACGGCTGTTACGTTTCGGTTCACAGAGCTTGCAGACTCCTGGTGAGACTTCCACACATCCCAGCTCCGACTCTCCCGGAAGGCTGAGGTGGTGGCTGTACACCCTAAGGAGAAATCAGTGTTTACTAGCCTATCGGAGAGACCAGCTCACCAGAACGTCTCTGTACGGTCTGCTCAGCCGTTGCTGTCACGTGACCACAGAGGTTGGCCCTTTCTTCCCACTCCACTGCTCTGCTTCCCACCCAGGGCACCAGTTACATCACACTGACAGAGAAAACATACCGATAGCCTGTGTCCCTCCCACCCCATCTTTGAGAATATCAAAGGACGTGTGTGCGCACATGTGTACACGTGTGTGCATGTGTGTATGTACATGTCTTAGAAGAACAAGGAGGAGGGAAAAGAAAAAGCAAAACCACCACCAGGCCCCACGAAGTCGCCTCACAGCCATGAATTCTGGTCTGAATGGCTCCTATTCACAAAGCAAGTTAAGGCTTGTCCACTTCTAACATGGAGGTGTTTTCTACGGATTTTGACGTGTGAAGTTTCCTTTCTGGTTTGTTTTAAATCGCGTATAAGAAAGAGCTGTTCATGCTGACCCTAAAATGGCAATTTTCCCCTGGATAAAAAAAGTTAAAGGCAACAACATCCTACTTAAATGCTAGGACTGGAACGGCAGCTTGTAGGGTTGGCGGCAGAGTCTGCGCCTCAGCCAATCCCGTCAGTCAGGAGAGGATCAGAGGACGGGAGAAGCTGGACGGCTTTTTTTTTTTTTTTTGAGTTTTTTTCCTAAAGATGGAACGTCTAAAAAGACTCTGCTTTTCAAGTGTTGATTAGAAAGAGAAAGTAGAGGGTAATGATCACCCCTCTGCTTCTATGCTGGAAAGTCATTCTCTTCTGCCTCTTTGAGTTGCTCACAGACCAAAGAAATAAAATATAATAATAATAATAACAAACTCACAAACAAAATAGAACTGTGACCCCCAAAGAGATGAGCTCCCATCTTTGTCCCAGCAATGACTTGGCCACCGCGGTGCTGGGTGGGTCATAACCCCCAGTGCGGCTGCCTCTCCCCTCCTCCCTCAACTTGCCTGTCTGTCCTGTCCACACCTTCGGTATCCTGGACCGGTTTGATTGAGATTATGGCATTCAGTTTCCAAAGGAAAAAAACAACAACAACTGTAATCTTCACTAGCCCCTCTTGCTGGAATGAAACGTCAGGTGTCATTTGGGTGCAATCCGTCATGCCTCTGAGCAGCACTTCTGGTGGTTCATCTTGACCTTGTGCTTGAGGCCGTCGTAGAGCTCGAAGTTGTAGTTCTCCAGCGTGGTGCAGCTGCGGGAACTGAGGCCGGAGTAGGAGCAGGTGCAGTAGAGCAGGAGCCCTGCACACGTGGCCCCCAGGAGGACGCCCAGCGAGCTCATGGCGATGATGGTGATGAGGATGGGATCCAGCGTGTACAGCCAACTCTTTTCTTTGTTGGCCGAAGGGGCACCGGACCCTGAGATCGAGGAAGATGAGTTGCTCCAGTCCACTTCGTACTCATCTGTGACATAAAGGACATGACAGATGTCATGCAACGCTTCTTCCTGCAGGGCGAACCAGCTGAGCCTCCCCAGCCCGGTTCAGAGCTTCTTCGGAGCACAGGTAGGGAAGCTGGAATTTACACTGCTTGGCTGTAAAGCCCAGCCCTGCCGCATTCTGGGTGTGTAACTTTGGGCAGGTGTTTAACCTCTCTTTGCCTCAGTTCTCTCATCTGTAGAATGGGGATACTAATAAAGTTTACCTCATGGGGTTGTTAGGAGAACTAAATGGGCATTTATAAAGTGCTTGTTGTCCAGCATGTCATAAGTACAGTCTAAGTACTTGATACTTAAATAATTTGACTCATGCCAAGTAAACGCATTATGACAGAACTACCAGGGTGCCCTTGGAACACCTGCGAGGGCTCTGTGTCTGGACACCCTTCTTTCTTTGCCTCCTCATCCCTTACTTCCAACCGCTTCAAGCTGAATCAAAGGACAGGCTGAGACTGTTTGCCCATGAAGAGTTTCTCAATTTAGCATTTTTGGCCATCCAAGCAGCAAATTTTTTTTCCAAGCCACCAGACCTCACTTCCTACCTCACTAATGGGTTGAATTCTGTACCTTCCCCAGATTCATACATTGAAGTCTGAAACCTCAGTACCTCAGAATGTGACCTCATTTGGAGATAAGAGCTTTACGGAGGTAATCAAGTTAAAATAGTGTAGGCCCTCATTCAATGTGACTGGTGTTCTCATAAAAAGGGGACATTGGGAGACAGTCACAGATGGCAGAATGCCATGTGGATATAGAGGTGGCCATCGGCTAGCCGAAGAGAAAGGCTTGTAACAGATCTTCCCCTCACGACCCTCAGAGAAAACCAACCCTGTTGACACCTTGATCTTGGACTTCCAGCCTCTAGAATGAGAAATAAATTTCTGTTGTTTAAGCTACCCAGTCTGTGGTTACTTTGTTAGGCAGCCCGAGCAAACTAATATATTTCTATAGTGCCAAGGCACGCCCACTTCATGACTCACTTTGTGGGATTCCTAATAATTCCATGCAGAAAGCAAGGTGATAGATATATTTTGTAGTATATGAGGAAACTGAGGTTTTAAGAGATTAGGTGACTAGGTAACTCACTCAAGGTCCCAGAGCTAGCAAGCAGTTACACTAGGACTTGGATCCAGGCTTCCTGCCTCCTTCTGCCTCTCTCTCTATCTCCCTCGTGGCTGGGCTTCGGCTGCTGATCTGCAGCAGCCTCTCCACGGAGACCAGTTGTGCAGCTTTGTCCATAAAAGGAGCGTTAGACTGGGCTTTGCAGGGAGAGTCTGCATTCAGTTAACAAGGTGCTGTTTGGATTAGTCACTCTGTTGCTATAACTACATTTGAAGTGTTTGATTAAGGTCAGGTTAAAAGCAGCTGCTCTATAAACTGCTCTTCTTAAATGCATCAATCTTGGTCTAGAGCTGTTCTTGGAGGGGCACCTTTGTGATCCCTCTCGGAGATCAACTCTGGCACTCAGAGGAGCCCCAGGAGACCTGCGCTGCTCTGAGTTGGGGGGAAGAAATTACATCGACACGGTTGCTCGGTGGCCCTGCAGTCACAACTCATGCTTCAGCCTTTTGAAGTACATGTGTTTGAAGGGGGAAAATAGAGCTTGGAATAAATAGGAAAATACGAGATGGGCAGTGTGAAAAAGAAACATAAATCTTGCAGCAAGCCCCAGCTTGGAGTCCTGGATAGTGTGAGAAGGGTGGCTACAAGCCAGGGATCTGGAAACCACCACAGGCCTGGGAGAAAACACATTTACACGCATTCACTCAGGCCCTTTTAGGAAGGAGGTTAGTGGGTTCAAGCCATGACTTGGGTAGAGGAGCCTGGCTTTTACTTCTAAAGGGTTTATCCAGATTTGAAGTCCATCAGTGTTGAATGTTGCCCGACGTAGGGGACCTGTTTCGGATTAGGCAGAGGGAACTCACTGAACTTTCAAAATTCCAAATTGGACCTTGACAGGGCAATTGGTGGTTTCTTGCCTTCTAATACCCTGGGCATTATTTTGGTTGACGTCTTTATAACCAAACTTGAATTTCATGATTATCTGCTAAATCATAGCAATACTCACCATCAATTTCATCTTCATAGCCCCCTCTCCCATGTAGTTCTGGGATGTCCACTATAATGAAAAAGAAAACAGACAAATGAAGTTATAATAAGTTCTACCGCCACGGCTAAAAGGCAGAGACTCAACCTTCCTGAAAATGACTCCCCACGACGGTGGGCAGCAAAGCATCACATCTGCTCCTAGAACACTTATTGGGTATATTGCTGGAGCCTTTTTCCTCAAATGATTTGTCTTTGTTTCCAGTAACAAGAAGAACAGAAACAGTAAGAAAGGTCGTTAGTGCCAAGTAAGTCCTCACTTGTGTCTTTATAATGATTGTTTAAGGCAACTGCAACGACATTATATGCCCATCCTCAGTTGCCATTACTGTGATGTTCATTGAGTATAACATGCTGCCCTTCCTTATGTGCATACATCTAAGAGGACTCAAGGTACGAGAGTCTTTCTCTTCTGGACTGCAAATAAATGTATGGTAATTTAAGGAAGTCACGTTTCATTCTTATGTATTTTAATGTAGCTGTAGAATTGGAAAGAATGTCCTAATGCCTATTCACCCTCACATATCTGTGCTAATATCTCCTATCCTTCCTTCCCTGTCTATTTTTTCTATTGGCTTTCTTCAGTTTCGAATAGATCAAATGTGGGCATCCAATCTGACTAGCCCAGGCTTGAATAGAGCTAAGTTAATTTACTCTGAATTTTCTGCAGTATTATCACTACTTTTTTTCTTTTCTTTTTATGATAATTTTTGCGGGGAGGGCTGTAATACAGGTGTCTCCATTTATTAGGCTGTCCATCTTATGGAAATTGGAGCCAATAAAAACTACCTGTTTAAAATGGTAAAAACATTAAATAGAGAATCAAATATGTGGTGAAGAACAGGGTTTTATCGTCTCTTCCAATCTCACAAGTTAATTATGCTTGTCTACGCTGTCAGCAAAGTGGCACCAAGTGAACATGTGTGGCCCTGTGGGAGTTTTATTCAACCCGAAGTCAGGCAGACAAACTTGAAGTCATTGCTATAAGTTGATATGCAAAAATCAAAATTTAAAACAAAACCCAAACTGCAAAGGGCTAAAGTATCAAACAAAAAGAAAAAAAAAAAAAAAAAGAACATCAGACTAGCCTGAACTTCTCCCTCATCAGCACAACATCTCAGGGAAGATGTGCTTGACCATGACCTGCACTGAGGATCCATCCATCATGGCCACCCATAAAATTCAGTCCTTTCCTGGAGGCAGTAGTCATACTCGTATTAGAAGACGGCCTCATTCCTGGCCAAAGTGCTGAAGCACATTCTCATCCTCTTGGTCACTAGGAAGGCATGCACAAAACACCGCGCCAAGACCCCCCTCGAAAGGACTGATGCCATGTGGCACTGATCTGCCATAAATCCAGCCTGTTTCTGGCATGTTTACAGCACACCAACTGGCACCCGCAGGCCAGGCCAGCTTCCCCACCCCAGTGCCATCCCCTGCATTGTTCTTTAGGTCCCTACATTGCAGCCTGTTCCCTTGGAATGAAGACGTGAATGTGAATCAACCAAAGGCAGGTGGCGTCTGTCATAGGGATCAAATCGAGCTTGTGAAAGTCAACTCGGAGATTTTTTTTTAACCTTATAAAAAAACAACAAATGTGGAAGGAAGCCATCCTATTTCCAACAATTAATCATTTTAATGAGATGCTCATAGGTCTTAACACCTTCATGGTTAAAAGATAAAGAACACCGGATAAGACGGTATGCATCAGCCTAGAACAAAAATTGTGGGGCTCCTGCCAGTGGGTTGTGGGCCAAATTGCTTTGAGGTATTTGGTCTTTGCCAAGGCTGTGACGAATTCTTTGAGGCTAGACTGCCCTCTTATTCCATCTCACCACTTCAGGGAAGAACTCTTAGGACATTTGACGATGGGCTGGAAAGGGGTGGATGTGGCATGAGTCTTAAAGAAAAAAATGGTAAGAGGGCGGTAATGACTATGAGAACAGTTTGTCCCAGGAGATCGCAGCCTCTTGTCTCTGGAGGCAGAGGACTGGATGAGATTTCTAAGAAAATGGACCAATGAGCGTGGTCTATGAAATTGACTGCCTAGATATGACTGATGTTTCTGCAGATTCTGGAGAATCAAAGCCTACTTAAAGTGAAGGACACATTAGAGGCTTACTTGGCTTTTGACTGCTCCCAGCAGTTTGGGTGATGAGAAGGGGTTGAAAAAAGGATAAGTTAATCAACATTTTCAAAAGCGCATCTGCTCACCAAGCCTTAAAGAAAGAATGGCACACTGGGGAAAACCCAAATAAAGGGAACATTCGTACAGAAAGCAATTTAACTTGATAGCAATTTTCTCTAGTCCCTTTGCTAATATTCTTGATATCTGTGTTTGATTAAGAGCATTCTTTCTCAAAACCCCCTTTACCCTTCACAGGCCACTTTCCTTTTCTTTTGAGCCTTGTAGGTAAACCTCAGCCTGTTTCCTCAGGGTGCTGGCAGGAAGGAGTGTGGTTCTGCCACTGGGTTCCTGTAGTTCTAGCAAAGAAAAGGCAAGGGTTTGGAAGCGGGAGAGTGATGAACTAGGAGCGCAAGGCAGAGAGTGGAGGCAGCACCTTCCTGGGAAGGAAAACTGACAGCCACAGGATGGGGACCCAGCTTGGGAAGTGAGGCGGATGGCAAAAATACAGGGCACGGGTGACTTGGAATTTTTGTGTTTAATTTTTGTTTTTCACGAAGAAAAACTTGGAGAGAAGCTTCCATGATTCTGTTCTGGTGTGTGGGTGTGGTTATAACTGTGAGATGGATGAGGGAGAGTGGAATGGGCCGCACCTTTTGGAGAATACAGACCAGAAATGGATCTGACCACCCACATGACTTCCACTTTCAACCTTTGTGCTCCCATGACCCTATTTCCTTTTGGGCCCCTGTATGGGTTCACTCTCAGGTCGCTCTGACCACCAAGCCTGAATTCTGACTCTCAGTACTGTATCATGGCCAGAGCAGGGCCCCTCCTCCCCTAGTCTGCACTCAGGTTCTCTGCGCATGGGCAGGACACTGCAACGGCCACCACACTCCCGTTACCCTGTTCCAATAGAAATAAAGGTCTGCCCCTTCTTGAGTCCTAGTCGACTGGACACACACTCTCCAGCTGTTTGCCTGCATCAATGACTCCCCACATTGATGAGAACTAATGAAGACCATGCATGACCATGATCGTGAAGATGTGGTGACCTGAAATGTGGGGCCTCATGTTTTCCATGACAGACATTATTACTCAGAGAGGTAAGGCTGATAAAAATTGTTCTTCTCAACTGGCAAACTAACCAATCAGCCAACTACCACTTATTAAGAGGGTTTCCTGGGTGCCCAGGAACCATACTGAGGACTCTGGGAAAGGAAGATATATGGGATCAGGTATTTACGATCAAGACCCTTCCCTGTGGCTGGGAAGCAAAGATTCGTCCACACCAAAATAGCATACAGGACGGTGGGCACTGTGGAGGGGACTGCAAGTGCTGCTGGAGCCCAGGGCAGGGAGTGGACAAATGAGGCCGGGCCATTGCCAGGAAAGAAACCTGGGGGTAAGGAGGAGGATGCTGCAGAACTGAGGGGGCAAGGTGGGGGTGGAGGATTCTAGGAGTGGTTTCAAACATGGCACCTGAAGGTTTTTACTCATGCACTGATTTCTTGCTTAGGGGTATGAGTTCATTTTTATCAGATCCACTGAGAAATTCAAAGAGATTGCCTTGGCTGGCCACAAATCTTCCGCCCTGTGCTTCCCAACATGAGAGTCAGGTCTCCGTCCCCCTCTCCCTTCACCAGCTGCTGAGAGCAGCATAATGAGAGGAAGAAATGCTCATGAGTGCCCAGAAGGGAGTTTAACAGAGCCTAACAGATTTGGAGTAATCAAGTGAGCAGATTAGCCTACTTTAAAAAAACAAAACAAAACCCAATTCAACAAAACATGGTCATTTTCATATTGACATTGAATCTTGGACTGAAAGTCCTCTTGTTTCCGCAGGTGTCCCTTCTCTTAGCAGCATCAAGAGGTGGGTTAGATTCACAGCGAAGAGTGAGTCAAGATAAAGCTCCCATTATCCTGATTTTTCAGAGCAAGAGTTATTAAAACATACACTGGACAGCTCCAGGAACTCCCTCCACCCTAGAAGAGTGCAATATTCTCCAGGATCCTTATCAGTAGATCACAACACTATGGCACAAAGGGTAAACAGTCATACGTAGGTAAGAACCGAACTTAGTCTAAGGAGATGTTTCCCCCAGGGGTCAGGAACACTGCCTGGTGGGGTGAGGCCACCCATGCTGTTGCAGGGGAAACACCGCAGACAGTCCAACCTGCAACCGGGAAATTCCCCGCTGAGCAAGATCCAGGTCTCAAACAAGAATGCTTTCTCTCACTGTCCTTTCTCTCTCTCTCTCTCTCTCTCTCTCTACACACACACACACACACACACACACACACACACGCACGCACGCACGCACATGCACACACATACTGTATCCTCTTTTCTCCTTAGTGCACTTCCATTTTTTTTCTTCTATTAAGATCCTTTGGGGATAGTTTGTTTTTCTGTTACAGAAAACTTGCAACCTTCACTTTTACCACTTCTGCTCTGCTGTGGTCCATGTGTGTGTTGGCATTGACATTGCTCTGTGTACTTTCTGCAGTGTGAAGGATGCTTCCCAGGATTGCTCAGAGAGTGAGGAGTCTGCCCCAAACCACTGGCTACCTTTAGATAAGTGATTTATGACAGTCCGTCCCTGGGTCACTCACACACAGATCATTTCAGGACACTGACAGACACTGGTTCTCTTTGGAGAGTCCCTTCCATGCCAACGCTGAGCAGTGGATCAAGAGGCTTGGCTGATGTTGAGCACAGGTTTGCCACCCAGAGTGTGTTAGCAGAGAGACCATAGGGGCCATCCACTCTGTACCTGAAGGGAAGCCACGCGGGAGATGGAGGAGCAGGGAACTGGGAGCACTGGCCTGGAAACAGCCTGTCTACTTCTTGTCTGCATTCTGCCACCGACCAGACAAGTCATTGACCTCCCCGAGTCTCTGCTCTTCCGTAAAGTAACCACCGATCTTCTTCCCTGTTCTAGAACTCTGTCCTCTTCATGGGCAGAAAATGAGAAGGCAATGAGGGCCTTCCTGATGAAGGCTTTCTGAGGAGGCCTGCTGGCTGGAGGGGACAAGGCACCATCTACAGGAAAGGGCTCCGTGGCTGCACACCGCTCACCGCCCCAGCCTTCACCCCATGTCTGTCCGCCCCTGGAAGTGGCTGCGCCCTGAAGGCATCGATCTTGAGGTGTGCATGGAAGGAGCAGACCGTGAAAAGGACAGATACATGGGAGCCATGCAGCTCTATGTTTGCAATACTCGCTCATTAGGCTTAGCAGCCAGTCCTGCCAACTGGCAATCCAGGAAATGATGATGGGGGTAACTGTGCCCCAGGTTTTAAGCCTCCACCTTAACAGAGGCAGGGCTGAGAAAACCTCACGGAAAGCCAGCCTTAACACCGCCACATAACCCACCAAACTGCAAGCAGCCTTTAAAGCAAGGATTGAAGAGACTTCCATGCAGAAAATCATAGAAATCATTCATTTTCACAGGTACCAGGTGTCATCGCGTCTATTTTAAAGAGGAAGAAATTGAGGAAGGAACACAGAAAAATGCAGTAAATCACTGAACAAATCAGCAGTAGAACTGAGAGCAAGCCACACTTTCAACACCTTGCTCTGGAACTATGATTTGTTTGGGAAAAGCTCTCAGCCACTTAGAGCCCTTGTTGAATTTGATTCCAAGTTCCTGAGCCCCCTGAGCCAGCTACATCACTGAACGGTTTGGAGGTGAGTAGCCTTCAGGAAATTCTCTCAGCCAGTCTGTTTTGACCCCAGCAGGAGATACAACACTGGGACCAACATAAATGAGAAATAATGAAGGACTAGGAGATATTTCTTGGCCCTTCAAAGTGTTTAATTTAGCATTGGCTACAGGCCCCCCCGCCATGACACTCAATTTCCCTAGTTTGATGTGCTCATTCCCAGTTGCTATAAAAAGCCAAAAGTTCAGATGTTAATCTAAACTTTGTCAAAGCTCCTCCACAGAGTCAGGCTACTTGAAAGTCATTCACCCCTTGCTGGGTTTGGCCTGAGTTTAGAAGCACCACCAGAAGAGCCTTCATCATGAGTTTCTCTCTCTTGGGCTATAGCCAAATCTATGGCAAGTCATGGAAAAAAAATTTTTTTTGGAGTTTTCAAATGGTTTCAAGCTGAAAAGGAAAAGGGAGTTTGGTTTGAGATATTAGAAGAGTCCGAACTTGAATTTAGCCATTATTTTCTATTATCATTAATTGAGTAACTGGGGGGAAACACTAAAAAGGATTGGAAACGCCAACTGCAATGAGAAGGCTGTGAAATGACCTAATAATACTTCCAAGTGCGGCAGCAGATAAGCGGCAGAGGCCGGAATGGCTCCACCGGGCCCCCATGATGGCGTGAAAATAAGGAAAACTCAGCCAGAGAGAAGCTAGCTCTGGAGAGAGGCTTCACAAATGTGCTGGCTGGAAAAATCCAGCAATGCAGCGGAAGACAGTTCTGGAATCTCTTCCTTACTCTGGGTCCTTGAAAAATCAGAGGGGTTTTCCATCACTGTGAAAAGGATGTCTTCTTAAAGATGGCTCCTCATTTTCTAGAGGTTTTTGAAAATACCCTCTTACATTTGTATCTCACCAAGACAGCTGGTCATATTTAGAAGCTGGGCAGCTTTTCTGAACACAAGAATAAATGAATGATTCTGTGATGAGACTTTGGGTGTTCCCACAAGGTACCTCTGTCCACCCATTCAAGAGGTGATTTCCTTAGAAGCTTGCTGGTGACCAATGTAATTACATATATTTATGTAAATAATTAGAACATAATAGAGTAATTGCTCTGGCTTTAGTTTTGGTCTCCTCTAAGAATGCAGTGAGTTGGAGGAAACAACCAATTAAGCCTTTGTGTGAAGGAATCTGATCCACGCTTCTCTGGGAGAAGGCTTTCGTGGTGAGAGGGCAGGGAGAGTATAAGAACACCGGAAGAGAGGAACGGGGCCACCGAGAGAGAAGAGGGTGGGGACTGAAGACGAACACCTTGCATAGAGGCAGAGGGTGGAGACAGGCCCTCCTGGGGAGAGAGGAGGAGCGATGGCCACCTCAGGAGTTCCAGAGCAGATGGTGATGATGCTGTGGGCCCAGGGCTTCTCACGGACACTATTATCGAGCTCACTCTCTTGGTCTGCACCTGGCCAAGGCTGGTGAGGCACCCAGGGTCTCCTTTGATGCTCCCATATCATCCCTCCCCCAATCTAGGTCCTAATGCCTGTCTTTCCTACCTCAGTACCAGCTGTTGGAAGTGCCGTGGAGAAGTGATGGGAACGCCAACAGGGGTCCCCAAGGTCCTTATACCCCTTTTCCCAACTCCTTGGTGGCCATAGGGAATCAGTGAGGGGCAAAACAGTTCTTTAAATGCCTGTGCTAAAATAAAGTCTCAAACCAGCAGGCTAGCTGAGAACAGGACTCCGGTCAAGGCCACCTCTGCTCAAAGCTTTCTCTGCACTCCCATCATTACAGGAGCTGGCTGCTCTCTAATAAGGTACAGAGAACTCTAGTTCAGGCAACCTGTTAATGAGTCCTGCTGCCTGAGAAAGATTGCTGTGGTCGAAGGCCAAGACATGGTGTACTGTCATGCCAGGTCTGGATCAGAGCCTTGCTTTGGGTATGTTAGTTAATGATACTAAAAGGGTTCAATTTTGCACAATAATACACAGAAGACAAAACAAGACTTGTGTGTGTGCGGTGACATATCTCTTAGCTCACCCAGACCTCAGGCTTACGCTGCCTTTTTTCCTGAGCCACCCAGAGCTCTTTATCGACACAAGCCTCATGCCCAGGAGTTAGCAGTCCTGGATTCCTGGCAGGGCACAGAGAGCCCACAAAGCCCGTATACTGCCGTAAGAACTATCCGTGATGCTCTGAGTCCAAGTCACACTTTCATGACCACTTTGTCTCAGTGCGCAGTAGAAATCAGGGTAGTGCTCTTGGAAGAAATGGTGTTTCGAACTAACAGGTCCCTTGGTTTCTCTTCCATTTGCCACTCCTCCCTAGAGTCATTTGGGGCTAGTAGCTTTGCCTGCACATATGAACCTCCCACTAGAAAACAGCCTTGTAGCCTGGCGCCTTTCCTCGGGTCACATGAGCCCTGAACCTCTGCAGAGGGAAGCTGGACACCGCCTTTCAGCCCAGCAAGCCGGCTCCTCTCAGGGTCTGTGTGGGGCCCTGGTCACAGGCCCTAAGGATTGCAGAGTCTCAGTCGGCATGTAGACCTTCTCGTGGCTGCTGGAACATTTTAGTCTGCAGTGCAATACTGTGCACTGACCTTAAAGGATGTTTTTTACATGAATTTTTTAGTAGAAAGCATAAATAAATAACAGCAAGGCACAGCACAGTCACTCTTTGAGGAAACCAAGTGGAACTCATTAATCATGGAGAACAGGGCTCTGCCTGCTGAACCCGGGCACAGAATTAACTCTCGGGCCACAGCTGCTGCCGCTCCGGTGGGCTGCCGCCCACAGCCAGGCCCACATTCTCCACATAGTGGAAGTTTTTTGAAAAAGTCCCCAGGATTAAAATTCCCTTTGGCTGAAACTATCCAGGGTCTTTTCTGGCAAGCACTCATTAGAGAAAGGGAGGCAGACAGAGGTCACGTGGCTTCTGCAAACGTGACAGGGATGTCCGCTACTTTGTTACCCCCTCCAATGGGCACAGGATCATTTAAAGGGAAAACCTCAGCCAGTCGAGGCACGTGCTAAAATGAAGATGGGCACACGATCCGACCCAAAAATTCCATCAGAGGGAAACGTGCACAAGGAGGTGACCTCAAGGATGCTCGTTGCAACATTGTTTATAATGGTAAAAACCAAACAAACTGGACACGATCTGAATGCTCACCAGCGGGGGAGCAGTTAATAAACTATGGTACTTAAACGTGATAATGGAATGCTATGCAACAGCTAAAATCGGTGGGGTAAATCTGTCCACGTGCACTGACGTATCCTTGAGACTTCGTCAAATGAAAAGAAGCAAGCTGTCCAAAGAGAGCCAATGTGATGATTCCATTTACGCAGAACCAAGCCAAACCCTAACCAAACCAAACCACAGAGTTGGACATGCACATATGTGTTTGTATAGGTATAAAGCAAGGCCTGGAAATCTGTACCTCCCACCATCTCTCGTGGTTCCGCTTGCTGGGGAGGGGAGTGAGGATATAGTCACATATAACTTGTAAAAAAAGAATAAAAAGGTAAAAAAAAAAGAAAGGAAACCAGTCACTGTCCCCCAATTTTCCCCAACCTGCTTTAGGGTCAACCAGCACTCTAGTTACAAGTCTCGCACAACGGTGCTTCCCCACTCAGCACCCACTGCAGCCTCTGGAAGGTCTGCTGCGGACTCTTAGAACAGCCTCTCCTGTCTGTTGGTCCAATGCCCGTGGGACTTCAGTTTTTTGGAACTCTGGAGGGTCAGTGACTGAAAAGCCCAAACCCAAGAACCTTACCCAGAAGAGGAGAATGATTCTGGGTTACCTGCCCACCCCCTGGGCTTGGGGCAAGAATGGTTTCTGCTGGTTTTCCGGAAGCACCTAGATTCCCCTTTGTGCCATTCCATGCTAAAAGGGGTTTTGCCCTTTGCGATTCCCCAAACCTTGAATCTCTTCATTGCTTAGGTTTGGGCCACAGGGAACCCCTGCACAGTTAGTACAGTTGGGCTCTGGCTGAGGCCTGTGGCCTGACACCTCCTGAGGGTGCATTTCTGATTACATCTGACCTCTGGACATCCTCCAGTGCACCGATCCATGTCAGGCTTCATGAACTCCTACACTCTTCCCAGCCTTTAATTTATTAATGTAAGGCGATGCTTTCCCCTGCCGATTGCCAGGCTATCAGCTGGTGCTCCCCCTTCCCCCCTTTATCTCTGGTTGGATTTGTTTTGTGTTTTCTTTGGGCTGTCACTGAAGTGGATGAAAGGCAGACTACAGCTGTGAGCGCCCCAGTGATGTGCGCAATCAAGGACAGAAAACAAGCCACACGGACAGATCTGCAGGTTGGCTCAGATGTGCAGCCTGCACCGCAGACAAATCAAAACCTAAAACTGGAGCTCTTTCCATCGAAGATTACAGAATGGCCACAATGTGTACATAAAACAACTGCCATCAGTGAAGAGGGGCGGGGACAATAGACACAGGGCTGCAGCTGATTGGCTAGACTTCAGTTATCTGGGCTAGGAGGGTGGTGTCTGCTTCAACAACAAGAATGCCCATTTAAATAGTCATAAAGGGCCAGGTAAGAGCCCAAACAGACCAAGCTGCACCTCGACATCTGGTATTTATGATCCATGGAACACAATTTCTCTAACATTTATGCTTGAGTTCAATCTGAAACACCACACTGATGATAGCGCTGTGTCTGATGCCTCAGAGTAGAGTTCTAACAGACTTTGCCCTTTTGGGGCAGAGAAAGAACCTGTAGAATAAGCCTTGGGACCAGAACCAAGGAGGGAAGAGCAGTGCTGAAATTCGCAAAGGGGGCTTCAAAAACAGCAGTGCTAATGAACACACACAAGGGCTGATTTAACTTAGTCTGGCAAATTTGGCCCCAGGCCAGCTCAGGAAAATGTTGACTGAGCCCGGGTCTTTGCCCGAAAGAAATGCTTTTCGAGATGTTTTCATTTTATCCTTTACTAATGGGAACAAATGGTTTTAAGGAAAGCCAAATGTTATTTAGACAAAATGGGTAATTATGCTTGTCATTGGGGGAACAAACGAGGCTCTCATCGTAGACATTCTCCTCTGCTCCCCTGCACAGGATGGGGACATCTGCGTGGGGCCATCTGTGCTAACAGAGCTTCCTGGAAGGTCTGAAAACCAGAAGCCTGGAGGGGGTTGGAGAGCCGTAAAAGCACTTTTTCCTGGATCTAGGTTTAGAGGGGGCAAAAGAAGGACCCGGGTGGGAGCTGGGTCTTCGGGATAGGTCCCTTGTAAGACCTTTTGTCATGGTTCTCAGACCCCCGAGGAAGGCGCTGGGTGGATGGAATGCTCCATGAACAGGCAGCGGTGGGAGACTCTTCCACGACCTCTCCCTCACCACACTGAGAAACGTGGAACAGCGGGGAGGTTGTAGCTCCTAGGCTGTTCTCCCCTAATCTCCCTATGATAGGCATATGTTATGTAACTAGTCACTAACAACCCAAAGCAGAAAACCAAAGAAAAATACCTGTCAACAAGACCTGGATTTTTGAATAGGTCCCCCCAAGCCCCTGTTCTCAGTTTTTACAGAATGTTCCTTTCATAAATGGTTCTACCCTGAGAGTTCCGGTTTCACAGCGATCATATCATTGTCTTCATTACTTGCTCCAAAATGAGGTCTGGAATATCCCTGAGCCTCGGACATGCTACAAGTTCCTGCTTTGCCTGCGAAAGTGCTCATAAATTGGAGATTGGCATTCCCCCGGAAGTAATAATGAGGTAGACAAGGGCTAAGACGTTGCCACTTCTCCAAAGGAAGTTTATCTGTCTCCGCAGAGCCAAGTACACGATTCAGCCCCACGGGTTCCATTCCCCTGGGGGACCCTTTGAAAGGGGAGTCCAGTCTCCAGGGGTTTGCCATCAAGAGAAATTTTGTGGAAATCACATTGAACAATTTAGCACTTAGCAACTTCTGCAAACATGCCACACCAATCATAAAAGTTGGCTCAGTGAGCTGCACACACTGGATAAAACTCCTTCCTAACAAGCAGTAATAAAAATACGCAAAAGAAAAGCTGGCATTTTGGCCCTAAAGAGAAAACCCACCTACCTCCCACAGAAAGGCCCTGTGGCTCAGAAGACAATCTGTAAACTGTGAAAACATCAATTTGTTCAAAGCCTACATTTCAACTTTGTTCTCACAGGCAAAGGAGAAAAGAAAAATCCAGATGTTTGTATAAAAAATATTGTCATTTTATTACATTCCACACAATACATTTTCAAATAGTTTCCAATGTCCACAAGTTATTTTGACACACAGGCAACTGAGCAATGCAAGAGTTGTCACAGTTACAGGGCGAGGGGATAAGAATGGGAAGTTCCAACGTTTAAGTTTTCTTATTTTTTTTTTTTTTCTTTTGTCATTGTGGTTGTTCTTTGGTAATTTTTGATTATTTAGGTGTTTGCTTGCCTGCTAGCTTCATTTTCAAGACAAGGTCTTTTGAAAGATGGGTGTCAACCTCAGAAACATGACTGTATGTCCTACACTATTCTGGCTTTAATACCAAAAATGTGGGATATGGGAGAGGACAATTGTACTTTATTTTAAGCATCCTGTTTTGTTAATGGCAACGATATGATCCCCCCTTCCTTTCGGTCTTTGTCAGCAATTGGGGGCTAGCAATTGCCAGCACAATGTCAAGGAAGGTTTTCACCTGGAGATAAGGGTTTCCTTCCTGGGTCTGTTGACACGAGACCTCTACTAGGCAAAAACTTTAACAGCCCGAGCTAGAACTTCAGTTCATTCATCCATTCACTTCTATTTTATTGGTTGCTATAACCTCTTTGTCTTCTGAGAAGCAACTCTAAACACATGCATGCATGCTTCACCTGTCTGGTCTATTTTTCTCTCCCTCTATGAAACGCAGAATTTTGCTTTTTAAAGCTGCAAGTCATGATTTTATAGAAGAGCTGCCCTTTTAGCATAGTACCTGGATAATACTATGAAAGTTGCTGGGGCCGAGAGAGACAGAGAGAGAGACAGAGAGATATCCCCAGCTGAAATGCATCATGGGATTCACAAAGATTTGAGCAGTCTCATGTTCTCAACTATGGCATAAAGATGATGCCAAATGGGGCATCAGATAAAGATACAGCATATTCACAAAGTTGTTGTCATCTTCTTTTAAAGAAGGGAAAGCCTCAAGGGTATGTGGTAACTCAGACAGTTGCTACACTGGCTGGATTTTCCAGGTGTAATTTCCTGACACGTGCTTCCATGGGTGCCTGCAGGGACGCCAATCATTTCAAGGGAACGCCTGGCCCCAAATGCATGGCTGGATGTGGACACGTGAGATAAAAGGCCCTTAGTGACTGGCATGGAAGTCATCCCATGGTATCCTGGGCTCCTGCCCCTCCTCCCTCTCCCGGTGAAGAGTCACCGGGGTAGGACTCTTCTTGAAATGTCGAGGTGGCTCATACTCTAGCCTTTCATCTTTTCTTTTCTTGGCAGGGCTGCTGTGGTTGAGACAGAGCTGCTCTTTGAAACAGAATTAAGAGTGGGAGAGCACCATTCTTTCAGGAGGATGAGACAAACCAGATGCGAAAGTCAGTGTGTATGCTAGAGCGATGATGTGGATATTCTGAAAGAATGCTAAAAGTCTCTCCCAAGCAGCCGAAAAAAAAAATCAATCATTAGTATTTTGTTCTTAGAAGGTACCTGGAGACTTTCAGCCCAGGCAACCACCTTTGGAGAAAATCTTAACACTTCCCCAGTGGATTCCTAGCAGGAAGGTGAGAAATAAACAGCCTGAAGGTGGAGCCCCAGTACTCTGAGAATCTCATTAAAATATGCATTTTCTATCAATGAAATTAACTCCATTATGGAATCTATCCTTTGCACAAGATCATTAGGCCGTTTATCTCTAACATCCCTTTCCCTGTGTTGCTTAGAGAGGACAAATGGGCAGCAACAGATTTATCTTCATTATACTTTCTCCTGACGATGTGGCAACATCTGGAAACGCCAGGCCAGCCTACGAGGGTGTATTTGCCAGATGCTCTGAATGCGATAAGGGGTAGTGCATTGGTACATTTAAAAACCAGTTACTCTTTATTCTCTCATCATATTCAAATAAGTCAGGTGGACAGCCTTACATTTTAGTGGCTGTAGGTTCAGGCATACATCAACACCATGAAAAGAAAGCAAATGACCCCTTTTCCCCCATATTTTACAAATGCTATTACAATGACTGATATAATACCAAAGAATACGGTTTGTAATATTCTCACTCAGCTCCGTCCAAAGTTGGGACAATGATTCCCCTCAGGCGAGGAGACAAAAAGACGTTTCGGTCCTTCCTCCTCCTCCCTTCTCTCCCCTACCTCCTCTTGCTCTCAACATAAGCTACTGCTTTTCCTACATCAGCCTCAGTTTCCTCTTTCTCTATGACTTATTCCAAGATTGGATTTAACTGATAAAAGCTAAACATTCATTATGAGCTTCTCTTTTATAAGGCAACATGAGACAGATTTGCTTCAGGGCTGGAAGTAGGGGTGGTTCCACTCACACCCAATGGCTGTTATCTTGTTACTTCAAAGACGCCAGGAGACGTGATGGGGGTCACGCCTGAGTGTGTCTTAGTGCATCTCGGGAACCTTCTTCTTGGGTCAGGTGGGTGGGGGATGGGGATAGGGATGGGAAGGGCCGCGTTTCAGTCCATGTGGTCTCTAGTTTTTTTAGGTACCTGGAAATGACAATGGTAGCCAAAAGAAAGCCAGCCTGAGCTAGCTAAGGCAACAAAAAGCTTCAATCTCTTCTCCAAGTAAACAAAACTAGTATCGTATATTATTTTCTTGTAAAATGTACCCCCGGAGAAGTAACACAAAAGTTAAAGGGGGCCCTCTCAGAACACACGCACACTTTTCCCCGGACAATGAACCAGTCTCTCGCACCCACCCACACACACACAGCGCTATTCACGCACGCAAAATGTATATTATGTACAAACACACAGATCCAGGTTTCCCCTTGAGCCTCCTGGCAGACTGCCCACCGAGAGGAGTTACGGGGTAAGGCAAGGGGAAGGATCAGGGGACCAGTCTCTGGAAGAAAACCAGCTGAACCTTGAGCTGTGAAGTGCTCAGGGGTGTATCTCTTCTCACATCTGAAGATGCAACATTAGACTTGGGGTCGGCTGGTTGGTTTGGTATCAAAAAAAGGAAAAAGGAAAAGAACTCAAGAAACATGGTCAGGATGGATAAGAGTGCACAGGGTTTGGGCCCCAAAGAGAGAGATGTCTGAGAGTTCACACAGAGACTAGGCGAGGAGAAAAAAGTGCAAAATCGAGGCAACATGTTTGCAGTCTTTCTTGTTTGTTTTGGGCGCTGTCCTTGCTTCGGGCCTCAGCAGTGCGAGCTGCGGTCTTGCTCTAGCTTAATGGTTAGGGTGGGCTCCACCGCCAGAGGGGCCCCGTTGGTGTAGTGGGAGGTTTTGTAGGTGATGGAGTGATCAGTCTTCTTGGCCGCATAGCGGAACCGGTGGTAGTGGAGCACCAGGGCCAGCGCGACGGAGACCAGCACCAGCACGGCGCCTCCGGCGGCCATTACGTAATACCAGTAGACTGGGATGGGCTGCACGGGCACCGTGTCCACTGTGGGCTCGGTCCCTGGTAGGAGGGTGCCCCCTGGTGGAGAGACACAGAAGAGTGTTGCTAGGCTGAGAGCATGCAGACTAATAAAAAAATTAATTAAAAATAAAAAGAGAAAACACACACATGCTTTGGAGTGGATAGGGTAGGGGAATAAGATGGCACTATTTTGTGGCAAGCACTTCTTCTACTACTAGTTCGCGGTAGGTATTCTCAGACCCATTTTACAGATGAGGAAACAGAGGCTCAGAGACGTTAAACCAACACTGGGTATGCTGCAAGTAAATAGTAAAGTATGGGATTCACCCAAGATGGGTATGATTAGAAAGCTCTATTTTTCTTTCTGTTACACCACACTTACTCTATAATACATAGAAGTGGTATAATTCACATACACGCACACGCGCACACACACACGCAGAAGATAACGATGTTGAAATGACTTCTGGGATTCTGTAAGGCTGATTTCTTGAATGTGTAGAAATACAGTATTTGGTTTGGCTGGCCAGCATTTTCAAACAGTGTATTAATTAGGCTGGCTAGACTTGAAGGTAAATTCCACATTGGATTGCCAATGCTTCCATGCCCACTGAAATCAGCCTGGTCTTGTCTAAACAGGTCAATTACCACAGTCAACCAATGACTAACGATTCATTTTTTTTAATTGGATAGAGGGCTTTGAAATCTGATTGGAAGGATATTACAGCAAGAAAAAATGTGAGCACAAAATGATAGTGGGTGTGTGAGAGTGAGAGTGAGTAAGAGCAAAGGGAGGGAGATCATTCTTAATCACGGAGAAGACAGAGGAGGGAAGAGAAGCTAGCAGAGGATTTAGAAGGCAACCGCATTTGCTGGCTGGCCTCTGGTTGCCATGGAGATGATGTAGTAGATTTAAGCCCAGGGTAACTCTGGGGAAAGACTGGCTGGAGTCCCACTTGATGCAAAACAGTACTACAACTTGATTCTCCCAAAGATTTACATCAGATGAGAATCTGGCCCAGAATGGGACTAGGAGCTTTTGAGCTTGCCAAAACCAAACATGATCTTTACTTCTGAAAAATGATGTATGCTTAACCTATAAAAAATTCCTCCCTACCTGCTCACACCAAGGGCCCGTGACCAGAAGGATGTATCTTCTCCACCCACGGGCTACCTCGGTGGGGAGCCCTTGCCATGCTGCTGCCTTCTCCGTACATCGCTGGTCCTACTCTGTGGGTGTCTCTCTGCTCAAGATGCAGGCCAGCTTATTCATGTTTTCAGGCCTCCCCCACAGGACCCGGAGCTCCTCAAGCAGAAGAACGCACTCTCATCTTGGTTTCTACCCCCGGGCGTGCATAGAGAAGGCATCAATAGATGCTTGTAATTAAATGACCGAACCGAGGCAATGACTTCTACTTGAGTCAGTGTTCGCCCACTCCTGCAGCCCAAACACCAGAACTCCTCTCTTGGGTTGGGGGGATAGCGGAGGGGTGGTCAGACCCTCTGATGTCTTCTCAGAAGAAAAATGAGAGCATTTTTCTTGAAAATCTTTCAGAGCCTATCTACCTTCTCAGATCTTAATCACTGGATCCTCTAGTCTTAGGGATCCCTTCCACGAAGGTACAGGGTTTGTGGATCCCTTTCAGGCCATCCAAAGTACCACAGTATTGGAGGAGCTTTGACAGGATGCGTCACACAGCATGTGCCCCGGCAGCCTCATCCACAACCCCCTGGGCTGGAAGGGACCCCAGAATCCCGGGATCCCCTCCCTGCCCCTGTCTGTATTGTCATCTTCATCATCACCTTGTCTGTTTTTCTTGATTCCCAAACCATTTCTGGAATCAGGAAATGGCTCCCCAACCATGACCATATCAAAAATTATGCATAGAAACAGAGGAAAGGAAAGAGAAGTGCTAAAAGCAGCTCCTTGAAATGGCCAGCTTTCAGAGTCCCAGTGACTAGTGTCAACTCATTATTCAGGTCACCAAGAGTATCTGCTGCCTGGCAACCATCCTGCTGTTGGATTTCTGCGTGGGCTCAGAAGAACGCATAAGAAACAACAAGTGTGCAGGAACAGCCCCGAGTTCCTCTGCGCCAACGCCCCTCCCCAAAGGGCGTCCTTGGGCTTGCCTCTGATTGCCATTGGGCTGCACTGTGAGGGCCGTCCTCTAATGAGGCTGCAGCTCACCCGTGAGAGGAAAGGAAGGCGATTAACCCACAGGGATTAACTCCCCACCCGAAGCACCTGACCAGACCACAAAGGCAGGAGTGCAAATTTTTGTCAAGAGGAAAAAGGTCACAACTGCCCACGTTCCCTCCATCACCACCTAGTTTCAGTTCAAAGGGTTGCTTTCCTTCAGCTTTTCAAAAGCTGGGTTTTCAACATTAAATACACCACCCAGGGCTCCGAGGGCTGGGGCCAAGGAAGGATGTGGCCTTAATGCTATTCCTGAAGCATTTCTTGTGATAGAGACAAAGTCGGGGCACAGTGGGGAGCACCTAGGGGACCCACTGGAGGAAGGTAACGTTACACTATGTGGATTACCAATGCAAAATCGACATAGACCCTGGATCTCAGAGCTGGGCCCTGCTTCGGAAGACTAGCTCCACCTTGGGTCGAAGACCCTCTTCCTCTGTGCGAGCCATGCTCCCGCTCTGCAAATTATCAACATGTAGTAAATGACATTAGATTGGCTCCTTAAATGATTTCCTTAAACACTGGTTTGGAGAAATGAGAAAACAAACTACGTGAGTTTGTGCTTTTAATGTTAAGGGAGTTACAAAACAGAGGATGCACCTAATAATCCTTCCCGCATCTCCCACAGGCAATTTTTGGGTGACCAGCAGTTGGGGGTCAGAGAGCCTCAGAACATTCACCGGCTAAACAGACTCAGCTCCCACAGGCAGGTGGATTGCTGGCTGGGATTCCGGCTCTGCAGCAGCCTTCAAGGGCTCTATGCTAATGAGGTTGTGGTTTGCCAGAAAAAGGAAGGTAATGGATCAATCCCTTTCTAAAGCATCTTCCTACAGCAGCCACCCAATGAGTATCAGATGGTTGAATGGATGGACAGATGGATGAGTAGATGAAGGTACTTTGGACCAACATTCAGATTCCCTGGAAAATGTTAATTACCCACTAGGTCTTCACCTAACAGTTATTCTTGGAAAGTGCTAGAGATTTGGCTAGCTCACACTCTGCCTCCATGTAAAATTGCATAGAAGGTGCTCCCTTCAGGCAGATTCCTCCTGCATCAGGTGCCTGGGTTGGGGAGTAGCTGTATTTTCCCCCTGCTTGTACACTCAGTCACATGTGGTGGCTGGGCTATTGCTTTACATTAAAGGAGCCGGGGTGTGGACCCCGACAGGGGAGAAAGAGCACAGGTGAGACTGGAACCTGGCCTAGAGCTGGTCAGGTGCTGTCCTGAATGTTCCCTTTGATTGCTCCAACTTCTACTGCTCATTCACATACCTTCTTTTTTCCCAATTGGAAAATCAATTCCTGAACTATTTTTTTATTAATTACCCCTGCCCCCATTCCCCACAGAGTTTTCTCCTTGTGTGATAATGAGAAACATATTTAAAGAGTCAGTGACTGCAAGTGTATTTGCAAGGCTAAACAGGCCTTCATCTGTAAAGGTTCTGAGCCCTCTGGAGAGGGGGAAAGTGAACGCACAGAATTTGAATTTGGAGAAACAATAAATCTGAAGAAACCATGCATGGGAGGAAAGTAAGGAGAGGAATTACATAGTGGGTAGTACTCCTTCCATTCGTGCTGTGCGAACACAGTTCCTGGATTAACATGCACTTGGGAAAGGTGGCCTGCAAAGGAGCCACCGTGCGTGGGCATTCCCTGTGCCTGGGGCATTCCCTGTGCTGCAGGCACTGGGCTGCAGGCTGCAGGCTGCAGGTGGGCTATCGTCTTTACTTCTCAGGATTCTCAGGTGGGAGAATTGAGAACTTAGGGGGGCAAGTGAGTTTCTCCTGGCTGTGCCTGGAGGAAGATTGAGGAGGAGGGCAGAGCGACACACAGTGAGACCCTAGAGATGGCCCAGAGCCCTCAGAAGACACTCCCCCAGGGAAGGGGCAGGGTTGGGACCGGAAGCACGTTCTGCACTCAGAACCGGGGTGCAGAGAGCAGAGGCCTGCAGGCCCATCTGGCCCGCTCCGCACACCGCACATTTTATTAGCACGCAGCCTCCCTCATTTGCTCACTTATGGCTCACAGCTGCCTTTGCGCTCAGGGGCAGCGCTGCGTCTTTGCCACAGGGCCTCATAGAGCTCACCACCATAGCTCTCTGGCCTTCCCCAGAAAAAGCACGTAGACCCCGGCTGTCGAACAGGCCGTGCCCGCTCCCTTCCTGCCGCCTCCTGCCGTCGGAACCTGTCTGAGGACCATCTTGGTCAGGTCAGGATCTCACGGAATCACCCGGAAGAGAAACCATCTGTTGCAGCCAAGTTTACCGCTAGGCCTCTGGACCCCGGGGAGTCGCCCAGGTTTCCTACAGTAATGTTTTGAAAGACAACAGTGGCGAGTCATCTCTTTCAGAAGGGGGAGAAAAGGGTTCCGTGCAAGTAAGAACTACTTTAGGCCTGGCCTGTCTGTGGAGTCCTTTTTGTATAGGTTGAACATAAAGTGTTGATGAAGGGGCATTTCAGATAAAAGCTTTATTGAATTTGGGAGATTAAACAAACTAAAAAAAAAAGGTTGGCCTCTCTAGAACAGTTTACAGAAGATAGTAGAAGAATGTGGTCTGTTTGGCAGAGGAATGTGGAAGTGTGAAATATCCCTGGGCAGTGTCGGGAGGGAAGGTTTGCACTAAGCTCCAGAGGCCGTGCTGGCCCCGCCCCCAGTCTATATAAAATGCCTCTATTATTTTCTTTTTTAACACAGAACACGGGCTTATGTAGAAAGCACTTTCTATCTTGGTGTTCTAATTTTGCTAAAAGATTTTAAATCTGGGGGATTCCATGCTCAATGGGCGAATGTAGACAAAAAACAAAACTGCAAAATTTGTATGAAGTTGGAAAGCACTAAAAATATTTTTCTCTATCCCACTTTTTAAAAAAAGATATGAATTGTGCCCTATACTACAGTTGTTTCAATAACAGTTTTAATTATTGCATCAAAAAAAAATAAATAAAAACAGTGCTTCTAAATTCGGATCCGAGGTTGGTGGCCTCTAGTCTCAGATGCCCCTCACGGCAGCTCCTGTCTTTAGACGGAGGCTTGTCCTTTCTGTGCCTGGAGAGAGGGAAAGTCCACCAGAAAAACATTCTCCTCCCCTTAGAGAAACTGACACCAGCGGCTGTTTAGAGGAACGGTGAACCTGCAGGGGATGTGCCGGCCTCTGTGACGGGAGCAGCACCGTGCCCAGGCGGCCCTCACGGAGAAGGCAGTTAGTTACCCGGTTTACACACATCCGATCTCCAGGCTTCCTTGCTCAGCAACACCTAGGCTTCATCTGGCAGCTGGAGTCGGAGCGAGGCGCAAGGAGAGGGAGTCACCCAGCACAGCTGCCTATCTGGAGCCCTGGCGGGGTTTAGGAGTCCTTCTCTGCCTTTCATCAGAGGACTGTGTGCACAAACACCATTTAACCCTCACTGAGTCTCAGAAGTGCTTCTAGTGGAGAGGGCTGCGGGGAGAAGGAAGCCAAGGAGAGCCGGACTTGGAGGCCAGGCCCAGGTCCTGTGCCCTGGGGTGGGGGCCACGACCCAGGTGGGCAAAGCCTCTGGGAGGCGGCCGACAGGGAAGGAGGGTGGAGATGGGGAAGGAGATACGGGCCAGCTGGCAGCACATAAACAGAACGGAGACCTGATGCACAGAGTCCAGCCCCCGCCGACTCTGTTACTGCCCCAAATGGCTCTCTCTGACCACTGCTCCCCGCTGTGCCCACGAGAGAGGCCTTTGATGTTCACTTTCTCCTGGCTTTACCTGGACGAAAACTGGGGAGGGCTGTGGAAAGTGAAAACCAAGAGATGGGCCCTATGACCCTCAGACCTGGTCTGACACGGAAAGCCCACAGTCACAGTCATGAACAGGACACACTGATGTTCCTTTTGGCATCCATCATTCTTGGCCCTAACAACCATCTTCCACAGGGCACCTAGCCTGGGATTGCCGCGAGTCTCTAACGCGCAGGGTACCAGACCCGGTCTCTGCTCCTGCTTCGTTCAAAGCCCTTAGCCTCTAACAGGAAGGAGAACTCTTGTCTCCACTGTGAGCTGCTAAAACTAACCACCTGGTCAACAACTACAGAACTCTGATTATGGGCTTTCTATGTTTTCACTGGCTTCTTTATTGTTCTTTTTTCTTTTATTGAAAAGAGAAAAGTATTGGTTAAGAGGAAATAATCCATCACCTTAATTACACCACTTTTTTTTGTTGTTTTTTCCCCCCTTTACACCTAGTTTTTCATTTGTTACAGCTCAAAATCTAGAAAAAGATACATGGTGTACTTATGTTTGTATCCAGTGCTTAAAAAAAAAAAAAGAAAGAAAAGGAAAAGAAAATTGCACCTGGGCTACATTGTTTAAAATGTGACTCATAACAACAAGAAAGACTTTTTAAAAAATCACATGACAACTCAGCGCATTGATTCTCTCTTCTCCTTGTCCCTTTTCTACGTGGTTCTTTTTCTCCATGGCTTGTTTCTCTTCATCACTGACTCACACCCTGCCACACAATCAAAGTATACACACTAAGCAGAAAACACAAGGTGAGCTGAACAAAAAGAACGTTCATGGCAAGAAACAAAGAAGAGGCAGAAAATGAGAGACTTCAAAATATAAAAGATCAAGAATGTCTAATGAGCCCAGGTCCAGAGGTCACTTTTACGGCATTTCCTTCCAGATTTACCCGGTACACGGTGGTCTCTCCTGAAGCATGAGCATGCTCCTGTCTCATGGTTAACTTCTAACAGGAAAGAGCAACTCAAATCCAAAAAGACACACTAACAATGCAAAGGCTTGTTGTTAGTAGTGTTTTACCATCCACTTCCCGTATCCTACTGCCCAAGACTAATTTCTCTTTCTGAGTGCAGAGGCTGGTTTAACGCCAGGGCACCCCCGCCCCCGCCGAGAGAGGCCTGCCTCCGCCCTGACCAGGAGAGGAATGGCATGCCCGCTGCCAGGTTAGACAGAGCAAGTGGTACTCGTTCCTCTCCCAAGTGGAAAGCTTTGCTTGAATCAAAACAGAGTTGCATACTGAGGTCCAATGGGCCTCCATCCACACAAAGACACTCCGGCCTGGGTTCAGCTGGCTACCAGTTTGGAGCTCGGTGTCAAACCTGTGAATGGGACCGAAACCGTCCATTCTCAATTCTAGTCCTCCTCTCAACTCCTGGCTCCTCAGCCAAGTCTCTGCTCCCCAAGACTCAGTTTCCTCCTCCCCAAGATGCTCTTTACCCGCCAAGACAACAGCCGTGGGCCGATCCATGCCATTTGTGCTCTGCCTTTGCCTAACCCTAAACCAGCCAGCCAGGAGCACTGGAAACGCTTACCTTCAAATCACTAAGCTCTGTGTTTATTTTGGCTAAATGAGCACGGTGGCTCTGATGATATTTTATTTATATATTTTTCACAAGGGAACATGACTGGACTGCGAAGCCCCTTGGTAAACACAGCCTCAAGGAGAGCACATGTGCCCTGGTTTGTTTATTCTCTTACGGAAGCAAAGCACTCAGCCACCGGACCTGTCAGTCACGGACCCAGGCAGGCGTGCGCACAGAGAACGGTGTCTGCGGCAGTGGCTGGAAGTCTTTAACCAGCCTTCCTGGGAGCTTTGAGTCTCAACAACCAATTAGAGTCCGGTGAAACAACATAAGCAGGTTTCCCTTCCCCAACATCAACGTTACCTTGGGTCCTGAAGGTCAGACCTTGAATTCTACCATCATCCAAGTCGTTCAGTTTTGACCTCAGCCCTCCTCCCCATGCTTAGATTCCCATTAACATAAATCGCACATCCAAAACGCACCAGCACGGGCACGTGAGTACTCTCAGCACTTCAAAGTGTGCAGTGGGGAGTGGGGAGGGAGGTTCACGAAGGTGAGAAAGAAGGAAAAGATAATCTGTGTGGGTCTGTCATTCTCTGCTCTGCCACCCTGTTCCTCATCTATTGTCCTCATCTATTGTCGTGAGGGTACGGGTGATGAGTGGCAAATTAGGTGACAGGATTTGGAGTCAGAGAGCAGGATCTAGGTGACAAACCAGGAATGCATCTCTTTCTAGCCAGGAGCTGGACAGATTAATGAGAGTGAAGATAATGAGTGTAGACTTCAGATATAAAACTGACTTCTCTTATCTCTAAAATGCTGTCACCTGCAGGGTGAAGGCCAGCAGGGACGAATGGGCCCATCAACCTTGCAGTTGTTTGCATAGATTAGGTTATGCAGAACCCATCCTCAGGTGGGGGTAGTGTCTCTGAGTGTGCTGTTACACCCAGGCCAGCTGTCCTGAAGCATTTAGAGTGGCTTCTAAACGCGGAGCATTGGAACCCGAGTGGAAACTTCAGCAGTGACAACTAACTGGATGGCAAAGAGGGCAGAACGTGAAACCCACTGCATTCTAAAAGCACCGGCATAACCATCCCCAGCCTGGAGGCCTTTCTCTTCATCCAACGCCCCCCCCCCCCCCCAGCCCCCATGAGGCAATCATCCCAAATTCTTTTCTCTTTGATCTGCTCTTTATTTACTTTATTAGGGAGAAAAATGTCCTTTTCTGCTTTTCAGTCCTCTTTTCAGAGGGCTCCAATTCCAGTCATCAGATGTGCCTCCTAATTCCCTTTATTAGACACCAGCTCCTGAAGCCCACAACTTTTCCTCTTTTGGATTATCCCTCTGTGTCTTTTCCCTAATTCTCCTCCCTCACAACACTGCCCGCCCCTGAATCTCACTGAGGGTTAATGGAGACTGCTGCCTTGGTGCCCTGGAACTGGAACTGGAAAGAAACCATCTTCAGGCTCAAATAAATCATTGCCACCTCATTTCACTTTTAATTTGCTACTGATTTTTTTTTTTTTTTTGGTTCAGTTTCCCCACAGCCTCTCCTGTCTTACCACTCATGCATTTTCAGCCTCATTGCTCCCCGTTGGACAATGCAAGGCTGAAAGGTTTATCTGTAACCTATTTGTCTCTATTATAGGTTCCTAAACTTTAATTAAACAGGAGACAGTGAGGATCTCAATCCTCCTTTCCCTGCCTCTACAGGTGTTGCTGGTGCCATCTAGCGGCAGGAAGGTGTGGCGTCTATTTTCTCTTGTGACACGTGTTAAATTTGGAGGTGTATTCCCTCCATCAAATTCACATCACATGAGGGGAAGGAAAAAGCATGCAGAAAAAAATTCTTTTTTTACCTTTAAAATTCTCACCTGCAAAAGCTGAGATGGGTTCTGGAAAAAAAAAACAAAGAAAACATTTTAAGTTAGATAAGGGTAAGAAAGAGTCGGGCGAGCATAGGGCATGATGAAAATGACTTCCATTAACTTTTTCTTAATAATACTCCTCAGAACGTGTCCCATAGCCTGCACACGTTCTAGACTGTGTCTAACACACAATCATCATGGGGGCCGGTGGGTGGAGAGAGATTCTCAAAGTTGCTTTGGAACAAAAAGCCCTTTATAGGGTAATGGGTCCCAGAAGCATTGTAATCAGTCACTTACCACTGATTACTTTCTCAGACTCTGGATTACTTTTAGATGCCCGGGGCCTGAGAGTTGCCTGAAGGGACTGGGGTGGTCCCAAGTGCTTCCGACATCATCAGGCACACACACACACCCGGGACCCATGTGCCAAGAAAAGCACGTGGTGACTAATTACAGTCACCGTGCCGACGGAGAGCAAGTTCCATGCCTTCTCAAGATCCCCTCTTGCTATTAGGAACATCTATAGCTCTGACAGAAGATCACCAGGGTGCTCTAGGGGTGAGCTGGGTAAACAGCACGCATCTGAGGTGGCTGGGAGCTCTGCACTCTGTCCAAGGGGACGGTCATGATGTCCTTCCTATACTGGTCACTGTATGTGCAATGGTTAATCTCACACTAATTCTGGGACCTTGGGCATTGGAGGTCTGAGCCTCAAAGCAAAATCTACAATGTTCCTTCACGTGCCATAATTTGCTCTGCAGTTCATTCATGCAAAAGAGCTACTTGGGTAATTATGTCATCACTCTGATATAACATATCTACTATTTTTGCTCACCAGTAAGGCTTCCATTAAAGCCATCAAACCTTTCCAGCATGTAATTCTGACTGGCAGTTGTTCTTGTCCTCAAGCATTTTCTTTGCTAAAAGCTGGAGTCTGATGATGGGGTCTTGGCACCCTGAATCTCCATACACTTACTGCATGTCTGTTTCTGAATGGGAATGGGACTATAAGATTTCCGCTCACCTGACACTCCTACCACCTGGAATGCTGCCTAAGACACAGCGACACTCACACCTCACCTCCTGCATAGGCTGGCCACTGCCTCCCCCACTGGGTGACAACTGTGTCTGAAAAGGGTTTGCTGCCTTCCCTCGTATACCCCAGCCCTCAGTGTCTCGTTTGGAGGAGCCACGGAGAGACCAATATCCAACGTACCCATGCAGTTCTCCAGCGGGACATCTGTGCTTATCCGAATGTCATCAATGGCAATTTCTCCTGAATGTCCTTTTCTGATAACTCCCTCGAACACAATCTAGAAGCCAGAAGAACACGAGCCACGGTTAACTGAGCTTCCTGGTCCAAACTGTGCAAGGATTCCCAATTTTCTGTGAACTGCAGCTTAAAACGTGTGTGGGTGAGAGAGAGAGAGAGACTGCTCCTGGTGCACACCTGCTGACCACATGGCGAGGTGCTTGGAAATCTTAATTTAAAAGGAGTTGGTTCAAATCAAATGCGTATTTGAAAGGATTAAAAAATATATATTACAAGGTGACGGATATTGTCTATTAACTTGAATATATTGATTAAAAAGGCCCCATTCCGGGTATGTTTAAAGAAGGGTTAAAACTTCCCTAGCCATTTTTGAGCTTCCTTTCTCATGAATCTTTCAAATGCCCACTCCAAGTATTTGGAAACTCAGGAGACATGAGCAGGTAGGGGCAAGGTGAGAAATAGGGTTCACAGGTTCGGATTGCCTTGGGAGGAACACTGTTTTATGGCCCTATCATTACAACTAGAAAGGAAAGGATTTGTTCCTTCACCAGGAGTTTACTGAGCACCTACTATGTGCCAGGCATGAGGATGGTTACAAAACCTCATAGACAAGGCCCGTTGAGAATCTCACTGTCTAGTGGGTGAGACAAAAACACAAACAGATACTTACAATATGTTGTATTAAGATTTAAAGCAGGAATGCAGGTGGGGAGAAACTCGGGACACCTTCCCACCTCGAAAGTGACCACACACTGCACACTGAAGCCCCTCTGCTCCCTGGTCTTTAGCCATTCCCCATTCTCACGCTCGCCAGACTCTCTCCACAAACTAGCACTCGTCCTCTGGCAAGCTGAGCGAGCAGTTGGCTGCCTCACCAGCCATCTGTTGCTGCTTCTCGTCTGGGGAGGAGCAGGTTAATGCTTTGGCTGGTTCTCAGTCACCTCTTCCACAGTGCCTACTCTACCCAAGTTTCAGGCACAGCTGCGCATACCCATCTGTGCCTCAGTCTCTCGCTCTGTGGGGCTGAGACAATAAAACTAAACTCCTGGAGCCAATGGGAGAGAAACCGTTCTTTTAGAGATGAGTCTCTCTGGTCTACTGGCCATTAAGCACAAACAGCAACCCTCCCCTTCCTGTGTTCACACACGGGCTAGGACAGGTCTGGGAGGTTGTTCCCCTGGCTCTGCAGGAGTCTGAGCCGCTCCAGGGGGCCTCTTCCCTGTGTCTGGGGTGGAGGGGGGTGTTTGTGTTTATTTCCCTGGCTTCTATGTCCCTTTGTCAGCCTACCTGATAGCAATCTAAAATAAAATGGAGAGAAGAAACATTTGCTGGAGAAGATTTCAGCAATATAAAAGGCAATAGGAGGAACAAAGAACCAAGTCTGGGTGTAGAGATAGTCACATTCTGAATAACAAATAAGAGTGTCATTTAGTTGCCATGGCAACGTGAGAAACACAATGAAAACAGCAGTGCTTAACCACGTTCCCTAATGATGAATGGGCACGGCCCTTTGAAATATTGAAATACAGATCACCACGACTCCCGCGGATCTCCGCACCCGCCTCCCGCCACCACCCCACCTGATACTCCATGTCGTAGCTGGGCAAGATGATCCGCCCGTGTTTCCACTCGCTGCCCTGGTCCTCGCGGATGACCCAGAGGAGCTTGCTCTCCTGGCTCGCTTCCCGCAGCACCTGCAGCGCCACCCCGCGGCCGCCTGTGGCTTGGTACTGGAACTCCATGCACACCGGGCTCCGCAGCAGGTGGACGGGCGGGCTGATGAGCCGGGCATACTGGCCCTCTCTTCGGCCATCACTCTGCAGCCGCAAGAAATTCCTGTCATCTGGGGAAAATAAACCAAAGAGAGGTTTTCCTGGTAAACGCCAGGGAAAGATACCAGCTTGCAGCTGTTGCTTCTCCAGGGGAAAAGCAGGGATCAGAGTTTGGGTGTCTTGCTTTTTCCTGTCCTTGTTCTCCAGGTTCTGCATCCCTTTCTTAAGGCTCCTTCAGAGCCTTGATTCAAATGCTGCGTCCTCTTGAAGCCCTCTGAGTCTTTCCGTCAAGCCGGTCCCTCCAGCCTATTCCTGGACACTACTTTCTTTGAGCCTTTTCTACGCACGGCACCTGCGGTTCGCCTTATGTCTGCCTGTGCCTGCACTGGTCTTCTCCCCCTAGATTCCAGAGGCCAGGCCTGCACCTTATTCACCACTGGCACACCAAAGGGGCCACTGCAGTCTAATTAATGAGCTGCATTATAAGGGGGTTGCTAGAGTACAGGATGATTCTGGCCAGGTGGTTGATGCTTCAAGCCTTTATCATCTTGGCTGGGCACTGTCCAAATGGAAGACATTTAAAACCTTCTGTCTCCACCAGTGTTACTAGATGGTGCCTGGGTGACTGTAAATCAGAAGCCTAGTGTCAACTTTGAGAGGACAGGGGGTGATGGCTGATAAGGGGTGATTCACCGACTCCATGCCTTTCCTTGCCCAGCCTGGGGAGGCCTGCCCTTGTCTCAGACAGCCAGGCGAACACACCTTCAGCGAACCCAGGCGCTGTCATGGTTGCTAACAAAGGCGATGTGGTTAGCAGAGGCTAGACACATGTTGGAGAATTAAGGTTTCACCCCAACCAAATGTTTAGAGAGTGGGCCTTTTAGCTGACTAGTTTTCAGCTACATCAGACACTGTGAAAGACTGAATTCCTCTTCCTGTTTGCAGACCTCAGGCCTCACAGACACAGGTGGGAGGACCTGCACCTGCAAATCCAACTTGCGCAGGGGTGTTCCAGCCACTTGTACAGAGAACAGGGTGGCATCCGAGGAGAACATCTCGCTGCCTCCTCGTTTGCTGGCCCTGAAGCCTCTGATGCTGAACGCTTCTGTAAAATGGCAGGGATGCTTCACACCACACACTCAGCACAGCACACACCTCAGGATCTTGCTAATCAGAGACATGTGCCCAGAGCCTTCCGACTCAGCTGGGTCTGTGAACACCCTGGGCTTGTCCGGGGAGGAGAGGCAAGGACTTCAGAGCTCTGAAACAGCTGGTTTGCTGTTGTTACTCCTGCTGACATCATCTTTCTAGTGAGAGCCGAGCCTGCCACGGGCCTCTCATCGGTGGCCCAGAAACAGCTCCTTCCTCCCCCTCCTCCCAGCTACCGCTCTTCTCTCCCCTGGCCTCCCTAGGTCCCTTCTGGTTAGATTCTCTGGGATTATTGCTCTAGAAGCTCTCCTGCCCTGAAGTCAAATTAGAGTAGTTTAGGGTGCATAGTTGGAATTCCAGTTTGTGTGTCCTTCACCATTCAAAGCCATGTCTGTCCAATACCCCACAACATAAGGCCTCTTCAAGGCCAAAGTCAGCACAGATAACGGGGCAGCTGCCTACAGCTGAGAATTTTAATGATGGTGATCTACTGAGAGGAGCTCCTGGTGCCACAACCAGACACTCAGCGAGCTTCTGAACCTGTGCTTCTCCTATCAGATCTCATTACTACTGCTATTAATGATAATAATTATAAGTCCCATTTGCATAATGCCTTACAGGTTACAAAGCATGTTTGTGTGCATTATTTCATTGAATCCTTGCTCTCTTTCTGTGAGCTCAGTTTTATTAATCTTACTTTGTACAGGATGAAAAAACTAAGGCTCAGAAAGGTTCAAGTCGTTTGTCCAAGGTAGAGAGACTAGTAAGGAAGTAGTAGAGCTGGATTTGACATTAGGTGTTCCCACCTTCGGACAGTAGGCTCCTCGCTCCAGCTGTGCCCCATGCACCCTGCCCCAAGTCTGGGCAATCAGTCACACTCTATTCAAAGTCAACTGGCTTCCCCGGAGGCCCTGCTCCTCTTTCTCCTCTTACCTGTAATCCCTCCCTCCGTGACCAATCCACCTATCCCGCTGCTTTTGCTAGTTTTTCTCCTACCCCTTCTGCCACATTTCAGCATTAATTCTTCCCTTCTCTCAGCAACTCAGGCATTTACTGACTGTACCCCTGATGTTACCTTGTTTTTTAAAGGCTGGAGGACATTTTGTTCTTGCATTTTGGCAGGTAAACACCCACTGCCTTACACCATAATTTAACTGTGTTAGGTGTGTCTTTCTCATCGCCCCAGTTAGATAAAAATGTCCTGGTATCACACATATAAGGCTTCATACGGCTTCTTCTCATGGCCCCTAAATAGTGACACATATAAGCCACTGCGCAAGGAAATTTTGTTTCCGTGAATCACTGAACAACAAATACAAGGATAAGGAACGATATGACTCTACGTGTTGGAAATAAGAACAGAGGGAGAACCAGCTAGCCTCTGGCAGCCCCTCAGACTCACAACTCCCTCCTACTTGCCTGAGCCAACAAACAGCCCTTCTCCAAGGTGAGGTGAGCCAATGATAACAGGGTGGCCTATGGGTGCACCCACCCACTGACCACTAGTGAGAAATCCCCAAATACTCCCACGCTCTAGTCATTTCCAAGCCCTGACTGTTTCCACCTCATAGATAAAGAAAACCAGATTTCAGAGACCTATTATTTAGTCTTCTTCCTTCACAGTTTCACAAATAAGACCCCCTTGCTGCCTGAAAATTGCTTGGCAGAAATACTGTCACTCGTGTGAATTTACATTCTTAAGCAGTAGGGGAATCGTGGTATAATGGTTAGCATTTAGTGAGTAAAATGCGCGTGGAGGTGTAAAGAGCTGGGCCCGGCTGGATGTTATCTGGGTCTGTTCCGTGCACCCCTCCTGTCGCTAAAACTTCAGGCACACTCAGGCCAAAGGTTTCACGGGCTTCTTCTCCCAGGGGCCCAAGCTCAGCCCCTCTCCTCTCCCCCCTTGCCTCTCCTCTCCTCCCCCCCTCCCTCACACAATAAGATGATAATCACTACGCATGATTTAAAGGACGACTGGAAGACCAGGGAGTTAATGCCGGTGGTGTGCTAAGCACGAGCAGCTGAGGGATCATAATTCAGTGCTGACATCTGAGCTAATCCACTAGTTTGCAGAATCCCAGGATGAGCAGGCCTCTGAATTTCACTTAGTTAAATCATTTGTGCCCCACTTGTCTGTTAAGTGCTATGAGCTCCGGGGAAGAAAGATGATATGTAAATTTAAGGAATTAGCAGTAGACATCAGTCAGAGGGATGCTGAGCTGCAAAATGTCCCTGCCTGTCACTGAGAGAGACCTGATTAGAACCAGGACATCACGAAGGAATGGCTCAGACTAGGAAAATCCCAGGGAGCAGGAGAGAAGAAGCAGGGGGAGGCAACTGATGTTAACTGAGCACCTACTATGTGCCAGATATTACACTGGAGGTGTTATCTGCCTCTATTATGCATTCTTCACTGTGAAAGAAGTATTATTTTATCCATTTTTACAAAAAGAGAAAGTGGGGCTCAGAGAACTGAAGTGATGTGTCTGAGACCCTAGCTACAGAGTGACAGAAGCAGGATCTGAGCCCTGATCCTACTGGGTGAAATCGCCCCAGCATGGCCTTTCACCTGGGCGGGGATCCTGGCCTAATCCTCACTAATCTCTTAAAACCTCAGTCTTCCCACCTGTAAAATGGGTGTAATAACATCATTACCACACAGGGCTCTGAGGAGGGGGAAGTGGCACGATGCTTCACATAGCATTCACATTGATGCTTCGCACAATGCTTCCCACAGTGACAGGGACGCAGTAAAATCTCAGTAAAAATTATGGTCTTTATCACTCCTACTATGGGTCTACACATCACCTCTTGTGCTTGCCTTCATGTTTGTTTGGTTTTGGGTTTTTGGTTTTTCAGAAAGAAAAAGGGTTGAAAGAGCACCAATAACTTGGAAAGGCCAATCCAAGACAAAGGGAAATATGGTTTGGCCTGAGGTCAGTAAAGATGTTTTTTGGAATAAGACAGTTCCCAGATCCATTGTCTCAATCCCAGAAACCAGCCAGCCCCAAGTTGTACAGCATGCACTGTTCACCACACGTGTGTGCGTGAATCTATGGTAGATGAAGTAAAACGACACATGATCCTGGATGAGAGCAGGACCTCATGAGACAGTTTGGAGCAGGCCAGCCCTGTCGTCCAGGGGAGTGATGCTGAAAACACCCAGAACAGCTGTCCGCCTCTTCGCTTTAAATTTCCCAGAGAAGGAGTTTCCATAGGCCACACTGGCCATGAGTTGTTTGGGTCACAGCCCCGACTGTCAGGGACTTCTTAAATTCAGCTTTCAGTTTTCCTGCTGTCATTTGGACGCACATCCTCCTTCTATCCCTGATGGAAAACAGCCAGTATCTGTCCTCTGACTTAGAAACACTGTCGCTCACGAAGAATTAAGACCCTTAGCCTTCACTTCCTCGGGAAACACAACCCTTCTCCTTTAAATGTCCCCTTCCCCGGCCTTTAGTTACAGTGGTAGGTCTCCACCGACCCTTCTCCAAGCTAAGCGCTTCTGTTCTTTTAAGTCAGGGCACCCATTTATGTGCTGTAATGAAACACATGTGTACAAGTGAAGTTTGTTCTTCTGGAACGTCCCAGTTTACGGCCCATTGCTGCCGAACACAGGGGGAGGTTTAAGCACACGCTGGCTGTTGATTACTCGAGAGAGCAAAGGGTTGGCATGGCATGGGTGGGCTACTTTAATGATTTACTTGGACTTTAAAGAGCCCTTTGAATTGTCAAGAGGTTGCCCGAACATGACAGTTGACTAGCCAAGAACCAGCCCTGCCTGCTGGAGGCTGTCTTCTTATTCTCATAGCTGATGGCTGTGAGGCTGGCAATGCAGAGCTTCCAACAAAATGACCATGGGAAGGACATATGTTCAGTTGTTGAAGGAGAATGAAGAAATAATGTCCCAGAGACACAGTCCCTCTCTCCCAGGCCTGACATACTTGGGAGGCATTTTGCGAGGGTCCCTGACTCAGAACATCTGTTGTTGCCTGTGACACAGGGAAAACAGGCACGTGGGAATGAGCAACAGGGGTTCAAAAGGGCAGCGAGGAAGTGCAGAGGATGGGCTCATTCAGGCGTTTCAACCTGCTGCTGTCTCCAAAAAGTCTCCTGACGTTTCACCCAGCGATTTACGGCCACAGCTGGCTTCCGCTGCATAAGTGCTTTGTGAGCACGTGACAGTGTCCAGCCCAACAGCAAGGGAACCACTGTGTCCCCACTTTACCGAACCCTGAAACAAATGACCAGTCTGAGCCTCCTGGCTATCACAAAGCCAAACACACCATCTGTCCAGTGCGTACATCTCCTGGCCAGCATCTTGCCCTCCTGCTAGACCAACCATCTGAAAGAGTATTTAGTGCTGCAGGAGATGTAGTCTCTTTGTACGGGTCATGCTTAAATCATGAGTCAGCCCCTCAGCCAGCCTCCCAAGGTCAGTCTGTCTCGCTAAGGTCCTTGAATTAACAACCAAGGAATGGAAACGCTGACTCTGGATGAACTCAGCAGGATGTCCTCAAGGTTTACCGTGGACTGTTTGGTGGACAATGTGAGCCCTCAGGCCTGGTCTTTGCAGGAGTCTACCTGAAGTTTTATTTCAGGGCCGGCTTTCACGAGGGTTTCGCAGTGGAGGCCGTCTTGTCATCATTCTGTCCCTTTATTATCAAGCCACACACTGCTGGGGAACTCAAGCAATCATGACTTCCAAAATAATAATAATAATAATGATTGCTTCTCCTCTCTACTGCTGTCTTTTCTACCAAGTCAGAGAAGCGTTTCTGCTTTCTTTAATGATGGACCCCGATGCTCTCTTTTTCAGGTCAAAGCTGTGAAGGTACTGCTTGAATGCTGGCTTTCTTCTAGCCAAGCTGGTCTTTAATTACCTATCGTGATCACAGCCCAGGAAGCCCCTGTCTCAGTCCTGCAGTGGCTGCAGAGCCATCGCCAAGCCACAGCAACCTCTTTCGAAAGGCAATTCAAGTGAATGCCAGTCCCGTGTCTGGACTGTCTGCTGCCATTGGTCCCATCCACGGGGAAGATCTTTTGAGTTCAGAGGATTGCTTTTCGACTCAGAGTCCCCACTAGCTCTCTGACAAAATTCAAGCCCATCATAAGCAGGTTCACTCATCAATGACTTCCTTTGGTTTCTCTGCAGTCATCTTCCCACCACACCGACCCACACTTAATCCTCTCGTGTGTATGTCCCACAGTTTTGCCCCCCCCATTCTAATGGAGCTTATTTGATGGCCCACTCCGCATCAGAACAGCCCCATGTCTACCATGTACATTTGATGGCACAGCCACCATTCGTAAGATTCAAACATTTCAGAACATTGTATTCCTGATTTTATGCCCATTTAAGATTGGTTTTGAGCTTGGAGTAAAGATTCTGTTCCCCCAATGCGATAAGCATATAAATGCGAGGCAGCCAAAGCTCTGTCCTTTCGTAACGGCACATGGCATACTATTCTAAGTGGGCTTTGCCCGTTCTCTTTATGTACCTTCCGTGATCTGAACGCATTGAAATGAAGTAACACTGTAGTCATCCTTCATGAGGTCGACAATGGCACAAAGAGCGCACACTTAGGGAGGCCACACACACAGCCTTGGGCCGACCTGGTGTAGTGCCTGTACCTCTAGTCTTCTTGTCTCGTTTCTGAGAACAAGGACGAGAACGATTATTATTATTACTGCTATTGGTATTACTTAGTACTTATTTAGGATACTCTTTTTGATAGAATGAAATAGTTCCTACACTATCCAATGCCTGTGTTACTTACTTACTTTACTATGGTTGTCCACCAAGGTTAAGATGAAACAATGACCAAAATACCAGTTATTGAACACAGCCATCAAGGGATAGTAGAAATGCCACATCCCCCTAATTATTTGCTTCTTGCTTTGCAGCAAACCGAGGAGCAATAGCGTCAGCAAGGGTCCCACAGGTCACACTCATATTAACGCCTCGTGGTGCTAGAGCAGCGCTCGCCAAGACAACATTCTGCGATGATGAGCAAGAGGCATACCTGTGCTACCCAATACAGAACAGCTATGGCGCCCTGAAGTGTGGCTAGTGTGTGGAAGTTTTAGCTGTACGCAGCTTTAATGAATTAAAATGAAGACAGCCACACGTGGCTGGTGGCTACCATATGGACAAAGGGGCCATCTCAAGGACTTTTTGCCTTGTGCTGTAAAGACTGCGTCCTGATCTTCCTCAAAGGTCCCCCGAGAAGAGGCACTTTCTGCATCATGGCAGCTTCAGAGAAAAGGCAAAGTGGCTTCTGAGAGGACATGGGAGTGGCTCCTCTGTAGCCACCAGGGGTCACTGAGTTGGGAACAGGTTCCCCAGGGGCGGGTGTGAGCACACCACAGGCTTCTGAGCCCAAGCAAAGAGCTAAAAAAAGAAATTCCGAGTGGCTTGAAAGACTATCTTGAAAAACAAAAACAGTGGAATGAAACCAGTGGGTGTCTTGTCAGCCGTAAGCAACCACTACCGCTGGCCAAAAGAACAGAACTAATTGCTTACTTAAAAGGAAAA
Source organism: Anoura caudifer (assembly GCA_004027475.1). Lineage (NCBI taxonomy): Eukaryota > Metazoa > Chordata > Mammalia > Chiroptera > Phyllostomidae > Anoura > Anoura caudifer. The sequence goes on from PVKU01000175.1 coordinate 240,274, forward strand.
GAAAAAAGAAACCAAAAAACAAAACAAAACATGAGAAAAGAACTAAATCAGAAAATATCTAAGGAATGTAAGTAGTTTCCACAGACACTTCTAACCCAATGGCCTTGAGTATGATATTTCAACATGGCTATTTCCTTTTTTCTTTCCTCCCTTCATTTTTCTCCCTCCTTGATGGAGACACCTCCTTCCCTGAACGTAATTACTTGTGTTTACCAGTCTAAGAAAGGGATAAAACATATGGCACACTTCTCTTCAAGAGCAGAACGGGCTCCTCTCTGCGAATCTGGGGAAGCGCGGACGACACGGCAGCTTTCAGGTTGGACTTGGAAGGCCCAGTGTTCAGATCCCATTAGCATTTGCCCTGCCCCTAAGCAAGCACAGCTGTTTCCTTTCTTCCAACTGCTCCCCTCAGGGCCCCATTTTTTTTTAAGCAAGGACCACCCTGAACAGAAAGGGCTTTCTATCCTCTCTTCCTTAAAGCCTGGTATCCAGTTCTGTAAGGAGGAGGAACATGGGAAATAACAGCACATAATTTTGTAACTCATCAGAGGGTAGAAGGAAGGGCCCTGAGAACAGTGGCATGATTTTGTTTTCTGGAGGCAAGTTACAAGTGCCATTTTTCCAAACTTCAGGGATTCTTCTGGAAGAGGAAAATAATTATGTTCTTTCTCAATGTCTTAGGGGGAAAACACCATTAGATCTAGCAGTTTCTTATGGCCTTAATTTTCCTTCTGTCCCTGTCCATCCAGCCGAAGGTTGGAATTCTGCCTACTTTGCGAGCTTGCTCTGAGAAGCCCTCCCAACCACAGGGTGTAATGAATAACCTGGATGGGGACAGGGACTGGAATTCCCAACCACGGCCAGGTTCCGCTGACGGGGCACTCAGGTGAGGCGGAGGTGAACAGGCAACGGGACAGAGGTAAAGGCCAGGGAAGAATGGACAGTAACTTAAGCTGTCCCAGAAGTGTCACTTGCTAATTGGTGGCCTTGTGACCTGGACTGGACAGGCCTCAGACATTCTTTGAGGCAATCTGCTCAGAAGAGTGCAAAGGAGGAGGCTGAATGATTAGAAAGAACCTGACATTGAACGCTGAATAAGAGCCAGTAAATGTCCCTGTGCTGTGTCATCCACCTCCCTCTGCCAAGCTTCCCTCTTATACACATACCCATGCAGATAAACCACAAACACATGCAAACACAAACCTGCAGACACACACGTAGAGATTCACACATAAAGCACACACCTAAATGCATATACATCTACACATAAAAAACACATGACATATGCACACACACACACAAACACCTTGAGGAAGGAACACACACACACATAACCCCTAAACACACACATGTGATGATGCTATGCACACACGCACAGAGATACATAGCCCACAAATCTTTAAGATAAAAAGTGGGGGTTGGGAAAACCACAAATTAATTGGGCCAAGTCTCGAAGGAGAGGAAATAAAATGAAAAATCCAGGCTGGGTTATAAAAATAAGTATTTTTTTCCGACATGCAGGAGGCTCATTATATTAATTAAACATTATTGCAGTGAACGAGAGGAGGGAGGGTGATTAGGGCTGGGACGAGGGTAAGTGTTCTCTCCTGTTGCCCGAGGCTGTGGTGATCTTCAGATATTAATCTCTCCAAGCACTTGAATGCTGAAGAGATAAACACTTGAAATATGAAAATGTTTTTCTCCAGAGCAGACACTGTGACCCTCTGGGAAAGTGAGTGCAGGCTGTGCCAGGAGGCTGGCCGTGGTGCTCTGCTAGCCTGTCCTACTGCAGCCCCTGGGGACAGGGCCAGGGCCACGGCCACTTCTTGGGGTAAGGGGCAGCGGGGCAGCTCTGGGGGATCATGCAGAAGGGGAGGAGAGCTTCCCCCTTTTATTCTCCTGGCAACATCAATTTACTAATTTCCAGAATGAACTCCTTTCCACTGGAACACTTATAGGGACCTAGGGTCCAGGCCGGGGGTGTAGGAAGATTGACAGCTAGCGCCCAGAGTGCTGGGCTGGTGCTTGTGAGAGCCCGTTGTGAAACTATCTGCAATTCTGCAAGCTGGTTGTCAAGCGCAGCATTGTTAAAAATTAAATTATAGAAAGTTACAATGAAATAAATTATATTAAAAACTAAAGGTAATAAATTCTCAAAACTCAAGACATCCTAATTATTTAGATACAATTTACCGGTACCTGTGCCCCCCTGAAGTTATTTATGTGTATTACTTCTGTCTGATGGGAAAACACTGTGCAAAGTGGTATTACTGCACTTTCTCCGCTCTACCTCCAGTGGTGATCGGCAGCTTGAATTTGACCCTAGTAGGAGTACTGACATCACTGAGAGTGGGAAGCATGACCAAGAGGGGTGTTTTAATCCTGGGAGAGCTGGTAGTTCAACATTTCTGAGAACATCACAGTAATGGTACACGACAGGGGGGACAGTTGATGACTTGCTTCTGCCTACTCAGAAGCACCAAAGGCAACCCCTCTCTGTCAAGGTGCCAGAGAGGCTTCTGAGATCAGAGTCTCTGAAAGGACAAGTACCAGGTAGCTCTGCTGAACACCCTTGGGTATGGCAGCATTCCAGGCCCTCGACGTGGTTCTGCAGGAGCAATGATACCTGAGGAGGAGGACCTGTTGGATGTGCAGCTGCTGGTTCCCTAATGGGCCATGTTAGAAACGACACCTGGGCTGACGTTGGCAAGAGGCTGTGCGAGGGCGGCAGCGAGACCTGGCTATGGGAACGAGGTGACATTGACTCATCCTGTCTCCTAGGACCTCCAAACTGCTCTTTCTTCCTCTTCTTTTATCTTGGCCTCTCTCACTCCCTCCCAGCTTCTAGGCTGTCCTGTAATCATAGGAGAGGGGAGGAACCACCAATCTGCTATTCTGTGGGGTGATGTTGTGAGCAAAGACTGTGGTGGTTTGCGGGCAAAGAGCAGAGATGGCTCTGTGGCGGGAAGTTAGGAAGCCTGCCAGGGAATCTGAGCAGAAAAATGTGGGGAGGGCTAGCACAAACTCTTTCGTCACTTACTTTGCAGCTGGCTTACCTGGAAACGTCCTGTCGATTGGGCTGGTGCTGCTGGTCCAGGTGCTTCTGAGCCACTTGGCATGGTCGTACATCCAACCACAGGGCTCCTCAGGGAAATCAAACTTGCAGTTGAATCCTGAAGGGAGCTGCAAATCATTGTCTAAAGCAGGGAGAAAAATAACCCAAAGGAAAGCAAATGAAATGGATTCAGAGAACAGCCACAGTGGTGCTATTTAAATGGCTGGCAAGGCCTGAGTGCAGAGCAGAGAAAAAGTGGCCCCCTTTGCTTATTCATTTAACTCATCTTGGCGATCATTGGCTTTCAGGTCAGCCTTTGGTCTCATCCTTCCCAGGCATGAAAGCCAAGTCTGCCAGGGGTTCCCATAGTGAGCAATTATAAACGAGGCCACCAAATGGCTTCGGGCTCTAATCAACCTCTTCTGTCCACCTCGGAGAGCAGACAAATGTGAAAATCACTGTTCCCTAAATGCCAGAGAAGAATGTCTTCCCGGAGCCTCAGTGGATGGCTGGCTCCTGCCAACCTGGCTCTCAGAAGTGATGGGGCAGCCCATTAGCATCCGGAGAGGCTGAAATGCCGGGGAGGTGTGGGCCAGGGAGGAGAAAGTGGCCTCAGAAACAAGGAAGGCTTGTTTGCCACCCTTTACCGCCTTGTGATGGGTCTCCTGTTTCGGAAGTCCAGGTCATTTCGGCATTCCCAGGGGGAGGTGCTGCCAGGTGGCACTTTAGGGTAAAGTGAGGGGACCAGAGCAGCTGGACCTGCCAGCCGCCCAGCTCAGTGCTGACCGGGAGGAAAAGTAATTCCACATGGTGCTAAGTGCCCAAAGGCCCGGATCTGAGGTCAGCAGAGAGCACGTTCTCATGGAAATCTAAGACGTGACCACCCAGCGGCTTGTCCCATCTGCTCGCTTGTTCACCTGCCTAAGTGAGGAAGACTGAACACGAGGCATTTCTTTTGAGGTTCCACTCAGCTCTAAAAATTCAGAATGAGCTGCTGCCAAATACGTGATGAAGTAGGGGTGAGTGTGGAGGTGGGGAAAAGAGGAAATGGGAACCCAAATCTGGACGCTTGCCGGCTGCGGCTGTGGAGACAGCAGCAAAGTGTTGGCTAATGCTGGTAGCAGGGAGGAAGTGGGGTCTTTGGCCTTCTCACTTCCCTTCGTGGGGTTCCCAGGGAGGAATTTCCACGGGGATGGCCTAGAATGCAGGTTCAGAAGTCTAAAGGGAACACCAGACTGGTGGAAGCAAGTTGCTCACACCATGGAGGTGAGGAGGGCTCACCGCTGAGGGGAAGGGCACCGCTGGCCTGAGAGGCAGAGTGCCACCCGGTGCTGTCTGTGCCTCTCCTTCCAGGGGGGATATTTAATGCTTGCCCATCACTGGCCAAAGTCAGCTCGAGTGGAGAGCAAGCACATGGAATCTATTACAGAAGCATCAACCTGTGGCTTGGAAAAGTCAGCTCTTAGCCCTCGCCATCCCTTTCTCCCGACAATTTCTGAATTTCTATTTTTCCGTTTGAAAATATGGAGTAATTCAATATACCATAATTCCTCTCTAATGTTTATGTGCATACTGTATCTCAGGAACCAAATTCCACAATGAGATCTTATAAAAAAATTAAAAGCAAAGGGAGGAACCACCAACGAAACCTCAAAGGAAACAAACCACTACAAAGGGGAAAATTACATTAAACTTCCGAACGTTTGCAGCAGAACCCTTAAATTTTCCTTTGGACTGCCATTTCGGTAGGGCCCCACCCCCTGCCCTCCACCAAGCTAACTTTGCTAATCCGATACTGTATACTAACTCCCTGCGCATTCCACTTTTGGCCCTCAAACTATCTTCAGCATGTCTTGGAAGATTCTTCAAGTTTCTCCTTTTCACAAAACAAAAACAAGTTCATGAAAATGTCAGAATTCTGTATTCCACTGACTCTGACCAATAGTGTCCCTCTACCCGCACAATATACTAAAGCACATTCCTATAAGCATATGCATTAAATTATCATTTTTCAGTCACACGACTTCAGCATTTATTTTTGGCTTCCCTCCCGTTCTCCTTTGCGGCCACTTCTTTGGAGCGGGCCACTCCATCGGCCTGTCAGGCGGCTGAGCGCGGGTTCGACAGACTCCGCCCCCCACCTCCGGAGCCGGCGCTACATCTTCATGCCTCCATTCCTTCCCAAGTCTCTTCACCAATCTTCCCTCATTCTGTTCAATGAACGTTTAAAAATGGTCAGGCATTTACTGTAAATTAAGGCTGTCAAGCATTAGGTTTTAGCCAGAAATGCCAGGTGTTCCAAAATCTGTGGTTTTTAGGAACGTCCTCATACTCGGTAACCTTAGGGCCATGATTTAAAATGCGCCGCGCTTTCGGGCCCCGCCGACTGTTCTGTCTAACGTGGGTATGTTCGGAAGACGAAATGAAAGCCATACAGGTTTCCCATGCGATGAGGAGGAGGCCCTGCGTTCTGCAGGAACATCGAAGTGCCTCTCCCCCTTTCCGCCTTTGTCACTGACCTGCCCTCCCCTCAAGCAGGATGCGCTATCTCATGGAGTCATAATTACTACACTTTCTCAGCCAGTGGTGAAAGACACAGGGAAAAACAATTAAGGCATGGTTAACTGCTGGGTTAACCCGACCACTGCGCTCCATGAAACACGTCAGCTCCAGATGGTCACCTGACTGTATGGTGAAGACCTGGCTTAGTAGGAAAAAGGACCACAGATGCGGATTCTGTAGATGCAAAGTGAGGGCTAGAGAAGACTTCTCAGAGGAGGCTTCATGCCCATGCGGCTGCACAGGCTGTTCCAGTATCTGAATGCTCCGGGACCGCTTGTAAACAGCCACTGCTCCAACCCCAGAGACCCACACTCCCTGACCTCTGACCCAGGGGACCAGCAGGTTCCTGCCCCAGCCGCAGCTCAGCTACCACCCCCACTGGTTGGCACCCATGCCATCCTGCATGAAATATGACTTTGACCCCCATCCTCACCATCCTCAAAGCTGCAGTTCTCTCCACACTCTGTGGCCTCCTCATCAATGGGGTACGGGGTGGTGGTCTCTTCGCTCTTCATGGTGGGTCCCAGCGTCTCTACTGTGGGCTTTGCGTCTGCATAAAGGCAAAGGAGGAGGTGTGAGTGTTGCGTGCAGCAGCTCGCATCAAAATGCAGCAGGAGGAAGACACCAAAAACTAAGTTTCCTCTCTAAGTGTGCACTACCAGAGGAGGAAAAGAAAGGAAAATGAACTTGGACACATACACACCTGAAGTCACCTCTGTGTGCTGTGAGAATGATGTCAGGAGCACTTTGTGAGCTGAACAAAAATGGACCCAAGCTGAAGAAACAGCCCAGAGAGCGGGCCGGAGAGAGATGACCGCTCCTTAATGTACACCAGAGGTCCTGTGGTGGCACACAGGCTGTGCGAGACACTAACAATGTGGGCAATGCGCCCGGGGGCAGGGCTCAGCCATGCCAAGGTGCTCTGTTTAGGGCAGAAGGGTGGCTGGGCACAGGCACAAAACGAATGGTGCCCATCCAAAGAGGTTTGAGAAAATCTCAGTGCTTAACGAAGAGAGCGTCCATTCTATGGAAAACGCCTATCTGTGCACTTCCCCGTGGGTGGTGTGCCTCACTCCTGCTTTCAGGTGGATCAGACTTCCTCCCTTCAGCCTTCTCTGAGTCAGACAGAACTTTCTGAACCAAAGCTAACCCGACCTAGGAGACCCACCTATAACAAGATAATCAGCAGCACCGTCACCAAAGCCATAAGCAAAGCCAGCCGCTCGGGAGGTGTGACCCTAGACGCTGTTGTCATGTTTGCACAGAAGTGAATAGAAAGGAATATGGATTCAAAGAGACTCAGACTCCATTTGGTGGCAATAACTGGGGGTTGTGCCTTTAGGTGACAGGTGGGGCAGATTCAAATGCTTCCTGGAGGCAAATAGCTACTGAAAACCAGGGTAAACGGCTGGAGGTTGGGGAGAGTCAAGTGTGGGACAGAGGGTGGCAGAGGGGATCTTGTGGGCCTGGTTTAAAGGAGGCCCCATGACTGCTCCAGCAGATTGAGGCTCCGAGGAGCAGGGGTGGGAAGGGATGAGGAGGTGGCCCAGTGGGGCCAAATCTTGCAAAAAAAAATTTTTGCCCACGTGAACCCAACAAACCCCATGGAAAACTTCCAGACATATCGATGTTGGCAACTTATTCAAAATATTATAATAAGCAGAATGCAACAAAACCGGGCTGGGCCAAACCTGGCTGCAGGAAGTCAGTTCCGACCCAGGTGATTCATTCACCCATCCATTCACTTGTTTATTTGCTCACTCCAATCATTCATTCAGCAACCATTTATGAAATGAATAAAGTTGTGAGTCAGGCCCTTGCTGGGGCAAAAAGGAGTTCTGGTAACTGGTATTCAAGTCCCTGTGTTGTGGGTGGGGTCTTCGCCCCAGAGCTCCAACGAGACTCCCCAATAAGCTTGTGCGTTGCCCCTCCCACTTTTACATGTGTTCCTTGGCCTATTGTGTGTGATTAGGCGTCTTTGTCAGGTCCCCTTCAGGACGCCATTTAATAAAGCCAGGAGCTGAAAAGAAATCACTAAATACGCTGAATAGCTTTCTCACGGTCGACTTCCCATCTTTTTGCTATTAAGTACCACGCACATAACCTTTCAGACTTCCCTTTGCTGAGTCTGCCTCTTGCTCACAGTAAATAACAAATAACCTCACAGCGTCCTAATTTGTAAGTTCAAATTTGTCACTGTGTCACAGAATCTCAAACTCGTTTGTAAAGCAAACTCCGGGCAGCAAGGCAAGAAGTAATCATTTGAAACACAAACCAGCTAACAGGTGAGGCGGCCCTGTCAAATTATTTAGCTGCAGTGACTTAGCCCAGCACATTATTTTCCTGGGACCCTTCTAGAGTAGGAATGAAGAAGTGAACCAAGGAGGAGTCGCAGAAATGGACCAACATGTGAAAAGCAAGAGAACCACATGCCCTAGCAGAGCAGCTTCTGGAAATGTTAGGTAGCAACACGGGTGAGCTGGTTGGTGGAGATGACGTTAAACCCAGGGGTACAGGGGGCTGGGAGGCCACAAGTGGGCAGGGCGTGTGACTGACAGTGAAGAAACGGCAGCCGACCTCTGTGACCACTGTGTTTGTACTGGGCGCTCCGAGGTAACTGCCCGTTAAACTGCAATCGAAACCAGATGTCTGGGACTTCAAAGGGAGGGAGGCCGGCCCCGACTCTGATCTTCCGAGGAGTGACCAGGCAGGACTTTGAAATGAGAAACCTGTTGCTGACCATCACCAGTGTAATTTGGGCCAGGTTGGGGTGGAGGAGCAGTAAGTGGAAAAGGCAATTTGCAACTGTCCGGCCGGTCAAAGAGCGGGGCCAGGCTGGGAGAGGAATGGCACAGAGGGGCCGAGGAGGGCAGGGGGATGTGAGGCAGCCCCCAGTGAGCTGAGCGACCTCTGGCAAGTCGTTTCCTCTCTCTGGGACTCAGTTTCCTTGTCCGTGAAAGAGGGGTTGGCTTAGATTTAGGATTTTTTATCAGACTCTATGTTGCCCTCATTAGTAGGTTGTGGAGTCAATTTAATGGGTCAAGACCAGCATTTGAAAAGTAGGAACTGCACTATTTCAAAGTGCACAGACTTGGTGAGGATGAGCACTGCTTTGGGAACCTTCTGTCAGTCCTGCTCACGTATCCTAACACATCAGGTGCCAGTCCAAGCGCTTGAAGCCTGTCATTTTATTGACCCCTGGCAATCACCTGAGGGGGTGTAGCTCTGTCACTTTCATCCCCATCCTTCTGCTAAGCTCACTGACCTGTTGGGAAGCTAAGTCACTTGTCTGAGGTTATGCTACCAGTGACCGGCAAAGGCAGGGCTCGTGCACGGCAATCTGTGAGATAACACGCCATTCCCCACAGGCCCACATGTGGGTGTGCTTGCGTGCGTGTACGTGCACACTCGTGTGCTTGGAGGTCAAGTGGGTTGTATAAATTTATTTTAAGTTGTGGATGACGGTTAAAAACATTTGAAAGCCACTGGCCCGGAGGCCCCTGGGTCTTGCGACTCTCTAATCCTCTGAGTCCAAGGAGGCTGTAAACGCCACCAGCTTGTGTCACTGCTGGAGGGAGAGTTTTCAACACCTCAAGAGGACAGGTGATGCACACTCAGCAGGCAGCAGGGAAAGTTGGCCTTAGTCCTTCTCGATGGGGCTTAAAGTGCCTTCCCACTTGGTGAGTGCATTGGGGCTGCCTTCAATCTTCGGGTGAGAGAGGCTAATCTGGGCCCGATTCCCACCTGCGAGCCTCAACGGGCCTCCTCCTCTGCACCACCGCGCCGGCACACGGGAGGCACTTTTCTCCCTGGGAGCCAAAAGCACTTCTCCGACATGCCCTTATTAATCCTTCAGGCTACCCTGCTGCGGGAGCTGGTGACAGGTACTGCGCAGACAGGAAAATGGAGATACCTGGGGCCCTGGTGGGGCGGGGCAGGGAGGCTCAGCCTGCCTGCGCGCCCGCCGGCATGGGGCTCATGTGGCTGCCCAAGCCCCTTCTGACAGGCAGTGTGGGCGCCCAGGGGAGACCCAGTGTCAGCTCTGTGGAGGAGGGAGGGCCGGTGCCCAGAGGAAAAGGGGGTCTGACTCAGAAGGACCAGGCACCTCCTGGCAAATATGAAAGTGGGCGTGCATACTCAGCAGACCTGGGCCGCCTGGCAGGGGCAGGAATAAGCAGTCTCCCACCACACACTGGGAAGCAGTCCCCAGCAGCAGGGTCCCTCCTGAGCAAATGAATGCCTTTTACAGATGTGGCTTCGAAATGAAAATGCAGTCTCTTAGCCACTGACATCTGGAGGCCAGATTCAGACATAAACCAATTACTTTATTATCATGAGGGTTTTTTTTTCCTTCCCTAAATCAACAGCCACAGCTCCCTGGCCTGAAGAGTCAGGGTCTAATTGAATTTGGGTGGGTAGTGGGTGGTTATGATTTGTTTTTGAGACTCAGGCTGGAGAGCTGAAATCATCCTTTAAAAATGACAAAGCTCCACCTCCCTTGAGAAATTGTCCCAAGACCAGAGGCTGTGGTCCCCATGGCCTGAGGCAGGAGAACATGGCGGGTCCCAGGGTGGGCAGCTCTGCAGGGTTTGAGGCTAATAGGATTTCAACCAGGGATGGGTGTCTCCTCTGGCCCCATCCACGTCACGGTCTGACCTCCTCCCAGGGCATCTTGACAAGGTGGGGCCTTACCTGTCCAGTCACAGCCAAGCACCTCCAGCCGCATCCCGATTCCTGCTGGCGACCACCTCTCGGGGTACACCCGCACGTACTGCGCAGGGACGGGGTCGAACCTTCGGATGTCAGGCGTATCATAGTGCATGTTCCCTTCAAACAGCTGCAGGGGAGACAGGGTGCTCAGCCCTTCTTATGGAGGACCCCCTCCTCCATCATCCCTTCCTTCCCTTTCCTCCCCCTCTTTCTCCTTCCCGCCCTTCACATGCAACCAGAAGGCAGCGTCATGGTTGATTCATGGTCACTGCACATTATGGTCCATGGGCACTCTGTTCTCAGACCAAGGCTCTTATTCCTTGGGAAGGTGGGCAGAGGCCAAGAACACAGAAAACAGGGAGCAGACATAAGTGGTGATTGCCAGGTCCTGTCTTCTGCCCTGGGACTGAAACCGAGGGCTCAGAAAAGCATTAGGCCCCAAAGGAGTCGTCAGCTGGACTGCGCCAGAGAGAAGAGAAGGGAATTTAGGCTGTCTTGCCCATTCCAAAGTTCTCAGTTTATTAGGAAAAGAAGTTCTAATCTAGTTCTTTTTCTAATTTTTGAAAGTCTAGATTGAGAAAGTCCCACTGACTGATAGGTTTTAAGTTCACCGAGAGACCGAAGGAAAAGCAGCCGTCACCCTCTCTAGATTAACAACGACGCCTTCCGCTCACGCACTGATTGTCAGTGGCTGTGTTCTCCAAACCTTTGCTTTAGTAGAGGCAGTTCTACCACAAGAAAACTCCCCTAGAGCCCCAATACATGAAACTGATGACAGTGGGACTGACCGCCCCGGTGGAAATTAGGTGGGGGACCCAACCCGGAGCACACCTGGGAGCCGCTGGTTTAGGGGAGTGTTGGTTTGGTGTGGGGGCAGCCAGGGGTTGTGGCTGATTAGCACCCAGGAATGCTGCAGAATCACCCCACTGTGCAGGGTGCCCTGGCTCCACAGTTCCAAAAGAGGGGGGCTGTCAGGGGGAGGGCAGGCTCTGACCCTGGCTAAGACTATCTCCTTTCCCAGGCCCCCACAATGGTTAAGGAGAGCCAGGGTCAGCTTTCCCCGGGGACGCCTGTGGTCCAACTTCTGCTCCATCCCCTGAAGGTTCCAGTTACCAAGCTCTGAACCCTTCCCAAGCCTCTGGAATTGCAAGCTGGGAGTTTATACCAGCATTGCAAAACCTCCAAGCCAGCCCTCGTCTCTGCATTAAGAATGAAAACATTTTCTTAGTAAAGGGGCTAGACAGAGACATGTGATACCCCCTTCCTTGTTAGGGGCCCTGCTTTTTTGAGGAAAATGAGAGGGTAACTTAGAAGTGAGGATGGGGAAGCCCGGCTAACTGGGACATTAACTTGGGGAAAGAGGTGTGATGTCCTCTGTGTTTCCTGGGGCCCCTCCTAGCCCTGTGGAAGGCTGACCCTCACTCCTCTGCTGGCCGGAGGGGCTGTGCTATACTGGCCTGTGCTTAAGGCCAGCCCAGCCTCGGTATGAGAGGTGGGGAAGATCGAAGAGTCAAGACTAGGAAACTGCAAAGGAGGGCAGCAATGTTCAGAAAAACATAGTTGTTTTTGGAAGTAATATCCTTCATTTCTATAGTTTAGCCTCCAAAAACCACATCTCCTCTGGATGTCTGGCCAATTGTTAGGAAACTTTATCTGAAAGAGAATACAATGGGCATCGAACTTTACAGAAAGGCATTTGGGCTTTGGAATCAGACTTGTGAGGTCTGAATCGTGGAACCACTGCAGGGACACCGTGTGACCCTGGGCATGATGTTGAGCCTCAGTCTGTCATCTCTAAAATGGGAGTGGCAAAAGGGCCTACGTTCTAAAGATGTATTAAGGATTAAAATAATAATAATAATAATAATAATAATAATAATAATAATAAGGATTAAAAGAAGGCATTTAGTGCAGTGCCTGGCACAAAGTAATCTCTTAAGTAGCATTTGTGATGCTGAAATAGAGGGGTTTGGCGATGACCACGTAGATGGGAAGCCAGCACCTCCGACTTAAGTTGCCCATTTAGGGGAAGGTTCCTGAGTCCTCTGGGAACAGCTTACCTTTGGCTGCTGGGTCTTGGGGTCTTGGATGTATTCCCAGTCCTTGCCGTTTAGGCTGTAAGAGACTTTGAATTTGCGCACAAATGCCCTGGCTTCCACTGCGGCGATGCTGTCTCCTCCTCGGGCCCCCTGGACGATGACGCCTTTCACCGTCTTGGGCACTCCCAGGTCCACCTGAAGCCACTCCTCACCTGGCTCGACCTGAGGGGTCCTAGGGAACCAGCCCGAGTGGCTGCTGACCAGGCGAGCGGCACTGGGGCTCCAGAGGTACTCCCGGGTGGAGGAGGCAGAGATCTGGGAGTCGGTGATGAGGCCTGAGAGCATCCCCAGCATGTTGGAGCAGGGGGCATCTGCAGAGAGGCAGGGAAGACACCAGAGGTCAGGGCTGGCACCATGTCAATGGGGGACTACCCTCCGTTATTCGGGAGCTGTGAAAAAGACCCAACTGGTATCAAACACTTTCAGTCAGCACTAAATTCTTTGCATCTTGAGGTAGAATAGTGCTGTGGTTGAGAGCCAAGAGTGGGAGCCAGGCTGCCTGGGTTCACGTTTGCTCGGCCACTTACTAGCGGTATGACCTTGGACAAATGATTGAATTGCTCGGTGCCTCAGTTTCCCAGGTCTGAAGGAGGACTAATAGTAGTACTGACCTCTCGGGGGGTTGTTGCAAGGATCCCGCTAGTTATTATACAAAAGCTCACAGCCCAGTGCCTGGCATGTCTAAGCATTCAATGCTGTCAGCCATGGGCTCCGGTATCCTTGTTGGTGACACCAGCCCGCTGACCCTCCCAGGGGTGGTGAGCACTGGCAGGAGGAGCTCAGCTGAGCGTAGTTTCCTGGCTGACTGTTTTCCCAACCAGAGGGAAGCCTTCCTGCGGTCAGATCTCTACTTCTGCAGGTGTTATCGCAGCCCCTTCCTACCTTCTGTCCTCCCCACATGCTGTCCTGCTGTCCCAAACGCTGCTCCCCTCAGCCATCACCACCCCACCCTTGACTCATCTGCCAAGCTTACATGCCACACCCTCGGAAAGGCTGTCCCCAAGTTTTTGAGCAACAGTCAGTTAGGTTTCTGCGGTCATTCTTTCTCAGAGCGCCCTGTTCTTTTCACACTTCTCAATTTGTAATTATCCAGTACTTGTCTTTGTGAATTATCTGCCTTGCCCACTAGCCTGAAAGTTCCATGATGACAGAGACTGCATCTGCTGGGCTCACTTCTCCAGCCCCAGCTCCAGCATGGGGCCCGGCCCACAGCAGGGTGTTGTGCAGCCAATGAGTGAGCGGAGAAGACAGAGTCTACCGTCAGCACGCACTAGACACTTATAAGCTGAATTACAGATCCTCCAGGTGGTCCCAATTCTTCAAATCCACTGGCTCACCCTTCTCAGTTTTCCATAAAAATGAGTTTTAACTGAGCCCTTGCTGATTAGCCTGTGCTGACTGGAATAGCAATGTAAAAGGGACAAAACACAATCCCCTAGGTAGGGTTAGGATGAACCTCTCCCACACAAGAGAAGCTGAGTCTTTGTGCAAAGGTGACCAGAGCAGAGGATTTGCAGGGATAATGTGGGCTCAGTTCCTGGCTCTGCTGCCTCCTGGTTGGGTGACATTGCACAAGCTGTCTATCCTCTTTGAGTCCTGGTGTTCTGCCCCGCTGACCTCACAGGGTTGTTACGGACAGTAGACAAGATGGTGTGCAAAGAAGGCATGTGAAACATACCGAGACCATATATATGTGAGGTATTTTAACTACTAATAGAAGCCCGAGACAGTGTCCCACCATGGAGCACTCCCTGTTTGAGCTGGAATGAATGACTAGGGAATAGGATGGTGAGCAGATGTACATTGAAGACACTTCCAGGCCAAAGAAGCAACTTGTGTGCTCTGGGCTTAGTCTACAAGATGAAGGGTGAAGACTCTTCATAAATGGCTGGGGCTGGTCCAGCCACCATCTTCTCTCCTCCCCACCACTGCGCCAGCCTTCTGATGCTATCCCTGTGCCTGCCACGGTCCTTGCAATCTGTCCCCCACATTGCACCCCCAGGGCTTCAGCTCACATTCCATGCCCACGCCCTCACTTTCTCTTTTGGCACCTCCTGCCCCTGTGCCATTGAGCAAGCTGTGACCCCTCCCTGGTGGACCTTCCCTCCAGTCTTTACGAGGTGAGGCCTGTGTGCCCTCTGCCCCCGGCTCAGTCACCACTTCCTCCGGGAAGTCCTCCTCCTCCCTGACCTCCGAGGTGCGGTCAAGTCCTCTACAATGTTCTTTATCGTGGTTTTGATTTTACTTTCATTTATGGGTTTGTTTGTGCATTACTGCGTCTTCCCAGCTCATTCAGATGTCCCTACAGAGTTGGGTCTGTTGTGCCCCTCACCGTATCCACAACACCTTGTGTAGCTCTTGGCCACCAGCTGAGGCAGCAGAAAGTGTTATTTGAGAGCCAGGCTCTAAATTCAAACCACCTAGTTTCAAACCCTGACTCTACCGCTTACTGCCAGGGGGACCTGGGTCTCCAAGTCTTGGTTTCCTCATCTCTAAAATGGAGAGAATAATAACGTGTAATTCATAGAGTCCTTACGAAGATTAGAAAAGGTAACACACCTGAAGTGCTTCCAATGGAACCTGGCCCCCAGTTAGCATTCAGTAAATGTTAGCCAGTAGAAATAGTAGACTTTTAATAAGTATATACTGAATGAATGAAAGAATGAACAGAGGAATTCTGCTAGGACTTGCGTCCTTGAGCCAATTCTTCTAGAAAGGTCATGCGGCCCAATCGTGCTGTTTGCAGAGCCCAGGATGCCACCAGCTCCCCAACCTCACTGGAGCCCCCCTCACCTGTGACCCGGCAGCCGAAGAGCTCCAGCCGGAGGGCGATGCCCGAATGCCAGGTCTGAGGGCGGACCCGGACGAACCGCGTCAGCAGCGGCGCGTGCAGCTTGTTCAAAACCACCTCCGTCGCATCGCTGTTGGCTTGGAATACCTGTAACATAAGACGCGAGACCACATTAATGAAATCCCCATTTGTAGCTGGGCCACCCGTGCAGCCTTTGAAGGGGGTGGGAAAGTTCTGTTGAATTTCATTTCCCTCAAGTTTAAAAATAATCAGTGGGTTTGTTGTTTGGGGCGTTTTTGGAAGCACCATGAAAAAAAATTTAATTTCTCACAGAGCTCTAACTTGAAAACAATAAACGGTCTTCACAAAAACTTTTGGAGGCGAAGAAAATTTTGCCTCTGGGCTGGGAGCAAGCAAGGAAGGCACTGTGAAAAGGAAAACACTTCAGAAGCTAAGAGTGGGGGAAGTAGAATATCCTTTAAAAATGGAGCGGAAGTGCCATCTTTTAGGGCTAGTGGACCTCACTCACTAGCTTGAACTTGACTCTCCCCCGTATTCATGTTGCAGGCATATAGTAATATTTGCAAGGTACTTAACAATTAGGAAGTGCTTCGCAATTGTTTTTGTTAGTTACTTAGAGGCCTCCTTATGCCATGAATGGGTGGGAGGCACCGTCCACCCCCAGTGCCCCTGCGTCAGTCAACATGTTCTTGGTTCTCTCTGGTCTTTGTTGTAGGGTCAGGGTTGCAGACGGTCCCCTTGGAGTCCTTCTCTGACTTCCTCTCGCTGTAGTTCCCGCCCTGTAATGAAATCCATCCCTGTCCCCATCTGACCAATGCATCTCTTACCGGAGGAAAGGCTTTTTGGAATAGCTTCTAATCCAACATGGTGGGAGCAGGCCTAGCTTACCAGATGGCCCCAATCAATAACTGCCATATGGACCTTATGCTTTTTTTGTGTTTGCTCTCCATTAAAAAAGTAGCTGGAGCAAGTATATGTGAGTTTGTTTTGGTTTTCTGGATAAGGGTGGAGGGGAAGACAAAGTAACCAACCATCATTTTTAAATCATACCTGTCATAGCTGTAATAACCAAGGGACTGTAAATCTCCTCACAGCCAGCTAGCAATTTCTCTTGGGTAGGGGAGTCGATGCGACAGCTCCTGGTACCTGGATCGAGCCAGGTGTTTGGTCACGGACGGGGCTGGGAAACCGGTATATCTAAATAGGAATACCTTTGAGCCAGACACTCTGTAAAGCCAAGTGCATCCATGACACCCCAAAGTTAAGTATTATTATTCCCACTTTATTGATGAGGAAATTGAACCATCTGTCTGGATCCAAAAGCCCTCGCCACGTTTTTAGGGTTTAGGCTGCGGTTTCCTAGGTGGACCGTCATCTCTTTTAATATATTTGCAGTGTTTATGTTGGTGCCTAGAAGTCGTGGAGCCCTTAGGGTCTCCGAACAAGGGCTGAATGGGTGGAGAGCTGCTTCCTGGTGTGTTTATAATCCCAATATGGAATGCTCTGGGAAACAGCAAAGAACAGCATGGACGCTCAGAGCTAATGAACAAGGTGGTCCCTTCTTCCCCAGGAAGTGTAATCAGAAGCTCTGCCTTTTGGCAACTTTGACCCCACCACATTTCCTGCTTGCTAAGGTCCACAGTTAGAGCCATTTAACATAAAGCACACCGCTGGTAGTGAGGACGAAGGGTTAAGAGACATCACACCTTTTGCAACCAAATGAGAAGTGGCTTGCTTAAGACAAATAGAGGAAGGGAGAGGAAGAAATAGGTTTCTGCCACTCCACCATATTCTGTTTAAATCTCTTGTTCTGGGTGCTAAGCCCACCGAGTCCTGGGGAGCCTCCTGTTCTGATCCTAAGGACATCAGTTTCTTCCTCGGCTGCCTTGGTGGTTGCAGGGAGCTCAGAGGCAGGATGGCTTGACCACTCATCTCTCCCGGGTTCCATCTGGCTGCTTTACACATAGGGACGGAGGGAACAGAGGGGCAAGAAGACAAAGAGGGAAGGCCAGCGGCCAAGGGAACACACAGAAAGAGGGCGAGAGCCAGACACCTGGGAGAAGGCCTACAGAGAGAGGCAGAGAGAGGTGCCAAGGCTCTTGATCTCAGACCAGGAAGACTGGAAGGAGGGAGCAGGGCCCAGGAAGGCCCCCACCTCACCATGCCCGTTCCTTGGCTTCCTGGGCACTTAGAAAGTACTCTGTGGCTCTGAGGAAAGGGAGGGAGGAACTGAACCCATTCAGGGAAGATTAATCAGTACTCCTAGAATCCTAGGATTCAGCATGAGGCAGAGGCTTTGTGTTTGTTTTTTGTTTTGTTTTGGCAAGGAAGAAGCAAATGCAGCACTCTGCTTGTTTCGGGACGGGTGCTGTGAGCAGTGGGGGGCCACCACTGGCCAGCTCCCTGAGGATGATGACAGTGACTGTGTGTGGCCTCCATCAGGAGACACGAAGGAGTTGGAGGGGAGGGGCCTGCCTGGCCCTGTGAATGCATAATCGGAGTGCTGAGTGGATTTGAACTTTAACACAGCTGCAATCCTCAGCACACGCACCAGGCTGGTGCGGTTCAGTTAGAACCACGGCACGTCTTACGCGTTTTCAATATCCAGTTTTATCTTATCTGACCCCTTCGTTTCTCAGCCTTGGCAGATAATATGAAGAAACCTTTCTTCCCCTACCTCAGTGAGGAAATGACTGTCCTTGGACTGCCTTCAGGAGGCTGGTGTGTGTGTGAATGTGGCTGCATGCGTGTGCTCACACATGTGTACATGTCCAGGGAGAAGGCCGGTCTTCCCATGGATGCACGTGGTCACAGGCTTTGAGGGAGCACCCCCAGGTCTCTGCCTACAGTGACATCAGTCAGAAAAGGAGGCGCACCCTTGGTCTGTCTGCCCTAGGCCCCCAGCCTGGCCGCTCAGACTGAGCTTCCCTCAGCCACTCCATTTTGCTCAGTTTCTTCCACCCCGGAACCAAATCAGGCTCTTTTGATGTGGCCTCACAGCCCTTCAGGTTTCCGGGCCCAGTCCCTTCTCGGTTTCTTGTTTGCTCTTGACCTCTGCCCTCTGCAATGGGGACCCTTTGCTAAGGGAATACCATCTTATTTCAGTAAACTGTTTATACACCTTTTACTCTGAGTGTGGCATGTGGGGGCCAGGGGACCCAAACACCACTGAACTAGGAGCTGGGAGACAGACTCTACTGCTAATTAGCTGGAAAGTGTGAGCCCCAACTTCCTCCTCTATTAAGCAAGCGGACTGCGTGAGTTGATTTGTAAGGTCCTTTTTGCCCCCCAGATTCTAAGCCTTCACAAGAGTTTTCAATCCAGCACGGCCCCGGGAGAGTTCTCTCTGTAACAGGGCATTTTAGTTTCGCGCTGTCCCTAACAGCCTAAGTGGCGTGTGGACAAGTGCTGTGGACCTTAAATGGTGACCAGAACCCATGGCGAGTGCCCCGCCCAGAGGAAGAGTATACCCAGTGGATGTTTTGCTTCAATAACAGTTCAAATTATTAATAATGAAGAGTAATAAATAACAACACCTTGGGCCTTACATATTATCTTTCGCCCAGAGATATCAAAGTGCAATTTATGAAAATCCATTTTAATGAAATATTAAGCACTTTCTATTTCTCTTGACCCAATGGATTTTAAGGTCTCTATTTTTCTCCCTGCCTCTCCCTATTTATGGCTGGTAAATGCTATCATATATTATACATCTTTATGACTTTCTCAATGCTTCTGCGGTTTCAGAATCACCTTTCATAAGTTTTCTGGCCAAATCCTCTGAGATGGATTCTTGGCTTCCAGGCTGGGCATTGCAAGGTCAGGGGTTGTGTGCATGAGAGGCAGTGCCAGGAAACTGGTTTGCTTCCCTATGCCCTGCTGGCTCACTGAGTCACGACAGGCAGATCAATAAACCTTAGATACCTTGGTCTCTCCTTCAGGAAAATGAAATCGATAACAGGCTTGCCCATAGATACGGTACAGTTCATCAGCCCTTCCCGCTGCCTCCAGTGCCAACATAACACCCAGCACAGAGGTGAGCGAGGAAGCCACGTCACAGGTCATACGTGGGTCTTCGTGAGATCGGGAGAGCTCCAGTTCTGCAAGCCGGTGGCTCCCAAGTCAAACCTCGAGGCCAAACATTTTCAAGCCATAACTTTGTGGTGAGGTGTCCATAATGCTGAGAAAACTCAGCGGATTGTCAGCATAAGGTACATCCAGAAAGGCATATAGCTAATGCGATCAAATTATAACATCTGCTTTAAAAGCTGGATGTCACAGATGGTATACATTTTTGTTAATTTTAAAAGAGAAATGCTAATTTGGTTGCCGTAGCACCCAAGCGAAAACCAGAAGTATGTTCAAGGTGACCCTAGCTTTATTAAGAGGTGGGAATAGAGAAAAAAAAGACATAGATATAAAAGCTATGCTGAACATAAAAATTTCTTCAAATGCATCTTTGTAAACCAAGTTTAAAAAAGAATTCAGGGCACAAAATGGTTTGGATAATCCATTTGGTGTCTTGCTGCATTCTGAACATAATCCAACACTTTACAATTGATTCTTGGGACCTTTGGTTTCTTTTCAGAGAGACAGAATCTGAAACCAGCAGCACCTCACGGATTTTCTGATTTGCACCTCTGGGGGAGGGGGGCACCTGCCAATTAAATTGGCTGCTACCCAACACCCAGTTTAGTTATTATCTGTATCCCTCCCCCCCCCCACCCTGCGCCAGGAAAAGAAAATCAACATGTTTTGACCATGCCTGTGAGCTTGTAAGGTGTGGACTGTAATACTATGTAAAATACAAGAAAATTATAATTTGAAAGCGTCACTGATAGTTTCTAAGGTCAACCTTTCTCTCTTTTCCACTCCATTTCTAGTCATAGCTACCTCTCTCTGCTGACCCTGGCTTGAGTCCTCGGTGAATAATATGCAGTGAATTTGGCAGAGCTGGGAACAGTGAGCATTTCGGCCTGCCTACCCTGGAGGCCTCTGGGCTGGGGGACTTTCTCCCAGACCTAAGTCCCTTTCTCACACACTATACTGTCTGCCATCGACACCCCGGTGCCCAGGACAGTGGAGACGTTCCATGTCCACCGAAGCCTTTGAGTGCAGCCTCACAGAGCTACCTGGCTGTTCAGCCTTCCTCAGTGAGCAGGTTCTCTCGTAGAAGATGCAAGCTCCCGTTATGGGCACTGCCTCCCCTTGGAGTAGGGCTTTGGTATTCAGTCTGCACTCACCCATCTCTTCGTTACCTATGAGGTGACCTATGGTTTATTTCTAATTTTCTGTAAATATCTGAATGCAGCGAGCTCCAGGGACGGCAAAGAAAACAGGAAATATTTCAGAGCCAGCTCAGAGCTGGGGCCCTGAGGTAGAAAGTGTTCCGGCAATGTTCTACTTCTTTCTTTAAAAAAAAAAAAGTACTTCTCTCCACTAATGAATGTTTCATTGCACCCAAAGTTCTCCTTTCCTATCTACTTGGTACAGACGCAGAAGGAGGAGGAGGACAAAGCAGGCAGCAGAGGGAGGTGGCAGGAATGAAGGGCGGGATCCGGGGAGGCCAGGGGCAGAAACAAATGCAGCAACTCATCCCTCCTGCAGAGCCCAGGGGCCTGTCCTCCCTCTCCACCCCCTGCCCTCGCACTTTCTCCGAAACCAGCCATCGGATCTACACGTAAAAATAAACTGTCCATCAATGAATGCCATGCTGTTTAATTAATTGGCTGCGCAAAAGTGGAGAGGGGTGGGGGGGGGTGCGTGTGTGTTGGGGAGCACTGCTGCACTCGGGGGGGGGAAATGATGTTGCCGTGATGGACATTTCCTCCCCCCTTTTTCTAAATCATGATCCTGACATTTCTCTCTTAAAACTCCTCCTTGAAGACTACAAAAAAATTTTTTTTAAGCTTTCATTCTAGTGGATGTGGGAACTTAGCCAGACACAGAGTCGGAAAGGAATTCTCTCTCTCATATATATGAGAAAGGGAATTTAAGTGAGGGTAAGGATGGGGGCGGGGCAAAGCCAGTTCCCTAACCACCGAATGCCCTCCTGGCTCCTCCTCCTTTACTTCAGGGCTGTTTTTGTCATCAAGCTGTTTTTTTTGGTAATGTGAAGGAGGAGAGGGAGAAGCAGGAGCATGTCACAGAGTGCAGGGTGGGGGAGGCCTGTGGGTTTCTTTGGGGGGGTGGGGGAGGGGTGGGGGTGTGTACATCCCCATCTGCGTGTGCAGGATTATGTTACCCCCATGGAGACGCCGAGCCCTGGAACACAGCATACTAACAGGATTAGGGTTTCAGGATCTGAGACAGGAAAGCATCAGGGAAGAGAGGAGAGGAGAGGAGAGGAGGGCCGCTCAGGGATTTGGGGCTGGAGGAGAGATGGGGTGGGGGAGAGTGTAGCGACAGAGCAGTGAAGGGCTGGAGGGAATGGTCAATGTCCTCCTGTGAGGGTGGGGTGGGTGGGGGTGGGCAGACATTCTAACTAGGTAGGAAGGGCCCTTCACATGGAAAACCTATGGTGGGCAGCAGAGAAACCGAAAAAGTACAGGGAATGGGGTTCTTGAGCCTACTTGCCACCTGTCTAGCTCTTCTGGGGGAATCTCAGCAAACCAGAGAAGGAAAATGGTGAGAGCAGAGAACCTGACAATCTATAGGATGAGGTGCTGGTGCCAGTGCGCATCTAGGGGCTCCAGGGTTCGGGCAGGGAGCACGCTTTCCCAGCCCAGCAAAATCAGGATGTCCTTCCACATCCCTTGCTCATTTGCTCCATCCCATCAGCCCCTGTGCACAACAGTGGTCATATGGGGAATTTAGCACCAAGCTGAAAGCGTCAGGGAGGCTGGTCTCAGCTCCCAGAGACAGTTCAGCACCCAAGGGAGTTGGGTGAAGCCAGCCAAGGGAGCCTGATCGAGGAAAGGTTCCAAGCATATGTATAATGAAATTTTCCCTGGAGCTTCCTAAGTGGAGAGGCTAAAGGTCTGAGCTCATCCCATGGCAAATGGATAAGGGACAAACTTAATTACCTAGGGCCCTGGGTTCTTCTCAGTTATAACTGAGGGGGGCAGATAAACTGGGGGACGTGAATTTGGAGGAGGCATTGGCCCTCTTCTGAACACACATAACCCTGGTGAGACAATGCAATCGTATCCACGACTTCCGAAGGCTGACGCCCATGCCCAGATGATGGTTTGAGTCACTGTCGAAATCTTATATACAATAAACACAATTATAGCAATCAAAAGGATAAGGGGAGGCCAGTCCTGTACCAGGAGGTGTTTAAAAAAAGGTCTTTTTGGAAAACTCAACATCATTAATTGGAGGAATGACTGCGCTCCTAAGAGAAGAAGAAGGCCAAGAGGAAAAGGCTGATCGCAGGCAGCTCCGTTGCAGGCCCCTCAGGTGCAGGGAGCGGTCTGGATGACTTATCGGGCCCCTTCCAGACCTCTGATTTTAAAAGAGGCACATAAATATCCCATGGGGCCTTGTTACTTTTTAAATTGATAACTTGCTTCTGCTCAAGAAGAGCTTTGCGGGCCTAATACATTAATTATATCAGCAGAGAGCCTTCCATCTACAGATCACAAGGTGCTTCGCCAACAGCGGCTGCAGCACCATTCCACTTGGGCAGATGCGACCCCGAGGCACAGGGCTGAGCACAGAGGTTTCCGAGGTCACGCAGCGCATCGTCTAAAAGTTGGTGCGACCCTGTGGTTTGAACTGTGAGCCAGCTGATTCGGTGGGGGGGTTGGTGCTCTGAGACCACTCTCTCTACTCCTCAGCCTCTGATCTGTTTCACAGAGGTTTTGAAATTCTCGAACGGCTTTTGAAATGATTAGTTTTAATTTAGAAAATAAATATAGGACAGAGGATTTTTGAAGTGGGGCGTTTGTTTGTTTTCAAGGAGTGTGGCCAAATCAAATGCAAAGCAACCTCTTTCAACTCTACATCCTCAGGATTCTAGGACAGAGCCCAGACTCTGAAATGCTGAGCCTGGCACTCCATGCCGTGTCTAAGCTCGACCTGCCTTAGGATCTCCACTCTAACAGAAGCTGTCCTAGAGAAAGCACACCTCTTGACCTCTAGACCGAACATCTAGGAACCCAATTTCCCCCTGGATGCAAGATGATGAGCCAGGCGTGCGTCCACCGCCAGTCTGGGAATCGAAGCCTGGCGACCAGGTGCCTTCTACAGGGTTCTCCATGTCCCTAGGACAAATTACTCATCTTTAAAATCTTCAATTTCACAGTCTTTGAAACACCGATGGAAGTATATAAGCCGGAGCCTGAGGGTTCTCTGAGCCCCTTGGAGGTCATCATCACATTAATTTGAAGAGCTTAGTGCATTTCCGCCACTCACTATGGGGTCATTCTCTACATTCTTGGACCCAAACCTTTCCTCATCCCAGTCCTCACCCTCCCATCCTCAATGTGGTCACCAGGATATATTTAGCAACCCCTAGGCTTACTTTCAGCCAAAATTATTCTAAATACATCAGAGTAGCCCAGCAGCCTGGTGATTAAGAGAAAGGTAACCAGAGCTGTGTCAGCAAGGGAGATGCCCACATTCACCAAATAAGGGAGGACCGAAGATGAGAGCTTTTGCTAGGACATATAAGGGCAATGGCCTCTGTCCCCCTGTCCTGACACCAGTCTTGGTCTCATTCCCTCCAAGGCAAACACACAGAACCAGCGACTCGGAGGTGAGCAGGAACTTGGCCACCTCCTCCCTCTTTCTCCAGGCCTCTCCTGGGTTTGTGTGTACGTAACTGTGCCTATAATTACAGACACGTCCGTGAACCCTCTACTGTTGTATTTACACCACTCCGTCTGTGTTTGGGGTGTTATTAATACAGCTGGGGAAACCAAAAGCAGTCGTTTCTGCTTGTGGTTTCTGAGGAAATCTATGTGAAGCAATTTGTATAATCTAAGGGAGCTCATGGGCTGGGCATGGGCTGCCTCGGGCAGACGAGTTCTCTGCCTTGTGGTTATGCTGTAAATGTGCATAAGGGGCCCGCCCTATAGGAAAGCCATAGGTTCCATGCCTATGGCATGTGGAATTGGACAAGGACTCGGGATTGTGTGGTGCATATGGCCTGTACAACTGTGCTGCGTTTTGCCTGGAGGATGCTTGCAATGCCCACAGCAACAGTGTAAGACCTTTTTCATAGGCGATCTCACCATGGCCTGTTGGATGGAAGATACTAAGAAGATGCTGCTCCAGGCTGGGGAAGGCTGGAAAAGAGTTCTGAGTTTTCCTCACTTCCTGGCCACAAGGAGAAAGTTGTCCCCCCAACAGGCCCAGTCCTTGCCTGAGCCCAGCCTGGGTCCAAATTGTAAATAGTGTTTTGCAAGGAAATAGCACAGCCATTTTCCGTTACCCTGAGGGCTCATTAATCTTGTTTTTCTCCAGTTTCCAAGATTCCCTGGCCTTTGGTACATTGCATTGCTGTTGACAGTGACCAGGGAATAAAATCAGGTTCCCACATTTCTGCTCCAACCATCACCATCCCCTCTTCACACCCATGCACTGGTTTGCATCTGCGAACCCTCCCCCATACGCAGAGCAGAGCTGGCTGCTGCCTCCTTCTCGGCTACACTGTGCTCACAGGTCCTGCTGTCTGAATTTTGCTTTCAAGCCTGCTACTTAGCACCAGTTAGCTTGGCACAGCGCCCACCATCCAGTGGCTACAAAGAAAGGCTCAGCGGTAGCGCCCGGCATAGACAGAGCCTCTCCCTCCACTGCCCCCAAGTCCCCTCCTCACCCCGCCTCCCCTTCATGGCATCAAATCAAACTGCAGCAGACTTGACAAATCTATTTGGCATGGTTCACTCAACTATTTCAACCTGAACAGCCCAGAGAGCCACGCTGAGGCTCAGGAGTGGTATGGAATCTGCACATTAAATACAGACATCGAGGTGGTCTGTCTGCCAACGAAGGGGCACTGGAGATCACCGTCGGAAGGGAGGACCCAGCAGGTCTCCCCTGTCACCTGCCTGCCGCTTGCAGTGGGGTGAGGGAGTGTGGGGAGGGGGCAATGCCTAATTGGCAGGCTTTGCATTCTCCTGCCTCCTTTTAGGTGCCACAAGGATGAATTTCTAATGGCAAGAGACGGGGCTATTCCTCTGCCCCAGTGCCTTTATGTGGGCAAGACTGAGTCACTAAACAACCAGAGAACAACAGCAAAACAAAAGCAAAATTACCCCTTGGCTACTGAGGAAAAAAATTTAGCCAGTAGCCAAGGGTGGGAAGAGGAGGTGAGAGAGAGAGAGAGAGAGAGAGAGAGAGAGAGAGAGAGAGAGAGAGAATGATGTATCTGACATGAAAAAGTTGAGAAGAATGATTCTAAAGGAGCCCAGAAAGCAAAATTCAATTCTCAGGAATATCTTCCCTGCAGAGCGAATACCAGGGATAAAGCCAGGAAGGACAGCATTCTATCAAAATATGCAGTGCTAAGGTATTTCCAAAAGCAGATTTCCTACAAATGGTGTTTTAAATAGCATCCCGGTCCATCTGCGTGCTTTTAAAATCGGCTTATGCTATAGTATCCCTCTGGCCAGCGCTGCTTAGTCATTGAGCTTGGACAGGGAGGCGGTCAGGTGGGCCTCCTCCTCCTCCCCCAGGACCCACACCTACCCAGCTGCTGGCCCTCGCCTACCTGGCTAAGCTTCTGGGTTCCACCAGTTTCTTACCACAAAGGGTGGGTGGAGAAAGAAGGCATGAAAATGAGTGGGGGGGGATGAAGGCTCAGTGCACAGTGCACCCAGCCCCCAAGGCCCACCCAGCTTGCATGGCCAAGTGCTGTTTGACAACTCTTTTTGGAACAAGTGGAGTCAATGAGAAACCAGACCTGGCTCCACATGCCAGGGTGAAGAAACCTTCCACTTGCTTTTTCTGTGAAATGGGGAATTTCTGCGTATGTGTGCATTGATACCTAGCAATATCTAGAAGCCACGATTTTCAGATGAATGGTGCCATGTTACTATGGCAATTTTAATAAAAAAAAATCCACTCCTCTAAAAACTCACATTTCTCTAGTGAAGCAGTGCCACCAACATTATAGCTCAGGATTTTCTGGGTCCAAGATTTCCAGTTGCTCCGGGAAGAGCAAGCTGCCTCTGGTCAGTGACAGCAGCTGAGCAGACTCTGTTTGGAGAAGATCGGTGGCCCCTCTAGGTCTGGCTGAGTGTGTCCCATTCTGATCATTCACGACCCAACAGACCAGGGGCCTGGCAGAACTACTGCACTAAAGCAGACACACTCTTTCCCTCTGGCCCCAGTTCCCTTCAGAGAAGGGTGAGCACTCTCCCTCCAGACCCGAGAGCCAGCCAATGAGGAACAGAGCTCCCCCAACCCAGGTGACACCAGTGGCCATTACCAGTCAGCCCCCCAGACACCAAGCACACAACCACATCGCCAGCGCCGGCTGCCGGCCTGTTGGCTGCCAGAATGCCATGCGTCTTAAGAAAACCGAGTGCCAGACATTCAACCACATGGACAACAAAAGCCCCACATCATGCAGGCAGACACACCTCTGGGAGCCACAGACACCGAAGGCACCAGCCGAGAGAATTCAATGCTTTGCTGCCAAGC
This sequence comes from Anoura caudifer, assembly GCA_004027475.1. NCBI lineage: Eukaryota > Metazoa > Chordata > Mammalia > Chiroptera > Phyllostomidae > Anoura > Anoura caudifer. The sequence continues at coordinate 267,104 of PVKU01000175.1, forward strand.
ACGATCGCCAGTTCAGACGCCGTCACTGACAAACTAAATTTCTCCTCATTAAGTATTGTCTTCTTTCTTCTTCGGGAGATTGTGATTCCCTCTCGGGATTTGTGCCCCTTTCATTTCCAGACCTTGGTAACTCCTGAACTGCCATTTCATGTGGTTTTGTGATTGTTAACCCAGCATGTGGAAAGGACTCAGGCCATAAATGCTCAATGAGTCCTGTGTGGGGAGACACGGGCTGGGAGCACGTTTCCTCCTTCATTTGTAGTCAGAGAGCAGGCTGCATGTTCTCATTCTCTCTCTGTCTTTCTCCCCCACCTCTCCCTCCTCTTTCTGCTCTGCAAGATGCAACCGCAGCCAGGCTTTTGGAGAAATGGTATTTTCCAATCATTTTAGGATAAAGAATATTTTCCGGGCCAGTGTCTCCCAAGCCTCCATCAATTATTTGAGCCTCAGTGAGCCAGGCCTCCTTTCCTGTGTGGGGTTGACTTGAAACTCTTCTTGCCCCACCCCCTCCTGTGCCATCCCAGCACACCTTTGAGGTGGGCAGGTGGGTTTACCTTGTGGTTTTTGCCATGCCGGTATACCATCCAGTCTTCGCCATTAGTGCTGACTTCCAGCTTGTAGGATTTTACGTAATAGCCATTCTGAGTTTCCCTGGAAATCGCGCCCTGTGTTGCAATGGCCGTGAGCAAGGTTAGAAAGCGCAAGTCCACCTGAGGAAGAGAGGTGGAGAAGTAAGGGAGGGGTTTGGCTTGCAACACAGGAAGCATTTTGCTTTTTCTCCAAAGGACACAGTTATTACACCTGTGGCTGTGATTAACTCACATGCATTGGTGATGAAGGACCGATTTGCAATTCCACTGGATGGTTAAACTCAGCTTATCTGACACTAAATTGGGCACCTTTGAAATTGTAACATTTTTTTTCCTCCTTTTAATTTTTTTGCAAACCTGAATGGACAGTATTAAGTTTATCTTAAAAGAATCACTGAGCACCTAGAAGAAGGCACCCTTCTTACTAAACCACAGACTGCCTTGAACAGCAAAAGCAGATTCTGTTTTAAAGGAACAATGGCTAAATCCAATCCAATCCACTTCACTCCATCCGGTCCAATTCAATCCAATTGACTTATAATGCCCTACTTGCAAAAGTCTCAGCTCAGGGCTGCCTCCCCTCCCCTGAGTACCTCCTCCATTGTGTATTTAGTCCTCCAGGTCAGGAAGGGGTCAAAGGGCATGCAGAGTCTGCCCAAGCAATTAGGCTTATGCACCAAGTCCTGACCTTTAGCTCAATGAGAAGGATGGCCAACACTTTGAGGCACCTCCTCTCCCGCAACACCAGACCCATTTGGAATTTGCTGGATGTCATTTCTTTGCTGGCCACAGTGTTTCTTAACGGTAACCTCTGTGTGATCAAAATGTAGCCAGTACACACTGGTAGAATTTAATTCAGCGAGCATTTATTGCCTATTTAATATGCGCTCAGCACTATTAAGCATTCAAAAGAAGTACCCAGTGCTGTGTATGTGCATGACAAACCGGTGGACAGCAGTAAGAGTATGTGATTAAGGACCAAAACTAAGGCTATAATCAATGGGATGCCCATTATAAGGAAGAACTTTCTAGAAGCTCTGCAGGATGAGAGGGAGTTTTGGAGAGGCAGAGGGCTGTGCTGTGAGAACCTCCCTGGAAGTTTCTAAGTGGTCTTCCTCTCATCCCTTGTTGTATGCTCTGCAATGTCCTTCTCAGAGCAGAGATCACCACGTCGCATCAGAGCTCAGGCAGGCTTGTCACTGGGTCACAAGGCTGTCTGCCATGTGTCATAAGTCATTGCTCTAGCGTGGAACCAGCAGCTTGCTCTCCCCTGGGGATGAGAACTAGACCAGCCTGTCATGCAAGGAAGGGTTACTTGACATGACTGCAAGTCTTATTCAGAAGAAAAGCAAACAATAGTCTGCAAAGATGCTGTGGAGCATCTGGGCGACTAGAGTTCCATTGCCGGTAGTGACATTTCCCCATGTGTTCTTCCAATAGCTATGTGCAAATCCTTCCTGGCAGGGCTCCTCCCCAGCAGCAAAGATCAGGAGAAGCTGCCATGCTCAGCTAGCAACTCAACAAGCCTGCCCTTAGGAAACTGTCTACAGTTTCCTGCCCCTGCCCCCCATCAAATTTCGGATGCCTGACTGTGCCAAGAAAGAAGGAGACCTGGAACTATTCATAGACTGTTCCTTGGATGTCTAGAGTGAAAGGGCAAAGAGTACCCTGGCCAAACAACTTCTCCAAGGCTGGGAATCTTCACGAGAGCAGGGGCAGTGCCACCCTTACTCATCATTTTACCCCAGCACCTAGCACAGTGGCTGGCACATGTATTTGGATGGATGAACGAACAGAGGTCTCAGGTATGCTGTGTTTATTTTCTTCATGTCCTTTGTTCACTCGAGATGAGGAGCCATATTCCCCCCCGCCCACCAGTACACACATACACCCTGCACACTCTCTGATATCTGAGTAAGTACCTGGAGATATTCCTTGTTGGAATCCAAGTTGGGTGTCCAGCCATTGTCATCGCCATGGAGCCGGCTTTGCTGAGGTCTCCACCTCCCATCGGAATAGGTAGAGGAGGCGCTGATCTGTTCATTAGCAATCCTGCCAGACTCCATTCCCAGAGGGACATTGCACTGAAAGTCTGGGGCATAGAGATGGTCAAGGACAGAGTTAGGTATCTCAACCTCATACCCCCGGGACTCTCAAAACACTCCTCCCTTCTCAGGGCAAGTCCTTGCAGGCACTCTCTCATCTTAAAGACCTAATTATATGCTCGCATTTTAAAAACAACTACACCAAGACACAGAGCTTGACAACCCCTCTGGGTCTGCAAGAAACTAAATTGGACCTAAAAGAAATCAGGCTGTGGATAAATAAGAACCATCATACAAATTAAAAATGCAATCTAAAGCACAAGAACTGTTAGTGCTGCAGGCTACAGATGCTCACAGATGCCAGATGTACCATTACTGAAATACAGGTATATGTGTGATAGACTTGTGGCAATTTGGGTGGGCTGATACATCGTGGGAAGCCTGCTTTATTAATAAACACCCAGAAGGCACTTCTGCTTCTTTCTTTCTTTCACTCCAGTGTCTAATGAGTTCTAGCACAGAAGACAGACATTACAAAGCAATAAATACCTGTCTTTGGGAGACCTCTCTCTAAACACATGCATGTCACTCTACATTCCCCTGAACTACCTGTCTGGGCAAATGGACCCAGAAGTCACTTACTTTGACCTTATGTCATCAGTTTAGTCACTGTCCTTCCCTTGGACACTATGGACACTTGTCAGTATTTGTATGTGTATGTGTCTGATAAGGACCAGCAATCTTTTCAGGTATCAAACCTATTCTTTAGCTTTGTGACGGCCCTGGCCATTTGGGGGACATGGTGCAATTTGCAGTACTATTTTCTTGTCACTCAGTATGCATGAGCTCTTTGGGGAAATGAACAAACAAGCAAGAAATAAATAAAACCCAGAATACAACCCACCAACTTTCCAGCAGGTCAGGCTGCCGTGTGTATAGGTCAGCGTGTGGTATGCCCTCTGCAGCCACGGCAGGGCTTTGCCAGCTCTAATCAGCCTGCAAGTGTTCCTTTAGTCCTTAAAGTGATCATTTGGGTTTCTTCCACTGAAGCACATGTCCAAGAGGAGCTGATAGGAAGGTGTAGCTTAGGGCAAGAGACTAGAGGTCAAGTTCCATGACCACTGGGGTTGGAGCTACACTTTCAGGGCTTTGCGGAGTGCCTGGCACATCGCGGAAGCTTAAACAGCTGTGCTTATTGGAAGTGTGGAGTGAAAGCCCAACCAGTGGTCCAGTCCAGTGAGAGAAGCTCTACCCAGGGCCAGAGATGTTTCACGTCAAAATTTATATAAAGAGAGGCCACCAACTGGGGCTTGGAGAGGAAGAAAAATGGCCCCAGACTCAAAAAATGTTAGCACAGGGGGAGACTTTATGTAGATATCCTAAGTAACCTCCCTTTTGTTCATAGATGAGAAAACTGAGGCTCGAGATGGTCCCATAACTTTCCCTGGGAATAACTAATTCTTAGTATACATGTTTTTTTTTCTTTAAAGAAAGGAGCACACAGATCGATATTTATTCTGTTTCATTAATCTTTGCCTAACAAGAGGCTACAGCTCCACTCTCTGAACTCAGACGCCGTTTCAAGTTCTGTAGAATTCCCACCAGGCCCCTTGTCTTGGCGAGGTCAGCACACCCTCATGGTTCTGCTGGAAGGACAGACAGACATTCCCAAAGGTCAACTCACTCTCTAGCGGTTCTTGGGGGACCAGGTAGTAACGTGCAGAGAAGCCATCCTTTGCCACTGCCATGTCCGTGTGAAAGGTCAGGGAGAGGATCTCAGTCGACGAACGGAGTTCAGAGGGCGTTTTGGTCCCACAGTACTTGCCAATCAGGGGACCAACTGGATATGCAAGACAAAGAGAAGTCAATAGTAAAGGAAATGTCAACTCCATTTTCAGTATGTTCTCCTTTCCCGCAATGGCAAGTCATTTGATACAGCGTACGCCTGGCATAAAAGAACAACTAAAGATATGTTTTAAGAACAAAGTGTCATATTTTTCTTGCACATTAAAAAGTACTTTCGCTGACCTGGCTTCATTCTGCTCTCACAGCCCCGGGAGATGGGCTGGAAAGGTATTATTATAATGCCTGCTCTACAGAAGAATAAATTGAGGTTTGGAGAGGTCACATGACTTTTCATTGTTCATGCAGCAAGGAAATAACAAAGCTGGGATTCAAACCCAAGTTTTGTGACTAACTCTTCAATCAGGAAATGAAATTGCTTAGCTGTTGAGTCTTCATTACAGGACAAAATCCTTAGAATGGCTACCAAAGGGAAAGGTTGGCTTGCTCACTGATACTGATTATACTCAAGACTTATGCTGGTCTCCTCCTAAGCAGTAAAGGTTCCTGGCTCCTCTCGGTCTTGGGTGATGTACCTTCTTGACATCTATGACTATACTAGTAACAATAAAATTATAGTAATGATAATGATGATGACAGCAGCTCATTTACACAGATAAGACAGATAGGTTAATAACTTGCCAAGGTCACAGAGGGGCTGATAAGCAGACCCAGGATTTAAACCTCATCAGTCTGGCTCTAGAGTCCTATTTGGGCATAAAGGGTGGCCACTGAGTCATTCTATATGGGAATCCTGACAACTTGGAGCAGAGAAGAACATTACCTACAGTTTTTCTTAACCTCCTCCAAGTACCTACTCAGTCTCCTCCTATCCTTCTCCAAACAAATGTCTCCAAGAAAGGAAACTGCCTTTCTGTAATTTCTCTGAAATCATCCATGGTGAAGGATAAGAAGTGAAAAGCATCATGGGTCATACACAAACCCCAAGGAGTTTTGAAGTCTTGGTTCTCTTTTTGACTTTTTACTAAAGCAATTAACAGGCGCAACAGGAGAGGCTGCAGAAACACCTTGTGACAGTGACAGTGACATCACTCACCGTGCGGAATGCCGTCCCAGATGTCCAGCCAATCGTATTTGCAGTCTCCCTCTCCCACCTGCAAGGGGTCATACTCCAGGTCAAAGGTCAGAAATTGCAGGACGATCTCCATCTTGGGTTTGGCCAGGATGGTAAAGGTGCAGTCCAAGTTGTGTGGGTACTTCTCAGGGAACCCGGGAGATTCAATAGTCCCGTTGGGGCTTGTGAAGTTTTTTGAACACTCTTCAGAGCCTATATGGAAAGAGAACCCTAGCATTAAGTGAGTAGAAGAAGATGCCTTTCTTAGCTGTCTCTGTTGCATGGGTTATTTCAATGTTTGGGCCCAAATCCCCCTACTCATGAAGCCTTTGTTTCCACTGGAGTGGCCCTTGAAGCAACATACTCTTCACAGTCATGTTTCAAGCCCTTAAGCCAGACCCTCTTTAACAGAGAAACTAGGGAGGTGAGATGGCTTGCTCTACATATTAGAGTAAGAGCAGTGATTGAAGAATTGGGCAGGAGGGGGTGGTAGAAAGAAGTGTGTGTGCATGTGTGTGTGTGTGTGTGTGTGTGTGTGTGTGTGTGAGAGAGAGAGAGAGGTTGATTCTCTTGAAAAGAAGAACAGAGTCTTCTTTCTCCATTACTCAGCTGCTTGCTCCAGAAATGTAAGTTATTTCAATCCTTAAGGAAGGCTTGCTGATTGCCAGCAGGGCAAACAATGTTACCCCTTATTTATTGCTGACCTCAACACAGCCCCTATTGTACCAGAGCCAACTGAGTGCCCCCTTCTCCCTCCAAGATCCAAGGTGCCTCAGGGGAGGGGCAAAGGGGAGCTCGGGTCTCATTCATGTCAAGACTATATTAAAACGAGCTGCTCTGTAGTGGCCAGACAATTAACAATCGACGTTTTTAGCCGGTGGATCACAGCGGGGCGTTGGGGATGTTAAAGGCCGCTCCAGCCACAAGTTTGGAAAAATGTGGCAGTGTATTGACGTTTGGAAGGCTTCTGGTTCCTTTCTGGTGGGGATGGCCTTGTTTCTCTACTAAGCTCCTGTGTCTGCTTTCTTGGGCCTTAGGAGGCGTCCTTATTAAATGCAGCACACTTTCTGCATCCTGGTGTGGGCAGCAGGGGCTGTAACAGGATTACAGCGCCGCATCTCCTAAGGCCTCTAGGTGGAGTCACCTTAAAAGAGCCCTCGGGTACTTTAATTGGGCCACCATTTGCCAGGAGGGGCCCTGGGGGCCATCCAAGGACAATGCAGCCCAGACTATGGCCAGAGAGTTAGAATAGATTTCATGACGTTCTGATTTTAAAATTAAAAAAGGTAGCAGGATTTATGAGGAGGATAAATAGGCACTCTAAACATGAAGGAAAAACAGAGAAATACTCAATAAACCAGGTGTTTACTGGCAGGAAGTGTCCTCTGGGATCCCAATGAAATATAACTATGCGATGTCAATATGCCGATCTTAGCCCGCAGTGATGTCTTTATCCACGCTCCTGCAGAGGCCCCTCCGCGAGTCTCTTTATTGATGATGGCTTTCTGGAAAGCAGCAAATGTCTGACTTGGAAAAGGTGCCATGCAAATGAGCGGGGGAGGGGACTGCAACTTTTTTTTAGCATCAGGCAGGAAATTTCAATATCCCTACCTACCCATCCATCACCTCCACCCTTCACCCCAGCTCTGTGCTTTGGCAAGGTGGGGACCAGACACCTGGGGCTAGAGCGAACCTTTCCAGGGCTTGCTGGAGGTTCTCTACATGCCACATCTTCAGGTCTGCATTCCATCATTCAGGGCAGGGCAGCCCGATGGGCAGCCAGGGCCTCCCCTAGTTTGTAAACCATAGAGTCCCCAGCTTTGTTTGCCATCGAGCCCTCAGCTCCCAAGGGCCTCCTCAGTGGCCGGAAATGAGGCAGTTTGGCAAAGGCACGCCAGCTGGCAGCTCCTGGGGGGCCGAAAGGAGCTTTGAAAGGTTAGTGTTTATGACTGCTGTGCAGCCTTAAGCAGCCTTCTTCGTGTGGGCCACTTAGCCGGAGGAAATTAACTCTCTATTCACAACTTGCTTCCAGAGCTAGAAAAGGCACCCTGACATTCCCTCTTAGAGTCTGCTCCATTGTCCTCCTGTTCCAAGGCAAGGGGACTCTCCAGCCCCCCTGGGAGTGGGGAATTGATGGAATCTTTCTCTGGTCCCTCTCATCCATGGGGGACAGGAGCTCCACAATGGATGCCTAGTAAGCCCAAGACAGGCCTGGAGAATGTGAGTTTCTAAAGAACCCAGTTTCCAGGGTTCTGAGGCCCTGCATGTGACTGGACATAATTTTTCAATCTGAGATCCTTAAGGCAAAAAAGAAAAAAAAAAAAGTGTACATATCTCTGACATACAGCTATACATGGGTATATCCCCTGGCTTATTTTGAATGAGGTAGACAAACAGTTTGATCCTTTTTACGAAAAAAAAAAAAAAAAAATCCATTATAATGGTGAATTTGTCTGTAATTGCACCACCTCCCTGTTTAAACTGCAGTCAAGGCATCAGGAAGCAGGCAGGGGACTATCAATGTAGAAAGGAGATCTCAGAAATGGGTGAGCGTCCTTGAGACAAAAGTTTAGTCTTGCAGATATCTACCTAATCCCAGATCTTGTCTGTAAAGTGTTAAAAAGACTAAAAGTTAAAAAAAAAAAAAAAAAAGCTCAGCCAACAAATACTCAAGTTCATTCAGTGCTGAGACTGTCCACGGAAGCTGGAGGATTTCGGCTGTAGTGAACGATTCGTACCAAAGGACTCTGGTGTGAAAAATGCCCACTCCATGTTTTTTCACTGTAAATTTTACACCAGCCCTGCAAGGGGAAGGAGAATCTGCACGTATAAAGCTATTTAAAGTATGGTGGGTTTATCTGAAGCTGAGTTTGGCCTGATCACAGATGTGAATACAGTTCTTCAATTCTGGCAGTGGTGGGTAGGGGTCCTCCAGGTTTTCTCTGTCTGTGAATGATCCCAGAAATTTCAGTCCCCAAAGTGTCACTGAGCACCAGGAAAGAAAACTTGCTCTTGAACTTTGATCCAAGGAGCATCAGAAAACCAACAAACTAAACAACCGCACATTTTCCAGTGATTCAGTCTCCAACATTACATTTGAAGTTATTTTAAAATTCCTTTCTCTGTTCTGCTCATGATTTGGTGATTTGAGAGCCTTTAAGTTTGTGAGTTGTTTTGACTTACCCTTTTATATGGGGGTAGTCTGGTAACATATAGACTCTTTTATAAACCACTTCATTCAGGGCAGACATGAACTTCCCACTCCAGAGACATGTCCCCCGTCTGTACCCAAGTTGTGGGTTTACGTCTGTCAGTAATTTTGCAGCAGAGTCTTGCCAAAGCAATGTGCTGTCGAAGGCTTCCAGAGCCCGCTGTATGGTTATTTGCGTATCTGTGTTTACGGTTCCCCTTTCTTTCTCTATGAATCTGACCAGCAAACATAGCTGTGTTTGTTTGGATTTCATTAGGCTGTTCATGCATTTCTTTCATGTGCTGCAGATGATGCAAATGGTGTATTTTCTCTCAAGACTCCAACAGTGGGGGCAGGACATGGCACCTGGAAGAATGTTGAGTTTTGCATCCCCACACACGTATGCTCTTTGGAATGGCAGGTTAGCGTAGCCCTGAGGAAACCACTGGGCTCTCACCTTCTTTCTTATACTCCCTGGAAGTGGCTGCTGTTGGTGGGAGATGCCTCCCGCTGCAGTAACCTCCTCCTTCCTTGTACAGATGATGCCAGTCCTTCAGGCAGGCCGCCCCATTTCTCCACACCCAGACCACCTCTCCTGGCTGGCACTATCGTTTCCAGGAAGTCCACAGCCTTGCTGCCTCATTCGAAATCCTACTTCAGCCTGTCCTCAAAACAGCAATGCCGAGTTACAGTACCCTCTTGGGTGTTTCATCTTTTAACATCATCCCTTCTATCTATCATCTGCGTGGTGGAGAGAATTAACATTCACTTTGTGGCTTTCTGGAGAATGTGGCAGCCTCCTTGTGAAATACAACAGAGATGGGTTCGAGTGGTCCTGCCCATCTTGTCTGACTTCCCGCGGCCGGCTCCCTGGAAGACCTTGCTCGGAGCTGTTTTCCTTTCACGGTCAGCGAGGTGGAGCTGCGTGACAGGTTTAGCACCAGGGACTTTGCTATCTAATAGACTTCCCAGATTCTCCGCTTGCCACACCTGATGGAGCCCTCGTTTTCATAACCATAGCATCAGTCACACCTTTACTTAGTGCTTACTCATTGTGCCTCATATTATAGTTTTTCCTTCAATTTGCATATCTAGTTGCATATAATCATCCAACAGCATCTACTGTGCATCCGTCCTGTGCTGAAGGTTTACACATCTGTCTGGCTCACGAGAAGAGGGCAAACAGTCTTTTATTCCTTTCCTCCTCTCGCTCGCCGCTGCTCCCCGGCAGCAAGTGGTACACTGAGCATTTTATCCGAGATCTGATTCTCACACAGGACTCCAGAGAATGTTGATCAAGCTCTTCAGGAGCCTCCCCCCAGCCCCCAGCCACTGGACACGGATTGTCAGTCCCTGTGACCTCATGGAGCCGAGAGCCAGATGACTCACAGCAGATGGACCTTGTTGGGAGAGTAGGCTCCCACTCTGGCTTGACACAGTTCCCCTGGCCCCGCCCCTTCATCGGACTCTACGCTCTTGTTCTCAGGCAGACAAATCCGACAAATATTTAGACAGAGTGGATATAAAAAGTGCTTTCAGCAGCTACCACTTCCTTTCGAGAACTGTTTAGCGAAAAGGAAAATATATATGAATAGCTCCCCTCACACTGAACTCAACAGGCGCCGGACTTGGGCCTCTCGATGACAAGGCCTCCCCTTTCACCAGGCTCCAACCACAAGTTGCCAAACTCAGGCTGGAGAGGAGAACACACTCGATAGATAGGGCGGGAGCCTCTTGGGTAGAAGAGCGGGCTGAGGGAAAAGGGAGAGTGGGAGAATAAGCTTCACTTGGTCTCAAGAAAATGGGCTCACATATCGGAGGGAAGGGCACATGCATGGAGTGCTTAAGTGTAGGTGCTGAGCCAGTGTCCTGTGGGTGGAAGTTGGCTCTACCCGGTTACGGGAATAAGCACTAGCCCGTATTCTCAGGGCCCGAGGTAATCGAAGGGGGAGCTAAGGGAAAGCAAGCAGTCAACTCGACGTGAAGTGTTCTCCGCCTCTTTTCCTCCTATCTTTTTCATTGCTTTTCAGGGAGGTCAGCTTCACTGGCATGTAGCAAGTGGGCCATTGACATTCAGGGGTAGAAGTGGTAAAATGGATCAGCAAGGGGGAATTTCTAGGAGGCATATCAAGCTACTGCATGACCCCAGTGGGAGGGGGCAGGTCATGGTGAAATCTTCAGAGACTCCAAACACTAAAAAGATTATGTCCTCCTGCTCCACGTAATTCTAAATAAAGGCCACATTAAACCATGAAGTAGTTAGCAGGACATTCAACCAAGTTTTGCTTTTTCCCATGAAGATTATTGTGATTTTTAAAAAACTCACAAAAAATCAGACTCTTTTCAAAAGTGGTTTTCTATTTAATTGGTGACCCTACGCTTTCGGTGCCACAAACAATGCTTGTCGGCTTGTCAGGCAGCACCCAGCACTAACCCTGCAACGTGCCCCCTCAAGTTGGGTGATAACTTCAATTGTCTTTTCATCTTGGGCTGTTTCCAAGTTCACCTTGAATCTCTCCTCCCTCCATTAACTTGTCTATGAGCACACAATCATTACACAGCTCCCATACACTGTCCCCCATGGCCACACACAGATGGCAGTGTCCCATCTTCTCTTAGATGCCCCACTCCTGGCTTTCTACCCACGACCACACTGACCTGTCTTGAAGATCTCGTAGCGCAGGGAGAAGCCTGCACCCTGCCGGGCGTAGTCGGAGGTGAACTTGATGTAGAGAACGGAGCCCGAGGAGATGATGGTGGGTGGAGCGATGTTCCCACAGTGCTTTCCCAGGAGGTCTGCAGATTCGCTGTCTCCGTCTCGAATCTCAATGAAGTCATACCTAGGTGAAGATGACACCAAGGGGCACATCTGAGAAAAGCTCACTTTAAGCAGATGAAAAGGACCCTTCATCTTTCTCCAGCTCATGGGCTCACCATCCATTTCTAGACACACAGGTATTTCAGATTGCTACACCAAAGCCACTTATGTTTGCTTGCAGACTGTCCAACACAGATATAGGAAGTTTCATTGGTTTATTAAAGCCACAGAAAGAACCCATGGCTAGATTTTTAAGGCCTTATCTTTTGCCTACATAAGAGCAGTAGCATCATCATACTATCAACTATCTCAAAAAAGGCAAACCCCAAAACCCCCAAGACAATTTCTTTGTTCCTTCCATAGCACCATTTTTATTTCCATTATGATCTCTCTGAATGTTGGTCTTTTCTCCTTAGCTCTGTATCACTGCAAGATGCTTTTACCCATTTGAGCATCCATTTCTTTATCTATAAAACGAGGATAAAAATACCCACTTCAGAGGGTTGGGCTAGAGATGGAATGAAAAAAACATAGGTAAGGTGCTGGGAATCAAGCTAGGCACACTGGGGATGTTTCGGAGATATTTTTATTTTCCTGCTCCCTCCCCCATATTCCAGTTTTCTCCTGGGTCATCCCCTCTTCTCTTGTTTTTAATTATTAATGACAAAGACTCCCCACACATGGCCACCTCCCTCCCTGAGATGACTCTGCGAAGTTCACATCAGCGATGTCTCGTCAACAACACATTTTAAAAGGGAATCAGCATTGTATTAGATAAGGCAATAAAAACCTTTCTCCCAATGCAGGGGGTGAGTCCCCAGAGACCAGCATCTCTGAGCACATCACTTCTAGGCTCAGCAAGAGGTGGAGCAGCCACCTCCCTACACCACCAAGGCCTGAGCTCATTTCAAACAGAATCAAACCGGCCCCTGGGTGGGGAAAGACACCTCAAAGACATCCGTGCCTTAGCTCGTGGGGTGACATCATTTTACCTGTACAGACACACATGTTCGGCCTCGCTATGTGCTCTGCCAGTCTGCACGGTGCCCTGCCTGCACTCCTTCCCTGGGCTCCCAGCTGCTCAGGTGGGAAATTTCCACCTAGCTCTCTTCCAATTGCTAGTCGCTATACCATTATTTACTGAAAACTACCCATCTCCCTATCGTTGTGTATTTATTTTGCATCAACCTGTTAAAACAACATGGAAGAAATCTCTTTTTTTGTTGTTGTTAAAAAGAGGCTCTGGAAAGGCTACCCATCCTGGGACATGCCTACCACACCCACAGGGTCTGAGGGGCTGGATGCCGGCAGAAGTGGCTTGTTTGGGTCAGAGTGGCTGGGGGCCTCACTCCAGCCCCCGGGAGCTCAGCTGCTTCCAAATAAACAGGCCTGCGAAGGAAGGATAAGGTGTGGACCATGGTTAGTTCACTCTCTGGTCCCAGAGAGCTGGAATCCTACAGTCAAAAGAATCACGGGAGCTGGCAAGAATCTGGGGAGGACAATGGCAGGGTTTCCCCGAAGAGCCCTGGAGAGATGGCCGCAGACTGAGAAAGGCAGTCAGGGGTAGAAAATCTGTGTGGGGCTGTCATTTCAGTGGGGGAGATGGTGCTGACTTTGAACAACATGCTTCCTCACTTCCAAAATAAAAGTGAAAAGACACTTAGCTTGTTCTCAAAGGAAATTCCCCAAACCTTCTGGAAAATCCCTTCTTACTATTTCTATACGGAGGCAGGACTGCTGCCCAGTCACTCCCAGCTGAGTAATGGTGATGTCCCTCCACAGTGTGCACAGCGCTGGGGAAGCCACATGGATGCCTTAAGCAGATACTACCTGGTTCACCTGGATTATCAAAGGCATGGCCCACCTGTCCTAAGCAAGAGGCCCCGCCCCCCTCCATCCCAGAAGTGACACAACTCAGTTTGGACCCCAGCTCAGCCTTATTAACTAGGTGCCCTCAGGCAAATTGCTTAACCCTTCGGTGCCTCAGAAATGGGGAAAATACAAGTAAAAGAGGGGTAGCTGAACTTTACTCCTAGAGGTGTTGTGAGGCTTAAACACTGACATAATCTATATATAGTGTCAGTGCACAGCCTGGCAGTTAGTGTGCGCTTAACAAGTGTTAACCGTGACCCACTGTCCTCACACCCATGTCAGAGGGGAAGAGGCTGAGCCCGGAGCAGAGGTGCCTTCCCTGAGAGACAGAGCGAGTAAGGAGAGCTGCCGTGTAAGCAGGAATGCACATCTGTTCAAACATTTTGGAGGGCATCTTGGCAAAAAGGTGAAAAAAAGTTAATATGTACATACCCTTTACTCCAGCAATCCCACTGCTAGAAATTTTTCCTAAGAAAATAATCAGACAACTGTGCAACCTACAAGAAGCACATAAAGAGTGAAAAATGCTTTGTTTATAAGCAGCACCATGTCCGAATGCCCGACGACAGAGGACAGGTAAATTAATTTCCATGTTTCGATAAAATGGGATATTCTGCTGCCACCATAAATCGTGCTGGAGGCACATATTGTTTTTACGGAAAAAGGGTTCACAAGATATTGTTAAGTTGAAAAAAGTAGATATTTTTAAGAGTATGTTTCAAAAACGTGTGTGTGTGTGTATTTTCTCACATACACATACGGAATAAAGTCTAAAAGCGTACTATAATATTAACAATGGGAGAGATATGCGTGGTGGGATAATTGGTAACTTTTGCTTTCTTCTCTGTTCTCTTCTATTATCTATATTGTTTACAATAAGCCTACATTTCTTTAATAAGCCGCAAATATATAAAACTGCTTTCATTAAGAGTTCTTTCAAAGCCGAAAAACTGGGAAAAACAACCCGGCTTTCCTGGCTTAGCAGGTGAAAACACGAATATCAGCGTCACCACCCCCACCACCATCATCCTCATCCATCTCACAGACTGGCGGTGAGGACCCAGGGAGACACCTGGGGGCACCTGGGGTGGTGCCAGCCACAGGGCCTAGCTCAACGGGCACTTAAAAATAAAGATCCCAGATAGCTCCAGTCTTTGTGGTGCCAAGTTCTCTAGGAAGGACAAAGAGAGGCCCTGCCATCCCACTGGCTGCTTCATCGGAGGTGGGAGGGTGTCACCTGGGTTTGCCTGATGACCCATGGAGCACCTGAAGGGATTAGCAGCATCAGCCCAGGGGGCAGGGCTGCCCAACAGATTGCCGCAGCTAGGGGCTGGCCTCAGTTTCCTCAATGGACACCCGGCCCCACACCCTTCTGTGTAATGCTGGCAGCTACAAATACTTCATTGCATGTCCACATACACACAGAGTGAAGAGAGGCACTTTTGAAAAACCTTTTCATATAAATCATTATTATAAATTTTCTCTCCGAGCTTGTTATTTAAAGGACCCCTCCTGTGAATACTTTTGTAAAGCAAATAATCAGCCCTTACTTGTACTTCTTAGAAAAGCTGGTCTTTCCTATCAGGTTTGCTTTCAGGGGAAAACTACCTAGAGTTTTAGTTTGGTGGTAAGATCCCCATTCCCGCCAGGGTCTGAGGACAAGCCCCAGTTACCCACAGGGCCGCTGGCTGGGCTTTTTGTAGACAAGGCACACTCCAAATGACGTGCTGACTTCACAGAGAATGTCTCATTTACCTCCTGTGTGGCTGACTCATCGGGGGAAATTTTTATTAGGGGTTTGCCACAGCTGGAGTAAACCTCAGAAATTTCAGTGTTGTCGTGTTCATTTGGGAAAGCTCACAGAAGCCCGGGCAGTTTGCGGCCTTGGAGTACATACACCTCTGCGTCTGCACCTAAGACCCACCGTTTGCTTGGTGAGGCAATCTGGGGCACAAACTCAGGGCTCACCCCCTCCCCCAGCAGTCCAGTAGGATAACCTGAAAAGCCATTCTTTTTGGAATACCATCATTCATTTTCTGGAAGGACACACAGACCAGCTAATGGACACAGAAATTACCGTGTTCACATTTCATTATTCACAGTCCCGGTCAAGTGAAAAAATGCCTTTCAAAGCTTTAACGCTACCTTTTAGCATTTTATTTATTTACTCTGTTAGGCTGAAGTAGCCAGACCTCTCTACTGCTTGCTCTTTTGTGTGTGTGTGTGTCTCTAAAATGGTTCCCCAGGTGCCTTTTTACTTTTCTCCTCACAGGTTCTGACACCTACAGGTTGAACATTTGTCCAGAGGACGCTGCCTGTTCTTTCTTTCTGGACTTCAAAGTCTTAGTTTCTCTCCCGAAACCCACATCTGGGTTTCGGGGCGTGGGAATCTTGGCAGTGGAATTAATTTTCAGAGTCCACGGGAGAGATATGGGAAAGCAACAGTCTCATCGCCTCCTCTCATCATTAGGCTAGCATGAGAAGAGGCTTTCTGCTCTCCCTGACTGGACCCACAGCGACACTTCGCAGCAGGAAAGGCTGGCTGACCGAGCCCGTGCAGAAAGACTCGCCGTGCGGACCCTGCTCTCAGGGCAGGACAATGTCGCCCCTTCCAGAGTCTACCTTTGTGAGGGCATTCCCGTATCACAGGTGAGCGCTCGGGGGCTCTGCGGAACAACACTGTGCCCATCCTCTGGGATTTCGGTCCACACATCAGAACACCTATACCCACCCGAGTCCTGAAGCCATAACATTTTATAACCAGGTGATGTCTCCTTTCATGTCATTTGTATCATGAAACATTTACGACATCACATTTGGTTCCATGACATGCTTTGTCCAGCCTCTGGGCCTTTGCACGTGCTCTTCCCTCTGCCTACAATACCGTGAGCTTTTTCTATTGGCTGGGACGTTCTCATTCTTCTAAGTGCAAATGTTACCTCTGCAGAGAAATCTGCCCTGACCACCCTATTTCAGATGCCATGTCCTTATTCTCCGCCCCCGCCCCCCCCACCTTATTGCCTTTATACTGTTATCACCATCTGCGAAGGTCTCATCAATACACTTACTCCTTTGTTTAGAATCTGTGTCCTGCACTGGATAGTCGGCACCGGGAGGGCAAGGGCCTTGCCTTTTCACGGCTGGGTTTGTAATACTTGTTTGGCACAGCACGCATAGGAGGACTCACTAGCTTACTCTTGAGTGAGTAAATGAACGAGGGACTCACGGCTGGAGCTACCTGTGAACTCTGTGATGGCACTTCCCGAGGAATTTAGTATGTTTGGTCCGTTTCACACTGTTCGCCCATGTGTTCCCACATACTCACTGAGCTGTTCTGGTTGTATCTGGAAACCCACATGCTGCCTTGCACCTCAAAAACACGCAACAGAACATTTTGAGTGAAAGAAACATCTCAAATCATGCTGACAGCATTTTCACTATTAGCGGCAAACAAATCAACTCTAATTAAAATGCTGTCATAGTGATCTGAGATTTTTCTCACTCGTTCAAAGTTCCATATTTCATGAGTAGATTATCCAGGTCAGAGAATTTATCACCTCCTGGAGTGCCTTTCTTCCAGGAAGCTCAAAGATATCCACAAACACTATCTTATTAATCCTTACATTAAAACCTGCAGGGAAAATAGGAGGAAAAAACCCATCATTTACATCTTCCCAAAGAAGAAGCTGCCAGAGACAAAAAGAGGTTGCCTGGGGCAGGTCTGCACAATGCTGAAGTCTCTGGTCACTTCAGGTCCAAAGTCAGGTCGCCTGCTTCTCAGGGTCAGTAGGGACATTCGGCTTTGAGGGAGCAATCAGCTTGCTATCAGGTGGGGGTTATTTAAGAAGCAAATTTCATTTCCTTGAGTTTTCTCCCTTTCACTGCTACCACCCATTTGATAAGAAGCTGGTGTTTTGATGGGATGAACTCCCATTTACTGAGCACTTACTATGCATTAGGCCCTCAGTTTAGATACTATTTCATTCAACCCTCATTTAGTGCACACCGTGTCCTGTGCCAATTACCATCCATTTGCAGATGCTGATACTGAGGCTCAGAGAGGTTAAGTGGCCTGACCAAAGTCACATGACGAGAAACGGTCAGAAGCAGGCTTTGAACCCAGGTGGTCTCACTCCAGGGCACACAGACCTCGCCTGTGTCCCTTCGCCTCGTTGTTCAAGGAATATCTGAGAGCAGAGGGTGTGCCAGATTGCTGAAGCACAAGAGTATTAGAAGGTACCAGAAGTAAAGAAACTGCTTGGTCTTTTTATTTAGCTGTTTTGTTTAAACAAAGTCCTCTAGGCTTTGTTTAAACAAATCGCCAATAGAGGCAGTGAGCAGATTTGGAATGCATGGTTTCAAGACTCACCCAGTAGAAATCTAGCATGTAAGCGTTCAGATGGGATAACATACTAATTTTTGTAAGTGAAGTATTTTTACATGCATATACACACCCATATGGGAACATATGGCCGATTGACTGAGAAAATAGTATCCTGTGTATTTATAAGCTCTTAAACTATGATCTAGAGCACGCAGTCTTGAGCCCATGGATTTTCAGTAGGGTCCACAGGTGAGATTCAGTAGGTTGGGGACCTCTATGATCACGTGCAGAAATGTTGTGTGTTTGTGTGTAGAAAAGGGGCCTGTGACAAAAACAAGTCTTAAATTATCCTTAAGCAGAAACATATCTGTCTATAAGGGTGTGCGTGCCCTGGGAAGTGAAGTACGTGGGCTTTGCAGACCCATCCAGTTGCTGGCTCTCCCTGATGGTATGACTGTGGGCAATGTGTTATCTTCCGAGCCTCAGTTTCTTCATTTATAAAACGGAAGCGTTTATAATAATAAACAGAAGCGATAATAGTCCCCACCTTGTAGGACTGGTGGAAGGATTGCAAAGAGATGTACAGGCCCAGCCTAATGCTGGATGCCTTAGAACATGCCTGGGAGACACTGGCTGTTTTTATCATCACCTGTGCTCTACAAAGCAGGATGGTAGACTCGGGGGAGAGGAGCGTCACACCCACATGATGCTTTGGAAACCAAACACGTGACAAGGAAATGAAAAATCATAGAGTTAGAGAATCTCATTAATGCCCTAGAACTTGGGTGCTGGGGGGTGGGTGGTTTCTAAAAATCCTCCTCCTGTACAAATCCATCAACAGTGGTGCTTCAGTCACTTGAGTTTTTGAAATTTCATTTCAATTCATTCTCATATTTCTGAGCCTAGGCTCTGGAACCAGCCTGCCAGGTTGGGTTCAGACCCACCCGTCCCCCCACTGGCCAGGTCCTGAACAGCAAGGTACGCAACTTCAATTAGCGAGTTAATGCTATAGTATGCAACTCCATTTGGTGAGTTAATGCACATGGGCGGCTCAGCACAGTGCCTGGTACATATCGGTGCTTAATAAGTAGGTGTCGGTTGTGACTGCTCCTGCTGCTGCTATTCTTATTTTTTAGTTATCTAACGTATTATTATCATTTGTTCTCTTACTTCCAGGACCCACACAGTGCCAAGACTCTCCATTTGTTTGTGTATTTGCCCTGGTGTCAGTTGTTTTTTAAATAGTGGCCACTTGCAGTTCCCTTTTCTTCCTTCATTTCTTCCCACCCCAAGTCTCTGATATTTTGAGCTTATTCACAATCCCCTCCCAGCCAGGGTCACCGTGGCTCTGGAGAAGGGAGGAAATCTGACCACCCGGCAAAGGAAGGATACGAAGAGAATAACCCAAAACAAACTGTACAGATTATTCCCAAAAACCGTGGAGGCAAGACTCTGGAAACGACAAATACCATCTATTTATAATTGCTGGTTGTTTTTCCGCAGGAGCCCAGGGATGATGGAGAGAGCCCCGCCGATCTCATTGTTCCTGACCGAGCAGGCTGCCAAGAACACCTCCCAGCGTGAGGAAGGAGGCCTCTCCAGACAGGGTGTCTGATAAGTGTCACTGCCGATGAACTTTCAGAGAATTGAGGGCACACAACAAAGCCTCCACCACCTCTCCCCTGACCCTCTGGCCGAGCACCCCTCCCCCACAGCCCTGGCTCCCCAGCACTGCGCATTCCTGAGGCTGCATGGCCACAGACCTGCTCAGTTCCTGGAGGCCAGCTTGGATGGGATGTGTTTGCTTACATAAGAAATGATTCCCTAGGCAAACGGTGCTGATGGGAAGTTTAAGGCTTTGGGGTAGGCTGTGTTCAGGTGACAGTCGGGCCTTTCTTCTGTCTGCTGCACTCGTCTATAGCAGCCTCACCCTCTGTGGTTAGTCGCTCATTTTCCAATGGCACCAGAGCCCGCAGTGTATGCCCGCTCACCAGCAGGCTGGCTCTTGGACCTGACGGTGAACCCCAGCAGGGCCAGAGCCTCCCTACCTTGTCCTAGCTAGCCTGGGCAAGTCAGACGCACGTGCCTTGGTTTGCCTCACCTCATAAATGGGAACAGGGGTCATGGCTCTGCACCTCTTGGGGCTGACCGGAAAGGGACAGAAAGTGACTGTTTCCCACTGAGGGAAATCAGAGCACTTCACCCCGGGCCTGGGTGCTGAGAACATCCTTGCACTTGGCCAGGTGGAGTGTTCCCTCTGGGCCAGGTGTTCACTAACCCTGGCTCCCAGAAGGTCTAATTGTGAGTGAATTGGGACCTGCCCATCTGTCCAAAAAGTGGGAGCCTGCTGGGAGTGAGGTATGCTGGCCACAGGGGAATTAGTCGTGGCCTTGGAAAAGTCCTTCGTGGTTTTCCAGGAATTCAGGCTCCCAATCATTTTTCTACCCCCTTTTTGCTGGCATCCAGGCTCTATAACAAAACTTGGAAAATATGAAACCTGTCTGAAAGACGTGCCACGTGGAAAGCTAAGCAGGGGATAGTTGGGGAGTAGGTGGCAGGTGTGCTGGGCCTGTCCTGGTATTTCTTGCTCTCAAAGCTTCAGGTTACAGAGCTCAGAGCCTCTCCTGGCTCCAGGGGCCACGTCGTCATTGTTGTGCGGAAAGCCCCAAGCACTGCGGTGTGGGAATGAGGCCTGCACTACTGTCCGAGCAGGAAGGGGCTGCTGCCACGCCAGGGTGGAGATTCTGAATACAGCACTCAGCCAGTCAGCTGGAACTTCTTCCGCCTCTGAAACAGCAACTTGCTAAGTGTGACTTCTTTGGTGACTGCGTTCTGCAGGCACTGTGTCTGTGCTCGGAGGAAGTGCAGTCCCGGCCACGCTAAAATGGTGTGTGTTTAAAGCGCTCCGCTCTGCGAAGTAAAGAACTGGCAGGCGTCTGTTATGGGTGGAAGCCACAGATGTTCTGGAATGTTGGGGGATCTTGGCTGGGGGCTCTATAAGACCAGAAGGAAATATGTCTAGAAAGGACACCAGCTTCTCCAAGAAAGGGAACCAGATTGCAGGAAGTCTCCTCGAAGGATGGGAACAGTGTGAGTCAAACCTCGAAGGACACAGCCCTGTGTGCTGTCTGTTTTTTGCACAGAACTGCTGGCCGGCCGCCGGAGGAGAAGGGCCCTGGTAGACAGTAGAGACCTCCCCAGGAGCCCCAGAAGAGGAGTCAGTACCAGCACTTAACCCAGCAGCCTGCCATGGGGCTTGGCCTTCATCCTGTATCTCCTTGGACCTCAGTTTCTCAGCAGATAAGACCAAAAAAATAATACTGCTTTACCCTCCTACCACTCTCAAAGGGATGCCACACAGACAAATCACTTTGAACTTTTAGATGAAAGGTGCTCTATAAACCTGAGGTCTCATCAACTGTAATTGTTACGGTAATTATTTTAATGATAATAATGATGATAATGGGGGAAGGGGGTGGGCGGGTGGGGTCGAGCCCTCCTGCCTTGAGACAAAGAAAAGCTCTTCCATTAAAACCTGCATCAGGATTCCTTCGGCTTCCAGCACTCAACCACCCCTTTCAAACCGTCGATTCCTAGGCTGAAATATTATTTACTTTCCTCCCCCAATAAAACAATGATTTGTTCTACTGTTTCCCTCTTGCTCACTCTCTGGTGTGTCTGGCTGTGCCCTGACAGCCCAGCCATGGACTGTTTACATGTCTCGATCACCCTCCAAGACTCTGGTTCAGCTCCACTGACACCCAAGGCAGCAGAATTCTCTCTGTGTGAGGAATCAATTACTTGCGCTGACACTCTATTACTAGCCCTCACATCTTCGGATTCCTGATGGAGGGTGAGGTGGTGGGGGGATGGCAGGGGATGTGAAGAGGATGGTGAGGGGGGCTGGAGGAGACCAGGGGAGTGGGAGGTGGGTGACAGGGAGGCAGACGGAGACTGCCAACAGAGTCAGTATAAAGACAGAAAGCTCTCTCTCTCCTTGACTGCCCTGCTGGCATCCGGGGGTGACCACACGGCAGGAAGAGGCAAAGAAAAGGAAGGAAAAAAGAGAAAAGGCAAAGACTTGTCAAGAATAGCTAAGGAAATCAGACAGTCCCCAACTCCCTGGGCATTGGGACAGCAGACGACAGCTCTAGGTACATGAGCACAGGTGTACAAAGGCAGCTTTGGGTGGCGGGCTTCACATCCCAGGCCTATCATCACTACCTGTGCTACTGCCCAGGGCCTCGGTAGCCCCATCTGTTAAATGGGAATACCGGTAGTATCAGACCCATAGGTGTGATGTTGGAGTAAAACATGGAACGTTCTCGGCGTAGTGGCGTCTGACACCTGCTGAGGGAACGGTAAATATTTGCTGTCATGGCCTGGCAGTCCCTCCCCCTCCTACAAACACCCAGTGAGGGAGAGCAGGAAAGTACATGCAGATGCTGAGACGGTTGGCCACAAAGCTAGCAAAAACCAAAAAAAAAATCATGTGGATTTTCCTTTATCATGCTTTGCTGCCCTCTCAAACCTAAGTCCAATTCACATTTCTTCCTTTCTTTCAAATTTTATTTTGTCGCAGCCAACATTTTTCAGGGATTTTTCTCCATCTTCTCTGCAATCAGCGTAGATGAGCTGCGAGGCACCATGTCCCCTAATGAAGGACAATTATGAAAGCTCTTTTCTAGAAGGAAAGACAAGGGCAGCTGATGTATTTTTTCCCCTAAGATGATTTATCCAGGCAGAAGCAGAAGGATGGAATTAAATTATCTGTTGAGTTTCTCTTAATCCAAAGGTTTCAAGCCCCCTTGCCACTAAAAAGGACAAAACAAAAGAGAATATATATATTCTCCCCCTCCACTTCCCTGGAGGACTCACGATTACAGGAAAACACACAAATTCCTTTTTTAGAAAAATCCAATGTCTTTACTGGGTCAATTTCCTTTTCCTCTTTATTCCCTCCACACCCAGGGCTCCCACTGAATTTCTGAAGACACTCTCACCCAGTGTAATTAGATGGGAGAATTACATGGAGTTACATGGGGTGAGATGCAGGCCTTCTGGGACCGCTGGGTTCAGAGAAGGTGCCCGGGCTGTGAGGCAGAACAAGTGGGATTGTGTATTAGAAAATCTCAAGTGATTTTTCTCAATCAGAAGACAAAGTGCACTGTTAAGAAGGACGTCCGCACCGAAGCTTGCATTTGGAGGATTGTGATTGCAACATCGCCCGTTTAAAAACAAATGGCCAAAAATAACAGTTGTCCCAACTGCTCTTTAACCTTGGTAGGAGGAGGAGAATAATTTTGTGGTGTTTTTCCTCACTTCTTCAGTGAGCTAAGTTGCTGGGTGGAGTCCTTGGTCAAGGCTGGTGAGTGTAGGGTCAGCTGCCAGCTGAGCCTGAGTCAGCAGGACTGTTCCCCTTTATTGCACCACATACCTGGAGGGGGATCTGTTTCTGTTATTAGTGGTGTTGATGCAATACAAAAAAGCATTGCTGCTTATGGTTCCTTGGGGGAATCAGAATATTTCTGTGGTTGGGCGGGCAGTAATTCTGGCTAACGTTGTGAGTAACCTGGGGGTCTCTCCCAAGTGCAAGATGTCCTCCTGAACCACAGAGAACTCTCACTTCTGCTTTGATTTCTAGAGACTCAGGCAGATACCTCCAGTTGGACGATGTGGCCTCCCGCCATCTATTCACAGGAAAGAGACATGTGTTCAGAGGCAGCCCTGTGTAGGAGTAAACTGACCAGCAGAGCCTAATCCAAAGTGTTGCCAGGAATTTCGCAGGCGACCCCAGTTTCAGGCATTCCATTAGGGTTCTTGTACATAGGGTATGAGACCAGAGACCCTGGCCAGGGAAGGTGGGGGCAGAATGGAGTATCCCTATAACCTCAGTCTTTCCTGCTTCCTGACCACACCCCTTCTCTGAGATGGTAGAAGTTGCCTTGCCAGAAAATAAAATTAAACAGCAACACTCAGGCATCTCTTTTTCAAGAAGAGGTTTGTATCAGCAAGTCACAAGAATGGCCCTTCAATTACTGTGATTCCCGAAGTCATTAAATTCTCTACCCTCCTTGTCTTGACATGCTGCTCTCTGCCCGGACCATCAGCCATACACACTTCTCCTTTGCCTGGTTAACCTCTCAGGATCAGGACAGGCACCACCTCCTCCAGGGAGCCTTCCCTGATCTACCCAGGCTAGGTTGGATTTCAGTGCTGTGTGCTCACAAAACATGTTCACATCATATTCCCAGTTAGAATGCACAGTGTAGGGAGAGGCAGTAGAGCATAAAAGTAAAGAACGCAGTTGGCAAAGTAGAGCATTCCAGCTTTCAAGCCATTCTCTGCCACTTGGGTCAGTTGCTTAACTTCTTTGGGCCCATGTTTCTCCATCTATATACAATGGAAAGAGTAACAATGACTTCACAGGTTTGTTTTTTTTCTTCAAGAATAAAATGAAATGATGTAGAGTGCTTAGGTGATACTCCACATGTGGCAGCTTTATCATCCGTTACTATATGTTTTTACTTGCTCCCTCCTCACAAACTCTAAGTTCCATGAGGGCAAAGAGTACGATTTACTCATCACTGGGTTTCCAATGCTATTAGCATGCTTGGCACGTTGCAGGCTCTTAAAAACTAGTTTTTGGATGAATAAACGGATGGTCGGTCTATTGACACTTTGTGGGTGAGAGACCAAACCACAGAGAGCTTGGAGACGTCCACAGCCTGTGTCTGATCCTCGTGCTGTCATTTTGTCGCCTCACAAGATGGACAAATACAGAAGACAGCTCTGTCAGCCTTGCAGTGTAGGCTCATGTCATGCTGACCTATGTCCTGGCATCTCAAATGTAAAACAGCACTAACACAGTCACCTGCACACACCTGCCCTCGGGATATAGACATGAAATACGGGGTCCATGCCCTTAGAGAATTTACATGCTCAGAACACAAGGTAACCACACATGAGCCAAAGGCAAGGAAGCAAATCAAGGTGATCTGCAATGCTCTGAGTTTGGAGTTAGGGGTCCATCAGAGAGACCTGGAGGGATCCAGGAAACCAAGGGGAAGAAGAAGGGCATGTGCAGCTGGACACTCTGGAGGGGAGGGTGAGGACAGTTGGAGCACTGGGCACTCACAGGGTCTCATGCAGGTTTGGCTGTTTGACTAAAATCGAGAGTGTTGACTGAGCACAGGAAATCAATGTTGGCTGGGTCGGGAGGGGCCAGATTATTGAGGCCTGATCCGTTTCCTCTATTTACTGTAGTCAATTTATCAACTGCTACCTTTCTAAGATATTATCCACTATTTTGGAACAAATAGACACGACTTCTAGAATTTCAAGGGCTCCTATGGCCGTCAGTGAATACAGGAGCAACTTGTCCATCCAGGACACTTGGCTAGAGGCCAAATAGCCCACACCTCTTAATATCCAGAACAGGTGGGTGGGGGAAGGGATGGTTTCAGAAGCAAAGATAATGAGCAGCTCAGCTGATGCCAAGGGCTCCATGCGCGGTTACTCTTAGACTCTGAAGTGAGCTTGGCAGATGCAGCGGGGCAGCTACGCTGGCCCTGGGGGTGTCCTGGGTTGGGGCAAAGCTCTGACCTCTGGACCAAAACTTCCCGACAGGCTAGTGATTTTCAACCTTTTTATCTCGTGGCACACATAAACCAACTACCAAATTTCTGCAGCACACCAGAAAATATATTTTTTGCCTATCTGACAAAAAAAGGGTATAATTTTGATTCGTTCACACCGAACAGCTATTGTTGTGTTGGCTGTTGTCATTTTTTTAATTTGACAATCTAAGGCCAAGAGGTCAGTGCCTCTGACTAAATAGTCAGGTATTGCATGTTTAAAAAATTCTTGTGGCACACCTGGTGTGCTTCTTGCAACGCACCAGTTGAAAATTGCTGCAATAGACAGCAAGACCTCCTGAAGCAAAATCCATACCCATTCTAAAAGAGCGAAAACAGATCAGAAGAAGAAGGCCCCAGGAGACAGGCTACTCATAACAAGACGTAACAGCAAGAGGATTGACTGAAGAAAGTCCCAACCATCCCCATGACCAAACATAAAGATGCTGACATAGTTGCTAATTTATTGTGCGTTGACATTAACAAGGAGTTACTACCATCACCACAGTTTTGTAGATAGGGAAACTGAAGCCTGGGAAGTTCAAAACGTCAACAAAAACTCAACTCTGAATCTACCAGATCCAATGGGATGTATCCCAGCCAGGCTACCCCAAAAGGTGAAGTTTAGAATTAGAAGCCTGAATCACTGAAAAAAAGTCGACTCTCCTTTGTCTTAGAAGACAGGGTAGTGTGGCACATGCTTCAGGAGGCCCTTCAGCACATAAACTTTTTAGGAAGAAGTTTTGGAACTTTAAAGCCCTATGTTTCAGTACCTGGCAATTTCGCCCGGGTGGAGCATTATTCTGTGATGCCCCGCGGTAAACCATACATTGTTGAGCGGAACACACACACAAAGCCATTAGTGTAGACTTCTGTGTGGGTTTTTAGCCTAAGAAACATTCTTTCAAGACTTTTTAATGGTTTTTGTACTTTGTAAAACACGTTTTCAAGATACCCATCTGGAAATGACCAATTCTCTTTTTTTTGATATTTAAAAAAAAATTGTATTTGTTTTCTATTACCATTTATCCCCCTTATCCCTACCCTCACCCCCCTCACTGCAAGGAAATGACCAATTCTTAGAAGGACCCAGGCTCTCTCAATGTTGGTTTCGGGGCAGAACCTCTGGCTTGGGTCAGGATGCCATGTCTGAGTGAGGAGGACTCAGGAATAAGCTGTGTCTCCCATGAGGTGGCTGTTTTTCAAAATGCATAAATTTTAGATGTCAGAAGTGGAAAAATATTTGATTTTGTGTGCATATGCTTCTAAAACCCGTGCGTTCAGCCTATTGGCCAATGACCCAAGTCAAAGGTAGCAAGCAGGGGCCTCTTCCCACCACATGAAATGAGGTGGCTTCTCCCTATTTGCTTAACTGGCCCCGACTCCTGCCCCTTTGTCCCTGTGCCACACCAACCTGTCAAGGCCACAGGGCCCTCTGGTTTCTGCCCACAGCAGGTGACTAGGCTCCAGAGCAGCCTGAGGGTGCTGGGGGTTTGGATTCCTGAGAACGGCCACAGGGCACTGACTCAGGCAGGCTGAGGCTTGTGAGTGAAAGTTTCCAGGCAGCCAGTGCCATTAGGGGAAACGGGCTCGTCTGGGGTTTGTTCAGTGATGGCCTAAACCAGTAATTTTTGACTGGTGTGCCGCAGAATTTTTAAAACATGTGATACCTGACTATTTATTTAGTCAGGGGCACTGACCTCTTTTCCCCAAACCAATCAAAGGCTCAGATTGTCAAATAAAAAAAGTGACAACAGCCAACACCACAATAGCCATCTGGTGTGAATAAATCAAATGATACCTATTTTTTGTCAGATGGCAAAAAATATATTTTTGGGGGTGCTGCAGAATTTTGGTAATTAGTTTATGTGTGCCATGAGTTAAAAAGGTTGACAGTCACTGCTCTAGACCTTTGGTGGCTGATGTCAAGGCACAGAGAGCCAGCTGCACTGGCCAGGACCACCACCTCCCACCAGGGGCCATTCCCAGGTCCTGGGCGAATCTCTGTAGTTAATCCTGCACAGAGAGGAAGAGGGAAAACACGAGGGGCTGGCTGACTGTCTGACTGTCTTACTCATTTCCCTTTTTTGCAGGGGTGTTACTGCTGTGTTCTCTCATCAGAAGGGTGGTCCAGGCCGCTTTCTCTTGGTAAGCATCCACTCCATGGGCTTCGAGAGCCAAATCCAGTTCAAAACATGCACCAGAAATGAAAGGAGAAAGGAGGCTAATTTCCTTTGATAATGAGTGCTTTCCAAACCCAGGAGCTCCCTTGGAAGAGCAGTGAGAGAGGGAAAGAGAGGAGGAACAAGACAGAACTTCCAGGACTTCAATTAGATTAATTGTTCCTTTCACAAGGAAGTGAACAAGGCGGTGGTGGGGAGAAGCCTATTTATTCTGAATGCAAATGGCCAGGGACGAATGTTAAAAATACCTTGCAGAGTGAGAGGTTGGGAGAAGCGGATGTGTCTTTCTAAATACAAAAATTAATCAGGATGAGAGAGAAATGGGGAGTGGAGGGGAAACCGGGGAGGGAGACAGAATGAAGGACGAGGTTAAGTAGCAGAGGCATGACCCCAACAGACCCTTTCTGACGATTTGGCACTGGAAGAGAGAGACCCCAGAAAGATTTTTTTTCTGACCTTCCTGACCTTTCTGGTTCAAGCCAGAAGCATTGAATGGGGGAGTACAAAGAAAAACAGGAAGCTACTTAGAGAAGATGATAAGCCAGAGATAACCTGGCATTGGCCTGCTTCCCCTCCTCTAACCCCGGCATGAAACTACTTTGTCCCTCCTGTGCAAGACCCTTCAGCAATCTGAGTTCTCTGCATCCCTGGAACTCAGTCCTGTAAGGGGAAGGGGTACCCTGCAGCCCCAAACAGGACAGGAGCCCGTTTTCCTGGCCTTTCACACTTCAAAACATGTGTAAAGCCATGATCACTAGCTCCTGAGTTTTTCTTTCTGAAGCCATGCCTTCCCTCTGCCACTATGAATATACATAAGATGACCTCTTAGCAATTTCCCTGGGAGATTTGCTGGCATAAGCATAGCAGAATTTGGCCCTCAGTCGAGAGAGGTGCTTAGTCAAATTTCTCTGAGCTCAGACCCAAGCTCTCTGTGCATTATGCTTCAGTTTGTGCCAACCTTCTGCAGCCATGCCAGAGGCCCCAAGAGCAAAAACACCTTATAAAGAAGCTCTTCTAACAGAAATTCTTGGTAAAGTTCACTGGCAGGGAATGGGCAGCCTTGAGAATCTGTGCAAATGTATTCCAGGGTGTGCGTTTAACTTAGACAAAGAGGAACTGATGAGTTACCCTGTGTCAAGAGATGATTTGCCATTAGAAACTCCGTCTTATGACTCTTTGTCACATGAGGCATCTATCCAGGAAACCCTTAGGTTTTCAACAAAGACTACCCCTTGTTGGGGGAAAACCGTTAGGCGTTATAGGTGAAAACAGAGGATAACAATGACATTGATTCACAGCTTCGCAGTCCAGCACTGGTTACAGGGGGTCCTATCTCCTCTATGAAGTGCTGGCTGGACCTAGGCCTGTGTCCTCTACCTTGCCCACCAGCTGGCCCCTGCATTAATGTTTCCGTACAGCTCAGCCTATTTAGTAACCATAAGGGGGCACTGAACGCCCATCGGAGCAGTGGCACATTGTAGGAGCTCACCTGGAGCAGGACAGGATCGTCTGCACGTTCTTTCCTGCCCAGAAAACTCTCCTTGTTGTTTCAATGACAAAATACTGTAAGACAGAGCCCACTAGATGGTACAAAGCACATTCTCGACGTGACAATACTGCCTGCTCCCTCGCCTTACTGCACAGGGCCCTGAGGGTTGACATGGCATTGCCAAAGCGCTCACGGACATCTGAATGTCCACGTGGTGTCTCCTAAGCCACACACTTCCACAGTGCCAGAGCTGACGTGGTGAGACCAGCTGAATCACCCTGGGTGACGGACTGAAGTGCTCTGGGCTTTGGTTTTTCTCGTTGGCAAAATGGAGGTCGTCGTGACCCCAATTTCCCAGGGCCGTTGTGAGAATTGAATGGATTGATACTTATAAAGCAATTAGAAAAGTGTTTGTTAGATAAATCCAGCTTTGAGACTCTAACCTGCGAAGCATAGATACCAAGAATCAATGCAAATCTTAGATCTACCAGTGGAGACTCAGATTTTTAACTGTCAGGAGAGCAGCTGCCGCTTCCTAAGATAACAGCCTGATCCTCCACAGCTGAATGCAGAGGAAGTCTCCACTTGGGGATTTGGCTACTATTTTATTAAGGAAGCTGGTGGGGTTCCTACATGTGGTAGCAGCAGTGGAAACGGGGAGATCTCCAAGGGGGAGGCAAATCCCACCGTCAAGAGCACGAGTTTTTGTAGTCCACGCCCCCCACTGCTCCCACAGGGAATTCTCCTCACTGCCAGCTTTTGAAGATAGGATGCTATTCTTTACGCAATCCACTCAAGAAGGGTCTTTCCTCGGTATAAGGGACCAACTAGGCCTTTATTTTTCCCTGGAGGAGAATGCCATCTTGGGTGAGACCCAGCACTGTTTAGCAGGACCTGGTGTTGGGGGTGTGGCCATGAGGTGGCCACTGGGGGGGGTGAAGTGGGGTGGGGTCGGGGATGATCCTAGGGGGTGGGTAGGATTATGTCTCATGGATGTGCCGTGGGCAGGGTGGTGCTTACTTGCAATCATGTTTCTCGATTTCAAAGTGAGGGTTGAAATTGAGGACAATCTTCTGGTTGGGTTCCGGGGCATAAACAATCCACTCGCAGTTTTGGTGGGACGGGTAGTCCTGGGGGTAACCAGGGGAGGTGATGTAGCCAGCATCTTTGGAATTCAAACGGCCTCCACAGGGTGAGTCTGAAAGAGAAGGCAAACAACCCAAAGAACTTCAAATATGTTCCAGCATTTTTTTCCCCTCTCCCTGTTTCTCTTCTCTACCAGTGGCTGTCCAGAAAACTAACCTGCTTACTCATTCAGTGCAAGAGATTACCAGCTCATCGACACCCTACTCCAAGACTGAACACACACACACACACACACACACACACACACACGCACACACACACACACTCCCCAAATGAAATATTCCAGAAAAAGGTCATAAATACTCCCAATCATGCTCTGGGATTAGAAAATATAAGAAAGCTACAAACTTCACATGCCTCCCAGCCTGTTCCTGTCTCCTTGCCTTGG
This sequence comes from Anoura caudifer, assembly GCA_004027475.1. NCBI lineage: Eukaryota > Metazoa > Chordata > Mammalia > Chiroptera > Phyllostomidae > Anoura > Anoura caudifer. The sequence continues at coordinate 297,703 of PVKU01000175.1, forward strand.
CCCATCTTCTTCTGCGCCTTGTTCAAACCTCTCATCTCTACCTTTACCTCATAAATCCTTCCCGCTCTGCGGCGTCTCCCCACCCAGCCCGGCCCAACCCAGCCCAGGCAGCCAGAAGTAACGGCTCCGGGAACTGACAAGGGCGGTTTTGTGGTGCCGACCCACAAGCGGGCCTGGTAACAATTACATGTGATGCGGAGGAAGCATTTTCAGCTTTGGGCCAGAACAGGCCCTGGAGGGTGATTTCAGCCTTTTTTTTTTTTTTCCTTTTTAAAGAAAGAAAGAAAAAGCAAAACCCCCAAACACTTAATTCCACATATACCACAAATTTGATTTATTATTTCATTATACACCGAGTGGAAAATCTGCATTGGAGAATCCACTGACTCTGACCTCAGAGTTTCGACAAAGAGGGCTTTGTGCTGAGTGGACGGCTGCGTTTTTTCCATGCTTTCTGCCCACTGTCCCTCCTGCCTGGCCACCACCACCAGAGTGTGCTGCTGCTTTGTCCAGCGGGAACCAGCCCTTGGAAAGGCAGCTGGCTGCAGGGGAGCGGCGCCCCCATCCCCACTCTTCCCAATGGTGCCCAAGTGCCTGGCTGGGGAGACAGCTTCCCGTGTGCCAGGAGGAGAGGGGGCAGTCTTCAAAGGCAGAAAAGGTGGGTGATGACATTTGAAGAATGGCATGTATTTGGGAGTGCAGTTCTTCAATCCCCAGGAGGGGGTCCTGGGAAATGGGGGGGGGGTGCTTAATACCACTGTAGATCAGAGGACAAGAAGACACAAGAGACCTGGAAATATTCAGAAGCCTCTTGGAGAGTTGAGCCCCTCTTACCATCAATCACGATTTAATATCGCCATCTGCATGGAGCAGCATGGGCCCGTGAATTATGTATTAGGGCTCAGCAGCCACCTTACAGGATGGGTCTCTCTCCTGTGTTCACTCTTTGAGGGAAAGGGTCATGCATTTTTTAACTCTACAGGTGCACTTTACTGTTCCCCCTGCCTGTTGGCATTACTGTCTTCCAGAACTCTGCTTTCGATTACGAGGCTGACAGGCTTTAAATGCATAAAAGATGGGCACGCTGCACAGCGGTGGTTGGGACACACACATCCGCACAAGTAGCCTTTCAGGCACCACGCCTCCAAGAGCTCAAACGGTGCCCTGCTGAACTGCCCAGAATCGAATGGCTTCGGGTTCCACTTCCTACTGGGTGGAAAACAAAAGCAGGCCATTTCCTCTGACTGGCAGAGGCATCATCTCCTAATGACCCCATACCCTCCCCAGCCCAGGAGGACAACGGGCCCAGGCCCCCTGCCCAGATGAAGATGAGGCCAACAGTGAGGCCTGGTGCCACCGCTTCCTCTGCGGCCAGCCCCTGCAGGCCTTCCAGGTGCCCACATCACTCGCCTGAGCTGGGCACCTAATGTCTTTCATCAAATCCAACTGTGGCCCTTCAGTCCTGGCTCAGGCCTGTGAACCAGGACCTACTGAGAAGGCAGAGGTGTGGGGCGTAGATCACCAGCTCTGTGACCCAGCTAGCAGGAGAGGAAATTTTCTACTGAACTTTTTTCTACAGAAAGAGGAACTTCGCCTCCTCATTACCGTCGCACCAAGTTTAAGTTTTCAGCAATTAGAGCAGGCACACATGGGCAGCAGGAAAGGCAGGAAACTTCCTCCTAGGAAGGTTTCGTTTCTGATCCACACCAGGAGTCCTCACTTCCCCACCGAAGAAAAAGTTCCAACCATGTACGTCCCTCAGCTGACTGTCGGCCTTTCCTGCTGCTAAAGACTTAGACTCAAATGAAAAGGAGCAAGTGACCCATTTCTTTCTTCTGTCTTTCCTTTATCTGGAGAAAATCAAGGCACTCATTAAAATATTTGAGAACTCATTAAAACATCTGCTTTGCTTGTGTGCAGTTAGCCTTTCCAACATCCAAACATTTATAAGCTCACACTCAGAAACACACACATAGGTACCACACATACACAGGGTACACACAGATATTAGAAATTAACACTTTAGTCCTGTGCACACTTTGACACCCTCTCATAAAATATCACACATCATTTGCACAGACACAGAGCCATCAAGATAAACACTAGAAGTTCCATCTCTGTGTTTCTTGGAGAAAGCCAAATTCTTGAAATACAGCAGTAAAAATTGCGAAGAAAACACACAATCCCTTCTATGCTTACTCTTGATAACTGATCTTTCATTTCCAGGTTTGGGACTCCCCCCATTCCTAAAATACAATCGTGCGCCCTAGAGAAATGCCCTGGGCTTTCTTCTGAGGAGCTATCCCATCCAGCCCTTTGGGGTCTTCACTGGGTTCCAAAAGGAACATGAATGCTCTCTCTGCTCTCTCCGCAAGCCCAGCCCAGGCTAAAGAAGGTTGAACAAGGGCAAACCCCTGAAGGCCAATAGGCATACACGGAAGGGAGGTTGACCAAGTTGCAGTTTGAGCTACTGAGCCTGTTTGGTGAGTTGACAAGGGACTTCTTTCTCCAAACATTTTGTGAACACCTTTCCCTTGTGGCAAATTCACTTCCCAAGGAGGAGCAGGCAAACTCAGACCTGAACTGTTCAGGGAAGTTTTCTCCTACGTCTGAGATGGGCCAGGTCAGGACAGATAAAGACCTCAGAGGCCCAAGGATGGAAGGGTTGAAGGGGCATCTCTGGACAACAGTATGGTGGTTACCAGAGGGGGAGGGAGGGGGTTGGGAAAAGGATGAAGAGGGTAAAGGGCTCAAATACATGGACGCAGGAGACTAGACTTCAGGTGGCGAACACACAACGCGATACGAAAATGATGTATTATAAAACTGTACACCTGAAAATCACATGTTTTTTAACCAGTAGTACCCCAAATTCATTTAATTTCAAAAAGTAATTTGAAACAAAGGGAATATTACATTCTAAAGTCACAAAAGTCTGATCCCTGCCCCCCCGTAATGACTACTTAAGTGTTTGTATTTGATATATAAAATGTTAATTAATTATTTGTTTTTTAGAGAGAGGGGAAAGGAGGGAGAGAGAAGGGACAGAGACACCAATTGGTTGCCTCTCATACCCAACCACCTCCCCCACAGCAACCTGTAACATAGGTTTGTGCCCTGACTGGGAATCAACCCAGCAACCTTTTGCTTTGCTGGACGTAGCCCAACCCACTGAGCCACACCAGCCTGAGCAAAATGTCAGATTATTTCTGACACTTTTCTCCTTCTCTCTGCCTCCACCCCTCCCTCCTTCCCTCTCCCTCCCTCCCTGAGGTGCCCTGCTTTACTGGGGGCCTGGGCACCATCCGATGCGCCTTGGGGTAACCAGGCCCTGTCACTCTCCCACAGAGCCCAGTTTCAGACAATTCACTGGTTCCTAGTAATATCTGATTTTTAGAAAGGATTGAGGAGGAGAAACTCTTTTAAAAAACCTGGTCTGCCTTCTAAGGAAAGTCAACTGGGATTGTTTTATTAGGAACACTGTATGGCCACAACTTGGCAAAAATAGTTAAAAACTGAAGTCTGACTATAGTGAGGACTTTGAAATGATCAGAATCACAACAGGCAGAGACACCAGGCGACACCAGGCGACACCAGGCGACACCAGGCCACAGCTGCTGGCATTCCCACAGTAAAAGAACAATCAGATCACTTGGTTTAGCTGAACTGGAGGAAAAAGTCCTTGGCAAAAACAGGGGACTTTAGGGACGGCTGGATGTGGGATCGCAGAGTCAGGGTGTTGTTGAAGGTGGGTCTGGTTAATGGACCAGGTTGGCAGGAAGGGTTAGGGGCTGACATTAGAAGAAGAGAGATCCAATTCAACGAGTGAACTGAATTAAGTGTGTAATTTTCAAATTCTTTTTAGAAGTGTTTGTTTTTCATTTGAAAAAAAACTCTACCCTGAACTCCAACGTGCAAGGCAGCTAAAAGCGAAGCTCTTCTTAGGTGCTGGGATGGAGGGTGCCCAGAACTGGCGTAGCGCCCACTGAAGTCCCTCCCCTCATCTCCGACGGGCCTTCTCTGTAAGAACATCAGGCCTTCCTGGAGCTGAGTTTGAAACCCACAAAACCAGACACCAGGTCCTGCGTTACTTTAAAATGCCACAGCAAAGAGAGAGTAGGAGGATTCGAATGCATCCATTTCTTACACACACGTGAGGGCACTTGGCGGAGAAAAGTAGTGAGTCACATTTCCATTAAAATAATATACTTTATTTACTTTATAATTTATCCTTTATCCATGGTATAATCCCATCCTGTCCCTATTTCCACAGCATTGTTTTCATTTAATTATTAGTAGCTGAAGCAAAGAAGATTTCTTCTACTAAAAAGAGAAGTTGTCTCTTTGCCACTTTGCCAGTAGGGATTCTTGCACAGAATATGATCGTACCACCAGCAAGCTGTGTGACCTTAGCTAAGTTAGTAAGCTACTCTGAGCCTCTGTGCTCTCATCTATAAAATGTAGAGAGTGAGTCTAAAGGTCAGTTTCAGTTCTAAAATTCAAAATCTGTATAATGAGGTGGGGGATCTTATAACCCACAGATGAAGCAAAACAGTAAAGGTTCTCCACCTTCCTAGACAGCCAGATTATTTATCCAAGGTGTTACACCTGTTTCATCTGCTTTCAGTAAGCCTAAAACAAAACTCCAGGATTCTTCAGAGGAACACGTCTGTCTCGCATTATGGAGAGTTCAAATGTCTCTTTTAATCACAGTAGCTCTACTGACATTTCTCTTCTTAACCGAGTCTGCGGCTGCATATGTATAAATATTATGGATACACAGTTCTGTGTGTGAGTCAACAACCGCAATGCATGAAAAGACCAAAAAGAGTTTCTTAAAATCCCCCCGCCCAAATCATCAAAGTCCTCTGCTTAGAGTTCTAACCAAGTTTTGCTCACTTACCCTGGATAAGCTACGTTTTAAGAATTTTTTTTTTTTTTTTTTTTGTTCTGTGGGCTGAGGCTGGATTTTGTTTTATTCAAAGCGACTTCAGCCTGTCACAAGACAGTCTCATAAAATCTGTATCTTGGCTTAAGCTGGGAAGAAATGAGCCAATCCATCAGCCCAGGAATGCGGCTGTTTGACCACTTCCTAAGGCAACTGGGAAGGGATGCAATCTATTCAATTTATGGGGCCTGGTGGCAGTGAGCGATGCACTCCTGAAGGCACAGCAAATGGAAAGCCTTGTGAACTTTTGCAGTGATAAAGTTCAAAATCTGAATAAAAATATCTCAGGGAGGGCAGAAAGGAGGGGATCTGAGAGGGGGAGAGGAGGCCAGCAGCGGAGCGTGGAGCGAGGAGAACAGGACACGGCAAACCCCCCTCTTCTACAACACCTCTGATGATTCACCGAGGCGAGGGCTGGGTACTGGGTCTGGAAGCAGGGCTTTGGAAAGTCTCTTCCCCTCAATTTGGATTCTGAAAATGAACCTCTGTTTAATCGTTAAAATGTACGTTTGATGTGATTACCTCCCTGACCTCGAATCATGCCACCTGTGGTAACCTTGTTATATGTCATCTTATATCATAAACAAATGCAATTCCAATAGGGCAGCCAATATAATATCATTAGTTTATATTTATGTCCACTCTTTTCCAGCCTTCATTGTAAATGCAATTTTGATGCCATTGATGAGAGATCTGGGATTACAATTCCTGACCATTTCAACAGACATTTGGGGAAGGAAATAGAAGAAGAATAATTTTGAGGTCTCTCCAAAAACCAAAGGAGGAAAAAAATGTAATATAATATTTTTTTTCATTTATTTTGATTAACTGAAGCCTTATGTTGAAACATCAATGGCTCCCCATTGGTTAGTAAATGAAACCTAACCCCCCTGGCCTAGCAATTTGGGCCTTGCATTTAGCTCAAGCTACTATTTCCAACCTTATTTGCAATTATTTCCCCCCATACATTCTAAGCTGCAGCTTCTGAGTGTTGCCTCAAACAAATCCAGGGCCAACTCTCTCTGCACCCCCCTTCCCCTTACCGTGGTATGTATGCCCTTCCCAGCTCTAAATCCATCTCTTCTCTCAATCTGGGCCCAGATGCTACCTCATCACCCACACCAAGGGTACCCTTCCCCTCTCCCTACCTCAAACTTGGGAGACTGAAGCTCTTCCATACATCCGAAGGCAGCAACTGTCAACCTTTCACACATAGACTAATTACTAAAATTGTGCAGCATACCCCCAAATCTATTTTTTGCCTATTGACAAAAAATAGGCATAATTTTGATTCATTCACACCAGATGATTATTGTTGTGTTGGCTGTTGTCATTTTTTTTTTTATTTCACCATCTAAGGGAAAAGAGGACAGTGCCCCTGACTAAATAGTTGGGTATTGCATGTTTTAAAAATTTTTGCGGCACACCAGTTGAAAATCGCTCTTCTACGTTGTGCGAGAACTCAGGGCAGCCTTATCTGTTCTGCCGGACCACCGAAACTTGAGGGCATGTCCCCCTTCCGATTCATCTTTGGTGACCCTTATAGGATCAAACCCAGAGCCTTTCCCAAGTATCAGTCTCAATGAGGTTTGATGAGTTAATAAATTACTAATTGCTTAAAGTAACACCAAATGTATATTGCAAATTCTAAGAAAGCCTTATTGCAAATTGTTCTGCATCTCCAGCTAGAACCCTTTCTTCCCATCCCACAGGTGCTATTAAATGGGAATTTTCTTTAATGATAAACAGTGTTTAAATGATTTGCTTGGGGTAACAACACCTAGTCATAAGTCAGGGTAGAGTTAGTGTATAAACTATGTCTCTGAAGACACCCTAATCTCAGTTAATAAGTTCAAATGACATTTACATTTTAATTCTAATAATGATAAAAATAACTTGTCGGAGGGTTTTCTTGCCCCCTCACTCCAGACCCCCACTGTCCCTCCCAAAGGCAAGTACTAGATACTCGTTGTCAGGAGCATCAGGAAGATGTGAACTGTTACTTCATCACTGAACGTGGGCTAGTAATGGATTGCCTCTTGCTGGGTTTTAGTTCATTTCTCTCTACCCACCCCCCAAACGTTGCCACCCCCCCCAATGCCTTTTGGGCACATCTGTTTTATTTTTCCCCTTTATCAAAACAATTATTATTACCACTCAGTCCAGTAATTTGCAATTCCCTTTATCTTTTTCACTGACAGACTGGCCAGAGCCCTGGTTATCATGGGATCTTCGGAGGCAGCGAGCAGGGTCACCCTGGACGTGTGCATTAAGCTGGCCAGCGGCCCTGGCCACTGCGCGCTACAGGGAGAGCTCTCCTTTTGTTAGTCCCAGGCCCCTCCCTTTTTTCTGGCTTAGATCATGACTCTTTTATGAAGACCCAGAGGGAAATGGGATTATCAAGAGTCTTGCTGGGTAAAAGCTATTTTGTCTTTATGATGACTTTTTTGAGTTCAGCTGCTGAGGGGCCTTAATGCCAGAGTAGAAGTTATTGCGCATTCGGGGTGGAGGGCGGGGGGCACCTTCAACACCATGATCCCAGCTGAGCACCCTTTCCTGATGAAGGATAGAAGATAAGAAAAGGAAAAAAGGGAGAGAGACTTAAAAAAATCAGTAAAGGTGAAAACACAAAGTGGAAGAACAAGAAGAGAAAAAAATGCAAAGAGAAGAAGTAGATCTAAGATGAGAACCCAGCGGAGAACAGCCTTCTCTGGAGAACAGAGTGCTGAGAGATAATCCGAAGCTTATAAAGCGCAGGCAAAGGTTTCATGGGGTAAGAGCCGAGAAGGAATAATTATCTACTTATTAAAAAAACTCATAAAAATAACATGAACTTACCACAATGGCTATAGTGTGTTTTCTGTAATACAGTTAACCCCACTGAAGCTGTTTTCTTTTTTCAAGATTTTGTTTATTTTTAGAGAAAGGGGAAGGGAGGATATCAATACCAATGTGAGACAGAAACATCCATCAGTTGCCTCTAGTATGCGTCCCAACCAGGGACAGAACTCATAACCTAGGGATGTGCCCTCACAGGGAATCAAACCGGTGACCTTTGGCTTTGTGGAATGACGCCCAATCCACTGAGCCACACCAGTGTGGGCTGAAGCCGTTTTAAAGATGAAATAACATCAGAATCGGCAGATAATAGCACCTACGATGCAGGCTATATTATTATCCAACACATCTTACGGACCAGGAAGCTGAGGCACAGAGAGATTAAGTATTCTGGATCACGGAACTGGCAAGTGGCTGGGCTGGATTTTAAACCCAGGAGGTCTGTCTCCAGTGCTTCAGCAGCCGGAAAGCCCAATGAAGTTCTCCCCAAAACTTCCATGTGACAAACTTATTTAGTGGCATTCAGGGAAAGACAAATGTTTTGCCCGTTTGAAACTCCCTTTTCCCTTCCTGTGCCAGTCATCTGTCTGTGTGGACAACGGGAGACCGTGGTCAAGGATGGGGTGTGACAGGCCTGGAAGCACTTAACACCTCCTCCATTCCCTGCTCGCCCAGGACCCTGCTCCCTGTCCTCCTGGCCCCTTCCTGTGTACTGGAGACCAGGGTGTGTGTTTCGGGGGTGCGGGGAGTAGACAGGATGCTCAGGCCTGAAACCACGTGTCAAAACATGGGGGGGATTTTTGTTGGCAACTCCCCCTTTTCTCCTTTCTTCTCAACCTTACTCTTCATCTATGCCAAATACCACGTTGTTATTGTTCGACTGGATAAGAACAGCATTTTCAGAAATGGGGGATTTATTTTTATAGCACAGCTGGTCTGCCAAAGGTCACATAATTTGGCAATGTGCCCAGTGGTTAAAAATTAATTTCTCCTTATTAATACAACCAAGGTCCCATAGGATCAGAGCTCAGCCTTATCTAAAGTTGACAGTTTCCTAAACCTTTAGAAGATGCTTTCTCCTAGGGGGCCAGCCCCACTGCAAGGAACCACCCCACCAAACCCTGAATCCTGTTATGTACCGTAAGGAAACCATTAAGCCCTCAGCCATTTCTCATCAAGGTAGATGGAGCTTTGAAAAATGCCATAGGCTCACCAGTAGAAACTCCCACAGGATCTTCCAGGAATGGGTTAATTTTCTTTTTTTTCAAGTGACTTCCTTACCTGGAAGGAACAGTACAAAGACTTAACTTCTAGGGATCAAACACATGTCTGCCACTCCAGGAGGGTGCCTCAAAGACTGTGCAGTGGCAAATGATGGTCAGATGGCCTAACAATCACATATGTTAATGACATTACAAACTACTTCTCAGACGTCACTTTTCAAGTCCTTTCTTGTCAGTGTAAGAAATTAAAATGGTGTTTTGCTTCTGCTCTATCCTTTAGGAACGGGAAATCACATCTTTATTTCCTAAAGTCTTTCCAAACTGGACTTCTGGGGAATACATTCTGAAAACTCTTTACCCACGAAACGAGCTCTGAATTCTGCCAACTCAGAAGTGTCCCACACTTAGATGATCCAAGGTCACTTCATCCTCTTGATTGCTTTAATGAGCAGCTGAGCAAAAACACCAGGTAGGTCACCCAGAATTATCTAACTCCCTGCCCCCACCAGGCCCAACTGTTATTTGCATTCAAGCCTCTCAATTCAATGCATATGAACCAGCGTTTGGGCTCCTAGCTTCTTCTACACCATGAAGATAGGCATGGGTCTTTCATTGCCCCAGTGCGGACTTTACATTCAATAGCAGGGGTTGAAAGCCATTTGGTAGACAGCAGGAGTCCTGTCTGGGTAGCCTGGGGTTCCAGTCACTTCCAACCTTTCATTTTGCCAGTTGGGTGCTCTGCAGTATAATCTGAGGGCTTCACAGAATGACAAAAAGTCCAAACACTCGGTGCTGCCTGGGCATTCACAGTCCTACCAGGCTCCTCTTGGACAAGAAGGGGCTTGCCCGGGAGCCCTCCTCTCCCCGCTGTTCTGCACCGTGTGCACTGTTGGCAACAGACAACAGCTTCACTACCTTCGGAGGCCATTTACAGGGTAAAGTTCACTGGGCACCTATGGCGTGCAGGCATGGGATCAGTCCCCAGAGCCTAGAGCAGGCTGTCTGTGCAGAATCTAGAAGTGGACAGCTTTGTTGCAAATTAATATGCCTGCTCATAATTATCCTGCCTGGGGCGGGGGTGGGGGGGACAGGCTAAAACAGAAACCCTCTTCAAAACCTCATCCTGTGCCTAGACCATCATTGCCTCTCTTTCAGGAGTTGTTTGAACACAGACTTGTCTCCCACAGCCAATTTACACCTCTTATCTGATCATTTCAGATGGAAGGTTGAATGGAGTGTCTGCCCTGTGTCTACAGCAATGGTGTTAAAACCCAAGCACCATCAAAGCTCTCTAGGCAGAGGAAGGGTATGTGGGGTAGGTTTTAGGGTCTGGGTTCTTTTGGCCCCAAGCAGTGTGGACACTGGGGCTGGGAGTTGCCACTCTCTGAAGAAACCCATTGTCAGGGACTGAATGATTTCCTGAGCGTAACCTAGTCCCCTGCGGACCACGATTAACTCCAGCAAAGAGGAGTTTTGTGGCTGGGCGCTGACAGGGAATGGCTAGCGCCAGGGGGCTCTCCTCTCCATCTGAAACGGAAAGGAAGGGAGGGAGGTGGAGGAAGGGAGGCAAGCACTGAGCACGTGCCAATAAACCAGAGCATGCATTCAACCAGAGTTGCAGAAGCAGCAACATGGATGCATCGGACTGTCACGAGTGTAAGTTTGTGATACAGTCTTTCCTATAAGTCAGCCGGGCAACTGTGAGGCTAGCTGCCTGCTGAGCAGCCCGGCACCAAGGAATAGACCAGATTCACACACAGTAATTATGCTGCTATTCACTCAGCTTTTATTACATGCAGGTTCACTCAAAGTAGAACACCAACATACATTAATATCCTACTCACACTCTAACCATCTAAGAGAATTATAACACATACACAGAATAATTAATGGGGAATAATGAACCCAAGTCCAAGAGTCTCAGTCTGCAGGTCTATGAGGCAGTACAGTAGGCAAGGGGGTCTTCAGCATCTTGCAAGGAAGGATCTCTGGAGCCAGGTGGGCAGCAGGGCAGATGAAGTCCTCAGTCCAGCAGGGCAGAGCCTCCGGTGGCTGATGCCAAGGGAGAGAGCAGCCTGGAGTGGAGCAGCACTCTGGTAGGTGGAGCTTGGCTGTCTCAGCAGTGGTCTGGAGGCTGGTTCAGTTATACCTTGAAAGCGGTGGACTCCAGCCTTCTGGGTCTTTTGGCAACTATCTCGGCACCCCTGATGGCAAGTGGGGAATTTGCCCAGGAGCCTATCTGTGTGGGTGGTCCCGCTCTGCCTATGTGGCTGCTCTGACCACCTGTGCAGATATCCTAGGTGTGTCTCCTTGCCAGATGTGTCTGCTCTGACTTAGGTAGTTTCCCTCTTGACCCAAAGTATCCTGGCTGACCGGCAGCCATCTTGGCCGACAGGGGTGACTCCACTTTATTGGACATACTTCATGCTGTCCCGATGGGACCAGTGTACTGGTCCTGCTCTCCCCCCGGATGGATCCCCTCTGCTTGGCCGGGAAAGCTGATTCCCACCCTCACACCCCCTTGGTTCCCAGGGGGCTGACTGGTTTTTTCCACCACCATCCCTCTCCGGCCCTAAAGTGTGAGCTGTGCTCCCTCCCTGCCCCCAGCAGCCAGCCAGGCACCGGGACCTGGTGGGAAAAACTGCGGTGGTGCAGTTAGCTCCAGGCGAAAGGTGGGGGCAGCCATTTAATCACAGCTCGCCTCGCCTCCATTAAATTGTGTTGATATTAAAAAGAAATCAATCAGTAAAAATGAGGCATTGGTCGTGAATATTTCTTTTTCTCACGTGGAAAAGGAAAGAGCGAGGCGGCGGGGCGTGGGGAGGCTCGCCAGCTACTGCAGAGGTTTCTTCTAAGCAGGGAACTGCAGCCGCGACTTAACTTTCTGGCAATGGGCAGCCTCGAGGAAAAGCCGCAAGCTTCTCCCTGGTGGTGTCCTTAGTCAGGAGGAGGGGAGACAGAGGCTTGAGGAGTTAGAGTCTGCCAACTTTGCCCAGGCTTAAGCCTCGGTTTTGCTTTCACTGGGAATACTTTTGCCTAATAGAATGTTTATGGATTGCTCGGCTGTGTTTCTACTGCGTGGCCCAAACAAATCGATGCGGCATTAGAGACGGCGCTGGGGGCTGGGGTGGGCTGGGGGCCACCAAGTCCTCACACCACGTGGATGCCGGAGCGGCGTGCTCTTCACCTGTTTCCGCGCACCGGCGGGTGCTCAGCGCACAGCGCTACTAGAGGCGGCGCATGTTGCGCGCATTCCCGAGGCCCAGCTGGCTTCTTTCCGTCTCTCTCTCCGCCCTCGGCTCGGAAATCCCACCCCGGCTTCCCGCCACCCAGAGCTCAGCCAGAGCTCAGCCCCCCAGCTCCGCCGGCTGCGGGCCTCAGCCCTGCAAGGACGGCTCTCCAGAGGTGGAGGGTTAGGGTTGATGCAGCGCGGAATGGAACGCGGGAAGGTAGAGAGGTAGCTCCGGGGATGGCCTGGCCAGCGTGCCCCAAGTCCCCTAGCCCGGGCAGAAGGGAGGCAGGAAGGCGGCGGTGCTGCGATCTGGCCGGGCAGCGTGTGGAGGAGTTGGGGAGCCTGGTGCGCGCCGCCCGCCAGTCCCAGAGGCCGCACGCTGCGGGGCTATTTGCTCAATTGCTCCCCCTCTTTCACCTTCCACCCTCCTTTTCGCCTGACTCCTCGGAATGGGTTCCCGCGGTTGCTGCCGCCGGCTGGGCCCGGCCCCCTCCGGGCCGGGGAGCACCGGGTGAGTCAGAGGTCTAGCTGGGCCTCGCCCTTTGCCACCCGCCGCCAGCTGCCCGAGTGCCAGTGCGCTGCTCCGAAAAAAAGCCCGAGCAGAGCGGGGCTTGCGATCGCCTTTTCGCGGGGCTGGAGAATATCTATTCCTGGGCGGGTTCCAGCTCTGAGTCCCACCAAAAGGGTGACTTGCCCCGCGCTCCACGCCTCCGGGCTTCTCTAGGAGTGACGTATGGAGGCTGCGGGGTGGGGGCGGGGGGCTCTGCAGAGAGAGCCGAGGCAGGTGGCGGAGGGGGAGTGGGTCCCATTCGGTATCGCGCACAGACGTACACACTCCACACAGCGCTCGGGGACAGATGTGCGAACATCTGGGGTGGAAGATGTCCCCTGTCTTCACGACCCCTCCCGCTCTGCACAACACACAGATTCTGGAGTTGTGTGTACATGTGTGTGAGTGCGTGCGTTTGCCGGTGTGTGCGCCAGTGTCTGCGCACTCGCGAACCGGGGCCTACCAGAGACCGTGGCTGAATACATAATATACCGTGGGCATCCTCGCCGCGCGCTCGCGTGCGAGTGCACACACACAGCGAATCACACAAACATACATAATTTATGCAGCCTTCAGGTCGGCGGGAGGCAATTTGATTTCACTTCAAACCGGGAACTTAGAATCAAGGTGAGAATGGGGAGGCACAGGTGATCTCCCCAAGTGGAGAGCAGTCATGGCAGAGGAGGCACAGCGAACATGTGCACTGGGACGGCAAGGGCAATCCTGCATTTCCTTCCCCCTCAAATAAAAACCGGAGCCTAAAGTGCGTGCGTGCGTGTGTGTGTGTGTGTGTGTGTGTGTGTTAGGAGGTGAGAATCGGAGAACCAGGCACAAACTTCCCCTTTAGTCAAAGCTGGCTCCCGCCCGACCCCACTGGCCGTTGTGATGGGGGGAGGTGCCCGGGAGGCTGCAAGGGGTTAGCTCTACGCCGCAGCTGTAGCCTTGGAAGTGCTGCTGGGTAAGCACACAGGAGGGCTTTTTCTCCCTTCCCTTTTCCTTCTTCCCTCCATAGATGGTTTCCTCATTCTCAATCACCTGTAGCAGTTTCTGAGAGTTTTGTCAGATTCCAAACACTGTTCCCAGAGGGAAGAGAGGCTCACCCTGGAAAGTGGTGGAGGGCAGGAAGGACAAGCCCCACCAGACTCCCTGAAACCAGCGATCCTGCTCACAAGTGTCCCCCTGTGCCAGCCGCCCCTCCACACACACATACCCACACAAATACTGGTCCCCGACATTCTGGGCCTGCGGTACTTAATCTCCGCGCTCGGTCCACACACCCTTTTTGGCAGTGGTTGAGAATAAATTCCTCTAAAAAGTTTCTAAGCACTTCACAAGAGAGACCTTGGAGGGCCACACAGTTTGTTTTATCTAATATTTTTTTTCAAAGACCATGATTTACTTCCCCAGAAAACACATGGATGCAGGAAAGAGAGCAGGGACCATTAACCGCCTTGGTTGCCAGCAGCGCCCAGCTCCAAGCTCCTAGCTCAGCCGAAAGCCAACTTGCTCCAGCAGCCTGAGCCCTATGATTTTGAGGCGTATCCGCACATTCTGCAAAGAATCCACAGCATTGTAAAACCAAAACTAGACTCTCGCTTTTCCCAAGCCCTTCAGTTAACATTGCTCAATGTAGCTAAGTGGAGAGAATGCAAATGATTTATATTCCGCTGGCTAGGTTGGAGAAACTCAAGGGAGATGTGCTCTGCTTCAAGAAAGGGAAAAAAAATTCCCAAAAACTGCAATGCAAAAAGGCTTTGTAGTATTTTTAAACCTTTGATTCAGTCCATATGTGACATCTGAACACCGCCAAATTCTGTCTATGTTTCAAAACACACACACACAGTCCTAGCAGGAGAATAAAGTTGGGTTTTAGGAGCAGCGGTGGTGTACGGTAGGGAGGGCCGGCTGGGATCTCTCTTTAAATTATTCAGTATTGAGGAAGCCTCTTTCCTGTGCCATTCCTTGTGCCCCCCACCCCCTGCATTAGCAGTTACTTTTAAAGGGAAAGCATGTTGAAATGAATAGAAAAAAACTTCAAGGGGCTTACCTGCTTGGCCTCTCACTTCGAGTCCTGAAAAGTAGAGAGCTAAGAAAATCCAGGTGAGAGGAAACATATCCATTTTGGAGAAAGAACCTCTCTCCAGAGCTGGATTTGTAGGTTTCTTGTGTAATTGTAAGTCTTTGTGTTTTCTCGGTCTTCTGTCTTCCTTACAGTGTCTTCTGCAGAGGTTCCTGATGGCCAGTGTTTCCCTCCCGGGTTCTGGCGGTCCCTCCTCACCTTTATTCTTGCTGGGTCCCCCCTCACCAGGAGGAGGGTCGCTCTTGAAATCAGCAAAGAGGGAGCAAACCGGGAAGAGAGGACGGGTTTCCTCTCTTAAAAACAAAACGGATCTATGTCCTCTCCAGTTCCTCAAAGTATCATTTCCTTTATCCTACAACATTACTAATATTTCCCGAAAGCTAAGCATAAAAAAAATTGTAATAAAAAAAAAAAAGCCAAGACTTGCCTTGGGCATCACACTGCCCCCGGGCAGCTGTGTGATCTCAGAGAGGTAAACTGACACACAGTCCCCGGCACCTGGGACCCACGCGAGGGCGGAGGCACCCACAGCTGCACGGCCGGAGTAGGAGGCAGCCGCCCGGCTCTTGCCCTCGCCGAGTTCCCCTACCGAGATCCTCCCCCAAGGGCTACACCCGCTTAGCCAGCCTCAAGAGGGGAGTCTGAAGAAGGAAGCCGCTGGTGCTGCTGCCGTTGCTGCTGCCGGTGCGGTGGAGGCGGCTGGGATCGCCTGGGAGTGAGCGAGCCCCTCTCCGAGTTCGCTCGCGCCCGCCTTCACCTCCACCTCGCCCAGCGCCTGGCCGAGTGTCTGAGAGTCTGAGGATGTGCTGGGGGCGGGCTGCGGGCTGCTGCCTCGCTCGCGTTCTCTGCTTCCCCTCCGGCTCCCCCCTGCCTTTTCAGGCCGAGCAGCATGTGGATGTCAGAGCCGCGGCAGAGCTATCCGATTACGCGCCGGCTCAGGGCCCGCCCCTTCTGTGTTCCTGATTAAAGAGGCAGCCGCGGAGACGCGCGGCGCAGAGCCGAGCGGCACCCACCTCGGGCGGGGCGGCGGCGGCTTCCCCAGGGCCGCGGCCGGATCAAAGTTAAGGCAGCTCCCACCCAGCCGCCCCACTCCCACCCGGAACCTCCCACCCACCCTAGGCTCCTCAGCTCCTGGCTGCGCCGAGCCGTCCGTGCGTAAATGCTCCGGAGAAGGAGCGCCCCCGGGCACAACCAGGGCGCGCTGCCCTTGGCCGCGTCGCCCCCGCCCAAGGGAGAATCCGCGGAAAACGGGGAAACCCTTGTCCCCCCCAAGTCCCTGACTCCGATGCCACACACGTAGAACGCAACACAATGCCACGCTCAATGGCGTTACAAGAGGAGTTGGGTGGCGCACGGTGTTTGGAGTAGAGAGCGAGACGGCAGCTCAGCCATGCGTTCGCACAGGCAGCAGTGCGTGGCGGCGACACACACGCACAGCCCCGGCTGAATAAAATCCCAAACACCCTGCGTTTACTGCTCAGATCCTTTGTTGTATCCCAAACACACTCCTCGCCTCTCTAGGTGATGATTTGTTTCTCCTTATACGCCCCTGACTTGCAACTACCAGAAGAGAAGACTTCAAAGAATTTGTTCAGGTAATTAAACTGGATTCCTCCAACCCTACAGAAAACGTACATGAAACGTACATGAAACGTGCATGAAGGCTTCTCAAAATGCTGCTGTAACTACTTATATACACAATTTCCCCTTGGAAATGTGGCCACAACACGGGGTGAAAAAAAACCCCAGCATTACGCCAGCTATTAAGTGGAGGTGTGAAAACTGTTTAGAGGGAGCTGCAAGCAAACAGGGAAACACTTGTATCTTTGTTTCTGAGGATGGCTCTGTGGATTCCACACTGTCTTGTTTCACCAGGCACCTATTACTACATTATCATAAAGACTCGAACAGAACAGTCTAAATAACACCCTACATACACCTTTTCTGCCACTCTGCACATTAAGAAAAACAAAGTTTCCATGACAAGAAACACACACAACTGACTATCCCATTTATTTCTTTGCTTGTACTTGTGGATTCTTCTGGGTGGTTTTCCTCCTTATCTGGACTTGCCATTAGCTTTGTTTATCACTTTTAGTGTTTGAAAAATCTGTAACTCCCACTTAACTGTTATTTACACTGAGATAACCAAAACAAAATTGAATCAGAAGTGATTTGCAAATAGTGAAGCCAAGCCATGGAGGGGTTTTACAGTTCTGTGTAAATCCACAGGCTGCATATCACACCGTGAATCTTAGATGCCTGGTTTGAAAGGGCGTTTAACAGACGCCTGGTGATTTCTTCCAGCAAGCATATCACCAGGCGGCTGGACTAAAGGCTACCTTTCATTCCTTTCATTTTTTTTCTCTTTCTCTCTTACTGCCTTCTCTCTCTTCTTTTTTCCCTTGGCTTGAGAGCACATCCACAATATTAAAAACTCCAGATTTACTTTTTTTTTCTGTTGAAGTGTCAATTATAAAGAAAGATCGACACTCCCCAATATTTAATGGAATAAAGAGGTGGTTTGGATTTTGAACCTTAAGCAGAGACCTCGGCGTCTATTATGGTCAAGATGCTAACCTAAGGACAAATAACAGCACCTACAGTGACGGTGCTTAAATGAAGAGGGTCATTTGGTATCACCTCTGCTCACCACTTACCAGGCTTGCCAGGCCATTCCAGCGCATGCCCACCATGGAAGAATCCTATTCCTGAGAACATACTAGCCAGAGTGTCGGGGAAAGGGATGGGGAAGAGGACAGAGAGAAAAAAACAAAAATCACCCCCCCCCCCAAAAAAAAAACCCTGAAGTGCCTTGGGGAACCACAGAATGACAACTCTGGACTTCTGATCTTGGAGTCTCGGGGTTGACGGCCTGTCTCGTCATCAGGCTGCTTCCAGAGTCCTTGGTC
Source organism: Anoura caudifer (assembly GCA_004027475.1). NCBI lineage: Eukaryota > Metazoa > Chordata > Mammalia > Chiroptera > Phyllostomidae > Anoura > Anoura caudifer. The sequence continues at coordinate 315,486 of PVKU01000175.1, forward strand.
TGGTAGAGAGCAGTGTCGTTTCAGGGTTCTGTGCCTGGACCTGACCGCCGGCATGATGGATTTTAATTTTTCAGCGGTGTCCTAAAGGGGGCGCTAATTTACTTCCTGGGAGTCCTCAGATGGCCTGCTGCGAGATCTCTCCCGAGCCCACTTGAGGAAAGGCCTGATTTCCTGCAGTTGGGTCGAGGTCTGGCGAGTCTGGTTCAGAGCCCTCAGGACTCCATTTGTTAATCCTCTAGGGGGCAGCACTCAATAAATAATGATAATAACCACCTGCCTAGCACTTCTGGTGGCGCTTTTACTTCCAGGAGCGCACGGCCCTTTATCAGACAAGGGAGGACCCAGAGTGGGACCAGTTCTCCCCCAGTCCACTCTGAACAATTCAGAGTGGATCCAGGGAGGACTTAGAATCGCTTTAATCCTGGACTTCCAAGGACTCTTGGGAACTGAACACAAGTCCCACGTGTGCCCGGTGGAAAATGAACCTAGGGAAATTCTCCAGATTGGGGCTGGCTCAGACCTGCCGAGCCCCAGCTCCTTTGTCTAGACTGGAATCTCAGGGGTTTGGCTGCAGTTGGTTTGGTTTCCACCAGACACGCAGGAGCGAGGAGCCAGGCACTGCACTTTTCATAACTTGGGAGTTCACATCCTTGACTCACGGAAAAGCCTGCCTACCAAATGACTAGTAGGTAGCATCCACAGAAACAGTGGGCTTGTGAACAGAAATACCGAACGATTAGAGATGAGAACAGCTAACCGGCAAAACTGAGATTCCTGGCCGCATCACTGACTCACCTAGGACGGCTCACAGCATTATCCTTAATTGTGAAATAATAATAGATAATCCCACCCTGCATTCCATTCCTTTGACAGGAAAGGATGTGGGGAACATAAAACAGATTTGTAAAAGATGCTAAGAGAAAGCCGTAACCTAGCCACACCCCAGTGGAAAGATGGGCGTTCCCAGCTAGGCCGTCCCAAGCCAGAGGGCACTTCAGAATCACCCAGGGTGAGTAGTGTTAAAAACTCAGGTCCCTGGGTGCCATCCTCCTGCAGGTTGGCTTCCTTAGATCTGGGGTGGTGTCTAAAAATCTGTATTTTAACACACATTTTAAGTGATTCTGATGTAGGCCAAGCAATTGGAAACCTCTCTCCTGAGGTATTATATTTACACATAGCTTTTGATATTTGCACTTTCATTGAAGGATACTGGGATAAGTATTTTTTGACATTACCTCTCCAGGCACTTTTTAAATAGGGGGCGCATTTCTCAAGATTCAGGGAAAAGCCACCGAGAATATGGTCCTTAAAATGCCAGAGTGGGTGATTCCCAGCTTTACCTTGTGACCTTATTTAGCATCGACAGCAAAGAGCCTATCTGAATGCAGGAAAAGCTCAGGTGCAGGGCAGGAGGATTGCAGGGATGTATTCAAAGTGCCAGTGATGGGGTTCATGGGTGGGGATATAGCCCTTTCCTCACCCACCCACTCAACCATTGGTTGTTACTAGGGATCTGTTTCAGGTATGGTTCTCCATCTGTGCTCATCGCATTGTATTTGTTAAATGCTCATGGAAGCATGACTATGAAGGAGGTATGCAAGCAAGGAAGACATTTGGGTCTTGCCTCCTGGGAATACAGGATTTAAAAGCTCCGGAAACTTCATGCTTCCACAATAGATGCCACCTGTCACATGGTGCATCACCTTAACTCAGCTCTAACATCGACAAGCTCTCACCCTGAAAAGGGGGGTTATGAGGCATAATTGCATCTTAATCTGTAATTTACTGCACTGCTTTAGTTAATATTTAGCTGCATCTGTCTCAGAGGCAAAGCTTCAGTTAAAATGTAATAGCTCCTCATTTTTTATTCTTTTGTTTGAAGCTAAAGTCCAGGTTTCTGGTCAATAAGCATTTTCCCACTCACCCTTTAAACAAGCAACAACTTTTAATTCTTTTCAACACATCTGAACACTGCCTAATAATTTCTATTTGATGTTACCTTTGGTGGGTTTCCAGAATTCTTCAGATTTCCATACAGTATTAAAATCCCTTTCACTCTAAACTGTGTGTGTGTCTCTCATCTCTTTCTCAGGCACAGATGCTGGATCAGGTGGGAGGGACTCTTATGAATGGAAAAAGAGAAAAAGGAGTGAAATATGCAAAATTCATCCAAACGTTCCTGGAACCCTTGCAAAGGAGAAGAAAGAGGTGCTCTCTGTCTTTGTGGTGCTCTCTCTACTCCGCTTGTCTTAAGCCTGAGGCTCATCCCGCTCTCTTGCACTCATTTTTTATACATTTAAGGTTTCAGTGCTTCAAAAAGGACCCAGTGGACATCTCCCTTTAGAGAAGTGTTCTCCAATGCGACTCCCCACAGTGTTGGTGACATCTGTGCTCTTCAAATGGCTATTGGGCATTTGAAATGTGCATGGTGTGACTAACTGACTATCATTTTATTAAATACAATTTCCCAGCACCTCAAAATACACAGATTCTACATGTGTTTAACAGCTACCATATTCAGCAACTCAGCTTTAGGTAATCATAAGACCAGAACATGAAATTTTCCATAGAAGCCCACAGAAATTCAGACCCTTATAAGTCTCTGAGGCTGTCTCACCTGCTCACCAAAAAGTGAGCCCCAAACGATGCTTATCCACAGAAGCATCATTTGAAAATGTTTGGTGTCTATTTAGTGAGGAAGAGAAGTCCTGGCTCATATTATTGTCCTTCGTCCCTGCCACTTCTGTGTGCTCTTGGATGACTTTCCAGGCACTCGCCAAGAATCAGGGACTTCACCATGCTGCCCAGGCCGTTGGCCTCAGCTTCAGTCCACAGTGGATAGAAGCAGGTTGGAGCGGCAGATACCCGAGGTCAGCGCAGATGGACCTCAGCTGTCCACCACCCTCGGGTGTTCTTGAAAAGTCTATGAACCACTTTGGGACCAGTTTTCTCACCTGCAGAAGGAAGAAGTTGCTTTGAATGACTACTAGTCTTTTCCAGTTTTGAATTTTGATTGGGATCTTTTCTGACTTCATCCTCATTCATACATTTAAAACTGGGTTTAGTCCTAATTTCAGCTACCCTAATTGAAATTAATAATCACATATCCCCCAAGGAGATGTTAATGTATAGATGGGGCTTAATGGGATGTTACAGCATCACAGTATTTATATTGGGTACGTTTGTCAAAAAGTATGTTTGTCATCTTGGCAGGGCATTTAGAGGAGATGTTTTCGGACAAAGGACTTTCCCAATACCTCAAAAAAAAAAAAATACATATTCCACTTCACACTCAGAAACAAAGCCAAGAACTTATTTGTAATCTCACGGCATTTATAGGTGATATGATTGGAAATTTTAGAATCACAGTCTGAAATTTTTTACTACTCAAGAAACTTATCTTATTTCTAACCAAGAATTCCCATTCTCTTACTAAATTCATAGATTAGATTTCTCTGAAACTTGAATCTTCCATTTATGTGTACCCATTGCTCCATTCACATGTGCACACACCTGATGAAGCCCTACAGATTTATAAGGGACTTTTGTTTGCTTATTGTCATTTTCAAATTTTAACTTGTGACTTATGGTACCTTAATTAGACCTCTATATGTCAAGCAATCGTTACATTATGATGGCAATAGCTGCTAATTTGAGCGTGTAAGCCGTGATGGAAAGGCAAGAGTCAGGGAGCTGACCTTTTGCTATTGAGGATACTCCAGGGTAGGTTAATTCACACTCGCCATAGTCATTAGTTCCCACACTCCCCCTTCATTTTTACTCCTACGCAGTTTACCGAGCTGCCAATCAACCCACGGAGTCCAGATGAGAGGCCCTATGGGGCGGGCGCTCCAAAGGATGCTTGCTTTCTGCAGGGATCAAGAAATCATCTGTAGTGGCAGCCTGCTTTTGCAACTGCAGACTTAGATTCTACTTATTTTTTAAATTAAAAAAGACAATAATTGGTGCATGGACTTCATTAAAAAAATTTCAAAAACACAAAAAAGGAGTTCAGTGAAGGCTTGTTTCCCTCCCACCCCGCCTCCCAGGTTTGCGGTTCATGTCTCCATTGATCCAGGACTTGGGTGCACTTCCAGAGATATTAGACCATGTTCCAAGTTAAAAACAAAAACACATTTTTTTAAATGTTTTTCCTCGGCTTCCTTTCTCCAGCGCTCTCCTCCTTCTCTCTTCTCCAGCTCTAAGCTGTAATGATCCTGAAAACCATTAGGGGGCAGCTGTGACCAGAAAAGGAGGAAACAGGAGAAAATGCAGAACTAAAATCCAAGAGGAAAAGATGCAACAGGAATGCTAGGAGGAAGATCAGGGGGAAAGGGGGAAAATGAAAAAGAAAGCAGAAGTAAACCAACACAAAGCGTTACAAAATAAAAGGAAATGGAGCATGAAGTAATAATATTGAAAAACTAAAGGAAGTGAATGTGTTAAGAACGGGGGAATTTACAAAGAAAGGCCAGAGGTCGAGGGGGTTTGTTGGTTTGTTTTGTTTTGTTTTGTTTTGTTTTGTTTCAGGCAGACCTGAAGAACCCAAATTGGCTCAATGTCAGCAGAAGGTGGGAGGTGATCTTTTTCTGAACTGGAAGACATTTATCAGGCTGGACTTCATATTCTTAGGACCTGGTGGGTACCCACGGGTTCAGAGTGCCCTTCCCTCAAGCTTGGTGTGGGGGTTGGGAACAGAGAGGAACAGCCCCTTTCCCTTACATCTTCAAAATGCTTAAGGATGCCTTCAGCCCTCAGCAAGGCAGCAAAATTAGCCTGATATAAAGGTGCCATTCTGTTTCTCAACGCGGCAGAGCTCAGAAATGAGGGAGTGGGTTTCTTTTGAAGCTGATGCCATAATCAAAGTGCTTTCAGGTGTAGTTCAGGCAAACCTCCCCTGGTTTCAGCAGGTTAACTTCATTAAAGCTCCTAGCTACTGCTTTAATGTTTTCTAGGCTCTCCCCCCTGGGGTATATTAGGCAGAAACAAGCCCTCATGGGAGATCCATACCCTGATGTTTGGCATTGTGAATGGAATGCAGGGGCAACATTTATGTTGGGATAATAGGAAATGGAAAATTGCTTCTAGAGCGTGGTAAATATGACCACTTTTAGGTTAGCCTTCTTTTCTCTTTCTCATCTAAACTTCCCCTCCCCAACTTTAAAAAAGACCACAAAAACTTGAGGAAACGGTGGTCTAGGGTAACTAGATAAAACAGGGAATGCCTGGGCATCTTGTATGTATTAGTTGTTAAATCTGATTCAGAAGATGGAATACTCCTAGGCTGTCCAAAACTCTATACCGAAGGTTATTCTTCCAAATCCAGTGAAAACTTTTATTTTAGGATCAAAGGCACTTTGTCTCAATCACCCATCACAGTTGTTAGACTCATATTATTCACTGAAGACCTAGGACGGGAAGGGGATATTTTGGGCATGTGGATGTTATTCAACAGAAGGTTGGGGTGCACTTGCTGTAGGGTACCCCAAAACCCTGTGTCAGAGGCAACTGGGCTTTCTCCAGTGGGCACTGGAGTTCTGAGGAACTGAGATAAATTGCAACATGACCTATTTCAAATAATGATCATTTTGCAGAATTTGGGGTTTTCCCTGTAGCCCCAAGTCAGAAGTTTTCTTCAGTTCTCTTATTCTCTTTTTCTTGAACATGGAGTCCTGGAATTTTGTTTCTAAGAAGTTTTAAAAGTCATACTGGAGCCCTGGCTGGTGTAGCTCAGTGGACTGAGCATGGGCTGTGAACCAAAGAGTCACCAGTTCAATTCCCAGTCAGGGCACATGCCTGGGTTGCAGGCCAGGTCCCCAGTGCAGGCCACACGAGAGGCAATCACAAATTGATGTTTCTCTCTCCTCCTATTGCTAAAAATAAATAAAGAAAAGAAAAGAAAAATATTAAAAAATAAAAAGTCAAACTGGAAGTCTCTGACCAGAAGCAATTTGCTTCCTTTTAAACAAGTTCCCTGGAGTTAAATTACAAAGAATGTTAGAATTTGTCTAGGAGCTAGGATGTAAAAACACTTCCCATGTGATGTGACCATAATTTAGAAGAAGCAAATGTAATTTCTCACCTTTCAACACACCTGGAAGTATCCTTCCCTGTTGCTTTGCTAGACTGACCGTATTGTTGCATAGTCTGTGGCTCCTTCAACGCTGAGGTCCTCCAGCCCTCAGAAAATGGACAAGTTGCACTGTCAGGATGAAGAATGTTCTAGGGTAAGTCAGCCTAGTACCCCTAATAATTAGGTTCACAATGTAAGTCAACAGCCACATCAGAGGGAACGCAAGGCCCTGAACTGAGGTCGGAAGACCTGGTTTCTGGTCCTAGTTTTTCATGGACGTCGTGTGTGCCTTCTGTCAACTCTTTTCCTCTGATTTGGTTTCCTCACTCATACAAGGCATGTTGTTATTGCAGAGCGATGGCCTCACCAAACATTCAGGTGAATCTGCACTTGATATAGAGCAGGATCCATTTGGAGCCCTCACTGTTTCAAAAAATATTTATTGAGCACATAGTATACGCCAAGCAGTGCATGAGTGGAATAATAGTCTCTATATCAGTAAAAATGGCTGTTCTCAAGGGCTTTACTTCCTCGTGGGGAGGTAGCCAGCACCTGAGTCAACAACGAGCAGGATCAGTTCAGAGGGTGCTAGGGAGTTCTAAGAAGAAAACAAAATAAGATAAGGTGACAGAGACCAGCAAACCAGGAGACAGGAAATCTGGGTTGGTCCTCCCATTAACTAAGGCTCTGCTGAGCAAGTCAACCAGCTCAGGCTCCATCTCTCTGCTTTAAGATAAGGGGCTGTGCTTCGCTGGTGTTTTCCAAAGTTCAGTTTGGGATCCATTAGCAGGTTATTAAATCTACTTAGAAGTTTGTGATCACTATTTTTAAAAAATGCAATACATGAGAATAAAATAAATGTATATTGTTTTGCAAAATTAGTTTTCATTTACATATGCATTTTATATCTGCATCAACAACCAGAAGTATTCTGAGTCATATATAAAATATATTTCTGTGGGGCTGTAGTGGCCCAGATGATCTTCAACTTAATTTCAAACTCTCAAAGTCTATGATTCTGTTAAATTTGGAAAGCAGGGGCCCAATGGAACATAGTTCTTGCTTGATTTTATTTATTATTGAATAAATAGTAGCCTTGCTCATCAGAGAATCCCAGTGTTTAACTCAGTTCCAGGGACATGATTGGTGTTTGATAAATATTTTTTTAATTAATGGAAACGTGAGGTTTATGCACTAAGTCTGAAAATAAATATAGCTCCCTAATATAAGTTGCCAAATAACTTACCAAAGTATCAAAGTAATTTATTATATTTTACCAAATACCAGCATTACACACCAAATTCAAAATTATATTGCCCTCGTGATGCCAGGAATTGTATTTCCTTAGAATTCTCAGAAACTCTGTTAAGATATTTATGAGAGAGAGAGAGAGAGAGAGAGAGAGAGAGAGAGAGAGAGAGAGAACATTTAACATGTTCTTCTCCCAAGTAGGGTAAACTGCCTTCTTCCTGCTTATAACTATAATTCTATAAACCTTTAAAATGTTTTTTAAAAGAATTAGTGGGGAAATTTTTCTGTTTCTTGTCCTTGGGGAGCCAGATAATTCTGACTTTCTAAAACTGGCCTTGTAAGTTTTCATTTGTTAAGTCACCCTTTTCAAAGCAGCAGTTACTTTGCTTTAACAAAGATTTTATTCCTCTTAGTTATGGCTTAGGAAGTAGGCTTCTCAGTCTCAGAATCAATTTTTAAAATTATACATTTGATTAGAAATAGATGACCCAAGCCTTCCATCCTTCCTTGCCAGGAACCCTTGTGGCAGTCGAGTGGGATGGGAGTACCAGACCAAGGCGATCTCATTGGGGAGTCAATGATACATCATCCTTAAGAAAGGCAAGAGTCAATGGACCCTGCTCAGGTCCCAACGCACATGTCCATGAGTTAATTTTCAAGTCCATTTCCTTAATTGCCAGAAAATCCGTGGCCAGGCAAATTGACTTAGAGTTTAGAATTGCCATACCCAGCCTTCTGTATCCATACCCTCCCACCCTCCCCAGAGCAGAGCAGAGCAGACACACATACAGCCAGAAGAAACGTTGGTACCTGGCACCCCATTGCATTGCAACTGCTCAGCTCACCCAGTGCGGGCCAGGGCAGTGGCCACAGGTATGGTTTTTTTAATGGGACACCTTGGTTCATGCAAAAATATGCTCTTGAGCTGTACATAGGAAATCAGTTTAGTGAATTGAAGTATATTATAAATAATCGAAAGGGGGACATTTTTTGAAGGAAACTCATATTTTTAAAGCAAATAAGGATCTCAGAGTTGATCCGCTCAAGAAGTTTCAGTTGGCCTGGACCTAACTAAAGCATATTTGCTCTGAATTAGTTCTGAAACTACTGTTTAGACCAAAATATGTAAAAGTCATGAAAAGCTTTCACATCAGCTTGTTGTTGTTATACTGCTCTTACTAATAATGAATTTGCTTAGGTCAGGAAAATTCAGTATAGTCACTTTTTTCTTCCTTTCTTTTTTTGGCCGAATATAAGTCATATATCAAATGCAAACCCGTCCCATGTGTTTCTCTGAGTAATTCCAATCTTTGTAGATTTTCTCCTTGCAAGATCTCTCATAGAATCACTTTGACAATGACACTGTGGTGAAAATATGCTAAGACTCATAATTTTCTTCGGGTAGCTGAAGCTAACTCTGCTCATCATTTTGAGACATGACGCCAAACCGACACCAAAATGGCAGCTTTCAGTTAAACAAATGCAAAGCTGTATTTAGGCTCTTTTGCAACATTGTGATGGGAAGAAATCAAAGCCTCTTCTGCTTCTATTTTTAAAATACTCACAGGGCAATGCCATCAGAAATATTGTTATGATAGCTTTCGTATTTTGATTTTTTTTCTGTTCAACAGTAACGTGTTCAGAGAAACCCCGGATCCAATGAGAACTATTTTAAAAAGTCAATTTGAACAAACACTGCTGTGATATTTATGAGTTAATTTAGAAAAATTCTAGATTCTCTTAAAATGTGGTAGCAGAAGGGCTGTTTAAAGAGGAGGGAGCCACATAAAATTAGTGGAAGGAGTGTCAAATTTGGGATCCTCACCAATTTTTTTAGAGAAGATCCTTTACCTTTTTGCTAATTGCAAAATAAACAGACCTCCCTGCGCCAGAGTCAGGGAGACGGTCTTTCTGCCAACGGGTACAGGGACGTCAGTTTATCTGTCACACACAGAGTTGTCGGCTGAGCAGGAAATGAAACTCTAAACTCCTGACACCGAGCTCTGAACTTTCACCACAGGGCAATGTTCAGACTCCAAACTCCAGCTCTCCTTGCCTCTCCCCACATGGTCTGTTTACTCACGCGCCTGCAAAAGAACTTGGTCATAGATTCCAAAAGAAATCTTGCAACGTACTGAAAATCAGCATCAGCTGGCCAAAATGGGCCCTGTCACCAACATGTTGATGTTTTAAAAACACAGTTATCACCATTGTAGTAAAAGCATGTCATCCTACCATAGCATTTACTAAGCACCTAATTGCTCCTGGGGCATAGCTAGAGCCACACAAAGAGCTAGTGCGTCCTTCGGCCAATCTGTGGGTGCAGATCACAGAGTTACATGTTCTATGAGCAAGAGAGGGAAAGACTCATGCATGCCCTGCATGGAGAGTGAGATACACGCTCCTGAGTGATAACTCGTCTAGTGTTGTTGTGTTAGCTCCGGGAACAAGCAGATAGGATGTGCTTGGGTGGGGAGAACCACTGAATGTTATTTCTTTTGGTTCCAATGGGAGCTAAGTTAAATAAACCAGCACCTATCTACATGGGAACAAGGGGCCATTACTTGTCACACAACAGTCTCAGAAGTACAAATATCTCAAATATCTTCTTGTTGGTTCGTTGTTGCAGAAAAAATTACTGTGCTTAGCTCGAGGAGGTACCTTGGTGAAGCAGAAAGAGCATTGCTTTAAAGAGTTAAGAAGTCTACTTTCTGGCATTACCAGCTTTGTTTGCAAGTTATACTCAACCATCTAGGTTTCTGTTTCTTCCTCTATAAAATGAGGGGGTGTCCTGGTCAGGTAGCTCAGTTGGTTAGAGTGTCGCCCTGATACGCCAAGGTTGTGAATTCCATCCCTGGTCAGGGCACATGCGAGAATCAACCAATGAATGCATAAATAAGTGGAACAACAAATGGATGGTTATCTCTCAAGTCAATCAATCAATAAACATTACAAAAAATAAGGGGGTTGGAATATATTGGTATCCCCACAAGATTAGTTTTTCTTTTACGCCATGGTTCTATGAAGCGGGTGCTCACAGGAGGTTTTTTTATCAACAGCCCTTTCACAGTGGGTGTTCTTTGATGAGGCAGTCAGCTTCACGTGATTTCAAATGGTCATCCACACTTGAAAAGAAAGAGCCTGGCAATTTATAGGTTAGCACCCTTTGTCCCAAAGCAGTGGGATTAGGCCCAAGGATGGAATGCAAACACCACGAGAGTCTAAGGTCATGACCTTTCTGGGTTGAAACCAAGGCAACTGCATACCTGAGTAGCACTGGATCTTGAGCTGGGCCAGTCTCAAGGTCCCTGTGCAATGGAGTCATCTGTGAGTCCCAGGCCCTGGGTAGAGGGGCTCTTCATCAGGGGAGTCTGGAGGGTGTCAGCAGAGTTCAGGCCAGAAGCCTCCCAGTGACTATGGAAAGACAACTTGACGAAGCGAAAAGTGGAAGTCCTAGCGTGCCTAAGTGTTGTTTTGGAGGTGATTTAGGAGTGCTGGGGTGTGTGGCTACAGCGTCGGGCTATTTCCCTGAAATATATGGGAGCTTAAACAATGGCATGAGATCCCGGACTAACAATAGGGACAGTGCGATGCCGGGAGTAGCACCTGGGGACATAGGCCTTTGGAAATGCTCATCTGTCCCTGGCACCTTCTGGACAGGAGGAAGCTCCTGCAGAGTGTTGTCTAAAGAGACAGTGGCACCTTTGGCAGAGATGAGCAAACGTGGTGGTGGTGCTGGAGTGGTGACACAGTGCCCCAGACGCGGTGGCACCCTGCAGCGGGCGCGCACTGAACTGATTTCATTCACCACTGAAAACAAGCAAACAAAAAATCAAAAAATGGAACACACGCAAGCACACACACACCGAGAAATGTTAAAAGTGAAACCACTGGGTACGTCTCTCAAGGATAAGTTGACAGAAAAGTAATTTGTCTGTAACCAAAGGTTGTGAAGGAGACAGATATCCTTTCAGCCTAAGAAAGTGTGAACGCTTTGCCAGCAGGAAGAATGCAAGTCTCATCCGTAAACTCACAGAAAGCCATTGGCAGGAGATAAACTCTTGCAGTGGGAGATATCTGATTTATTTAAAATGTGCCCATAGTGCCCGAGAGACAGAAAGAGAGAATGACGGCACGCTGACTCCCAAAGTGAAGCCCGCACTATGCGTTTTTTCCTTCTCTTACCATGAGGACTTGGGGCTTCCCTCTTACCTCACCCAACAGAGGAAACAGGGCCAGGCAAGAACAGCTGTGCCTCCTACCCCTAACAGTGTCGCGGCACAAGCAGAGCCTTCGGGGAAGACTACAGCCTGGGAAGGAAGGGGCGGCTGGGAATTTGGGGGAGTGAAGAAGACCCAGCTGCTGTGTGTGTGTGCGTGCGAGGTGAAGAGGGAGGTAAAAAGTGAGTATTGTGACATAAAACAGGGACAAGAAATTCTGTGGAGGACGCTCAGTGCTGAAGAATAGCAATGAGTTAATAATGAATTGATATTCCCTCCGCCCCACTCCCCTCCCACCAAATCTAAACAGTGAAACTCCATGACACTTTATCATCGGAATAAACAAGCTAGCTTCTCTGTGGGAGCTTTTCTCAAACTTTAATGTCACCAGCTGAAATAGATCGTATTATTGGTCCCAATTATTCACTTCATTCGCTGCAGAAGCATGAGGCAGCGCTCCTTTGTGGTGCCCAGGGCCTCTCTAGGGGGGGTGTACATCTTCACCCCTCGGACATCACACTTGGCTGTATAACCTGCTTTGGCCTTTGGAATGTGAGTGAAAGCAACATAAGTCACCTGCAGGCAGCCACCTGAAGAGCCATGGTGAGGTTCAGCCATTGTCCATTGCCTCTGCTGTGAGAATCGCATGTACCAGCCCAGGGCTGCCTGGCAGCTGAGTCCCAGCATGAAGAGGACACAAGGAGCAGACCCAAGCTCCAGGGAAGCCATGCTGATGTGCGCTGTGAGCAAGACGCAGGCACCTGCACTCAGAGTTGCTGAGACATTGGGGGTCACAACAGCATAATCTAGCGAACATGGAATTTACAAACCCACTTTACATTGTGTGGATGCTCCCTGCAATCCTGGAACAACATGACAGGTGGGATGAGACTCGCTGCAGTTCTGAGGGAAGGAGTGTCCCTGCCAGAAAGAGGTGTCCCTGCCCCCCACAGAGTGGGTGGGGAGATCAGGAGAAGTCTCTGGCAACCAGCTGACCAGCTACGCTGTCAGGTAGTGTTACTGCTCACATTTCCCCAGCCCCAAAGGGGAGCTATAGTTCCCACCTGAGGGGCCAAGAAAGGACCGAGGGCGTTACTGCTAATTACAAAGTCTAAATAACTGGGGGAACCGACCCAGAAAGGAGGAAGTGGAGGGCAGGGAGATTCTGTGGACAGAGTCCAGGAAATTCCGCTGAGTCAGAGCGTGGGTGTCGATGAGATGAACAGTTTTCATCTTGAAGCGGGAGGTAGGAGAGGCGAGAGCTGGCATACAGAGAGCAGAGACTCTTGCTTTTCCAGGGACCTTAATAAAGAGAAAAACTGAAAGAGAAGCTGGAAATGCCTCAGGTACTGCTTATTGAGAGAAACCATTCTATCATCAGGTAGTGGCAGTAGGAAACGGCTGGGTTATTTGTGACAGAGTGTTCCCAGGGTGACGCAAACTTTCTTCACTCACTGGGAAACTCACCCGGCTTCATGTCATAAATGCAGACTTTCCGTGGGCAGGACATGGCTGAAGTTACATTGGGTGGGAGGTAGGACAAGATGACCTGTCAAACTCTTTCAACTCAAATAGATTGATATTTATATTTTAATGCTATAATTTATGACACAAAAATGTCAGCATTGACTTCATTAGTGCAGACAAGTTGAATTAAATCTAAATTGCAAGCGCACCATTTTACCATCTTTATCCCTGTGAGCCACATCAACTAATTTACAGAGATAAGGTGGGGTGTGAATAAGTGGATGGATGAATACAATGTCACATTGCAGCCTAAGGCCATAGTCAGGCTAATACGAGTGAGCTGTGGCAAGTTTTGAGAAGTGCAAGAACGTGGAAATGGAACCTTTAGTCATCGGGGAAATTCTAATAAGTGTGGGTGAGGAAGGAAAAAGACTGATAGCCTGCGTTAGATTCATGAGTGGCAACACTTGTACAAAATGCTGGAAATGATTCAAAGAAAAAGTGGACCATTAGGTGGTTCCCAGCAGGCACTGGTGCATTCCAATGAGACATGTGCCATTGCTATGGCTTTACGTTAATTTCTTTTTCATCCCAAATGTTCATTGTAGTCTCCTGAGAGGATTTCCCCTCAGTGTGACAAATTTTCCAATTTTGTAATGGAAGCCAGGAGAAAATGGAATTCTCTTTGTAGAAATCCATTTTGTAGCCAACTTTCTTGAGATGCATGTATCCCTGAAAGCAATTTCCCTCATCCAGTAGAGGCAGCTGAGGTGTTTAGGGCTAAGTGGGTGGTTGACAATTTGCTCCCAGAGCTTGTGGGAGATTTAACAGCAAGGCCTTGGGGGGAAATGCACTGAGGGCCGTCCTTTGCTGGCCGCACTGAGGTCTGTTTTCCAAGCGGTGATTTCACTAGGGAGTAGGCAGGATATGGGGAGGCGGAGCTGGGAGTCACTTTAGTACCCGAAAGCAGCAGGTCAGTAATCCTTCATATATCCCCAGCATGCTCTAGAATGTGACTGAGAAACCCGCAACCCTCACCAGCGAGGTAAATGGAAGACAAGTCAAGAGACAACGGTGGTGTCAAAGTATGTCCCTGTCACAGATCGGAATGGCCACTGAGGATGTGTAGGAAAGTGGAAGGAGTTTTCTAACAAGGACGAGAACTCATGCCTGGTTGGCTCCTTGCCCTGGCTTACATTCCAATGCAGCCTCTTTGGGGGCACATTTGTGATTATGTAATGGCAAAACAAAGCGTTTGGTAGTACATTAAATCAGTTTTAGACTATGTGGGTGACTTGCATGCAGTGTATACCGCCAGGCTTTGATGCATTCCTATGTGGGAAATGTACTTGAAGCATGACAACTGGCTCTTCTCCATCTGTTCATGTTCCCCATTTGACTCATCCCTGCTCTGTAAGTACTCTCTGACTTGTTAGCAAGTTGAACAAATTTCAAAGCTCTGTGAACGAAGTGCATGTAGGTCAGAAGTTGCCTTGTGGGAGGCCTCAGAGGACTCGTGAGCTTGCCTTAGCATGAGAATCGTTTCATCTGCTCAACACTCGTGCACAACTATGTTTCTCACGCAAGCAAGGAGATGCAAATGAAGATCAGATGAGGGTGAGTGGGGAGGGACATGGGTGAAAAAGTCAAAGTTTATGGCCCCAAATAGAGAGTGAAAACCTACTACTGAGATGTGATAAAGAAAAATAAGTGTTTGTGAGGGTAATGAGGCGGGAAAAAAAAACATTGACAAGCACAAAAAGGAGATTCTTAACTGAATTAAATGACTTTTAACTAAAGCTTGATGGGTATCCTCGGTCCCCCTAACTGGCTTCCATAACAGCTTCTGGGGACGCCATCTGTGCCTTGCTATGGTGGCGACACACCATCGAAGTCTTTCATGCGCATGCCACCTGCTGTCCAGTCCCGCAGGACAGTGATTTAGGATGGAAAAACAAGTATCTGATTTCACAGGCAAACAATCAGAAAAACCAGAATGTGCTCCAGGTAGCAGAGAGGAGCTGGTCGATTCACAGGTAAATGAGTACTACAGGCCAGATTTCTCTCTTAGTAGTACCAGTTTCCATTCGCTATGTTCTAACCCATCCACTGGTGCAAATCAATTTAATTTTCACAATAATGAGATAGGTTTATTTCGTGCCTCTTTTTTACAGAGAAAAAGAGAAGGGGAATGAGACACAGAGATGCAATAATTAGCCAAAAGTCACACACGCATCAAGGTTTAAACTCAGGCTATCTGGAACCAGAGATAGAACCTGTAACCATAAACGCTGGTATAAAATACCTCAATCCAGTCAACAAAGAGCCTATGAGTGAGTTAACATTCTCTTGCTCTCTCTCTCTTAAATGTTTTGATTGGCTTAACTAATCAGACTGATCTCAGAATAAAAAATTCATCCTTTGGTGCTTTAGCTTTCTCTTAAATCTAGTGGGCAGTATGTCACAGCCAATACGTCAGTAAATGCAAGCTCCAGCTACATACCAGGCAGTACACGTATGCTGTCCCCAAAGAGCTTTCAATTTACTCACAGGATAGCATCTAGACTTACTGTGAATAATATGATGCAAATGGCAGAGCCACAAAATGAGAACAAAGACTTCTGATGGGTTACAGCAGAAGAGAGCGGGAAGCCCAAGCAGAGGAATGAATATCAGGAGAATATTTGCTGTTGACCAAATGGATTAAATTATAAGAAGCAGGCAGAGAGAATGGACTCCAAACTTCTAATGATGCCCGACTGAGTTGTGGGGAGGCCACCTGTATTCTCCTTAAAAAACAGGGTTATTTAAAATCATCTTTGCTATCCACTTTGTAGGAACTGTGAAAAGATTCACAAAGCAACTCCTTTACCCAGTTGTGGATATTAGAGTTACGTGGCTTGCCTTTCCCCAAAGGTGAACTGATCAGCCTTGTTTATTCTTCATTGGTAAACCTGAATTAAGTGAACCTTTTACTATACTAAGGAACAGGTATTCAACTCAAATTAGCTCAAGCAAAATGGGACTCATTGGCTCATATAATGAAGAAATCAGGGATCCAGGCACAGCTAGAACCAGGAACCCAAATAATGCTGTCAAGTTATTAAGTCATTGTCCCGTAGTACACATATCGATCATCTTTCTCTTGGCTCAGTTTGTCTCTGATTGGTGACGTTCACAAGCAGGCTTTGTTCAAGTGGCAGAGAACTCACATCCACCCAGCTTTAGCAGCTTCGGTGAAAATTGGACTTCTCTCTCCTAACATCCAAACATCAGTCATCAAAAAGTCTCCAAATGGCCATGGTTGAGTTGATGCCCATCTCTTAAGCCAGAGGATGGTGTCAACCTAGGGCATATGGCCCCTTTCACAGAGGGATATGGATGACACTCCATACATGAAAGCCCCACCGTGACTACGCAGTGTTGGGGAGCAGAGGCTAGGAGATGGGGGTGGGGTTGGGTGGTGGAGTGGGAAAGAAGCTGGAGCAACAGACCCATAACTGCTACAATCCGTCTGATAAGACCTAAGGATTACAAAGTCTGAGAGCTCTTTAATTTTCCTGATCCATGCTACTTAGCATGGATAATACCTAGAGAGGGCTACCTCAGCGGCATTTATGACTATGAACAAGTTTGTCTCCCCATAGCTGCAGGATTCGTATGATGACTTGCCTCCTACCATTAGCAGCCACTTAACTTGTATTGTGTTCATGGTTTACCAAGCACTCCCTCATAGAAATGACCTTCCCATAGACACAACAACATGAAAATAGGTAGGGCAGCCGTCATGATTCCCACTTCATCGATGAGGACATGGGGCCTCAGAGCAGATAATGGCTTGTCCCAGGTAACATCACTAGTAAGTGGTCAGCCCAACGAGCAACCTGGGCCTTCCAGCTCCAAGATGAGCACAAGAGAAACTGGAAACTTTATGTGAACTTTGGGAATGTTTCTGAGGTCACACAGTGACTCAACCCCTGAGATAGGATTAGAGTTGCAAATCGTGATTTTCCTTCCAGGTTTTCATGAGTAGAATGTTGGCCTCCAAAGGAAATTCCTGTCTTAAAACCTGTTCAGAACCAATGCCAAGAAGTTCTGTTTCCAAATGCATTTGGTGAGGACTGCGGGGCTGATTTGTCTCTAGCGCACACTGGAATGCTCCACATGCTCACTTGATCTCCAGGTTCCTTTTAAAAGGAGCCAAGACAAGAGATTTGTGCTTGTGAATTACTGCACTTGTAATGAAGAAAGAATTATAATACATGCTTGAGATGTTCATACATCAGATGAGCGTGTAGTTTCTATTGTAGGTTGCGAACATGGCATCTAACTGCCCAGCCTTTTAATAATCCCATTAAAATTTTTGCAAAAGGTAAGTCAACTTTTATTCGGGGGTGTGTGTGCTGGCAGAGGGGGCAACCTGTTTCTGGAATTACAGATGCTAAGGAATAGGATTAGAAGGTGGAGTCAGAACACCAACTCGTTACAGCGGCTAATTGGGCTCTTATCTGACAAGCACCTTATTGCTTTACAGGGGAGGAAAAAAAATAAAACAAGCAGCCCAGGCAATTAGGGACCGAGCAAAATTAAACAAGTCCTTATGGCCATAGGTACCGGGCATAGTGCTTTGCCTTGCACTGTTAGCAACTCATGTATTATGAAGCACTTAGGGATGCTCACTAATGGGGCCTCTCTGCCTCCTGGAGGGCGACTTGAACATTAGACTCTGACTCAGGTGTAGAAACTCGGCTGTATTAGCGGAGGCAGAATGGTGTCTTCCTCCCCCACAGGGGTGTAGCAAGGCTTAATTAATTGTTGGGGAAGCACCCTGAGATTCTGGGATGAAAGGCACTATAGAATGATAATAATTTGCATAGACAAGGTATATTTCTTCAATGGAATTCCAAGCACTTCACAAACATTAATTAATCCTCATAACACCCTGGCGAGGCAGGTAAGTTTTCCCAGGATACATTAAACAAACCCGCCATGTTATGAGTAGGAGGGAGGCTACTGCTATGAGCTCACTTTATTATTTATTCTCGGTGGGAACTTCCAGAAAGGCTGATGCAGACCCTGCTTCCCATTAGTCCCAACCAGTTGCCATTCGCTTTTGATTACCCACAAATATCATATTCTGCTGGAGCGCTAATCATTCTGCTGGGGGGACACGTGTCCTGAGCAAAGCGAGTCATAAACAGCTGTCATTCCAATGGATATTAATGCCTATTGTTCCTCATTCTGGAGCTCTGTGCCTCCCTTCTGCAGAGAGAATGGCGGAGGAGCGGGAGACATCTGTTTCAGAGATAGTTCGCAGCCATACTGGAGAGCATGCACCTGGCTTCTACTTTCAAACCCATGTAACCAGTGGCTTCCTGGCCTTCCTTTGTCGCTAGCGCATTTTATATTCTACACTCTGGCTTTTCATCTCCATGCAGCATGAGGAAACGGAACTGAGAGGCTGGGTAGGGAGGGAGCTCTGAGCTGCATGTAAACAGGGCAACCAGTGTTTCCAGAATCAAGGGTCTGGTATAAATCAGCAGTGCAGAAGCAGCTCGAGTGTCGGGACCCAACTAGCTCCCCTAAACCCTACCATCCTGCAACTGAAACAGACCTAAAGGGGGAAAACAACCCTTGAGGCAGACAAATGATTTCAACATGCTGAGTGGTTGGCTTAGTCTCGAGTGGCTTTCTGATTATACCTCCGTTCTTCCACCACTGGCTTCAGTTCCGCACATGTTCATAGACTGCAGGGTTTCAGATGGAAAAGGAAAAGAACCGGAGCAAAGAAACTCGCTGTCATTCTGCACAGCACCTGCACTTTGAGACATTTGTCTCTCAGCCAGCCCCCTGGGCTGCAGGAAGAGGGTGGGGCTGATGAATCAGGATGCCATCCAGAGGGTTATAGTAAGATGCCCTCAAGAGAGATGGAAGCACTGTTTTGAGGCTTCCCTCTGATCAAAGGGAGAGTAAGTACCTCCTGGACAGGTATCTGATTTTGTCCAAAGGCAACCCCTGATACTGACCTGGCACACTCTTTGAATGAGTCACCCACCTCTATAGATTCACTTTTCTCCTCTGTGAAATAAAGGAATTACAACAGACTATTTTTCTAAGATCCCCCCTACCTCTAATAGTCTATAGTGGGATGACTTGCTAAAAAATCTGGCCCCCACTCACTCTTCCCAAAAAGCCCCCCAACCAATGTGCTTTGAAAGGGAAACAGTGTGAGGTCATCTCCCCTTCTTTGTTTACTCTGGGATGTTTTACAGATATTTTCGTTTTCTCTGCATTCCATGACACTAACACATTTGGAAGGGCTGCTCTACTTTTTGGTCCACAGATGAGCAAACCGAGGCAAGGAATGCTCAGGTGGGTTGCCCACTGCTGTATAGCTGGTGGGTAATAACGAGGGTCTGTCTGATTCCAAAGACTGAGCTCAGAACCACTACCCCAAGAGTGCCCCATTCTGGTGGCCCATTAACACCAAAGGAGAAGCCTCTAAAAATACCTATGTCTAGCCCTAGAGATTCTGATCTCACCAGTCAGGGTGGAATCTAGGCTTTATTTCCGATAGTTCCCCTAAGTGAGCCTCATGTGCAGGCCGGCGCTGAGAGCACTGAGCCAGGCAATAGTGTTTCTGCTGCAGCCGTTGAAACCCGGGGAGTGCGGTCTGTGCTTGAAAAGCCAGTGAGTGGCTGATCCTCGCCTACATGATGCAGTCGAGGCAATCTTCCATTTTCATTCCCACATAATGAGAACTGAAAATTTGTTTGCAGGTGAAATGTCCAACAGGCCTCAGAGTGCTAAATAATCTAAAATCCTGGGTTATGTGCTAGATAATTTGGTGGGTGGCTGAGAAACCTTCCGGCCTCCTGGAGCGGGGGCCGGAGGTTGCTCTGGGCTGCTTCCTTTCTCCCTCGTCCTTGAGTTGGGAGCTAGTAGAAGCCAGTGGTATACCTACTTCCCAGATACTGGGACTTTCTCTATCACTTCAAACAAGGAGGTCCCATAGCCCTTTGGTCTTCAAATTTCCTTCAGTGCCTGGACAGGTGTCTGGAATCATGGTGAAGGAAAGGGTCAGGTGCAGCCTCGGTGCCTGCCCCCATTCTCAATGACAGTGACGTTCCCTAGGCTGCTGCTAATGCCTGTAGTAATGAGACCTTGGTTGGTGGGTGGAGGGAGGGAGGGACAGTGTTGGCACCTAACCAATGGGAGGGGAGTTGGGGCAGGTCCTTCAATGCTGCTCCCAGGGTGGACGTAATCTCCACCCCTTACAGCTGGAGAGTGGCTCTTCTTGGAGAAGTCAAGGAGAGCAGAGCAGAGCCAGGCTTCTTGGGGAGAAGGGCAGAGTGCCCACTGGAGCTCTGCTCCGACAGCTAGCCTCAGTCACCTGCTGCTGCTTTGGGGGAAGCTGGCTCTGTCTCCCCGATACGATGCTCCAGCAGTCCCGTCCAGCAGGGGTGAGGAATTCCTGCAAGGTAGGTTTCATCACCTTCATCTTAGAGGTGAAGTAACAGGCCCAAATGGTGAAGCGATTGGTGCGAGTTTCCTAGCTGGGAGAAAGGAGAGGAGGTAAGAATTTGATCAGGTGTTTGGCTCCGACTCTAGCACTCTCATTTCTGTGATTCAGCATGGTCATTTGGAAAAGGCATGGCATTGGGATTCCTCCACCTCAATATTTGTATGACCTTGGACAAAGCACTTGAGGTTATAGTAGAGAAGGCATGAAGTAATGTATGTGGCAGTGTCTACCACAGCCCTAGCAAAGACAAGCACTCGATAAATGTGCTAGGCTTGGTGGGGTGGGTTTTTGGAGGAAGTAAAAACAAGAATAACACTGAATCTTGGCCCTTAGGGAGTTCATTGTTAAGGGGCACAAGATAGCATAGCAATTAGGCTCATGGATTTTGGAGTCACACCACCTGGGTTAAAAGGCTAGCTCGTCTTCTTCCTAGCTGTGTCACTTTGGGAAAGTGACTTATCTTCCCAGTGCTTCAGTTTCCTCATCTGTAAAATGGGTGTAATGCTATTATATACTTCAAAACGTTATTGTGAAGATTAAAGAATGAATGTGTGTAAATGCTTTGGGCAGTGCTTGTTAGTTGTCGGTACTATTATATAATTATGTAAATATGTAAATAAAAGATTTGGGCCATAGTCAATAAAAGCAATGGAAGAAATGGCACAAAGGAAAAAAATAAAAACTTTTCAAATATTTTCTAAAGAACAAATTTCCTGCTATGTCTGGAAACACTTGCAGGTACAATTCGTGACCAGACAGCAAATGATCTCGTTCTTATTTAATCATGAAACTGAGCCCAGAGGATGATGCAAATCTTTCTTTAAAAAAATAGTCTTATTGTATTTTTTCTCAACCTGTACTATGATCCTCTCTGGGCATCTTGCTTCAAGGTCAAGACCTCTGAATTTTCCAGGTTTCATGTGGAGAAAGTCTTTGGCATACAGCATTGTATTATTTTCCTATTGCTATGATAACAAACCAGCATAAAGTTTCCAGCTAAATAAACACAGATACATTATCCTACAGTTCTGGAGGTTAGAAGTCTAAAACGTAGGTATAGCATTCTTTTTGGAGGTTTCAGGGGAGACTCTGTTCCCAGCTCCCAAAGCTGCCTGCATCCTGTGGCTTGTGGTTCCTTCCTCCATCTTAAAGTTCCTTCCTTCTCCCCTTTCTGATTTCCTGCTTCTCTCTTATAAAGATCCTTGCGGTGACCCTGGGACCATGAGGATAAGCCAAGCTAATCTCTTCACCTCTATTTCCTTAATACAACCACATCTGCCTTATAAGGTAACACATACTCTGGTTCTGGGGATTAGAATGGAGACATTTTTAGGAGGCCCTATTCAGCTTATCCCAAGTATCTAGAAGTCAAACACACCTTTCTCTTGCTAATGTGGGCAGCCTTGCTTAGAATCAATTTGCAAATTCGTCTTTATGCATGGTGTGAGGAAGGGGAAAATGCCAATGGTGAAGGGGAGTGAGAACCCTGTTCTACCACTTACCTACAAAATAATTGCTAGGAAAATTCTGGCAGGGGCAGCAGGAAAGAGAAGGTTTTAGCTGGAACTAAAAATTTTAAAATATCTTGAGAAAGGAGCAGGTCCAAAATATATTTTGTTCACTTATCAAAACACTTTTATAGAACTTGATGTACGCCAGACAGTGTTCTAAACATTTCGTTAACAGTCATTCAATCCTTCTAACAACCCCATGAGGTACATTCTATTATCATTATTTCTGTTTTACAGATGAGGAGACTGAGACACATCCAAGGTTAAGTTGGTGTCCAAAGTCACACAGCTGGGAGTGGGGGCTCCTCATGGGTGGTATCAGATGATCTTGAACAGCAGAACCCCTGGTTCCTGCCACCTTGAGCATTCTCCCCCCAGGGCTTCATGTGTCCTCAGGTTCATAATTCCCACAGTGTCCCATCAGGGTGGCTTTTTGTTTTGATGGTATAGTGTGAACATGGGGAGAAGTAGTTCTCACCCATGGGAATGTCTTTGTCTCAACGCTGGAATAAATGAGGGTCCCAGGAAAGCAGGGAGGAGGTACTTTTGAATCTAAGAATTGGAATTGACCTTAGTTATCATTCTGACTATCAAGGTTTCCCAAACTTCTATCTGTAGGGGCAAAGCAAAGTGGCTGAGCTGACCTTGGCGTCCAAGTACTTTGCCCAAACTTTCTGTCTCAAGTAAGAAAATGCTTTGCAAGTCTTATCTCAAGTTCTAGCTTAAAAATTCTCAAAGCAGTTTGCATTTTAAACCTGTAATGTCTGCTAATGAACTGTCTTCCCATAAAATAAATCTTGGAATAAAATTAACAGAGCATTGTGCAATGTGTGTCTGGTGATTTTGAGTTTCCCCAGACCTGCCTCTGAACTGAACACCTAATTCCCACACCTGTTCAGGAACACAGACTCTAACCTCACCCATTCATAAGCCTAAGCACCAAACGTACCAACTGATGGTTTAGACCTGGCTCGGATATACTCCAGTGAGGAGCAGAAGGGGACCTAAAGCTAGCTCGTGAGATGCACAAAGCAATGTTGTCAATCTGCCTTGGTGCTAGGGGCTGAGTTCTTACTCTTGCTTCTCAGTCCTCTCCTGTCGGATCCTCAAAGTTGTGTGAGAGAAGAGGCAGTGGCAGTGGATGGGGACATGGGGACCCTCTCCTTGCCTTAGGCCTGCCTGGGCTCCTGGGGACAGAATGGCCGACTTGAATAGGGAAGCAGCAATGATTGGTGACATGGTCAGGCAGCAATAGTGCTGAATCCCCATAGGACTTGAGGTATTTGTTAGTATGTACCAGAAGCAAATAGCAACTGTTGTAAGGCAAGGGGGAGCCACACCATTCAGTTCAAGTTCAGTGGGTTTTCTCAAGCAGATATTGAAAGGGCTGGATTTAGGGTACAGGGGAGTGGTGTGGTGGGGAGGTGAGGGTGGGGGACAAATACACTGAATAAGGCAACAGTCTGTGTTCCAGTCTCTGGCTGGCCCCTGAGGCAAATGGTAAATTCTTCTTAGTGACTACCTACCTTCAAGTCTCAGTTTACCAAACTGGTAAGAAATCTGTTGCTTAAGACTCCAGCAGGCCTAAGGTGATTGAGTGGATAGCTTGTATGTGTCATTCTCAAAGCTTCACAAGATTTTTTATTCATGCTTGGTCTAGGCAGGTGGAAGGCTAAGAACCTGTTTCTGTCCAGTGATTTTGTCCAGCCAACTTGGGCATCTCTCATTTAAGAAAACGAGATGGCAGTGAGGCAGAAGGAAGAAACCCTGGTTTCTATTTGGTTCTGAGAGGATTACACCACACATGCTCAAAGATCCATAAACTATGAAAGTGCATCCCAATCTCAAGTTAAAACCAGATTTTAGAAAAAGCACCAGGTGGCTTTAGCTTGATTCTTAAGATCAAGATGGGAAATGGCCACTTTGCCTTTCTACTTGCTGCTCAGAGCCTCATTTTAAGTCTTTTAGAAATATGGTTCTAATCAGGAATGAAATCATAGGAGGAAGGGGATTAGAGGGAGAAATCCAGGAGCTGTGCCAGGGGCCTATTGGTTTCAAGACCCAACCCACCGGGAGCTCCGAGACAGAGCGTTTCAGCTTGTGCCGCTAACAGGGGATTCTCAGCAGAGCAAGGGGGCGGTGCAGAACTGCGGGTGAGCCTCCCTTTGAAGCCTTTGTTTCTCGAGTAGACACAATAATGGAAGGGTCCGAAAGGAGAGGAACCCAGCAGACCGGGTGTTACCAGGGTCAGATGACAACTCTGCCAGCAGAGGTAGAACCCGAGGACAGTGGCGCTGCTTGTCCTTCCTGCCCCTGCTCACCCTTGCCAGGGAGCTGCTGCAGACCGAAATCAAGCTCTGGCTGTGGCACTTTGAAGTCTCTTCCCCACTGAGGTTTTGGTGGAGGACTAATGAGTGGATGAAAGGCCTTTTTAGCTGGGGCTGTGAACAGCTAGTTCCAGATGAATGGGTACTAGCAACACAGGGTGGCCTGTTCAAGAGGGGGAGATAGGAACAGAGCAGGCCTTTGGAGGGTGTCTGCCCCCAGTGCTAGCCCTGGAAACAATTAGTGAAGGGTCGAGAGCAGAAGGGAAGCAAGGACGGAAGGATGGGCCTCTCAGACTGGGCGACTCACTCCGGCTCTGGCTTTGCCTGTCCTTAGGCATGTGAGTGGACTGAAGATAGTGGAGGGTGTGAGCTTGTACAACAAGGCAGATTCTGGCAGAAAACCCCTCTTTTCTAGATAGGAGGCTTTTCATCCTCCTATATTTATGGGTCAAGGGCTATAATATCCCCATTTGGGGCCACACAGCAATCTCTCAGATACCCAGGCCTTGAGGTCCCAGTAAGACTCTGTGTTTTGGCCCCAGGGCCCTGGGCCCCTCCGCTTATTTTGGGGACATTTCCCTCTCTCTTTCCTCTGTCCTTCTCTGAGAGGACAAATACCTTGGGGTTGGTTTTCCATTATCCCTGAAATCCATCTTGAAATAGGCGACAAACCCAGCAGCCCGCAGGTGGGCTATGTGAGGCTGAACTCCGTGTTATCACTGAATAATCTGGAAATTTCCCTGTTCAAAAACCATTTTAATTCAGAAGCTCGGGCCAGCACCTGGCCTGGCAATTGGCTGGAGTTGAATAGGGGTTGCCATCTTTGGAAGGGCGTGGGTGCTCCTGGGCCCAAAGCATAATCTCTGTCCCCACCCCATCTTCTCCCAGACCCTACATCTGCCTGCTGTTGTTCTTGACCTTATTACATGCTTTGCATACCCACACAATCACCCCGTAAGCATTTGAGTTTGTGACCCCCGATGAGGTGAGTGGGTGAGAACTCATCTCCCCTCTTTTGTGCTTCTATGTAGAGAGAGTTCTGAGTAACACCCCTGGGCTCTCTCCTTCCCCTGGCCCGGTAAGTTTGGAAGAAGGACCCAGGCCTGCCCAGCTCAGACTTGCCTGCCAATAGGAACATCTCTAACAGCTCTTTTCTTACCCGGAGATGGGGCTGCCTCTGTAAAGGACCACTGAAGTTTTCCATCACTGCTTGCACCCAGGAGGTCACATTGGACTAATTAGGGGCTTAAATGTTAGCAAGCCCACTTGGCTGCCATTTCAGGCCACGCTCTTCAGTTGGTTCTATCAGCGATCAGCTGATAGATCAGCTATCCTGATACATGGTTCAGAACACGTGAGAGCAGTGGTTCAGAAGGTGAAGGCTACGTTGGAGCTCCCGACAGCAAACTTCTTGCCCGGAAGTGCTTCCTGAGCGGCCCCAGGCCTCATGGATGTGTGTCCACCCTTAGGCCACAGGATTTAGTCACCTAGTTTTACAGACTCGGGCTCCAGCACCTGCATGGTGAGGACTTCAGCCCTGTGCAAAGTCCCCCACCCTGAAAGCCAGAGAGAACGTGAGGGCCGTCTCTCTGGCTCTCACCCATGGCCCGTGTATGGACAGCTTCTGCCCACCTGGTGCTGTCCCCGCCTACATTGTTTCTCAGTGCCACCCATGGGTCCTCCCTGGGAAAGCTGATGTCTGTCCTGGTGGTACGCTCTCAGGGTGTCCCTCGAGTTCCCATCCTTGTGATGTCCAAGGTCTGCTGGGTTCTCTTCAGGCCTCACTGCCCGAGAGCAATTTGTGTTCTGTGCTGAAGTGCCGGGGAGCCTCTTTTTCTCATTCTGGGTCATGCTTGGTCTAGTACCAAAGTAGCATCGTGTGTGTCATCACGTCTCACCCCTGGCACATCCTCTCTTTCCACGGGCCTCCATGGAGTTGACGGAGGGTTTGTGATACAGACACTAGGCTTTCTTCTCCAACCCAGGATCCCTCTAACCTTCTCTCTCCACCGAAATTTCTCATGAACCTCCGCTCAAGCAAGTGGACTTCTCAGTGGTCAATTCAACATCCTGTCCAGACAAACTGAGTGTCAAAAGCCAACATTTATTGAGCCAGACACCATTCTAAGCACTTTTTGGAACTAAGCCACGGGAGCCTCCCAACTGCTCTGTGAGATAATGCTTCTATTATCATTACATTTTATGGACACCTGGCTCAAAGGGCCTCAGAGATTCGCCCCAGGTCATACACCTGGACAGTTACGGAGCTGCACTTCAGGTTGAGGTGGTCTGGGTTCAGAGCCAGCCCTCTCAGCCCTTCTAGGACCGAATCTGTGCTGTGGGCCAGGGAGCAGGAAAAAAGGAGAGGAAAATTTAAGACAAATTGGAGATGGGCAGAGAAGTAAACTAAAAAGGGAGAAGAAAGGAAAATAAGCAGGCGGCCCAGCTCCCAATGTTTGCATGAGAAATTACTCCATCACACTCCATTATAAAGAGCTTAAAGGGACCTCAGAGAATCCACCCTCCTCATTCCATCAAAGAGAGCACTAAGGCCCAGAGCAGTGAGACTCTTGCCCAAGATGAAAATGTGTGTATTTTGAGACGATAAGGGAAAGCAAAATAAAAACTTAAACGGCTTCTGAAATGGCGATGGTGCAAATCTTTGTTTTGCATTATAAATGGAAAACAAAGGCCCAGAGGGATGAAATGACTTGCCCAAGATTAAAACATGTGTATTTCAAAGAGGATAAGGAAAAAGGAACTTCCCCCAAAATGCAAGCAACTAGCCTGAATAAACTTCTACAATGGAGAGTATTCCATCTTTCTGTGTTATAAATGGAAAGAAAAAATTACTTTCTATTAAATAATAGGAGTATATTAAAGGTACTCTTTACACGGCTATTGAGCAGTGGTGAAAATGAAAGGTATCCTATGGATCCGTTTGTGCATCATGAAAAATCAAGCAGTTTGTTAGCTGGAATATACTAGACTTTGGGGCCAGAAGCTCTCGTAGTTCATTGATTAAAAATGCTCTGTTGGGTATCTCACATGTATCTGGGGAGCCCAGTCTCAAGGAGAGACACCTAAATTCACGGCGGCTGGAGAGGCCCGATGACAAAGGTGCAGGGTGCTGGGCATGCGCGAAGTTCATCTGTGTCTAGGCATCAGGAGAGATCAATGCCTAGGAAGCACTAAGCATTGCAAACGTTAGGCATATGTTTAAACATGAATCACTGTAAAAAGGCTGAGGTTAATGTGAGCGCCTTTCAATTCCCTAATAGAAAATCGAGCAAACCCACGCCTCTACCCACAGGCTCAGTGATGCCTGAGTGGTTTCCGTGTGGTCAGAAGCATTAGTTAGGGTCTTGTCCATATCTATTAGGAGGGAGGAAGCCCATTTAGCAAATTAAAATTGTTTTTATTTCTCTAGCTAATTGTTTTCTAATTGTTTAAGTAAAAGGTTTTGGTCTTGATTAGAGGCTTTTAGTAAATTAAATGTGTTCACATTTTACAAGTCTAATATTTAGATCATAGAGAGGCAGTAATGGTTACTGAGGTTTGCTACGGCAGGGGTTTCAAGATATAAATGTTGAGGCTGAACAGGCTTCAGAAATGATGTGCTTCAACACTCTCATCCTGCTGCTGAAGCAGGAATGGAGGCCCAGAGAGGCTAATGGATTTGTCAAAGGTCACACAGCCTGAGAATGGGAGAACATAGGCCAGAGTTGCTCAGGGCTGTATCCCCGGCCAAGCAAACATTTAAAAAATGAACACCTCTGGTTAATACAAAGGCTTTAATTGAGTATTAACCTCGAAAATAGCCTATACGTAGAGTAAATGGGGCATGCAGGAACATCAATTAATGTGTTTTATACCTTAATGTAAATTACGTGTTTCACATTGTAATGAAAACTTGTCAGTTAATATTTAATTGAACAGTTGTTATAGGAAAATTTAACATGCTGTTGTGAGAATTTGAGCTAAGTAACCTAAAGTTAGATACATAAGTATATACACACTCCTTAAAATAAAATCAGTATATTTCATTTTTAGAACAAATGTGAAGAAAGTGTTAATATGATGTGTGATTTCCCAAAGTATGTTCCTTGTACCCCACACAGTTCCATGCAATGGCAGCAGATCTATGGGGGAGGGGAAATGGCTTCGTGGTCCAATAAAGCTGGAAAACACCAGGTTAAGCAAGGTGAAACAGATCTTTACTTTCCTCCTCTGCTCCTCTCTTTTTCTTGTTCTTTCCCTCCTTCCCTTCTGCATTTCTTTGTCTTTGGTCCTTTCTTGCCCTCTTTAATTAACATCAGGTCACGGGGAGACTTGAGCCTCGAACCTCGGCCATCACTGGTGGGGGGGTGCATGACTCAGCGGGGCACAGCTCCCCTTGGTTTCCAGGCAGGATCTTGGAGAGCCTGGCTTGAGTCACACCAGGAATTTCTTTCTGTCCAGAGGTGGGCCTGGCTCACCTTGGCTTACTCACCACTCAACCCAAGAGGCCTCAGTCTTTTCCTCGGATGGAAATATCGCCCATCCTTGTCTTGTGACTAGCGCTCTAGTCTGGGTGCCCTCTCCTCTCCCCTTTCTCCAGCTTCCATCCAAGCTCCCTTGACCATCAGACTGCCATGATTCCCAGGGTGACTTTAAAAACAGGAGGGCCACCCAGCCCCTCCTAGAAAACAAAGAGGCACCTGCTGTTTGCATCCTGACCGTTCACAGGAGCCTGTTTTCATGGGCTTTGTGATGGAGCACAGTCCTACACCAGCTGTGAATCCCAAGAAAGCAAACTCTCTCCCCGTCTCCAGGACAGGCCTGCGAGGGGGCCAACAGTAGACACGCACTTTCGCCTTACTTCCCCGGTCCCTTTGGTTATTAACAGCCTTGTAGAAATAAGCTTCTCTGTCTTGAAATATGGAATGACTGGGAATACAGCCCCAGGATTTATTGCTCCACACGGCATGCAGATATAATTTTTACTTAGCTGCTGTGATGACAAGATTCAGTAAGGCATTAGGCAACTAAGCCTGAATTACTTGGCTAAAATACAGGCCGTCCCTGGCCACTCAGCCCCTCCAAGGGGATACTTGGTTTGCCTTGGTCCTTCTGGGGGCAGGGAGATGTTTGGGATCTAAATTCCACTTGGCTAACATGGAAAGGTAAGGACTATTTTGGCTAAGGCTCTCTCTTGGGAGTTTTGGGGGAAAGTGTGCAAAAATGAAGACTGGCTCCAGAGCCGCCACTCAGAGACAGTCACTCAGATTTTAGAAAAGGATGCCTTCTCTCTCTCTCTCTCTCTTTTTTTTTTTGTCCTCCTCACTTAACCTCTGCCTTTCTTGTTCTTTTCTGTTCCCTCTGGGAATAGGGAAGGGCAGAGGAGGAGGAAGGGGAAAGAGTACTTTCTTTTCAAGCCTGTAACCATTTCAGTTCACGTCTGTAAATAAAGGTTAAACTGAGAGGGAGCCTGAGTTCACGCGATAAATGCCCACTTGAGCTTTTTGGAACTCTCTCCCCCACTGGTCAGTCTCCTGGAGCCTCCCTTGAAGAAGCAGCTGCAAAGATCAAATCCTTTAGCTATTTGGTCCTCTGAATCCAATTTGATTTGACCCCACTATCACCCACTGGCATTTGAAATGTGTCTATTTAAAAAGGAAAAGAGAAAAGAGCACAAATAGGAGGCAAAACTATGCCGGAGATGTCATATCCTGCTAGGCAAGAAAAAGAAATATCCGGCTTTGCAGAGGCCGGGTCTGTGTGTGTGTGTGGCATTGGTTTTTGTTGCTTTTTTGTCTTGATCTCTTCCTGTGTTTCTGCCCTCACATTGTAACTTTATTAAGATGAGGATAACGATGACCTAAACTGAGTTTCTCCAAAAGGAGGGAGCTTAGGAAATGAATGGCCCGAAACTCCCTCCTGATTAGTCACAGGGCCATGCTTTGAAGGGTGTCCTTATGTTCTGGGTCCCTGGCGGGTTGGGTGAGGGAGGCCCCTGGAGGAAGTTGGCTGGCCCGAGACAAAGACAACAAATGCAGGAAGGATGTCCTTGACCTGGCCTCCAAATCCAAGTCCAAGGGACAGGGTTCTGCACGTTTGCTTTTTGGTGCTCAGGCAGCATTAGATGTGCCCTTTGAGAATCTGTCTACAGGAGATTCTGAGAGAAGGGCTGTCTGGGGAGTTTCTAACTGGGGATTGGGTCATTCTGTCCTGGTGCTTGTGGGTGTTCTAACCCAGTGCTTCCGAGTCCTGTTAAAATGTAGTCTCTGAGTCAGTTGTTCTGGGGTGGGATTCAAGATTCTGCATTCTAACAAGCTCCCAGGTAATAATGGTGTTGCTGGTTGTGGACAACACTTTAGAGAGCAAATGTGCTTGGCACAAATGCAGAGGTGAGGAAGTGAGAAGGGGTTGGGGTGTGAGGCCACGGCAGTGAGGGCAAGTTTTGTTCAAAAGTGTTAAGAATGTTTTTAGTTTTTTGGAAGCAGACCAAGGTGGCTGTTGGTTTCCCTACATTTACCCATATTTAATACACTGGGCATTTTGTAACCTTAGAAGAGATTTCTCACAATAATCAAAACAGTGTGGTACTGGCATAAGAACAGACACATAGATCAATGGAAGAGAATAGAGAGCCCAGAAATAAACCCTTGTTTATATGGTCAATTAATTCGACAAAGGAGGCAGAAGCATAAAATGGAGTAAAAATAGCCTCTTCAACAAATGATGTTGGGAGATCTGGACAGCTACATGGAATAAAATGAAACTCAACCACCAACTTATACCATACACACACACAAACTCAAGATGAATAAAAGACTTAAATATAAGTTGTGACACCATAAAAGTCCTAGAGGAGAACATAGGCAGGAAAATTTCATATATTCCACGCAGCAATATTTTCACCAATATGTTCCCTAGAGCAACTGATATAGAGAAAAGAATAAACAAATGGGACTACATCAAAATAAAAAGCTTCTGCATTGCTAAAGAAAACATCAGCAAAATGAAAAGGGAAGCAACCATATGAGAAAATATATTTACCAGTGATACCTTGGACAAAGGTTTGATCTTCAAAATATATAAAGAACTCACACGACTCCACTCCAGGAAGACAATCTAATTAAAAAATGGGCAAAGGACCTGAACAGATACTTCTCCAAGGAGGACATACAAAGGGCCCAGAGACATATGAAAGGATGCTCAGCATCACTAGCCATCAGAGAGATGCAAGTTAAAAACACAGTGAGACACTACTTCACACCAGTCAGAATGGCCATCATAAACAAATCAAGAAACAACAAGTGTTGGTGAGGTTGTAGAGGAAAGGGAACCCTAGTGCACTGTTGGTGGGACTGCAGACGAGTGCATTCACTGTGGTAAACGGTGTGGAATTTCTTCAAAAACTAAAGATAGAACTGCCTTTTGATCCAGCAATTCCACTGCTGGGATTATTGCTTAAGAACCCTGAAACACCAATTCAAAAGAACCTTTGCACCCCAATGTTCATAGCAGCATAATTTACAATAGCCAAGTGCTGGGAAACAGCCTAAGTGCCCATCAGTAAATGAGGGATCAAAAACTGTGGTACATTTACATGATGGAACACTACACAGCAGAAAGAAAGAAGAAACTCTTACTCTTTGTGACAGCATGGATGGAACTGGAGAGCACTATTCTAAGTAAAAATAAGCCAAGTGGTGAAAGACAAATACCATATGACCTCACCTATAAATAGAACCTAGTCAATAAAACAAACAAGCAAACAAAATAGAACCAGAGACACGGAAATAAAGAATAAACTGGCAGTGACGAGAGGGAAGGAAAGGGAAAACTGGGAAAGAAGGGGAAGGGTAAAGTCAGGGAACATGTGTAAAGGACCCACGGACAAAGACAACGGGGGTGGGGAGGAGGATTGAATGTGGAGAATGGGGGGTGAGTAGGGCAAGGGAGAGTTAACAGGGGAACATGGGGACAACTGTGATTGAACAACACTAAAAATTTTTTTTTAATGATTTTAGTTTTTTTGAGTCAGACCAAGGTGGTACTTGGTTTGCCCACATTTACCCATATTTAATATATTGGGCATTTCATAACCTTAAAAGAGATTTCTTCTCAATAAGGACTAATACATAGCCGTGTTCTCAAAGTGTTGCCCCTAGACTGGCTGTCATGGAATCCCCTTGAGAGCTTGTTAGAACTGTAGATTCTGAGGCTCTTCCAAGGCCTCTTCAATCAGAAGCTCTGGAGGGGTGGCGGTGGCGAAGAGGGGAGCTCAGGAACTGGCATTTACCAATCTCGTCAGCTGACTCTTGGGCACACTGGAGTAAAGGGTCCCCCTGTCCAGTTGTTCTTTCTTTGCATCACAATAGATTAAAAAGCATTGCAAGAAAATAGAACATTTGTTTAACAGATCTTAAGAAACACAGTAATGCATATATTCAATAGAGATACTGAGTAATGATGGAGAAGCAAAAACAGAGTGAAATTTACCTATAATTTATTCTTAAGATTTTGGTGTATGCTTTTTCAGACGCTTTTCCCTATGCATTTTAGAAACAAAAATGGAACCATATTTGTAATATGGTGTTAACCTAAAAAAAAAAAAAAAACCCTACAACATATGGGAAACTTCTCCAATATACGTTTTAGCGATCCAGTTGGATTTCTCGCTTTAAAATCTATTGTGTATAAGTGATCTCTTTTTCAACACTGCTTTTTTAAACAAAGTGAAATATCTTTTTCTCCCTCCTCCTTTCCTTCCTCTTTTCCACCCTCCCTTTCTTTTTAAACTTCACCTTTACAAATCAAGTGACAAGCAAGGTGCAAGGGTTTGGGAATTCATGTCCCAGTTCTGCTGGGTCTCAACTGATGACCTGCTGAGTTGCCCTC
Source organism: Anoura caudifer (assembly GCA_004027475.1). Taxonomy (NCBI): domain Eukaryota; kingdom Metazoa; phylum Chordata; class Mammalia; order Chiroptera; family Phyllostomidae; genus Anoura; species Anoura caudifer. The sequence continues at coordinate 348,749 of PVKU01000175.1, forward strand.
AGAAAGGCTGTCCCTTCTCTGTGCTCTAGTCTCTTTTTATCTCTGAGATGAGACTAATAATACCTGCCCTTGGCCCACTCATGAGGTATTTCCAGAATTACGTTAGGATAAAATTCATCAATCTCTTTGGAATACTGAGTGAGACAGTGATAAAAAAATAATCCAAGACACTATTGTTATTTCTTTAGTACTTATCACAGAATTCCCAGCTGTTGTCCTGTGAAACTGTTACCAGAAAAACTTTAAAGGTAAAGACAGAACACCCTTCTGTCTTCACTTCTGCAAAGGACACATTTCTGATTTTTCCTGTTAGACATTGGCATGACATTGGCATGACATTGGCTGTAAAGGGCCAGGAGACAGAGGGGGTCTATTTACAAGTCACCTAATTTAATTCTACTTTGAATTCAGTTTCTGTAACATGGGCCAGGTAAAGAGTTGTATCAGTCGGATCCAATCAGATAACCAGAGCCAGTAGGGGATGATAGGTAGGGAGGTAGGCAGTAAATAGACAAATTATACACACACACACACGTATATACATGTACGCACATATATGGATTAATTTAGATATATGGAATATATACATTTATGTGTGAAGTGTGTATGCATGCATGTGTCTATATCTATATATTATATATGTATAATATTTAGTACAAGCTATTGGCTTACATAAGGGGGGGGGGTCACTAAACAAGGCCCAAGTCCACAGGCTGGACTGTCAGAAGCGAAGATCACGTGTAAGCCAGAACTCCACGGGCACTGGCTGAAGCTGTTGCCCACAGGCCGTAATGTTCCCTTTTTCTAAGAAGTCCTGGCCTGCTTTAAGACCTTTTGACTGATTAGTTCAGGCCCACCAAGGCAATCTTTTTAATTGAAGGTCAACTGATTACCTGGATTGATGTTTGATTAAATAAGTGGGGGCTGTTGACTAGCCAAGTTGACACATCAATGAGTGTCTTGTCAACTTGACACCCATTGGTCTCCAAATGAAGACAGTGACTAAGCCATACTTCCACCCAACACAACACAACTCTCCAGCACACAACCAAAAACAGTTGTGAACTCTGCTCACCCCACTCACACTACCTCTTTTCAACCCTACTGCCTTTTCATGTTCTCTTACTCTCATTCTTCCATAACTTGTTAGCCTTCACTTCCTCAAATCCCTACCACTGATCTTTCCAAGGCCAGTATTTTCTTGATTTACTTCCATTGTTTCTATGATTTAAAAAAAAACAAGCAAAAAACTTAACAATAAAACAGCAACGAACTCTTTGAAGTCTGCTTTAAGCTTTTCCCTTAGGAATAGCTGTCTCTGTATGAAATGCTTATGATCACCAGGCCCAAGTGCTTCACATTGCTCATATAGTATTTCACTTAATCCCTGCAACAACCCGCTGGCAGAGGTATTATCTGTTTTTCTCCAGGTGGGGAAACTGAGCCTTAGAGGGATTAAATTGCCCAAGATCATATATTGAAAATGGTAAATGGCAAAACTGGGATTTGCACCTAGTGTGCTTTTATTCCAAGGACAATGCTATCAAAACATGACTAAGGTATTGTGAAGGCCCCTCTAAGGGTAATGTTTCTTCAAGGATGGTCTGTAGACCACCTATACCAGAATTACCTTCTGTACATATTCAAAATGCAGATCCCTGAGTCCAACCCCAAACTTAGTAAAACAGCTTCTTTAAAGACAGGCCTAGGATCCATCAGTTTTAACAAGTTTCTTAGTTTTTTTTTTTTTTTTTTTTTTTTTTTTAAATATATATCCTATAGTTGGAGAAACCCTAAAGTAGGGAGTAAAAGAAAGTATTTTCAAAGATGAAACATTTTGGCTGGTGGTAGGTTTCAATTATTTACGTTGTTGAAAAAAAGCATTGTCAAATATTGACAATAACCTCCAAGGTAGGCTGGGGCTAGCAAGTTGGGACACTTTCCATTGCTGGGAGAATAGGGTATGCTAACTGAGGCGGACACTGGCCAGCAGTGTCCAAGTCATTATGGATGAATTAAAACATACACAGGGACTACCAAGTCTGGTGGAGGAAATAGGACAACAGCATGGCTTTTCTCTCAAGAGGAGCAAAAGCCATGGCCTCCACTGTGACAGGCCTTTATTCTAATAATCTCCTCACATTCCAAGATGGTTCTTCCTCACTATCCCAGTTACAACAAAGGAGCCAATGCCCCTCATTTCATCACAGAGAAGGATATTAGCAAATGAATAGGCAGCCGGTTATACTGGTCTCTGCAAGGTACTTGCAGGGTGAGGGGGTTTCAGCAAAGAGCAAGCTTTAAAACAGCCTAGGTATATTGCAAATATGATTACCCACGAGGGAACCTATCTGTGGCCGTGGGTCCTGTGCATCTCCGAGTGGGAGCTGGGCCCACGCCACGCAGAAGGGTCTGCCACAGCTAACGAGGGAAGTCTGTTTTTCATGCAGGAGAATTTCTCCCCTTTCCCCAGGGGCGTGAGGTATGGGTCCCTGCCAATGTCACATATCTCACACTCGGAGGACCAGTCTCGTCATGTAAAACAGCAGTCCCAGCAGATTCAGACAAAACCATGAAACACTGTTATTACCATACTCAGAGCAACGGAGTTGGCATCAGATGGATGAACAACTCAGATTACAATGGAATTTTTGGTAACAAATACATACAGCAGAGATTTATAAGACTTTTCATTACCCTGGTTTTGTAGATAAAGGCGAGGGGAGGGGAGGGAAGGAGGCCAGAAGGTCTCCCAAAGGCATATGATTAAAAAAAGAGAAGGGGAGGGGGGAGCTTATTCTCATTCCCAAGCTGGATCAATCATTATTTTAAAGTGATCTCTAATCAAAATCCAGCGTATGGTTTTTATTAATTTGGGGGCAATTCCCCTAACATCTAGTGCAATAAAAAAGGATGTTGATCTCATAAAAGATTATAGCATCCCTTATCAAGCTAGCAAACAAGAAGTGTAAAATCCGAGATAATGAAATATGTTGAATTGCTTCATCCTTCCCTCCCTGGTTCTACTATTATTATTATTTTATTGCTGAAAATTCTGGGGGGAAGAGATTCAGAGCTGGGCTATGAATAGATTATAAGTCAGGTTCATTTCCAGTATAAAGTTGGTACCAAGGGCCCAAACTTCTCCTCAACAGCCTCAGCGAGGAGAAAGCAAAGTACTATCTTCAAGCTCTAATTTGCAGGAATGATTCACCCATAGTCGACTCTGTTTTCAGAAGACTGAAAAAAACTAAAGCTTATGAGTTTTGAAAAAATTTTGTTGTTGTTGTCGTCAGTTGGTTTGACCCACTCTTGTGCCCTTTATAGTACAGGGCTGTGCCACCTTCTCCCTGGGTCCACAGAGACTCGCAGTTCTCCTGTGGAAACCACACCATGCAAACTAGGTTCTTCCTCAGGCGAGGCTGGCTGCCATGAACTTGTAAAAAAATAGCCTCCAGCTTGGACCCATTCAGATACAGCCTGGGAAAAAGTGGAGGCTGGTAATACAGGAGGAGATGACCTTCCACCTCTGGGAGCTGCTAATCCATTATGAGAGAGGCGGGGAGGGAAGGGTAGTGGAAAGGAACCTGGCTGATACCTGTTTACACAGGTATCATATTCAACTTCTTAAACACCCTGCGAGGTGGCAGTTGTGCCCTCATCCCATACATGAGGACACTGTCTTAGGTTAGACGGTCCACTTGAGGTCACACAATTACTTGGTAGTGGAACAGGGCTTCCAAGGCAGGCCTGTGTGAGTGATAAGTACAGCCTTTGCCTATCCGTGGTGCCTGCTAAGGTGACTCCCTTCAGCTGAGGGGAGAAGCCAGGAGGCCCGTGGGGGAAGAGGAGAGGAGTGTTTCTGCGGCATGTTCATGCACGCAGCTCTCGTGTGCCGACAGGACTGGGGGACACAGGCGGCACTTCGACTCACGTGGTTCTCTCAGTGCAGCTTGAAAATGGCTTTTCCTCGAGGAAGGCAGCTTAGTGTGCAGCTTGCCAAGCTGGGTGGTGCCTCTTTGTGAGCCAGCTCTATGCTTGGGAGAAAAAGTCTGACCCACGGAATTTTGTTCTTATCAAAGGGCACGCTGCAGATTGCCACTGCACGAGTGTTCCAAAGAAGTTACCGCGGATGGGGGAGTTCACAAGACGAAATGATTATGCCACATTTCGTGGATGAGGGGGTGTCTTGGTCAGCTCAGGCTGCTATAACAAAATGCCACAGACTGGTGGCTTAAACCACAGACTTGCTGCTCACAGTTCTGGGGGCTGGGAAGTCCAAGGGCAAGGTGCGGGCAGATTGGGTTGCCGATGAGGTCCCTCTTCCTGACTTGGAGATGGCTGCCTTCTCGATGTGTCCTCACAAGGAAGAGAGAGCAAGTGAGAGCAAGCAAGCTTCTGTCGGTCTTCCCTTTCTTACAAGGGCACTAATTCCATTGTGAGGGGCCTATCTTCATGACCCCATTTAAACCTAATTAACTCCCACAGTACCCCCAAGTACCACCACCTGGGGTGTTCGGGCCCCAACATATGAATTTTGGGCTGGGGGGAATACAAAGATTCGGTCAACAACAGGGGGTCACTACACATCAGTGAGGTGAGGTCTGGCCACTTTCTGTTCTCCTCTGGTCTAACGCATGGGGTGGGGTCAGGGTGGGGGTCTGAGAGCTAAGGGCTCTGAGGATCAGGCAGGCAGGTGAGGGCAGAGCTTCCCCTCTACTTGAATTGCTTTGAAGCCTGCAGGGCCTGGCAGAGGGCTCTTCAGTGACTCTCAGGGAAGCTTGCTGGGGTATTTTTCAGCTGAATGAATTGCTGTTTCAGGCTTTAGTAACTGGACACATAAAATCTTTTCTTGTCATCCTTAAGCCATTTTTCCAACCTTGAAGCCTGGAAAAGAAGAATTTCCTTGCAACCTCAGCATTCTCTTTCTAAAAATTGAGAAGCATCTCAGGACAGTTCCTGGAATGCCGTCTGTGATATGTGGTGTATGAAAGAAATTTAACATCGAGGGAGAATTCCTTAAGATTAAACTGCAAGAGAACTGTTTAGGCAGAAGTTGAGCCCATAGATAGAGTTTGGCAGACAAGTGGTTTCTCACTGATGGGGCCAACGATTTCGAGGAGAATGTCATCAGTTGCAATATTAATTTACTTTTCACCTAATGAATTTTAATGGCAGCTTTCACCATTACCTCCAGGAATCCATAAGAAACAGAAAAATCTGCCTGGCAATGTATCTGTTAAGTCACTAAAGCCAAAACTCTGGCATTATCTCAGCCCCTTTTAAAAAACACATTATTTTCCCACGAAACAGTTTAAATACACCATAAGAAATGTTCATCATGTTGCCTGTACTTGCTGCAACCTGAACGCAGACTTGCTTTGGGCAGCTTTTTTTTTTTTTTTTTTTTGCATATCTTATTTTGTAATTCAAATGATAAAGCATATTTTGCATGAAGTTACACCTTTTTCGAGGCAGATTTTGTTCTGGAAAATTGGTGCAGCATCTTCATTTCTCACATCTTTCCATAGCCGCTTTTGTTGTCAGCAGATGGAACTGCATTGGACGAGAGAGGCCCGAAATCTGTATCCCTGCAGGGAGTGGGCTTTCGTGAATTTCTAAATTCTGGCTGGGATGCTCCTGCCCCTTTCCCAGGAGGAAGGTGAAAATGCACAGGTGTCCTGGAGCTCTTCAATACTTCCTTCACCACAGTTTTATTCAAAATATAGACCCTAGCAACCTGACAGTCCACTCTGTCCCCAACTTAACCTTCAGGTTTCAACCTGACTGGCTTCCTAACAAGGGGTGCTCCTCGTTAGCTCTGACAGAGAGCCACCGGGCCACACAAGGCCCGAGTTGACCCAGCTCACCTGACTGCGGAGGCTCAGCAGGCAGGAGGAAATCCCGGAGCGTTCCTTTTTGCTCTCTTTTTAAATGGAGTTTTTGACATTACAAGGTGGCATTTTGCACTCATCAAATACCAAAATCACTGCCTGCAAGCAAGTGCTTTTCAGATCAGCTGCCTGTGCTATGCCCTGCACAGACACCACCCTGTTTATCTCCGGTTCACTGAGCTCCAGCCCCTGTTCTCACTGAGATCCCACATGACCCTTCTCACTAGCAGGGGCATTGCACTGCACAACTCTAGCAGGCGCTGTTTACATTATATTCTGTATGAACGGCACCCCCAGGGCCATCAGAGTGGTACCTCCAGCATTATATATACGTCAGGGTCGCCCTGCCTGCTGCATTAACACAGGTCAGTCACACCACCAGACAAGAAGGCTTCCTACCCCAAGTCTTTGAGATTCCATACCATGGTGGGCTTCTCACTGGCCTGGCTAGGCAGCTCGTAGCTTCTTCTCTAAAGCCTTGACACTAACCCTCTGGGTGTTGCCTGAAATTCCATTATTTTTGGTATTAGTTTTCTATTGCTGCTATAACAAACTATCACAAACTTGCTGCCTTAATGCAAATTTATATTACAGTTCTGCAGGCCAGAAGTCCACTGTGAGTCTTACCAGGCCCAACTCTAGGTGCTGGAAGGCTGTGCTCCTTTCCGTTAGCTCTCCGGGAGAATCCGTTTTCTTGCTCACTCAGGTGTTGGCATAATTCAGTTCCATGAGGTCACAGGGCTGAGGGTTCCAATTCTTACCTGGCTGGCCACTCCTAGAGGCCTCTGTCCAGTCCTTGTATGGAGACTCTTACACTTCAGAGCAGCCTTCTAGAAGGAGAACATTTCTCACCTCAGTTGGGAAAGGTTCTCTTTTTTAAGGACTCATGTGATTGGGTGAACACACCTGGGTAATTCAAAATAATACCCACATCTGAAGGTACTTAACTTTAGTCACATCTTCAAAGTCTGTTTTGCCAAGGTACCATAACGTAGGCACAGGTTCCTGGGATTACACTGAGGATATCATTGGGAGGCCATTCATCTGCCTATTTCATCATTGACTCAATTATTTTCCATCTTTGAATGGTTGAATGTTGAAACCAATTATTTATTGAGAATTCTGTTTCAGAGAACATTAACTGATGGGCATTGTTTTCTCCATCCACAGACGTATATTTTCTCATTTAATTCCTTCGATGATCCTACGAGCTAATATCACTTTAGCCAAGAATGTAATCAGCTGCAAGTAACATAAACCCTAAACAACACTGGTTTATTATTTTAAAATAAAATGGAACTACGTATCAGCTTGATGATGACATCAGGACCTCAAAACTCTCTCTTCTCTTTTCTTTTCTCTTCCTTTTTTGCATTTCTTTTATTGTTTTTCAAGTGCAGCTATCTCCATTTTCCTGCCACCAATTTCCCCTGCACCACACACCCCCTCCTCCCACCCTCAATCCTTCCTCCCTTTGGCTTTGTCCAGGTGTCCTTTACGCACGTTCCTTGACAATCCTTCCTCCTCTTTCCCTCGTTCCTGCCCTCCTCCTTCCCCTCTGGTTACTGTCAGTTTGTTCTTCATTTTAATGTCTCTGATTATATTTTGCTTGCTTGTTTGTTTTGTTGATTAGGTTCCACTTACAGGTGAGATCATATAGTATAGACTCCATCTTTTCTGAGAGGGAGAATACTATAATAATTAATAGTATGGACCCTGCAGCCCACTGTGTGGGTTTATACAAGTTACATACACTGCAAATAGGGATAATATACTCAGCCAATGGGATTGAGGAATGAGTTAATACATTTAATGTACCCCAAATCATACCTAGTGCATAGTAAATGCTCAATAACTGTTGGCTATTTTAAATGTTATTCCTGCATCACCATTTAGCATGTTGGGTTTTGACTTCATAGATTCATGCTTATCACTTCAGGTTTATAAAATGGCTGCTGGGCTTCTAGCTATATCCTCTAGGTCCCAGGCAGGAAGGAGAAGGCACAAGGAAGGGAGAAGGAGGCAGGTTTGCTATTTTCATCAGGAAGTCAAACACTTCCCAGAAATCCCCACCCATTTCTGCTCACTTTTCATTGGCAGTAGTGACCTATAACCTTCCCTATGCTGAAGGAGAGTCTAGGAAAGCAAGTTTTTTGTTTGTTTTTCACATAATGAGGAATATGGATGGGCAGACATATATCATCCCTACCTCTTGTTGACTTTTCCTCAGTTCCAATAAAATGGTGACCTTTTCAGTAGAGAAGAAGAGAACAAGAAACCCTGGAAGGCACTAGCAGGACATGCAGTCAGCCACTGGTACTGGAGCGTGCATGAGTCTTAGCTGCACGCTGGGCAAAGATTTTGGTGGGGGAACGGTGGAAGGTGCAGAGATGGGGGAGAGGCTCTGTATGTTGGTAGTGTTTTGGGTTGAATTGTGCCTCCCCGCAAAATACGTTCAAGCCCTAAATTCTGCTACCTGTGAATGGGACCTTATTTGGAAATAGGGTCTTTGCAGATGTAATCAAGTTAAAATGATCTCACGCTGGATTAGGGTGAGCCCTAGTCCAATGCTTGGCATCTTTATAAGAGAGAAATTTGAGTACAAAGACACAAAGGTCGGATGCCATGTGTGGGCAGAGGCAGAGACTGAAGTCTGCTTCAATAAAGGTGCAATTCCAAAGTTTGTGGAAAAGAAGAGCTTCTGTTTGATGCTTTTAATACTTGGGTGCAGACTGGTTTGTCTTTCGTTCTAGCAAGACGATCTGTTAAACGCTCCTACAGTCACCACTGCTGGCGGGGCAGGGGGGTGAGTACAACAGAAAAACTCATGGGCAGGACACAGAACTCCAGCCAAGAGCACAGAGAGGCTAGGGATCAGTCGAGGTTCCCCTTGGGGGAAAACGACCTGCTCATTCCAGCACAGCTTTCCCTGAGCCTTAGGGTTCGGCCAACAGCGTGTGTCCCCCAGAAGTTACCCTACCTCTGCGAGCCTCACAGGCCGCTGGGGCGCCCTCCAACTGGCTTAGCACAGTGTGTCTAAACTTCATTTTTTTTTTTACCATGCTGTGATTTTTACTGTACCTATTTGTACCATTATCTACTTAATAGTTGCATAAATACTTTTATTTGAATGGTAACTTACTTCACTACCATAAGTGGAAAAAAGCCAGGGTCATTTTGTATTAAACAGAAGACAATTGCACAATTCATTCAATGAAAGCAAAGCAAAGTCACTACATTCAGGCTGGAGCCTGCAGACGTCTGAGGCCTGCTGTGGGTTAGTAGGGGACTAGCCAGTTGTAGGTGGGTGTTGGAGACGTACTAGCAGCTGACCCAGTCTTTCTCCTTATAGGAAGTAGAGAATTAGAAAGGAAATGCTTTCTCATGGTGATCGCATGCTATCTGAGTACCGCCCAAAGTCAGACACTTTGTGAAAATCAGGGTTCATAATGGTCAAAACGTTGAGCGTCCACTGACCGATACAATACATGCCTCATGCACATCGTTTCATGTACTCTTCGTGCCATCCTATGAGGTCGGCATGATCATTACCACCTTGGAGATAGGTAACTGAGGCTAAGAGGTGGTCGGTAACTAGGTGAGTCACCCAGCTTGTCAGCGCAAGAGCCGCTGGTAACCCACCCACCCAGCGCCTGACTCTAGGATGGCTTATTCTCCCCCGGAGAACTGGGGGATGCGGAGGGCATCTGCCACTTTCACACCTCAGCCTTGGCCCCACATGATTCTGTTCATCAACACCACTCCGATGAGTTTGCTTGCGCAGGGTGATGGTGTAAGATCCCAGTGACAGAGAGCAGCAAGGTCATAGTGAAAGTCCCAGGGAAGGATGGAGGTGTCCTCATGTCAGGTCCTTGGGGAGGACCTCAGTGCTTCTCTACCCAGGATGCTGGCTGGCACTTGCCCCTGGGAATCCTCAAGTTTGCCCCCCCCCACCCCCACGTTACATGGCACAGGCCTGGTTTGTGTGTTGGGGGAGTGGGGTGACCCATCAATGGAGGCTCAGTCCCATGTTCTGGGACAAAGCTGGGTTTCACACACTCAACACCCATGATAGTGGGGTCACCGGCAGATCCTCAAATGCCCATCACTCTACTGCATTCCCTGCTGAGGGCCTGCGTCCTGTTGCTTGATTTTGCAGAGCAGAGCCCAGAGGGCAGGGGCCTTTGAAAATGGGTCCCCAAGCAGTGTGGCCCCACCTCTGTGAGGCTTCCCTTTTAAAGCCTGGGTGGAAAAAATCACCGTGAAGAGGCACAGCCCCAGGCCAAACACCATCACACTGTGAAGGTCAAGAGAGGGTCAGGGGAAAAACGGATATTGAAAGGCCACCTGGACAGCAGGGCTCTGCCTGGGTCTCCATCACCCCTTCACTACCCTGCCATCTCACCTGGGGGTTGGGAGGCAGGGTGGTGGCGGGGGGGTGGGAGGTACAAGGCAAAGGCTTCATTTTCTAATCACCCCATATGCTGCTTATCAGAGGGATTTTGACTCCTAGGTGGTGGAGCTATTGAGAGCTCGGAACTGGGAAAGTATAATATGACTAAAAGCTGCTTTAATAAAAAACAGGGCTGGGTTTAAACTGCACTCTCCATAAATCAAAGGGCGACACCACCATTCTCTCTGAAGATCAGCGATACAGCGTGTTTTGGGGCTGCGGCGGCTCTTAAATCTAATCGACAGCTCTCTGAGCACAAATGCAGCCGTGGCTGGAGGACGGAGGCGGCTGCATGCTGGAAAACACCCCTCGGAGCACGCGCATTTCCCTGGTGATGAGCATGCTGAACGGCTCTGAGCCGAGAAACCTTGGAAAACAATTAGGCAGAGAAGCAAGATAACCTGTTGAAATTATGGCCCCACACTTTACTGCTCTTAATAAATTTTCTGGCAGCTTCTCTCCAACTCAGGGTCCTGGTCTGCTTCTACCTTTAACAGTTGGGGGTATTAAGTCATCAAAGTTTCATCTACCTGTCTGACTTCAGCCAGAAGGACAACTTATTTGCCTGGATACCTTTCAAAACTGCTGTCTACATAGATTATAATTTAATATATGGTGGAACTAACACAAGGCTGCCTGTTTCTTGAGTCTCAAATGTCAAAATCTGCATTTACACATTCTAAATTTTCTTCAACATTGCCCTCACTCTACATAGTAATCACAGTGTAAGCTATGAAGAATTAAAAAATCGCACTGAGATTTACTGTCAATCTCCTATTCCTTGCTATAGCAAGGAGCACTGTGGACTCAGAGCTGGATCTGAGATCAGAGCCGCCCTCTACGAGCCATAGCTGGTTCTTATTCCCTTAGAGCCTCAGTTTTCCCATCTGCAAAATGGAAGTAGTGCCCACCTTAAATGATGAAAAGAAGATGAGATAAATGTAGAGAAAGCAAATAGCATCGCTCCTGTATAGTCGGTAAATACTAGCCCTCCCCTCTTCAGGAAGGGCTCATGATTTGAAGAATTTTTCTAGTGTAACTCGCACTGTGCTTTCATCTGGGCCTATTTGATTGATTTAAACACCCATTTGTGTGAGTGATCCTCGCAAGTACCTAAGTCCCTGGAGTCCCTGAGTATCTTTTATTCTTCTTGGGTCTGAAGTTCCAAAAGCAATTTTCTTAGTTCATTTAAGGCTGTTTCTTCATAGAGTTAGAGGATTAAGTGGGATAAATTACGAAAAATATTTCAGCCGGTCTCTAGCACTTACTAAGCATTTAATACTAATATTAGCTATTATTATTATTAAGCTACAACCCTCCCTACCCCCCTGGCCCCCAGATCCTACGTATTTAGAGGTTTTCTGTGCAGATGCTTGTGTTCTGTTCTTTATCTGGAAAGCCAGTGTGCTTCTGTGTGTGGCTTGTTTGCATTCTTCCCATTCTTCAAGGGGATTTTGGATGCCACCTCTTCCCTAAGACTTACCCTGGTCCCGTCTACACCCAAAGGCAACAGGCAGATTTCCCTGGCAGTGTCTGCCTCCCCAAGCACTCACCACATTCAGCACTGAGTTTTGGTTCTTTGTACACCTGTTTCCCATGCCTACTCAATTCACAGGTGTTTGAGGACAAAATCCAAGGCTCTTCCATGGTTGGGAGCCTTTGTAGCATTTAACAATGTCCGACAGGAAGAATCTGTTGGGCTATAATTGAATCTCATTTTATTTTTATACTTCTTATTAGCTGGACTGGGCAGAAGAAGCACCACGTCATGCGTTGTCAGGGTCCTGTACACTATTTTTCATGGCGTTGCACATTTATGGTTATGCAGCAAACTTAGGTTTTTGGGATTGTGTGGGGAGGGTCAGTAATGACCAGCCAAATAAAGGTTCAAGTTGAAAGGATGATCGTAGAATGTTAAGTGTTGACAGCTGAAGCATCTCTCCTCCTTTAACCACGACTGATGGACTCTGAGAGTCCAGTGGATAGGAAGGCACAGGGACGACGCACATTGGCCAGATGCTGAGGGTAGAACTTCGAAGGTAAGCTGGTGAGGTGCCCACCCACATTGCAGAGCTCACTCAGGAGCTAGCACAGTGTGCCAGGAACATAACAGCTTCTCGAAAAATACAAATGCATAAAGGACGTTTAGCCTTTTCTTTCCCTGTGTAGCTCTGGATTACCAGGTTGGCTTCTCCGTGCCTCAGTTTCTTCAGCTATAAAATAAGGATGAACCTGATGTTCTTTGACTAGAGGAGAATCAAAAATTACTGTGGTCCTGAAACAGTCAGCATGTATTGTAAACAATAATTCGTGAGCATAAACATGGCCACTAAAAAAGAAATCTCAGTTGTCAAGACACGTATAAGGTTATCTCTAGTTTCTCTGGGTACCCCTAAGTAGTGTTCATTAAATCTTTATCTCAGTACCACCGCACTCAGGATTCAGTTTCCTTATGGAAAGTCTGGGAGAAATCCAACTCACCATCTACAGTTGTGGAAAGGAACAAGTAATGCGAGGGATTGCAAAGCACTGGCCTAAAACCTGAGGAATTATACAATAATTACAGTAATCATCTGTCACTGAAAGTATTTCCATCTTAGTAGCTTATAAGTAATACATTTTCTCTTAAGTCTCTCTTACTCTCTAAATAATGCATTACCCACTACATTTACAAGCTGCTAGCCTGCTTCGTGTTTTAAATGGGAATCTGGCCTGCCCACGTGAGCTAACACCATTCACCTCAGGAATAATACCAGGCGATCTTTAACAACAGGACTTTGAGATTTATGGTTTGAGCTGTGAGATGGAACGTCAGCAGTGCAGCAATTCAGAAAAAGAATCCTCACACCTCATTTCTTCATTCAAATGAATTCAGCAAACATGTCTCGAGCACAGAGGCAGAGCCAGGCAATGTGTCGCAAATCCGATACTCCTTAGAAGGCCACACAGACATGGAAACTAATCACTGTAATCGAGGTAATAAAAGTTTTATTGAGGACCTGCAGAAAGCAGCTTGGCAACATACAGGATGGAATTACCAAGTCGGCCCCGGGAGGAGGGCTGTGGAAGGTGTCTTGGTGGGTTTAGCTGCAGATAACCGAGTCCCTTCAGCTAGTGTAAACAGAGTGATTTAACATGGGAGGTTAGGTGTTTGCAAAACTGCTGGAGGAGCTGGAGGAGTAGGCTGTAGGCAGGGCTTCCAGAATAAATCTCAGAACAACATACAGGACTGACTCATGGAGGAAGTTGGTACCCTTCGAGGATCAGAAGGTCAGGGCCTCCAAAAGCAATGCTCCAGATGCCAGCAATAGAATCTTGTCACCTTGGCTGTGATCCATGCTAACGCAATGCTCACACGGGCTCTGGGTCCCCAGGAAGCCAGACTGGGCACTGCTGCGGTAAAACCAAATGCCTCTGCTACTGCATGTGCCAGCAGAAGCATGCCTGGGCCTCAGTCCCATCTTCCAAGGTGTTTGGTCTGATTGGTAGAAGCTGGGCCTGGTGGAGCTCAGGCTGCAAGAACTCTGGGAAACGTAGTTTCCAGCTTCAGCGCCTCTGGCCGGTAGTAATTCTTGCAGTAAGAAGATGGATGGATATGAGGAAGCCAGTCTCCAGTTTCTGCCTTCAAGTCTTCATGGGGAAAGAGTCGCTTTATCTGGGACCTGCAGGATGACTGAGGGACCAAGGGACATAGGGCGTTTGAGCAGGGGCAGCTGTGCTTACCATGTTGTCATGGTGTGGAGCTGTGAAATGCACGCCTGGTTCGAAGAAACAAGTAATTTGAAATAACAGGAGCAAAAGATGTAAAACTAGGAGCAAGGAGACCTGAGAAGGGAGAGGCACAGCGCACTGAATTTGAAGGGCTTTGTTTGGATTTTAGACTTTAAATTTTAAGTAGGAGGGACAGCCAGAAAAGTTTTAAGGAGTGTGTACATGTGTGTAGGTGTGTGTGGTGGGGGTATACAGAGAGCGGGGGGCGGAGAGAGAAGGAGGGGCAAGGATTAATTTTCCTTGACTGCTGGGCAACTATATATGCTATGTACGGTGTATGCTGGTAAATGTTTAACCACTAGGCTCCCAAGAGGGATAAAAAAATCCTAATTTGTACAGAATGCCAATTTCTGTGTCTTAACTGCTTCCAACACAAGGGACACTCTCTTTCAAGCTACCGATGTGATGTCGCCGAATGTGGGGGTGGGAAGAGAAATGGACAATCAGCTCTGGAACTCCTGTGTTTGTGATGCGAGTACGTTCTCAAAAAGGTTCCATAAAAATTATAGTGCCTTTCACCAGTGCTGAACCCGAGGCCTAAAGAGATAAGTATTTTACCCCAAGTTATGCAACTGATCAGTGGACGAGACTTGTTTTAGGTCAGTGTTTTAGCCAGTATTCTTTCAGCAGGACTATGCTGCCTCTAGAAGAGTAATGCGGTCAGATCTCCATTTCCAACAATGCCTCTGGCAGTGCCGAGCAGAGGTCGTTATCGTAGCATGAGTTCTAGACGGCACATAAATGAATGGGTATGTATGTGTTCCAATAGGATTTTACTTACCAAAGCATGTGGTAGATCTCTATAGTACAGAGATGGCCGGGAGGAAGCACGTTCAGAGGCAGGAGTCACATGAAGGTTACTGAAGAAGCTCAGTGAGAAGCCCATGTACACTGGGCTTTCAGGAAGCACGGACACACTGGACAGCGTTGCAGGGCGCAATGGCTGGCCTTCCGTCACACCAGGTGGGGCTGGGCTGGGAGGCAGGGGCAGAGTTAGAGATGCGAAGGCAAGGATAATGTCCAGGTCTGGCTTGTAACTGTGAGCATGGCGGTACCATTGGGTGGAATAGAGTCACAAGATGCAGGTTTCTTGACAAACTTATGCTCTGAACGTGGGCCTGTTGCGTTCTCAGGGCCTGCGGAAGGTCCATGTGGGGATGTCCAGGAGGAAAGCGGAAATCCAGGTGCTCAGGAGACGGGTCCGAGTCAGCAATGGTGAGCAGATCAGTCCAGAGATGGTAGCTGAAACCTGGGCTGCATGTGAACTTGCAAGAGTGTGGGGAGGTCTGAAAATAAGCCGATAAAGGGATGATCTCAAGGAAATCAACTCAGACTCATGTTTCTATAAACAAAGTAAGAATGTTTCCAGCACGAGAGAGAACTCAACAGTGTTGGATGTTGTCGTGGACACTTTGATGCACTCTCCAGATCTCACTTCAGCAGTAAAAAACTGTTCTACCCACCATGTGGAGTACCTCCCAAGGACGGCCTCCAGCTGCCGGTCCTCTTTGGGGATTGCCTCACCTGAAGAACACTGCCCGGTCCTGGGTCTCACCTCCTTCCGGGGGTAGCCCATATCCACTGGCAAACACAGTGGGATAAAGGCCTAGCTCTCTCGCCCCAACTTGGGACACTTCTGCAGGGCCACTGGGGCTTCAAATTGCCCTGTAGTGTTGGATGAGGCCTCAGTAGAGAGCAATTGCAGCCCAGCTTCTGCCTCTACCCCATCCCACTTCCTGCCCCTGCCTGCTGCAGGTACTGAACCCAAGAGCACCCCTAAATAAACACCCTGCTTGCTCATCTTCGTTTCAAGTCTGTTTCTCAGGGAGCCCAGCACGGGACAGATCCTTATTCTGTGTCCTCTGTCGCATGCCATTGCTGTTCAAGGGTTAGCAGGCCCACACCAACCCATTCATTCACCAAATCCTGAAACAAACCGGTGGCGGGTGAAAATCAAGGCTCCAACATCTTACTGACTGAATAAAGCTTTATTTTAATGCAAAATAAAACAAGAAAAATTTGTATATTCATATATAACAACATCCAAAATGTTTTCTGTAGTACAAATGGAATCATCTTAAAAAGTCTGTAAAGAATTTATTCTCTACCCCCATATGCCAAAATGTGATTCACATAATTTATATTCAGAACTTAGGAACAGACTTGGTATCACATAAGCACAGGAAAACACTATAAAAAGTGACTGCATCAACAGCAGGTTTTGTTTCTATGTTCCAGTAGTAAACAGCACTGCAGTCAGCATAGATGGAACAGAGCAGGCTCAAGGGCCAGGTCGGAGCCGGTCTGGGGTGAGTTCGCTCTCTACTCCGCTTGGTAGTTAAGCCCAGTCAGGCTGTGCGATTCTATTACTATTTAAGGACTGGAGGGAGAAAGGGTTTCACTTAACAAGTCGTCGCTGCATGTGACATTCTAAGCTTGTTTTAGGTACCTAACTCTTACTCTCATCAGACAGGTGACTTTGCAGGGGTAGCTTATGAAGAATCCTCTTTGTGCTCTCGTTGTGGCACCATTCCAGCCTAAGTCAGTGTGAATGGAGTGCAGAGAAATACTGCCTTGGGCTGTTTCTGAGCCCAACGCCCTCCTGCCTAATTGTGCTAAACCGGGACTTTCTGCTGCTCAGGGCTCAGAAAGCAGTAGGGTGCCTACCTGATTTAGCCCAGTTTGAAGGTCGATCACTGTGGATTTCCGAGTTTAATGCTGATGGGAATTACACAGACACACATTCCTCTGCACACCACACTCTCCAGATCTTTCTCTCCCCCCTGAAGTGCTAAGATGTTTTTTCAGAGAAAACAAATGTGGTGATTACAGGTTAGGAGAAGAAACACCCGTAAAGGCTTGATCTGTATGCCTACCAACTCCTGACAACTCCACAAGCTGCCTTCCTGGTAGATTTCCCTCAGAAAATAGGTTAAGTGAGAGAAGATCACGAATCTTTGGAAGGGATGATGAGTCATGTTTTAATTTTATTCAGTTGGTCGCAAAAATAAGGCTACAGTGAAGCCTCAAATCTCCTCTATCAGGCAGTAGCACAGGTAGCTCCACCGGGTGACTGGGGGTCTGTGGGTTATACCAAGCTCTTGATGACAAGATCTTTGTTCCAGGCTGTCTTAGGGGGGTGAATGCATACAGACCTAAAAAAAAAAAAATCTAAGAATAATGATGTTTTTCCAATTTTTGTTACCCAATTGTGATTTAAACAAAGGCTCTTATCTTGGAGCTGATCTGATGTAGGAGAGGAGCAATCGTGTGCCGAGAGTGATACCACCACCGCCCAGGGACACAACTGGCTAATGAGATACTCTGTTTCCCTCCCTTGCAGAGGAAGAAGTTCTTCCTCTGGTGTTCTCCCTTTCACCTCTCTACTCCTGTAAGAAGGGACTAAAACAAAAGCCTTTAAAATATCTAGTGACTTAGGCCAAACCATTATTGCAAGGCTTAGATGACCTTGTGGTCATATCATGAGCCAGGTGGTGTATGTCAGTGGATTTCAGCTCCCTGTGCACCTGCTCCTGGGAGAGTTATGAGCTACACAGAGATACCTGATTGACTTTTTCCAAGGCCATAAATAAACCTGGAACTATTTCCTGCTACTGGGTACCTACTGATTATAGCCTGGTTTTCTAAATACTTCAAATAACCTGTTCTCTTAAATTCTGGAAAGAGTTCTGCAACTTCTGGGTGGTGACCATTGGAGCGTTGGTACAAAGGCATTTATAAGGCTTATATTCAAGCTGTTCTTACTTGTTGCTTGCCTTGATGGAATCTGTCATACACATAATGGTAGGTTCTTTTGGGCAAGGTCAATGGGTCATGCGTTACACTTCAAGCAAAAGAGAAAACCGCTATAATCGTTTGTGGTCCTCTTTAATAGTACCTTCTCATCACTGGCTGCCCCTCAGAATTAGCAGCTGCTGCGCTGTGCATACGCCACGAAACCACACTTGGAGCAGCCTACCCTGAGCCTGCCTGCAGAAGGTACTGTGCTCGCAAGGCGGCAAAGTGGTGAAAATAGGGGTATTCTTCCTACAAAGGCCACTCCCCAGTGAGTCTTGGCCTTAATCCAGAAGCAGCCCTCTGACTTGATTATGTCCAAGACATTTGGTTAAACTCTGGGCCACCATGAAGAGCTCACTCTCAATGCTTCCGAACAGGTTAGATGTCCCCACGTGACCATTTTCTTCTTTTCTTATTGCGATGGAGGGGGGGGGGAGCTTTCGGCATGTTGTCCCGGAAACCCTGCAGCTCACCGGCACTTCACCTCTAGGTGAGCGGGGCTGGGGGCCTCGGCGTCTCTGCACAAACTGTAAACAACCTGAAGGTGCCTGGCTTGAGAGAGACGACGGAGGGCAAAGCCAACTTGACAGTCTGTTTTCAAGAGGGCCACAAGTAAGTCGTAGTCTAGAAAATGACACCTCTTCAAGTCCAGGAGATAACACTATTTAAGCCTCACACCAGCAGCTGCATCATTCTTGGTAACAGAACGGTACTTTGAATTAAGAAAAATGAGACTAAACTGGCCGAGATGGATCTCCATGTATTTAATCACACTATGATTTGCTAAATCCTATCAGCCAGAGGCATTCCAATGTTGGCCAAAATGCCTCTAAACTGAACTCAAGATGTTTTTATTTGGAGGCGGGAATAAAGGAGGGACGTGAAAGGCTTAAAGTATATTGAGAGTCACTGAAAAATTCAAACTGCTCTCCCCAGGTTTTACTCTTTTTCAGTCTTTTGTCTGCATTCTCATTTGGGTCAGTCAGGTTATAAGTTTTAGATATTCTGTTGAAATAAAAGGAGAAATAGCTGCAAAGCTCAAAAGAAATTGTGACGGGTTTTAGAGGGTGGGGTTTCGGCTTTTCAAAACCATACACTTTCACTCCCTAGCTGGCCATCCGGGCCTTGCACTCGCCCTGACTTTTGTTAATGAAATGTGGCAGGTACAGAACGATCTCGTTTCATGTGTCTTCTCCCTTCTCGTCCCTTCTGTTTTCTTTTTTCCTTTATTATTTCCTTACTCATCAAACTTTCCAGAAAGCATTTTTGTCTTCCATTCCCATTACTGGTAATCACATACCTTCACACATACACACACACACACACACACACGCACATGCACATGCACACATACACCCCCCATCAGTCACCACCATCTACTACCTGCTGGTAATCAATCTCCAAAGGCCACAGTCAGCCCCTCCCTGTCCCTGGGGTACAGATGGCATTGTTTGGCACTGAGTCTGGAATTGGCACCTCCAGGGCATTGCTTCCTGTGTGGCCTGGTCAGTGGGCCCTCTTTCTCTCAAGTACATTTCAGGCCCGTAGCCCTAAAGTGGGAGGCTGAGAGCAGGGGCCTCGGCTATCATGATTTTGGGTGGGAGATGTGGGGAAGACTGAGACCACCCGTCCCCATGCTCTGGTGCCTGGGGCATGGGAGGGAGGAAGGTGAGGGCGGGGTTCAGCCCTCTTAACCTGATCACCCTGGTCCTTGGAATATATTCCGCCTGGAAGTTCTGACGAGCTTTGCACGTTCTCCCAGGACACTAATACTGCATTTGCATCTTACTCTTATATAAAAAGTGAGGAAACCTGAAACACTTATACCAAATGAATGGTACAAGGAACCTGAGAAATTCTACAAATAAACAATTGCAGTCTTCCTCTGGGTAGAAAACATTTCAAGGAGATCACAAGTCATGCTTGCTGTTTTTTTCTCATTGAAAAAAATCACTCACTTAAGATGCCCATATTTGCAGCCACTCTTCAGACTTAACAATAGGTTGTGTGAAGGTCAGCTTCTGAATGAACGAGGATCCCGGACAGAGCTGCCAATTCTGTGGGCTGTGCCCACGCAGGTTCTCTGGCCTGGGAGGTACCGCATAGTATATCTCCTTTGTTAGTTGCCCGTTCAAATGCCACTCCCACTGAACTGAACCATCCTAAAAGTACCTCAAATATCAGGCAGTGTTCTTTTTATGGCCCCATCCATCCTTTCTCCTGATGTTTCCCCTCCAAACTCCTGTCCCTTCCTTTTCCCTCTAAATAGCAGTCAGGTGTTACAAACTCAGAAAAAAACAAAAACCCAACCTAATCTGTACCAATGAGAGTCTTAACAGGAAGAAGGCCTTAAGGAAGGATGATCTTAGATGTCCTCCTTCCTGGGCTGCGTCGAGCTTGGTGGTGTCCAGCTACACGGCTGCAGTCATAGGGTTCTTCTGCCGGGGATCCGGGGTTCGGTAGGGGTACTGGTCTGGGCTGCCCCCTCGGGGCCCTGGTCTGCCCATTTCCTGATAGCCTGGCACTCGGTGGTGCTGAGGGGGCGAAGGCGGAACATCTTGTCGGAAGGGTCCTTTGTACTGGGGGGCTGGAGGGGGTGGGTAGTACTGGGGATACCGGAGATCTGCAGCCCTCAGATCCGGGGGGCGGGGGTAGCCCCCTTTGGGAGGATGCACAGGGTGAGCCCCTGGGTAGTATGGAAGCTCCCTCTCCTTGTAGAGCCCTCGAGGCACTGCCGTCAGATAGTCTACAGGATCAGCTGGTCCTCCCCTGGAAAGAGAAGAACAGACACATATCAGTAGCCACTAAGCCGGCTGCACACCTGAAGACCGCATTCCTGTCTCTGTCAAAGCCAAGCAACAATGAAGAACAGCCTGCACGGAAGCTTTGTACATGCCTGTGTACCCAATGCCACCACCCATAGGTTCCAGCACTTTTCTCCGGTATTCAGGAGAACAGGACATGAGCAGAAGTGACGTGTGCCCTTCAAAAGAAGAGAGGGAAGCTTCTTCTCCCCTCTTCTCCTTCCTGTTGGCCATTGGAGTGGCCACTTTAGAACACAGGGAGAAAGCCACACGCTGAGGAAGGCAGAGCGGCAGAAGGCAAGAGCCAGTGTCCTTGACACTGCGGTGCCACCCTAGCAGCCAGGACTGCTTACACTCAGACTGGTACGTGAGAGAGAAAGATGCTTCTTCGTTGTGCGTGCCTGCTTATCCTGACCTTTATGGCAGTAGCCAAACTAGTTTCCTCAACAAGGCAGAGTCTGACTCTCTCAAGGCGGTGATCATTCCACCCCTTCCCTTCTCTGCCTCTCTGAAGACAGTCCAGCATATAAAAGTAGAAATGTATAGATTAATCAGAGCCATCAAGTTCCCACGGATTACACTCCCTTGTCGCCTAGGTCTGTGGGCGCTGTTTACATGGGTCACAGTCTCGGTCTAACTAACTCTTTTGTCTTCTGTCACATCCCTGTGTGGATTAGTGTGCCCTCCCCTCTCTACGGTTCCTAGAAAAAGTCCTAACCCAGAGCTGGGAGTCATTCACCTAGAACTTCGATAGAAAGCAATTTCCCCACAAAGTGAAGAGGCACACCCAGGCCAGTAGCAGAGTGGGAAGAGCCAAACCAGCTGTACGTTACACAGTGTAACCAGTAGGCACACAGAAAGGTCCAGGAAAGGAATAAACGCGAACAGAGAGCGACCCTGTCTAGATCTTTCTGCTAAGACAACAAGCCTCTTCTGGTCCGTTTGCCCTAACAGAAGCAATAGGTCTCCGAACCACGTACAGATGACTGCATCTTATCTGGCCTGGGGTTAAACAGATGAGTTCTATTTGCAGCTCTTAAAATCCCATAAACCTTCTGTGCACACACCACCCCCACCACCCCCGGATCCTTCCCACTTTATCCTCCTCCCCTCCTTTTATTATTTTCTTAAAGGAAAACAGCAACAATCATAATTAGTGCAAAGCTCTCCAATGTCAGGATACACGCTGGGAGAACACTTGAAAGAAATGACAAGGCTGTAAGGACAGAGTGTCTGTGGTTAATCAGACACTGCCAATGAGGGTCAAAATCACCCTGTAATCTGCAGAGTTTGATGTTAAAACAGCTCTGCAAGTTCCCCCAATCGATGAAGGTTTGACAAGCTCCAAGCTCCAAGCATGTGGAAAGCAGCATGTGAGCACATTTATAAAGATGAACAACAGGATTCTCTCCCTCCTTCTTTATGTCTTAATTTGGCTATGTGTAATAATGAAAGATAGGTCCTTGAGCTTGGGGTAATTTAGTCAGTGAGAGTTTTCAGATAAAAAAATTAAATTGTTTATGTACAAGTTATTATAGCCTCAACTGCTATTATTCAGTGCAGTGTGCTTTGCTCTATTTTAAATTGCCCATGACAAATCGAGCACAAATGCACAATCTGTCTCTCTAGCCAGGGGAATTAAGGATCAGGATTCCATCTTCTCTTTCTCTTCAAATTTTATTTTTGATTTAGGAAACTTCCAGCATTCATTATATTTTTTTACCATAAAATATTTGACGCCCCCTCCCTTCCCCCGCACTCAATTCTATTTCCTTTGGTTCATGTTAGAGATTTCCGAAATGCTTAAGAAGAAAAAAAAATCCTTAACCTGGGCTTTCTCTCGAAATCTACTGGAGATATTTCTCTGCGTGAAGTGAAACATGTGGTTTTTCTGCTCTCATTTTAAGCCCTTGGGATAAATCACTGACATTTGCAACACACAAACATTATCTGCTTTAAAATGAACACACAGCCAGTGCTCCCTCCGGACCCTCTTAGCCTGGATGTTTCCTGTTTAAAATGGAAAGAGAGAAAGGAGGAATTCCAGGCCTTGGACTTTTAGGGTCCTGTTCTCTCCCTGGAGGTTTCTCTCTTTTAAAACAGAACATTATAAAAGACAGGCACGCCTTTTTTTCTTTTTCTTTTTTTTTTTTTTTTGATAGAGAAAACCCAGATCAGGTGGTGACGGGGCAGAAGCCACCCTAAGAGCCACCACGACAGCGCACGTGGGGAGAGTCGCTATCTCTTCTCCCACACCTCACCCCTGCAACTCCTGCACCTCTCAGGGCGAGGGCCGGGGGGCTCCCCTGGGCAGATGGGGCTGAACTCGAGACAGTTTTGTGGTCCCATGTTGCTTCCTCAGAGGGGAGATGTCACGTCTGGGAGCTTGCTTACATGTGGCAGAACCACGTAAGGTAGCTGTTCTTTGTCAGGCAATGAAATCATGGAAATTGTCTCACTGTAGAACTCATCAAAACAGTTACCGTTTTTAATATTTCAGGGAGAAGAAAAACAATGAGCTGGCCTATAAAAACACTGTTTAAGGTTCAAAGAGTGCTAGAAGAATTTTTCTTTCTTTGATTGGGGAGGGGGAGTTACTGTTGTTTATAACTTTGCTCAAAATTAAGCATTTTCTACAGACTTTTCCCAGAACATCTAAGTGCTTTTGAATACTGTACACATACACACACAATTTAAAAGAATGAGTTTTAAATGAAAAAAAAAAAAAAAAGCCCTCCTCATTAACTATAGAACTTGATAGAAAAAAGGAAGAAGAGGGAGCTGAAACTTTATAGCTTTGTTAATCTTGAGTTTCCCTAATCAAAGTTTCTTTATTTGGGTGAAACTTCCTATTGGTAGGAATGCATGGAAACCAGTCTACTCTGCGGCCCAAGAAATGCTTATCACAGTGACTGATGCTGCGTGTCTTGAGCCAACCTTGAGAAACCCAGGCAGCTTCCTCTGGAGATTCCGTTGCAAACAAGGATCCAACCAGAAGAGGTATCAAAACTCCAAGACCCCTCATTTTTCATGTGACCTCATGATTTTCATTTATATATGTTATTGTTTTTCTTAAAAACAATTTCCCATTGAAAATCTCACCCAGAAACTATATTTACTTAAGGAAAGAGAAACAAGCTTCTATTTGCTTTCTTTATAATATAACTCCTTGAGGAAGCTGCCATGAAAATATCTATACTTTTAAAATTTCACATTTGTTTTTTCATTGTTTATTTTTTATTGTAGTTTTGAGAAGGCTCATTTTTGAGGCCAGAAGGATTCAGATTTTGCTTGGGAAAGTCAGGAACTATCTCAGGCATGCAGTTTCCAATCTCATAGGTGCATGAAATAATGAATGTTAACCTTTGGGTCTAAACATGAGAAAGCTATATGACATTGACATGTGAAGAAACAATAAGCATCATTTTCTTTATATGAGGCTTTCCTCTTTTTGCAATTTCAGTATACCACTATTTTTCATTAAACAAAAAAAGGAGCTGAAAATCAGGGGCTAAGTGGGTCAGCCAGCCAGCAGCCCCTGGGTACCTACAGTCTTTGTTCTATGGAAGGATGGAAGGCATGCTCCTACATTTGCTAAGACAGTTCCATATGGGGAAAAGGCTCAGTACTGGATGAAATGGGTCACTGGAAAACCTTTAGCTAGGAATGAGGGGGCTATGCTCACTATACATACTGTAATAGATGAAGGGGAATAAGCAATTTTGAATGGTCCCATCTGTCCCTGCATCCCCCCCCCTCCCCGCTTTCAATTGCACAGACAATCTCTTTTTCCTGCACTCACTACAGTCAGTCATTCTCACCCCATCCGTCTTTCACCCTGCCTGGTGGCTAGTTTATCTCCTGCACGGAGTGCAAGCATCCTGAGGAACTGAGGAACAGTTCTGGGCCCCCAAGCATTTCTTGGGCCCCAGAGTAGACTGGTTTCCATGCATTCCTACCAATAGGAAATTTCACCCAAATAAAGAAACTTTGATTAGGGAAACTCAACATCCTGAAGAACATCCTGAAGGAACTGAGCCTCAAATATCTAGTGACCACCCTCAGAGCTTAGCACAGAGCTCTGCACCTCACAGGTGCTACCTAAATGTATACTGAATTCACTCAAGGGAGTTTAAAGTAAAGAGAAAACTCACAAACAGACCCAATAACTGTAGAGGGTTAGATGTAGGGGATAGAAGTTGGTAGGCAGTTAGAGGAATTAAAGGAGAAAGTGGACTCCCATTGAGATCCAGAGAATACAATGGCCGAGGTAAGACTACTCTCTAATTTTTAGAAAAGGAGGGATGGAGAGGGGGGTATGGGCCAAAAAAAGGGTTGGATTGAGTCCAACGCAGACTGACTGTAAACACTATCAGGGCACAGATTATTATAAGAGATCTGTCCAGAAAAAGTCCAGCCATTTTTGACATGAGAATGGTTTGCATGACACTGTTGTAACCTGGCAGCCAAGGAGAGTGGACTGGAACGTGCATATGTGAACAATGACGACTTCACTGTACCAGTCAGTGCGAGTGGTAGAGATGCCATGGAGTGAGCATGTGCACTGGGTGGACATCTCATTCAAAATGACTGAGCGAGTAGAGCAATGAGTCTGCATCATATTTTATGTTAGCTTGAACATTTCTCCATGGCAACTGTTGAGATGATTCAGAAAGCCTCACAGCTGTGGGCACGTGGTGATTGGCAGTTCATCACAGCAGCACACCTGCGCATGCATCGTGTCCTGTGCAGAGCTGTTTGGTGAAACATTTAATCACCCAGGTGACTCAGCCCTCCTATACCCCAAATCTGGAACCCTGTGACTTCTGGCTTTTCCTAAAACTAAAATCACCTTTGAAAGGAAAGAGATTTCAGACCATCAATGAGACTCAGAAAAATACAATGGAGCAGCTGATGGTGACTGGGAGAACTGTGTGAGGTCCCAAGGTGCCTACTTTGAAGGGGACTGAGGTGTCATTGTCCTATGTACAGTGTTTGTTGTATCTTCTTCAAGAAATATCTCCATTTTTCATATTACATGGCTGGTTACCTTCCGGACAGATCTGGTATATGTCTTGTTTGCCAAGAACAAAAGTAACTGTCTTATCTCTGTTGTCTTACTTAGTATGTGAAACATAGTGTGTGCTTAATACAGCCTGGATTCAAATTTAATTGCCTTGACTTACCAGTGAGGTTAGCATGACTAAGTGGTGCAGGTTAAGTGTATTTACTCAAGAATCATTTAAGGGCTGTTTCTATTACAGTCCAGGAAAGAAATTTTCTTTGTTTCTGTCATAATATAGCAATCTAGGGACATCTTAACATATGCATTTAAAAACACAGTACACATGGTCTTGAATAGAAGGTCTTAGGGAGACAATGTCAAGGGAGAAAACCAGGTACAATCACCACAGTTTCAAGTAGTTGAGCTTGAGGACTGATAAACACCAATCAGAGGTAAAGGGGATGTCCACTTCCCTTCTGTGGCAGAGCTTCCCAACTTTTGCCCCAGCAAATACACATGGTGGATGGCTTTCACACAGACCACACATGCGCAAAAGAGCAAGAGGCTCAGGTTATTTAAAGTTCTCTGCCTCCTGTGGTAACTGAATGGCCCTTCCATTACACTAAAAAAAACCAAGAAAACAAAACTCACAAGGAGATTCAAGCGAGTGGGGGCAACATCACGAAGGGAGAGAACTTGAATTTGCTCTCACGTATTAAAATAAATGATTTTCAGGCCTTTCTCTTCAAGGATCAGTGACAAATCTTTGCAATAAATAGCTGATCACTATTCACCTGTGTGCATCAAGCCCGAGTTTAAGAACGACGGCTTCATTCATGCAGTGAGCTCCCTTTAGGAGGAAGGAGAGGTGAAGGTGAATAACGGGAAAAACAACTAAGTTGGGGCCAGAGTTTTAGCAGGGGTAAAAATAAAATATGCAGTGAAAAGTGTGAAAGCCTTAAGAAAAAGCTTCCCCTCATAAAGAAAATTATTTTAGCAGGACCACTTTTGAGAAATACCTCCCACCACATTCCTCAGTCAAAGGACAGAACCTTGTTCCTCTTAATTTCTGTAAAATACTATGCATGCTAATAGCTGCCAAAACAAAGACAATTTGACTTCCAAGGTAGCCTTCACGGGTTTCCTTTTGTGGTAATAACTGCCTGCGACCGAATTCGGGGTTGAAATAAAAGGAAGTAACGATGTAAAACTGCTGGTGCTAAGAGAGGTCCGTGCTCCCGTTGGCAGAGAGTCGACACCTGGCGAAGCTGCCCTGCTGTCAAGCACACCACGACTTGATGACTTAGTGCGGAGCTGATGCTGGTGCCTTCTTCTCGGATTCTTCGACAAATATGGCGAAGCTAAAGGAATGATCAGCACAGATGAATATACTTGTAGGCGCTTGAGCCCCCAGGGCTCTGTGGCCAGAGATGCTTGCAGTCCGTGTTTGGAAATTCCTCCAGGGTCAGATTTCCAGTTACCAGGCCTTCCCCCTTCACCCAGGCATGAATGCGGTTGGCTGGGCTTAGCAGAGCCCTCTGCACTGTATACCGCAAAGCTATGATTTCTGCAGATTTCACAGAATCGTGAAACATAATGATCATTTGATGACCTAGGTCACAGAGATGATTTCGGAAAGAAATCCCACTTTCATCACTCACGTCTCCCACAGTGTTATGAAGACTGGACTCCCGCTCTCTGCGAAGAACTGGAGTGGGAAGAGGTTTATCGGCAGATGCCTTTGGCCTTTGTCAATGCTGAGGAAATGTTTGCAAAGAAAATGAAAGAGGAATGAGCATAACTGAGTGCTCAGAAGACATTTCTGGGACAGTTTAAGGCAGTTTCCGAATTTTGATCACCCATATTTCATTCCTTCTTTCATGTTTTGCAACAATGACCACAAACAAGAATTCAATTATTAACAAACCTCGTGTGCAAGGAGGACAGGATCCTAGATGACCTGGTAGCAGAGGTTATCTGGAAAATAGCCCTTAAGACGGGTGTTTCATTCTATCAGACGGTGGGAGGCATTCCCTAAAAACGGTCCTGCTAGAATAATTTTCTTTATGAGGGGGAGAGAGATTTTTAAAGTGGGTGCTGAGGACAACTAAAAGGGGTAATATGAGAGCATGCATACAGAAGAAATCTTAGAAAGCCAGAAGTGCTATGAGTGGCTACAAACAAGTCATGAAATCCATAGGCTGATACCTGCACATAATTACTCCATGGTCTTTTTAACCCCAGGAGAGATTTTATTTAAAGAGAATGGTAACCAAGGGAAGAAATCACCATAACTTATTAGGCCACTGAAGTTTCCTCTGTTTCTCTCTCTCTCTCTCTCTCTCTCTCTCTCAACAGTAGTCCTAGAATTTTAATATCTAAACACTGAAGATTTTATCGAATTGTCATGCAGGAGACAACAATTCAAGTTTAAGGTCAGACTTGGAGGGCCAATAGGTTCCAGAGTGTAGGGTCCTGAATTCTAAAGATGTATTTGCCTGCCTCTCAGGAGAAACACTCTTCAGTTTTCTGCCCCAGGTCACTGCCTAGAGACAGGACATTCTAGGAGAAAAACACACTGTTCACGAGGGCTTTTTTCCCTGATCAATTTAGATTATATTTATTTTTAGAGTCATGCATATAATTTTCGGATAAGGTATTCCTGTGTCTTATCCAAAGGAATTCAGGTATATAGCTGCCCCACCTTTCCTGTCCCCATTCCTCTGCCATTAATTTGTACCCCTGGGCAAGAGGAGGATTTTTGATGTCACCTACCTATAGTATTAGATCATCAGAATCCCTCTTCACTAAAGCAAAGACCACAGTCAACAGGTCTTAAATATGTTCACCTTTGTGTGCGTGTGTGTGGGGGGGAAGGGCTTTCATACCATGATTTCATTAAGACCTGAGTGAAACCTGCCGCTGCAATTCTCCTACTCTGAAATTCAGAAGCAGAGCTGTAAGTGTTGGGAAGACTGCTACTACTCTACTTGATGAGCTCAGGAGCAAATTTTGAAAGCTGAATTTAGAATTGCAGATTCAAAGGCTGCCAGGCGCAGCGGCTCTTTCCTGAGTGTCTACAGAGGGGAGGGCCAGGTTCCATCCTAAGCACTTTCTCCACGTCAGTGTGCTTGTTCCTCACAACGGCACTGCAAGGTCCTGTCATCATCCCTGGTCTGCAGATGAGAAAATGGAAAGACAGAAAGAATTAAGTAACTTGATCAAGGTCACACAGGAAGTAGCAGGGCCCAGAGTCAAGCCCGGGCAGAATGACCAGGAGGCCACGGGCATGACCACTAAGCTAGGCCATGTTGCTTCTGATCTCTCCTGCTTATCGCCTGCTTGCAATGTTCCTCTTAGCAGCAAGTGAGGGGAGGATTAAGGAGTGTGATTTTTATTCAGTAGAAGTTGGAGCAGGAGATTGGCATGAATTATCTATGGGGATGGCTTCATGTGGAGGTTCCTTATAGGTACAAAATTAAACAGTTCTCCCCAGATCTGCTGTTCCTCTAGGGTCCCTTTGGAGGATGACATAGTCTACAGTCAGCCATTCCGGGAATCTAGACTCCCTCTGTCATCCCCACTGCAGCCAGACACTGGGTTCTAGAAAATGCTCTCTTAAATATTCTTGGCTGCCCATGCTCACAGCCGTGGCCTTACTTTACTCAAATCCCTTTCCAACTGGGCTAGTGGTAGCGTACCAGGGCTAAGAGACGGGGGGGCAGAGCTGGGGGCCAGCTTCACAAGAGAGTAGTTCAATAACCTGGAGCCGGCACACACGAACCCGAAGGACAGTTGACGTCCGTAAGGTGTAACCGTCAAGCCAGTTGTCACCAGCTCTGAAGCCACTTTGAGCACATTGCACTTACTCTCAAATTAACACATGGCACAAGTTGTAAGGACAGGGGAGTTCAGTTTTCTTTTGCGGACTGTGTGATCATTTACATTGTTTTTGCATAGGATGATACTCTCCAATTTAAATCCTGGTAACTGGTAAGTTTTTTTGCTTGTGCCTGAATACCAGACCTGTTCCCAATCTTTTTTCCTCTTCTTAACACCAGGTAATCTTTTTCTCCCAATTTTTTTTAATGTATCTCATAAACCTCTGGGCTTACTTTCTGCTCTAAGAAATGAGCATGCTCGTATTGGTATTTAATTGATAAAGTAGTTGAAAGACCAATGGACCAGGGACCAACATGAAAATGAGAGCTAGGCTCACTTTTGGGTAGGAAGAGCTTTGACATCTGCACCTCCAAACACTGACTTGATTTCATCACCATGCAGGTTTCCTACATGAGGGGGTGTGCTGAAGTGGGTACGGTCTGGTGCCAGAGCTCCATTTGGGGTTAGTTTGGATTTTGATCATCGATTCAGCCATAATCATGCT
Source organism: Anoura caudifer (assembly GCA_004027475.1). Taxonomy (NCBI): domain Eukaryota; kingdom Metazoa; phylum Chordata; class Mammalia; order Chiroptera; family Phyllostomidae; genus Anoura; species Anoura caudifer. The sequence continues at coordinate 378,861 of PVKU01000175.1, forward strand.
TGCATGCATTTTGGAGATTTCCGTTCTAACAATCTCCCTGACATCCGGCAGCAAGGCAACGGGCCCATTCCCCAACTTCCACCACATACTAAATGAAAGCACTTGGGGGCCTCTCTGAACTGCTTTGATGTGCCACTGAAGCACCTCATGATAATGTTCACGGAACTATGGAGGGTAATTCTGGGACTTTGTCTCCTGTCAGTGCTCAGCAGGTTCCGAAGCCCTGGGCTGGTCCTGGTGGGCACACGATACTCTGCTGTGGGTCCCCCTCAGCCCTTCTATCCGGAATCCCTCTCATTATTTGGCAAAATGCTTTGGAGCTAGCATCAGCCCGACAGAGTCCATATAATATCACATTCTATTCATCTTTCACTTTTGCAGGTGAAATGGATTCCCAGCACAAGGGTTACTGAACTATATTGTAAAAGTGATTTTCAACAGCTGATGAAAGTTATTAAGAGTGTCTCAGATGCTGATGACTAGCACCGAGCTCCCCTGTCCTGCCTGGGTCTCTTCTTCCTGTGGCTGCTCATTACATGGCTGGGAAAATCTGGTTATTAACATCATTACAAACCTTTTACTCTCAGATCTCCTTTTATTGAAATTACAGCATTCTTTGTCATTTCTCTTTCTGGTGTTATATAGCCTGCCAGCCCAGCTTCTCCAGGTTCCATCCCCACCTTTGATGCTGGTAAAATCGAGCAGCTAGCAAATCAAGGCTTATCATAGCTCAAACTGATTGGGGCGATGAAATTGCTCTCATCATCACTTCTGCCTCTTCTTTTTGTCTCCAATGTTCTTGTACAGTTCCTGGCCCGGGCATTTCCACAACCCCCTCCGATGCCCCCACCTCCACTCCCTTTAGCAAACTAATGTGTGGGGCCAGAGCCATTGATAAGTGCTTTTAAAAAAGGCAGAGCAAGACAAGCTTTTATTGTGAGTGAGCTCCTTCAGATGTTATTTCATCCTGCATTTGTTCTCTAATTCCCTGATTTATTGATTTATTCCTTGGACAATTCAGAGAAAACTGAACATTCACCCTCGCTAATATTTCTTTGAGGGCCGCCTTGCTCTTGGTCCCACTTGGTGCTGCCGTGTGTGCCGATACAGAGACGACCTCCCGGTTCATCACATGCACTCTCTTATCAGCATGGTGGCAATCTCTGTTCTTAAATCAGTCACGAAGCTGAAGCTTTAATAACTTAAATAAAAGCCTATCATAGAGAAGCAGATATTTACAAGTAGGAGGCATCTAATTTAAAGAAATTAATTAAAAGTAAATGCTGAAGTGATTTAAAACTAAGGAGCCATTACCAAATAAAATGGTATTTACCATTTGCCCCAGACTAGCTCGTTTTTGAACTTCAGGAGAGAGGTGATTCTTGGTTCTCCCCTAGGGCCCCAAGGCGCTCTCAGGGTTTTGGGTTCCGAGGGATCTCAGTGTGTACCTCTGCATAGTGCGGAGAGCATGGGACTCGGGGGCACTAGACTGGGCTTGAACTGAGCAAGGCACTTTGTGGAAATATGATCCAGGTGACTCAACTCTCCCTGAGCCTCAACAGCGTCATCTGTAAAATGGGGATATTACTCCTGCCCTTCCTCCGCTTGTGGGGTTGTGATGGGAACTGACTGAGAAGGAGCAAACAATTAAGCAAAAAGATCAATCATACAAAAGTCCTCAATACTTGTTGAATTTGAAGTCACAATCATTTTTAAAAGAAATAAAACTAAGTCTTTTGTATGGAGTTTAAGATGATTGTGCAAAGACCTCGAATGAGCAAGTAAACATATTGATAAACAAATCCGAAATGCAGGACCGAGAGCGATGGACCCTGTGTGTCCCACTCCACATTAACACGGGCCAGTGCAGGAAATCCTCCAACAGAGGTGGCAGCTTGTAGGCCCCGCTCCCACATTCACTGTATATACAGGCTTACATGGTCTTTAAAATTTGTTTCCACTGGTTGCTGATATTTAAACATTGAGGGCTTTCCCAGAAAACCTCAGCTTTCCTGTTTTTCTTTAAGTGCAGGCCGATCAGCTGGATCTGCCCCTCCTGTCCGCTTCTCTCCTTGACAATTCCCACCTGTCCCTATGGCCATTTAGGTTTGCAGGCCCTGCCCTGTGGGAATAAATCTCACCCTCTAGGTTTCTGCATCTTCACGCTCAGTTTACATCCTCCACTGAGAGGTGAGCGGTATCCAAACTGCCCACCGTGAAGAGGGAAAGTGCCCCAGGAAGTAGACTACAATTTCCATCTCCATACCTGGTCCACCTCTAAATCTTTCAAAATAAAGTCTCCATTGATAGCTCTGCGCTAGGGAGAGCTGCAGAATGGAGAAGGGACCGGTCCCAGGGGCTTGCAGACAAAGTATTTCACTTTCTCAGGCCTTATCTTCAACTCTGTAGAATGAATAGGTTGCCCCAACAAGTCACTGGGGTTACGATTTCATGACCCTTTCAGGAAACCACATAGGCTCCAGTCCAAGTTGACCTTGGGTCACATGGCTGCATTTCAGCCTGACCTCTGCGAGGCTGACCTGGCTGGACTTCTTTACTTATCTGTGCCTTGGTTTCTCCATCTGTAAAGTAATATGTGCTTTTCTTCTCATAAGAGAGAATGCAATGATATGGGTGAAAGTGTATTGGAGGAAAATTGGAGTAAAAAGAATCTAAGATCTTATATTACTCGTGTGGCTCAAAGGTTGCGATTATGGAGGGAAACTTGCCTTGCTAATGGGATCCCTGGTCAGACCTCGCACTCCCCACTGAAAGGCATTATGCAGATATTTTCCTGGCCAACAGGGTGTATTGCGCCAGTTCAGTCTGGCCCGGGCGGAGCACTCCCAGACCTCAGTTCCGCATAGGCGTGCCCCACTTCAGAGCAACCGGATTCCAGTTTGCCTGCTTGCCCCGTGCATTTTATGAAGAACGTATGTAGTTGACTGTTATCGGGTGGCTGAGCAATTTGGTGAGGTGTGAACTAGCCTTTTAATTGTTTTATTTACAACATACTCATCCCACTGCTGCCCCAACAGCCCATAGGAGAATTCTCTGCTTAGTTGATTAAGTGAGGTTTAGTGAACTACAATTTTCTAAAACCAAGAGCTAAAAAATACTCCTTGGAGTTTTAGCAATCATACAGTCTTTTGTAAGTGTGCAACACACTCAGCCAAGGTTAAAAAAAAGTACCACCACCAACAAAAATGGATTAAATTGTTAATTACTTTTATCTCTACCACTTAGAAAAATAATAACACGGAGAATCAAGATGGAAAACAAAATAACTAAATTTAAATCCACTTGCTCTTCTCCTGGTACTGTTTCCAGTTGAAAGACATGGCTTCAGGGAACATTTCGTTTTCAAAGATAGGTAATCAGAATTGCTGTTAGAAGCCAAATACTTCTTTTAAAAGATAATCCTCTTATCTTCCCTCTGTACTGTAGTCTAAATCTGGATGGGTGAAACTCCTAATGTTAACATAGCCTAGAGGCCTGTTTTACTTCTGGGTTGGTGGCAGTGCTAAATGAACCCCCAAATATTAAGCATCCACGAAAGGGTATGCACCCCAATGTCAATCCGGAGGATCGTACCACCTAGTTGCGGAGACAAAGAAAGAGACGGAAGACAGGAGACGGGGCAGTTATGGGCAATGCTGAGTGCCACGGGGCTCCTGCTGTACGAGAGGGCTCTGATGAGCGGGGCCTTCGGGGATCTTGAAGGAAGAGTTGGATACGGGCCAGCAGAGACGGGCAGTGAGGGATGATGACCCCATCCGTGAGGCAGCTGAAAGACTGCCGGATACTGGGTAGAAGAGCTCAGAGGCCAACAAGGTGACCTTAATGCCAACACTTACTAGTCCCCTAGGCCACTTCTTCCTGAGGCCTTATTTCTGGATCAGATGCCCCTCTTATGAACTTATTAAATACCGGTAATGTTAAAAAATTAAGTCATGATTGGTTTAAATTTATACGGTAAGACTATATAAGATCATGGAAAATCTTTGATATAATGCAGACTTTATATTTGTGTAGGGAACCGTTCTGCCCCTGGAATCGATAATCACTGTGTTTCATTACCTCTTTTCTCACTTGTCCCCCAGTAAATGATGAGCTTCACATGGTAAGGACTACTACTGAGTTCACTGTCGACTTCCCAGTGCCTGGCACGTGGCAGGCCCTTGGAATAATACTTACTAAATGGATGCTATCTGGAGAGTTTGGGCAGAAAAAGGAGTCCTTTTCTCTTTAAACTGAGTGGGACTTAACACTGGCTGACTGAGAAAGAAACAATCTTCTCATTTGAGTTTCAGCCATGTACCTTTCTTCCCATCAACCGGCATCTTTTCTGTCGCCTAGTGACTCAGCTTCCTGTCTCGGGCACCAGCTCCAGTAGACGAGTCTCCGTTCTGATGGTTGGTTGGCTCAGCTGCACTATGGTAAACAAGAGCCCTAGGCTTGGGGTCAAAACTTCCAGGTTCAAGTTCTGGCTCTGCCACTCACTTCGAGAGAGTTAAATTTTCACACCCATTTTCTTCACTCAAAAGTGGGGATAATACCAAGCTCGCAGGGTGGTTGGGAGAAGGTCAAACTTAGAGATATGTGGAAAAGCCCTCATTTATAAGATCCTATTCTCATTACCCCTCCACCTTCTCCAGGCCTGAGGTTCTGCCCTACCCACTAAATCCTTCAAGGAAATGAAGTCCTGGCCCTGAATCTTCATGTCCAAAACAGGGTGCCTTCACTCACTGCCGGACCTCCTCTACGTCTTTGGTCTTTTATAAGATTCCCTCTCAAGCTGTGTCCTCTCTGCCTATTGAGAGCCTGGGTTTGTGTTCAGACTGGCCTCGCCAGCAGATCTCTCGTATCTCCTTCTGTTGGGGCCTCTCCTGATCGCCTTTTCTACTCCAGGAGTGTCTGTGTTTAGGTCTCAGCCAACGTTCAGCTGAGCAATACTGACCGTCAATCAATACAGACCCCGCCATAAACATTAAGAAGTGGGATGGAACAGCAGGGGAGTTAGGTGCAGGTGATTCTTGGTTTCCATTGAACGGACCCGTGTCTGTGGAAGGCTGCTCTTCTCTGTAATACAGTCTCCGTTTCCTCACTGGTAAACTTGGGATAGTAATGGTTCTCTGCCTCCCTGTGTAGTTAGATTAGTTGTGGTTATATTAGAATATCTGTAAAGCACCTAGGCTAGTGCCTGGGCAGGCTAAGTGATTGATAAAGATCAGCCATTGGTATTGTTATTATTTTTCTTCCTGCTCCAACCTTTTATTGCTTATTCCTGATTCCATAATGTCTTACATGCTTTTCTCAGTCGTACAGATATTCAAGTAAGTCGAGAGGCCTTTTTCTTCTCTAAAAATCTGCTTCCTCCAGATGGAAATGAGGCAAGTTATCACCACCTTCCCAACATTTATAGGCTATGTTTATTAAAAAAAAACCTGTACAAAATACACTAAAATGTACACTCTCTCTTTTGTGCAGTCTCAGCTACATTCTTTTTGACTAGTTGCTATTTATCAGTGTGTCCACACTGATGCCGCCTCCTGGGGAATTGCTGGAGGGCTGTTCACATTCTCAGAGAAAGGCAAGCGCAACCGCACGCGTAGCTAGACAGGGAGCTGTAGACGTGTACACCCAAATGCAAAGGATGTTGGGAGGCGGCCAAAAGACCACGAAGCATGATCTCAAAAAAGACATTATATCCCCCATCTCTAGCCTTTTGCTTTCATATCAAACTAGCTGGGTGAATCGAGCACTGGGCCGTATTCACCTGAGGAAGCATTCCTGAAGCCCGCATGTCAGCGGACGGTCATTCCCAGGAACAGAAAACAGTCCTGGGGCGTTCGTCCGATGGATCATTTTTTAGGGGTCTGGCACTCATCCTGCTTTTTATGTGTGTGACAAGAACTTCGCTTTTTTTCTTTATCCTTGATTTTATTTTTCTCGTTCCTGCCTTGTCATTAGAGTTGGGACAAGGGAAAGTTGCTCTTTTTTTTGCTCAGCACCTGTCCCATCTTATCTTGCTGGTAGGTATTAGCTATCCTGGTGGTTTCCTGTCCTGTTCCTGGTGGTATGCTGTTCTGTTCTCTGGGGAATCATCCCGTGCCCACTCTCCGTTCTTGCCGTTCTGGAGGAGTGACTCCACCCAGGGCTCCAGAGGTGGCATGTGACCCAGGCCTGGCCATCGGAGCATCCCCGTCCTGCGCACAGTGGTTGTTTATAGTTGAGTACATAAGCCAGTCACAGCAACCTGAGACAATTCGAGCACTTCTGTTGGACACATTAACCTGAGAGGCTAAAAAGATAGGAGATAAGCCTGGTGCTGTGGGCACCCATCTCAGCCCCAGGTGGGAGAGCCTGCCTGAGAACAAAGCCCAGAGAGAAGTAAGCAGAGTCCAGAGACAGGAAGAGGGATCCAGCTAGCATTCTCCGGGTTCCTAGGTAGCCGAACCTGAAGATAAGTCTGCTTTATTTTTCAGGCATATTTGCCAGGAGATTTTTTGTTCTGTTGGGGATGCAGTGAAGTATCTGAATAATATACAGGGAGAACAATTATGCTTACCTACTCTGTGTGTGGAGGAGTGGACCTGATGGTATGCATGCAAGTTCTACTGGATGGCATGCTCAGAGGGGGCAGTGGGCCATTCACTCCAGAAACCATCCGGGGGGAGGACAGCTCCACCATTGCTATGTTGCCTCAGCTTGGCAGTTTCCAGCATCTCCAGCGGGACAAAGCGAAAAGCAAAGGCCTGGAATAATTCCCTCTTTAAACTGTGATAGAGAGGCATGGAGTAAGGGTACCTGATGAATGTTTGGTCCTTGACAAAATTCCTTTAGGCTTAGATGCCTGTGCCCGTAACTAACTTTCAAAACTACGTATGTAATTAAACTACGTATGTAATTATGTTCATATATTTCCAAGAAAGTGAGTGATTCCAAATCCTCGTCCTCTAGCAATTACCCAATAGGTGACAACATGGAAGGTTTGCAAATAATTAGTGATGAGTTGCATAGATATAACACATGCCAGGAAAATTCCTGCCTGCTTAGACCCAAGGAAGTAAACATAAAAGAAGACACCAAAATGACTTCTCATCTCTTTCAGCCTGCTCCTCCCCCGTCCACTGCAGACACACGCAGCCTGCGTCAGTCCCTCATCTCTGCCTGCATCTCTGTTCACACACACCACTGGGGACGGGGCTGGATCTGGGGTCTCTTTGACAAAGGAGGTCTGGAGAGCCTTACTTTTATGAGACTATTGGCTCATTCTATGGCATAATGATTTCATAAAAAGAATAATAAGGCTTATGTTTATTTGAATGGCAAACAGATTCTTCCACTGCCTAAGAACACGGAAACTTGTTTTTCAGGAGCAGCATGAGGCAGCCAGATTTACTTGGGTTCTCTCCTGTGCTTCTGAAAGTGTGGTAAGTATGGGCCAGGGCATCCCAGGGGTCTCAAGGAGTTGGAGTTTGCCAGGCACCAGGAAGGGATGGAGCGATTGAAGATTTCTCAAGAGCTCAAGCTCCACCATGACATGATCTGGAAGTAAAGCCCAGGTGAAAATGGGCCTTTCTTTTCTTCTTATTTAAAATTGACTAAGGGGTAATTTATATGTAAGAAATGTATCTCTTTGAAGTATTTAGTTCCATGAGCTTTTACAAATGTCCACAGCTGAGCCACCAGCAGGATCAAGGTTATGGGTGACTCTTCTTTTCACTTTGGTCAACTCCCTTTTCCCTTTACCAACTCTCAGACTGAGCATTGCACAGCTCCGCAAAAGACACAAGGAAAATCCCACTTAAAAAATGCATCACTTGTCTGGAAGAACTCCAATCACTCATGTTTGATACAAATTGTTGAATGCATTAAAAGAAATTAGGGTCTGGATGGATAACAAAGATGAAAAATTTGAGTTTTAGAAATAATTCTCTGGGATCCGTACACAAACTATTCAAAATTGAAACTTGGGAAAACATGCCAAGTCATCTCAGTGATTATGCATTGAGAAATGTTTTATGCATTTCTGTTCGCAGAAATCTTTTTTTTAAATGACAGAAATACAACTTAAAAAGAATAGAACCAAAAAAGACTTTGCTTTCAATGAAAGAATTCTCACGACTCAATTGGAAAGCCAATAAAATTTTATACAAGCAGAGTTTCCACTTAAAGTCAATATGATTGAATGTAGAAAATCGTCCTTCCTGACACGTGCACTGTGAAATGTCTGGAGATCCCCCTGCCCCCAGTTGCATATTCTTTCCTGTGTTTTTAAATTTTTTTAAAGTTATTGATTTGAGAGAGAGAGAGGAAAGGGTGGGGGGAAAGGGAGGGCAGGGGAGAGAGAGAGAGATTTGTTGTTTCACTTATTTGTGCATTCATTGGTTAATTCTTGATCAGGGATCAAACCTGCCACCTTGGTGTATCAGGATGATGCTCTAACCAGCTGAGCTACTGAGCCAGGGCCTGTCCTTCCTGTGTCTTTGCCTTAACATTTAGTTGAATGCCTACTATGTGCTAAGTACTATGGAAGGCTGAGGACACAGTGGTGACAGGCAAGGCCCTGCCTTCAAAGAGCCTATGGCCTTTGCTTTCTACCTCTGAAGTCCACTCTTATTCCCATCCCACTTCTATTGGGTCTCTTGCTCTTTGCAAAGCACAGCTACAAGCGGGAAACTGGGGATAGAGAGGGAACAGAAAAAGGGGAAAAGAAAAGTAGCACAGTAAATACTTTCTATTTGATGAAGATAGCAATTCTATTTATTTTCCCCCATTCGTCATGGCTAGGGTTCATGGTAAAGAAAGATTCTAACAATCCAAATCAATGAAAAACAAGAAACTAACATGAATAGCCCAGTACCTGAGTGCTCCCCCGAAACCCAGAACTCTCCCTCAGGAGCTCTATCTATTGTTATGCACCATTCAGTCTGCGACACATCACACATACGACAGTGGTCCTGTAAGATTATAATGGAGCTGAAGAATTCCTATTGCCTAGTGACGCCGTAGCCATTGCAATGTCACAGTGTATTGCTGATGTGTTTGTGGTAGTGCTGGTGTAAACAGCTCTACTGCACTGCCTGCCGGGGTTATAAACGTATAGCACATGCAATTACACACGGTATATAATGCTTGATCATGATAATAAATGACTGTGTTACTGGTTATTTGCTGTACTATTCTTTTAACTTAAATTTCAGAGTATGTTCTTTCTACTTATAAAAAAAAGTTTGCTATAAAGTGATATGCTGTATCAAACTGGCAGCAGCCTCATACATCTGTTTACTGCATCTCTTGACTGCATAATTTTTTCTTGTGTTTGATCAAATCTTGTGTTGTTTTGCACAGTAACGTGCTATACAGGCTTGTAGCCTAGGAGCTAGACTACATCATAGAGTCTAGGTGTGTAATAGGCTACACCACCTAGGTTTGCATAAGGGCACTGTATGATGTTTGCACAAGGACAAAATTTGTAATTGCCTAGAATGTCTCCCTGTCATTAAGGGGCACTTGCCTGTACATTAGAAAAAGAGAAATCCACAGAGAGAAATTGAAGTCAATGCCAATACAGGGAGGTGCCAGAAGGTTCCAATAATTAAAGTATTTCTTACATGTCAGAAATTCGGTGACTAGGATAAGTTATTTCTGATGGTTGGGTATTACTATTCAGATATTGGACTAAATATAGACAGCGTAATAGTCAACCACCAAATCTAAATCTGATCTATTCTAGTGTTGATTGTGAATTCTTTTCAGTTAAGTACCTTCTTCTTAAAAACACTAAGTAAAACAAAATCTACAACACAAGTATAACTGTGGTTTGTAAATAAATAAAAAGAAATTTGGAAGAAGAAACCAGTGACTTCTTTGATTTTCCATGATGCAATGGCTCATTCAAATACCACCACCGACTCTTTGAGACCTTTGATTTCTCTATCAGCAACTTAGTCTTGACTCTACAAGGTAGTGATGTGAGTCTTCTGGTCAACCATGGATGTGAATGTGGGATTTTCTTGAGACCATAGGATGGAAATACTATAGATGTGTGGGTATAACTCACTGCTCTTGGCTTCTTGGAAGAAAGGCTCCAGAAATTTACAATGCAGATTGTTATCAGAAATTTGAAATAGACAAAGGGCCTACAACTGCCACCATGTATTTGGTTCTTTCTCAGGATTTCCATCTCTCTGCTTACACTGCCCATCTGTTCTTGCCTGCTCTCTACTTTATCCTCTAAAGGCCTTAGCATATAATCATAGTTGTTTTAAATTCCTGGTCTAACAATGCCACCATCCCTGCCTCGTCTGGTTCTGATGTTTGCTATGTTTCCTTTTTAATTTTTTTGCCTTTTATTATGCTTTGTTGTTTTTTTCTTGATAGCTGGACATAATGTACTGGGTAGAAAGAACTGCTGTCAATAATAGGCCTTTAGTAATGTCGGGGGAAGGTGGCAGAGGGATGGGGAAGCAATCCCTAGTCCTATGATTCGATCTCAGTCTTTCAGTGAGCTTGTGCCTCTGAACCGTGAGCTTCGCAAGTGCTTCTCAGTTTTTTGTCCCCACTTAGGTGGGCCAGGATGGCAGAGTGGGCTGGATAGTTCCCTTCTCCGGTGTGGGAGGCTAGCACCTGCTAGAGTTGAGTATTGCCCTTCCGGTAGGTCTTTTAGGCCCGACAGCACTCCTGGCAGGTTAGACTCTGTTAACTATGTTCCCCTGAGGGCAGGCCTGTTAAGAACAGTGTGCTCTGGCATGTTTCAAAATGGCCCCCTTTTTCTTCCCCCTGCTGGAAGCATGAGGGCGTTTTCTCCAATATTTACTAGGAGAACCTGGTTGAGCACTTGGAGGTGAATCTCACAGGATTGTGGGGGACCCCCATGCTTGAGTCTCCCCTGACTTTTTAACTCTCAGAGTTGTCCCTACTGAGCCACAGGTGATCCCTCGGTTTCCCTGCCCTGGCGCAGGCTCCCACAGTGGCTCTGCTTGAGTCTCTGCCCTAGTAAGCCATGACTGTCTCTCCAACCTTGGGGACAGGAGTTTGTCTTGCATCCTGGCCTCTCTTACAGATCCAAGAAAGGCTGTTGATTTTCAGTCTGTTCAGCTATTTATTTGTTAAGATCCAGTGGTGACTTCTAAGCTCCTAATATGCAGGACAGGAAACTGGAAATCTCTACCATGTATTTGGTGTCAAAGGTTAGACTTGTGAAAACCATTTGAAAAATAATAGTAAAGTAAGGGACACTTGGCCCAGACTGAAAGCTTGCAAATCCCTCTGTGGGGTGTAGTAAACTCCCGCTCCACGCTGCTGCTCTCCAGTGCCAATTTGTCTCCACTCGCCGGGCAGCGAATAAAATGGGCAATGAGTCAAATAAAGGACGATTTTGACTTAAAATGTATAAAACTGTAAAATCCAAATCACTTTTTATCGTTACACCAAACTCCTAAAGAAATTATATCTTTTTATGTATATCTCAAGTCTATGTATAGAGGTTAATAATGGGAAACAAAATATTTTCCACTGTGCCTTTAAAAAGAAAGAAAGGAAGAAAAATCATAGAGGATGAAATATCACAGGTGAAGAAAATTATTCAGTAATCTCCCATCAACCCTCCTTGGATATTAGGCAACAACAGAGAAAATCATAATGGAATAATAGCCTTCTACAAAAAAGAATTACAGTAAGTTGACATTAGGCTGAGCTGCAGTCCAGTCAAAACGAAAGCAGCTCTGAACTGAGCCCATCCTGGAGTTTAGAAAAGAGGACAATCAATGTGTGTTTTTAAACTGTCTTCCTCGTATTCAGCCTGCAGTAACTTGAACTGAGAATTGGCTTTTTATGGAGATTTATTACAATAGCATTGCCATTCAAGAATAGGCAGCTATTGTCATAAATAAAGAGCAGACACAAAGGGATCTGAGGATCCAAGACGGAGAATTTGTCAAGGTGGCTAAATCATGAACTTACTTATACTGCAAATAAATACACACTACTAAAGCAGTCACTCATTAGGAGAAAACCATTTTTCTGCCCTGGAAAAACCGAGTCAAGCTTCCACTGTTTGAATTTCCCCACCTCGTCCAAGGAGTCCTTGGTCTTCCTAGAGTTTGGAAACTCATGCCTGGTGCCTCTGTTTTACCCACACAAAGGCCTTTCTGATGAAGAAAAGGTGTGGATTTCCTTGAGTACCAATTCTACTGTGGCCTGAGGGTTGATACTTATGATCAACAGTGCTGATTAGGCTTGCTTTCTGCAAGAGACCACAAAGCTACTGCAATCCACAAAGCCCTTCCTGAAATATCAGGGGAGAAAGCCTGCAGACTTCTCATTCCTCCTACTTGCCCTAAAGGTTGAAGAGGCAGGGCTTAAGTGTCTCCCCACATTTCTTTTGGACATTGACATCTGTGTAAGTGAACGTGTTTCCATGTCCAGCTTTGTTGTTTCAGCTGCTACAAGAGCCGGGGATATCAATTACTCCCTGCCTGGAGATGCTGACCTGCACAACAGCTCTGGGCTTCCAGGCTGGCCCCTCCTCCCTAACTGCTCCATATTTCAGTAAATGCCTGTGGAGTCTTCCCGAGGCTACCACTCTGACTTTGGCATCCCCACTAAATGATTCATTAGATTGGATTAACCCTTTAAACACTACTATTTACCAAAGGGTCCCTGGGGACTCTCACACACTCCATCATTTTTAGCCATTATAAACAGTCGGTCCCAGCAGGGCAGAATCCACTTTAAGGCTACTCAGGTTGACAATGTGGGTTTTGTTAGCCCCAATTTACTTAAAAGCTCAAGACAGCACTTACTTCGTGCAATGGGGCACACACATTTTCATCTCCCAGCCTATGCATTCCAACTACGCCTCTCACCATAAACACCTAAGTGGGCATTCCGCAAAAAAGACTGAACCAGAGAGGAGCGATCGCGCCCAGGCGATGGGGTTATGTGGGATCTGTGTTCCTGCCTGTTCTCCAGGCCTCCTTTTTGGTCGTTGCCATTTTCTGCCCATAATCAGCTGTGTGCACAATGAGTGGTGCCTGCCAAATGGCCATTTGTGGGCGCAATTAGACACCTGTGCCTTCAAACAAGTTGCAAGCACCTAATTGTGTCTGCATGTAGCCACTTGTGGGTGCAATTATCCAGAAATCCAGGTGTGCCTGGTATTATGCACAATTTAAGGGGCAAAAAAAGGAGAGTATTTTCCGAAAAAAGAAGGCTCAGGTTGAACACGTGCCCTTCAGTCCATAACCGGGGTGGTTCGGCAGAAGCTACCACCGCTCTGTATATGTGGAGCCTCTTTGTTTTAGAAAATAATTCAAACCGCCCATATAATTTAATTTTTCCAATAGCCACATTAAAAAGTAAAATGGAATAGGTGAAACTGAATTTAATAATTTATATTACTTAATCTATCTAAAATGCTAGTTCAACACATTATTGATATAAAAATAGTTAATGAGATATTTTACATTTTGGGAGGTGGTTGTACTAAATCTTTGAAGCCGGGTGTGTATTTTACAATTAAAACACATTCTAATTCAGGCTAGTCACATTTTAAGTGATTGATAATACCATGTGGTAGGAGCTACCATATTGGAAAGTACAGGTCTATAAAGAACTGTTTTCATTTGTGATTTGGTTGGAACTTTTAACCTTTAAGCACTTTGCTGAATATGTGCAAAAGCAGATTTGAAAGAAAGAACATCTGAGAATGCCACTTAGTGTTTCAGGGTTGTCATTGGTTAACATGATTCTTCATAATAGTTATGAATAAAGTAGTTAAATAAAGGAGAATGCTGAAAATCTGCCCCCAACCCTTTGTGTGATGGTGTATGAGGAGCATGGTGAGGCTAGTTTAGGAAGTGACAGGCACAAGGTGTGCAGACAGAGTTAGAAGGGGGGGGGCTCGCATTGGAAGGGGGTGGGATTAGGGCACCCAGGACAGGAAAAGGGAATGGAGCCAAGGCGGTGGCAGACCTCTGCATTTATTCTCATTGATCCGGAAGACCATGGCTTTATGATGAGTTTAATAGGAAGCATGATTTGTCTTGGTTGCGCATGGGAATCACTGAATTAAAATTTGGTAAGATACTCATGAAGTCATTTTCATTTAACTGTAAAGTAGAGAAATGATAGTTCCTGGGCGGTGTGCTGACAGTGAGGGTTGGACGAGCTAACATGTGAGTTAACACCTAGACCAGTGTCTAGCGCATAACAAGCAGTCAGTGGGCATCAGTTGCTATCATCCTCCTTCTCACTCTCACCATCATTATGATTCTTACCATGATGCTTATTTTCACTTCATTCCAGGGGAGCATGCATCTATCACATATATACTCACACATGTATATGTATGTACATGTATACAAGGGCTGTCTGGAAAAATTCCAGCCATTGTTAATATGAGAATAGTTCATGTGATATTGACGTAACCTGGCAGCTAAGGAGAGTGGACTGGAATGAGCATGTGTGAAAAACGATGATTTCATTATACTAGTGGGGGGGTGGTAGATGCCATGGAGTGAGCACGTGTACTGTATTCTTTACACTCAAAGTGACTGAGTAAGCAGAGCAATGAGTCTGCGTCAAATTTCATGTTAAGCTTGAACATTGTTCCTTGGAAACTATTTGGATGATTCAGAAGGCCACAGCTATGGGCAACTGGTCATTTGTAGATTCATCATGACAACACACCTGTTCATGTATCACGTCTCGTGCAGAGTTTTTTTGCAAAACATCAAATCATCCAGGTGACTTAGCCCCTTACAGCCCAGATTTGGCACCCTGTGACTTCTGGCTTTTCCCAAAACTAAAATCACCTTTGAAAGGGAAGAGATTTCAGTTTGCCAATGAGACTCAGGAAAATACAAAGGGGCAGCTGATGGCGATTGGGAGAACTGTGTGAGGTCCCAAGGTGCCTACTTTGAAGGGGACTGAGGTGTCATTGTCCTATGTACAATGTTTCTTGTGTCTTCTTCAGTAAATGTCTCTATTTTTCATACTACATGGCTGGGTACCTTCTGGACAGATCTCATATACACATACATACATAGAGTGATTTGGAGGAGGGGGATGATTTCTTCTCTGCATATGGTTTCCAATGTCTCCTAACCCTTCAGTTATCATTACCATGCACTCAGTTCTCTGTGTGCATACACACACACACACACACACATATATAGCGCATATCTCTGATTCTCCTATAATTCCTAGTAGACTTCCAGCTCATGACACAGTCGTTGACTAAGAATTGGTTAAACCAAGGCTCAGAGTCACTTGGAGTGCTCTGACTTTCATGCCACAAAAAGAATGCATGGAGAACATGTGTAGTGCTCTTTCTCTGAATCAAGCTAACAACCAATCTCACACATTTATGTCATAATTAAGTATATTTTTTGTACAATGAGATTACTACATATTTACATACCTATACTCACAAACCACCCCTTTCCCCCCACAAACAGTGACCCATTTTTTATTCCTTTCCTGACCTCCCTGAGACTAGCCAGTTCAACAACCCAGCTGCCCTGGGTTCCATTCATGCCTCGTGCACTATTTGTCACAAGAAACTACTGGCTAGAATATCTCTTCTGCATGCCTTCTTTTTTCCCTCCTACATCAGTCAGCGAGAGCATTGAGTGTGCTCAGTTTTCCCCTGGTGCCAACCATAAACACCCAGGTTAATTCCATCAGAGGCAACCCCACTTTCTTTGATAGGTACCTAACTCCTCCTCACTACCCCCTCCTCAGACACCTCAAGAAAAATGTACTTTGTTTCTTTTAGCTCCATTTTCTCTTTGTTCCATTGCCAAAAATATTCCAGGAAAAGGCAATGTAGATCACTCCACAGAATATTTTAGGAAAAAAAATATACCAAAGGAAGCAAAGCCATCAACCTGGAGAGTGAGTGGGCAGCTGTCTCTTTCAGAACTTCGACAACAGCTTCCAGCTACTTCCCCATCTTTCTCTTACTGAACCTGCTTTTTTTTTCAAGCACAATTATAAAACAGACAAAACAGGAGATATTCAATTTTACATTTTTCTGCTTTAATTACCAGCATGGTAATGGTATTCTTCAAAGTAATGTTTCTGCATTCCTTCTCTTACATCTCATTTCTGTGTTCAGACTCCAGCGTGCTACCCCAGAAGGCAAGATGGTGTGAGTTCGGAGAGAATGCTCACCTAGGGCAGGTGTGTCCAATGTCCCATGGCAACCATAATAAACAAATAACTTTCATGTGGACCGCACTTCAACTACGTAATGAGATAAGCAGGCTTGTGTGGCTGCTCGCCCAGCACCCTGCTCACTGGACAGAACAGAACATCCTTTCGATGACAAGAAACGCACTCCAAGTGCCGGGACACTTGGTACACACACAGGCTGTAGAAATAGCTCGACTGAGATTGGGGACTGACTGCCTGAGGGATGGATTCCGGCTGGCTCACCCGTGTCCTCTCCTCCTGTTATTTCCAAGGGGCAACAAGAAATGAAGACAGCAGGGCCAGGTTCCGCATCTGGGAGCTGGTGAGCTCAAAAGCCATCCCAGAGGAGATAACTTCTATGTGCCTGAAAACTGGAGTTAGGACTTCTCCCACCACCTTTCCCTCTCAGAAAATCAAATTAATTTTTTTAGGTGTCTTTAATTGAAAGTATTAGTTCATTCTCAACCCTATTCAAACACTTGAAATGTGAACATTTTCTCAATTTAACATATTTTCAAAAATATCCAGGTATTTTATACTCAGATTGTAATTGGTTACTTCTAAGTAACTTTCAGTACAACACAGAATCATTTAGAGTTCAACTTGTCACGATCATTTTAAAGCAGGTGACCATAGTTACTGTGGCAGGCACAACAGTAGCTTTTTCCAAGTGATTTTACTGTTCTGCCTTTCCATGACTCAACAAATGAAGAACGAAAGAGCTCTCTGTGGGAATGGCTGAAAAATAGGAAGGTTTTAAATCTTTCTTACATGATTATCATTAGTAGATCCATTTATGCTTCAAAGTTCCATTCTTCATGATTAATTTTTTTACCATCTCTGATCACAGTGAGACAAAGTCCCCCTTTTTTCAGGCACTGAAACATTCCTTGAATTTATGTATAACTAAAAATAGGCACTAGCATGGCTTTTCGTACCAAATCTGAGCTGGAAGTCATTGATGCATGTTCTTAGCTCACCCTCTGCTCGTGGACCTGAAGTCCCCACCATGGACACATGTCAGCACGCCCTCTGTTACCATGTCACCGCTCACACGTCATTCCCATTATCACAGATGTCGAGAAAGGACAGCAGAAGCCTGTTTTATTAAGGCGATGAATGACAGTGAGGCACTGAACCTTCCAGAGGCACTCTGATAAAATGGGCGAATCAGAGATGCTGCACCTCATACTTGAAAAAAAGATAGAAATTTATCACATTTAACGTTTAAGATAAATCACCAAACCCGACCGTGCTATAAAAATGAGCTAAAATGCTGCTTAACAGACATTATTAAAGAGTCTTAAGTATGGAGCCATTTCTAATTGGTAAAAGTTCACAGATGAACACTTCTTGCAAGTACTCATTTTTAAGAACCATTTCTTCCAGTAAGAAGGCCTTTATTTCAGTGTAAGATATAATCTAGGGGACAGATCGCTCTCTGAGAGCATCGTCTTTAAGTTCACGGAAGGAATCTATGATTTAATTCTTATTCCTCACTTATTTGATTATGAGACAAAATCAAGGTTAAAAATATTTAAGAATACACTTGAAAAACAGTCTAAGCTAGTGCACTCTGAGTAAAACTTCTGTTATGTGAGGCAACAAATGTCAAGAGCCATTCTGCTATTATTAGTCTCAAAAACAACAACAACAACAAGAACAAAAGAACAGAGCAGAAAATTATCTGTGCTGTCTCTGTCACCTTGATTAAAGGACATAAACATGGGTAATTTAAAATTTAATCTGAGGGAGAATATGCTGCCATCTCAATTAAAGGAAAAAGAATCATTCTTTAGCTGTCCTACCTTAGCAAAGGCACCGACTTAAACCAGGGATGTTTGGCTTCCAAAAGGGATGGGCGCAGTAAACCAATTTTCGGCCACAAAATGTGATTTGCAAAATTGGTTTGAAGTGGTGCTGGCTGCACACCACCTCTGCTGGGGAATGAAATGAAAACTGTCATCCATTCACACGAAGTCCCCAACAGCTTGGCAGCCTCTGGCGTGTGCTGGTTCATAACCACAGCGGCCTTCCCTGCCGGCAAAGATCCCCCTTTGGGGGCTCCGCCTCTTCTGCTTGTTTATCAGAGTTCTCCAACTGCTAATGGAAGGGGCCTCTGGGTCACAGGGGAGAGCTGGAGGACGGGAAAGGCCAGGAAACACTGACCAGCCATCATGGCTTTTTGCTCCCTTTTATGGGTCACTCCAAGTTTTCTAATTCCCCGACTTCAAACTTTTCCCTCTGCTCCTCATTCCCCCCACTACATTTTCTCCCCCACCCCAAAATGTAGGTTCTGAACAGCCACATATAAGAATTACGACTTCCACTTCTGTTTTGAAAAGAGAATTCAGGACCTGCAAAAATAAACAATTAGAATGCTAGGAAGAGAAATGTATTTTCTTATAGCTTCTAATATCTGAATTTTTGTAGAAATATTTGCAGACTTACATTTTACTGCTTTATTTAGTTGTTCATTGTATTACTTATACTCTTATAGCAGAAAAACTTCATCATAACATACATTATAATCAATTTGATAAGAACGACACAGGGTGGGGTGAAAGTAGGTTTACAGTGGTATGTGAAACAGAGTTTATTCTTGCATTATTATTTACTGATTTCTGTATCACTTCCATATGAACAACGGCAAGCCTCCTTTTGCCCCCGCCCGTTCTTACCAAGCACCTACCATCTAGCTGGGTCCTGCAGAGGATACAGAATGACGTAAGACATAGTCCTCATCTTCAAAAAGCTTATATTCCTGGTTGGGGAGATCAGTTAATAATCTCCCCTGTCCCCCCCAAAAGATAATTTGATGGGTTTCATCAATGCAAGAATCCATGTAAGGATGACATAGATTTGGACTTACTACAAAGTCAGATCACTTAACGGTTATATAACAATAAACTCTAGATGTTAACAGGGTCCCCTGAAAGGTAGACTCCTGGCCACTCCATCTGTCACCACCACGTTAATACTGTTTTTTCTTATGATTCTAGTGTTATCATCCGTTCTTATGATTCTGGTTTCTATTATTCGATCTATCTTATGAGGGTATGTACTCGATGTCTTATAGTAGACAGATGTTCACCCGCTTACGTACTTCACCAGTAATTTAACTGCAGCTTTCTGTGCAGGTGCCAAAGTGATTGTAATGATTGTAGATGTGCCTGTCCTAATTTTTTAAATGTCACAAACTCATGCAAGAGAATGGTCTTGCTTATGGGGAGGATCTTGTTCTTTGAATGCACATGGTTATAGAGTCCACAAGGGATTTAAAACTCTTGCTTTGAATGACATGATACTAATGAAACTCTATCTACAGTTAATCGACTCACAGAGTTTATTTCATCTCATGCACTGGGAATATCTATCAAGGCAAGGAGAGGAAAGAGAGAGGAACTGCATCTGCAGGAAACCCACTGCAGGGGCGGGGCTCATCCTGGAAGAGCAGTCGCTCCACAGCCAGGCGTGCAGGCTCCCGGGAACATCCCTGGTGGGAAGCTGGGTAGAAGTCCCCACCGAGTACGTGGTCACTGAGGCAGAGAACAACCCAGTGAGGCGGTCCCTGCGTTCGTACCACTAAAGCTGAAAGGTAAGATACCTGTCTGCAGCCCGAGCTGCTTACTGTCAGCATTATTCTAATCAGTGTTCAGGAATAAATGTCAAAGGATAGCCTACAAAATAAAGAATCGTCTTTTTGGGGGAAGGAATGGGTGGCTCTGAACCAATCCACGAGGCGGGTCAGATGCCCAGGAAGTTACCTGGGCACGTGGGAAAACCAAGCGTGTTAAACGCTCTGCCCAGAGCAGGCAAACTTAGGCACTCTCGGAGACACTGTAACACATGAAAATTCTATTGAAATAAATATTAATTCCATTGTGTTTTTGGTCTCAGGAGAACAAAGAAAAAGAAACTTTATAAACATTATCTTTAAGCTATCCTTGTCAAATAGTCAAATATACGCTACCTGCTTTACTTTTATTTATTTTTTTTTTGCAATTCAGCCCACAAGGGATTTAAATATAAAATCCACATACATTTGCTTTCTCTTTAAAAAATCTACCTATCACTCACTGTGCGTCAAATCCTCTGAATCAGTACCTATTTACAATCTTTCCCCATTTCCTTAGCCCATCTCAAGCCTAAACATCAGAAAAACATTTTCCTCAAACATTCATTTTTCTCGGCTTTGACTGACATGTGTTTTGTTCGTTTGGTTTCTGAAACAGCAAACAGGATGCTCAAAAATGTGTCCTGATGGGGAACATGCCTTGCTCTTGCCAGAGCCAGCAAATGGTTAAAGAGGCAGCCTGTGGCTTTCCTCTCTCCCATAATAGGGGCCAGTGACAAAAGACAGATGAACCCACCTTTGTAGGAGCGATGAGGCCACAGGCTCCATCTGAAGTCTGTAAATGCCGACTCTGCTATGCCATCTCTGCTTTTCACTCCTCAGTGACTTCTAGCCCCTCACAGCTCCTACAGGTCCCCATGCGTTTCTGTCTTCTAGCTCCTCCTCTTTATCGACAGTGAAAAGAATAAGATATTGCCATACACATTTTTAGCTCAGAAATTCCTACTTTAACCTCATCAATGTAACTGTGAAGGGAACATGTTAAAATGATGTGAAGTGGCCCCAAGTGAGAGCATTAAGTCAATGAGTTTGTATTAATTCCAGCATGAACTAGAAAATGGGGGTCTTTATTACCGGGAATGACTCGGGGGTCTCTCAGAGAAGAAGAGATGACACAAACAAGAACTGCTGGCGGAGACGTTTTGGGGATTATTCTAGAGGCGCCCTTGTCTACCGTAGCCGGAGCACGTGGCCAAGAGTGAAAACCGAGACTGGCCCGGAGAGATCACGGCCGTCCACCTGGACGCCTCTGGCAGAACCACGCTATGGCTGGCACCGCAGCGACAGCATGGCTGGCCGGGAGCCCTGAGTGGCCAGCTCAGCCCTGTCTGTTGTCCGCCTTTGCTAAGTTCTCTTTAGGCCATCCAGGAACTCTCCACCCTTTTAATTTTATGCTTTTCACATTCCTAAAAAAAATGTGGTTCTCACCATGAAGTTGCCACAAATGTTACTGGTTTAGTAAACTTTGATGTCAATTTTCTTTCTAAAAATGACTTTTGTCCACATAGTGTAACATTGTAACTGTGGTTTCTGAAATTCTGAAATAATAAGTGTTCTATCTTTAAGGACATTTTTGCTATTCTGTGGTGAAGTTGTCAACACCTTCTAATATATAGGAATTTCTCCTTTTCCCCTCAATATATAATTTCTTCCATATTTTCAGATACTTACATCATCTAAGGCAATTTGTTGGCACATTTCACCCCATACTACAGAGAGAAACCACGGTATAGATTTTAAGTGCTGACAGAGAAAGAACTGTTAATTTGCCTGGTCTGCAACCTGTGCAATTTTCTACTTCTTATATAGACTGATATAAATTTCCTGATAGTCGTATTGATGTTTTATTAACTATTGATGTGCTGGGTGAGAAAAGGTAGCTTTTCTAGAGATGATTTGTTACTTTCCCATCACATGAATACTCTCTCTCTAAAAATAAATTTAAAAAATTATTTATTTATTTTTAGAGAAAGGAGAGGGGAGGGAGAAAGAAAGGGAGAGAAACATTTATCAGTTGCCTTGTGAATCGAACCAGCAACCTCTCAGCTTGTGGCTAGACCGCACTGAGCTTTACTGGTCAGGGCCTGGATACTCTTAACAGTGAGCAATGATATTGCCTCAGTTTGGAGACAGCTGTATCTTTGCAATTCTCTCCTCTGGCAGAAAAACAAGGAAAAACTAAATACTGTTTAGGGATGCAATTTACATTTGCGGCATTATGCTGCTTTGTAAATCTTAATTTTCTGTTATTTTTTTCAGGGTTTTTTTTTTTTTTTTTTTTTTTTTTTTTTTTTTGGTGTATACTTATCAACTCCCCTTAGGTGATGCATGTGGATGACTTCCAGGCCCCTGCGTGCCCCCCTCAGTGTCCTTCGAGGGCCCAGAACCGTCACAACGCTGCCTCTCCATCAAACCTTGCATCCTACCCTCCATCACCTACTGAGGAGAATGGCACCTCTGTCCACCCAGGTGCCCAAGCCCTGGACTCTGTAGTTATCTGTGTCACCAGTTTTCCCTCGATGACCACACATCTAATCAGCCATCGAGACATGTCAAGGTGAATCTTCTTAACCAGACACGCCTTTCTCCTCTTCCCAGCATCCCTCACTGTCATGGCCTCATGTCAGGCCCTCAACATTTTCCATAGGAATCCTATCAACAGCTTCACATTGTCTTTCCTGATTCTAGTCTTGTCCTTCCAATTTATTCTCCATGAAATTATCAAGGGGCTTTGCCTAAGTGCAAATCTGATCAAACCCTCCCCTTGTTTAAAAGCCTTCAATGGCCAGAAGGCTTTTGAGTAGTCAAACTCCTTAGCATGCTGTGCGGGGTGCTTCAGAACTACATGTCTGGACACTTCCTCACCTCCAATTCAATGTGGGCATATAAAATTTTTAGCACTTATAGTGTATTGCAATCTCTATTTGTTTGTCTCTCTGACACTCCCTACGACAGCCACCAGACACCAGACTGTAAAGCTCTGGGGACAAAGACAGTGTTTCATTAAGGAGTATTTTCTCTGTGCCTGTCTCAGTGACAGCCACACAGTATTTGTCCAACTAAAAGTTTACTGCACGAGTGAATGAACGAAGGCATCAATCAACGACGCATCACCTCTCTCTACCGTCGCCATCTTATCAGACTATAGGACACTAGATTAAATGTCCCTCACAACCCAGCTTCTCACATTTCCTCTGCTCCCTCAGCTGTCATGTTAACCCAAGTCAGAGGTTTGCTTCCTTCCATCTGATTCCATCTTGTCTCCATCTTTTCTTTGCTCAGCTTTGGCCAGATTCCCTACAAGTTTCCTCCTACACATAAAATGCACTAAATTGAACTCTAATCTTCTTAAAGAGTTAATGTGCCTCCCTAAATGACTAATTTACTACTAGAGAGTGACTTCGGCACTGGGGAGAATCTGGCTCATTATTTAATAGCCAATAAGGCCAGCTGTTTCATTTCAAGAAATTAATGGTCTTTAAAACCTTTCCATATTGTACCAACTGTGCTTCTCAATGAAGAGCCAAGTGACTTTTATTAGCAAGGTTGATAAAATCCAAACCCTGTTAGACTATGCTAGCCTTCTTCATAATACCAAGAGAGTCTTCTGGGACATCTGGTTATTTTTGCTTTACTTTCCCTGTTGGTTCCTTGAGATTATTTTCTTTGCTGAATTTTCTTTGGCTGGTCCCTTAGAGACTGCAAAAGGTGGTGTGACAGCTGCGCCCTGTGGCCCGATGGCTTGACCCCCCGCCTTCCTGACTTCTTAAGGAATGCCTTTCAGCATTAAGTTTAATTTGGCCGAGACAGTGAGCAGTTTGTTGTTTTCGGGTTAGCTCACTCCATCTCTAGCCACCTGAAATTACCCTTATGTAAAAAAAAAAAAATCACATTCAGAGGATGTTTTATGGAACCATCTTTCTCTTATTAATATCCCGCCATTAGGCAAAAAGGTCAAGAAAAGCCTAGATTAAGCCACAAATCCATATTATGAGACAAAGATATAACAGCCCTTAAATTTCTAGCCCTTGATCAGTATTTGAGGACAGTTGGGTGTTAAGAATGGGTATGAATAAAATATGTTTGCCATCTACCAGCAGCTAATGTCTCTATTCTTTTCAAATATAAACTGTTGCCAGTGGCATGGAGCAACTCTGTTACCACACCCTCCACACAGTGAATGGGTTATTTATCTAAGTTATATATGGCAAGGTGGCCATGGCTTAATGTTAACATTTTACTTTCTTTGGGTTTCCGGTGGTTTTATGCTGCTATAATTTAAAGTGGGAGTGACATAGTACTTTTTGTTCCAGAGAAGGCTGCTGCCTCCTCGTTCTCCTGAGTGCTTCCTCTCCCTCTGCTTTCTGAGGGTGACAACAGGACGTGAGTTTCCGAATGCAGGGATGGTAGCGTCAGTGAACACACAAATGGGGCTTCTGCCGCGTAACCAGGCTCTGCATTTCACAGCGCTGGTGGCTGTGATGGGGGAGGGCAAGGAGGGCGCACAGTCCAGAATTCGATGCCATTCAACCTGCGTTCTGGGCTTTATATGCTGGGTGGGGAGTGTTGTTCTCTCTAAAAGCAACAAGAAGGCCTGGAAGAGACGGAGCACACGATGCTCTGTCGCACTGGAAGTGGGGCCGCAGTGCATTTGGCTAAAACCACTACATTCACTCTGATACTGAAGGTACTCTTCAGTGCTGTAAGTTAGTGTTTGGGTGTTTTCTTCTCATGAATTTTATAAATGAAATCTTCTCTGTGAAGCCATTATCATTTTATTAAAAAAATTGCATGCCACATAGGAATCATAATAGGAGGATTTTTTTCAAGTGGCCCCTTTAACAGTTTACAGTAAATCCTTCTAATTTCGTAAATTTTACTGAGTCATAAAATTTTCTCACTCACTTCTTTGCTCAGAAATATGTACAAAATATTTTTCACAAAAAACTTGGCATGTGATTTCAGGGATTTTGAGGATCTCCTGAAACCAACCAGGGCAATTCAGATATGCCAGACTAGGACCCTGGATTAAGACTCTGTCTTCTCACCCTGTCTCTGGGATCGGGACACACACACCGGCCCCACGGGCACATAGCATCTCTCAGGATAAGTCTCTTTCCAGCCAAACTGCATCTCCTGTCACGGAAAGTGAAAGAACAACTTCCAATTACATACTGTCTTTGAGGAGCCCACTCAGAGCTCTTCTCACGCAGCTCTGAGGAACGCAGGACGCATGTTCAGGAGAGGCGGGGCACACACGTGAGCTCTCCAGGTGCACGGTGCTCGAGCTGCAGAGGGTCACAGCAGCTGGCAGAGGCTCCAGGTGAGGAGCACACATTTTGCAAGAGGAAGTGCCGCCTTGAGGAAGAAGCCCCTGCGAGCGATCCTCGTGACTCCCAGGACGCTGAGGAGCTGGTGCTGAATCAGGTCCCCAGGGTCCATGTCAGAATGCTTCAGGACATGCATGCATTCTGACACAAGGCCTGATGGCCATGAGAGCGAGATGCAGATGGCTCGGGTTGGTGCATGAGGGTAAACTGCATGGATATCTTCCACAATATCTGTGCAAGGCCACCTAACGTGTGTTTAGATCGCCACATATTTTTTATGATTGCAACAATATCAGAGAGGCTACTACTTGCAACTATGTTATGAAAGTACATTGCTGCTTAGGATGACATGTGTGTTCAGAGATTTCCTCAAGTAAATAAATAAACAAATGGAAAATAAATAGAATAATAAATAACTGGAAGAAAACACATGTTAGTAATTACACATTAGGAATTTATTGTGTTGCCTGTGTGGTTTTGACATAGACTTTTGTTTTTAGGAAGATGAGCTTAAGCATCTTTACTGATCTGGTGCAGTTTTACTGATTTCTTACACACCACACTGGTGTCTTGGATTGAAGCCTGATGGTAAGGTGAGATGGTGGAGACCACAGGTGCAACATGGCCTGGGCTATAAGACCAGTTCCTGCATTTGCACAAGTTTCTGCTATTGTTTTAAAGGTTTATTTTATTCTCATTTGAGAGAGAGGGGCAGGGGGAGGGTGAGAGAAACATCGACGTGAGAAACACTGATTGGCTGCCTCCTGCACACACCGCAACTGGAGATAGAGCCCACAACCTGGGCATGTGCCCTGACCAGGAATGGAACCAGTGACCTTTTGGTTATGGGATGATGCTCCAACCAACAGAGCCACACTGGCCAGGGGCAAGTTTCTGCTAGTCTTAATTTGAGCAAAGAATGTAGCATGTTGAAATCCATGCAAAATGACCTGGTATATGTTTACAGGCATGATCATAAGTTAAGTCATTACCATCTTTCATTGTACTTATGAGTTAGGCACCCTAGTACCAAGTTTCATTTGCTGAGGCTTTCCCATAATCCCAGGGGCATTCCCAGAGGTGCCACTATATTTCAGTGATATTCTGAGCCTGGGCTTGACAGAAGAGAGACTTGTCAAAGACTTTACATCATTTTTTTAAAATCCTCATCTGAGGACATGGGCAATGATTTTAAAGAGATGGTAAAGGAGAGGGGGAGAGAGGGAGAGGAACACGGATGTAAGAGAGAAGCATCAATTGGTTGCCTCTCTCATGCATTCCCGCCCTGGTACTGAACCCACAACTGAGGCATGTGTCCTGACCAGGAATTGAACTGGTGATCTTTCACTTTATAGGATGATGCTCCAACTGAGCCACACTAGCCCGTTCATTTTAATGGACTGTACATTTGAGTGAAACAACGAGAACCCAGAAATACATTCTTCCGGGGTTGTGTTCTTGAGTGGCTCTGTCCATGCTACAGTTGTGCACCGAGTCCCTTAAGAGACATATACGTCCAATTCACAGAACACCTCCTCCAAAAACAAAATGCAAGCATCAAGACTGTCTGGCGCTACTTAATGATGACTTACTTTTCTCTCATCAAAGGCAACCAGGACTGGTCTGCTTTGGCCCTGGGACTTCACCGTCGCTAGTGAGTCAGCAGTGCTGCTGTGCCCGACCCATGTCCCTTCATCACTTCCGGCCCGCTGCAGGACTGACTGCAAGTACTTGTGGTTCTTGGCCTGAGGCTTCCTCTCACTAGCGCACCGGACGGGCAGAAGTGCTGGGGAGTTGGCGCCTTTAGCAGCTACTCTTAGTCAACGAGGAATAGGACTTGAAAGGTGCATAGCCCAATATCCTTGCCCCTCAGGCGGGACAGGGTGTGAGCGCATCTATGCTATTTTTGGAGGTCCCTCATGGAATTGCTCCCCGTTGCCTGCAGCGGTACCCTGCTCACCAGTCTCCACACCAGCGTTCTTGCCTTCCCTTCCTTACTCCCCTTCCAAGGCTTCCTGGGATCGCTTGCCAAATAAAATAACTTGCTCTAAAATCTGTGTCTCAGGGTCTGCTCCAGGGGCAAACCCAGCCCAAGACTCCAGAATGAGGGCACATTTTACTTTGTTGTTGTTACTGCCACAATAGCACAACGAACTCCTTATATCGTCTGTTCAGAGCCACTGAAGCCTTAGATTTTGCTCCCTTTGTCATTCATCCTCTTTTTCAATTTCTTTCCTTCCCCATCCCCTCTTTTTCTCCATATACAATGTGCACACACACCCAAATATTAGTATACATGCATACTATTATTTCCTGAACCCTCTGAGAATTAATATTTCAGTGCATATTTCTGAAGAACGAGGATATTCTGTTTTATAAGCACAGCACAGTTACCCAAACAATTTCCACTGTTTCTTC
Source organism: Anoura caudifer (assembly GCA_004027475.1). Classification (NCBI taxonomy): domain Eukaryota; kingdom Metazoa; phylum Chordata; class Mammalia; order Chiroptera; family Phyllostomidae; genus Anoura; species Anoura caudifer. Next base: position 406,455 of record PVKU01000175.1, read on the forward strand.
TTCTCACCCACTTGCTTACGCTTTATGGGGTCAGAGCTATGCTTAGTCACAGACTGCCAGATGGCATTAAGTCACCGATTCTTCCTATATGAGAAAAATATTATTTCCAGAATGAAATTACACAGACAGTGATATATAAGACTTTGCTGTCCCTATAAGCAGTGAAGACATGTCACAATCAGAGACTGGCAGCCAGGCCCATGCAATTTGCCCTGATTGCCTGCCTCTTTTTGTACTTTCTGAGCAGGAGCCTCTGCGGTTTATTACATCATCACCCCTGATGTGCCCTGGGGTCTTCTGTTCAGTGTCAATGAGCGCACATTTGTCCAAAATCCTCGATCAACTACTGCAGTTCCCACGCATGTTAAGCCATTTCTACTGCACATTTCCGGGTCTCCTCCCGGAAGTCTGAAAGGCACCTCCAATCTAGCACCTCCCAAACCACACTCACGATCTTCTCTCCAAACCCAGTCCTCTCCAAACCCATTTCTTTTCTGGGGGAATGGTACCACCGCCCACAGTGTTGTGTGCATATTCATTCTTGACACCTGGTTTGCTTACCCCCCACACCTCCACATGCAATCCATCATCGAACTCTGTCAGTTCTCTCCCCCATCTTCTTCCACCTCTACTATCATCACCACCGCCCTTGTACTCACTACCGACATCTGTCACCTGAACTACAGCGATAATCTCTGAACAGCTTTGCACCCACCCCAGCCTCCCTTCCAGCTATTCTCCACCCTGTAGCTAGAAAAAAATTATTGAAACCCAAATCTGACTATGTCATTATTCTCTTAAAAGACATAAATGGTTTCTAATTAGTGTTTGAACATACAAACACCCTTCACTTAGCCACCCCTGGTCTGACTTCCGCCTACGTCTTCTGCTCTACCCTTACAGCCTCGCCCCAGCCACGCAGCCTTCTTTCAGCCCTTCTGCTCCCTGTGTTCTCTCCAGCCTAGGGCCTCTCCTGTGTTCTCTCTGCTTGCAATACTAATCATTTCTTCTCTCTAACCTCTTTCAGACCGTAGTTCAAGTCTCACTTTGGTCCCATTACACATTATATTTTCTTGAATGACATCTCTCTTTTTTTCATAATGAGCAGAGTTGCAAATTTTATGTTTACTTTGTGATTATACAATTACTGTGTCCTCCACTAGATTATATAAAATCCGTAGTGCAGGGCTGTGTCTTGTGGGCTTATTATTGTGTCCTCAAGGCCTGCAGAGTATATTGACCTTGGTAGGCAGTCAGTAAATAGTTGCTGAATGAAGTAAGAAGCAAGGGTAGCTGACTTTTCTAGTTCATCTCTTCAGGCTAATAAATTGTTCAGGCACAATTTTCTCAGAACCATTCAAGACTGATCTGTTGTTTAAAAATCAGATATGAAAGGATTGATCAGAAAAAGGACAAACTGAGGACTTCAAGCTTTTGACAAGTGATAACATAAGTGACTTGTCCATAACCAACCCACGGAAGGCAGTCATCACATTAGCTTGGCCACATTCCGTGCAGCACATACAGAAATTACTCACAGAAAGCAGTGGCTAGAAGCTCTGTCTGATACAGGGACTTGATGTTGGTGTTGGAAAAAAACTGTAAAAGGATCCTGCATGGTCTAGACCATTTAGGATAAACTGTCAAAGGCACCAATGTCTCAGTAGAGAGTGACAAAGCATAAATTCCAATCCTGCTTTTATAGGACTGTTTCCAGGAGAAAAAGTTCATTGTGGCAAACTCCTTCTCAAAATAACTCAACGTGCTTATTTTCCATCCCAAGCCAGTGCTGCAACAATTACAGCTCTTTCCAGTTCCCTGCAAAAGCCAGGCTGTCAGGCAGACGCTATCATTTCTGAAAATGGGTCTGCATTTGCCTCAGCTACACGCAAGCAATTAGCGGGCAGAACCCTTATCTGAGCAGTCAACACCCTGTCTTCGCTTTCAAGCAATGGCCAAGTTTAAAGGCTACTAATGATGTCGCAGAGCAGACTGTTGGTGGAGAGTGGCCAACGGGAATTGCCAGGTTCCTACCTATTTAACATGTCATTCCATGTCCAGCCGAAAGGGTCAGTCTTGCTGAAGGTGGAGTGGGACAACCCTCTGCTGAGACAAGCCCCGATCACTTCTCTCTAGGTTTAATTGCACTTGGAATATAAGCAGGAACACGTTCTGGATGCTGCACTTTTTGTACCGCCCTTTCCACATTTGTACCACAAATGTTTGCCTTTGCTAGAAATAATGGAGCCAGACCAAGGTGTTTCCTGGCACAATGACTGAGGTCATGGGGCCCGTGTCACATGAAATCCAGGGCACAGATGGGCTCCTGTGGCACCTCCACGGTAATTGACTGCCAAAACGCTCTTCTCTGGGCTTGGAACAACAGAGTCAATAAAAGCCATCCCTCCACAGTTTTCTGGCATGTACGTCTCAGCCGTGTGCCCTGAGGATTTGTCAGAACTATACGGTGAGAGAAGCAACAATACTTTCCTGGCTACAAAAACGGCTGAAGTGGAACCAACTGGTATATATATTTTTTAAACTCTAGCATAACAAAGAGGCAGTCTGTAAAAAAGAGCACTGTTTAAAAGATATTTCAGCTGGAAGGAAGTAGGTGTTTATATATGCTTAGGGGAACTCTGTGGTCCTTAGTAATTTTGAATGCCTATTAGGGGATTTTCCATTTTAGTGTCCTGCAGTTCTATATTGCAATGATTTGAGAGCGTGTATGTGAGGGGGTGGTAGGCACAGGGAGAGCTGCCTTGGTGCGGGATGGTCATTGAGTGCTTCTACCTGTTTACAGCCAGGCTAGCACAAGACAGCTTGATTCATGGAGATTCTAGAGGTCTCGAAGGTAGGAAGAGCTGCTCGGTACTCAGAGCAGCCCCTTATTGTTCTGTGTGCAGTCTTGGCCATTCCACTTTGCATCTCTTGGCCTCGGTTTCTTCATCCATAAAATAGGGATAATAATGTTTCAGGATTGTTAGTAGAAATAAATGAAGTGACATATTAAAAGTACCCTCCAGAGTTCTTGGAGTATTAATTGGATACTCAACAAGTGTTGGCTGTTACCCGCCTCCCACCCTCACCCCCCACACCCCACGATAAGCATGCCTGTGGAAGGGCAGTGCAGAGTGTGGTCTGCGGCTGGGGACCTGGGCCACGCACTTGGGGGGGTAGACCCGTCATGCCTGCAAAGTCAGGGGCAGAGCCATTTACAGTCTTCTTCACGCTCCTATAGAAGCGGAAGAGTTGTTCCTTGTTTTCACTTAGGGGAAACTTATGACAGTGATATAAGAATAAAAATGGCATACTTCATAAGTACTTTTCCTTTTCCCCATGAATTCCCTACTATTTGTCTCACTGCATTTTATTACCTTTTCACCACCTCTAGGTTTCAACATTTGTCATGTTCTTTGGAGCCTTAAAGGACAATGAACACGGATGTGTTTTTCATAGGCTCTAAGACATCTCCCTTCTCATGAACTCATGTTACTCAAGAAAAAAGCTGACGTGCTCTAACTCCTCCCTGAGCCGTCTGTGTTTGCGGCGTGGCGAAGTGAAATGAAACGTAAACTGGAAAGAACTAAGTTGCAATTCTTGCTCTGATGCCCCTCCGAGGACAGGCCTTGTTCTTCTGTGAATGAGCAGCAGTCACAATGACTGTTACCCGGTCAGCAGGTGAGGGTGAAACGAGGTCGTGCGTGGACAAGGCCCAGCCCTCGGTAGGTGCTCAACGCACTCACAGTACTCCTCTGACTCCCTTTGCCTCAGTTGTTCTCGGTTTGGTTTTCTTTTCAAATGTAATTGGCTCATTTCGGAGTAAACATGACACCTTTGAAACAATCTGTATGCAGATTTTGGCACATAAAAGTGGAAACTAAACCCAGTGATTTACTCTTAATTATCCCGGTTGAATATATCATGTGTTCATGCACTTGGGGATGCACTTGCTTTTCATCCAAGATGACTGTATGTTAGAGTGATGAAATGCCATTTTAAGTAATCATAAAGCTCAGGCCTCATAAACACACACAATCAGACAGTATAACGAATTAATACACTTGGCGCATTCAAAGCGCCTCTGCCTGCAGTAGGTTGACATTAGGACAAAAGCTGTGCACCGCAAACCCAGGAACTTGGGCCAGGGGACAGTCGCAAATGCCTGGAGAGATGTGGAAGACAGGGAGGCAGATGCTGTGAGGGTGCTGTGTTGTGCAAAAGAGTCCAGCACGGTCCAGAAACTCACCGCGATAATCCTAGTGCTTGAGCTTCTGCAGGCACATGACAGAATGGGGATACAATGGGAAAACATCCAGGCCAACCAAAGAATAAGAGAAATCAGTTATAGAGCAACACTCAGAATTGAGTGACTGCCTAAGCGCAAAGTAACCTTTCCTTCTGGCCAGAGAAGTGGGAAATACATACTGAAAGTCCTTAAACATGTGCAAGGAAGAAAACCAAGGACGTCAGCTTACCTAGTTCAGCACAGTTCAAGTTCAAGGTAATATCAGCTTTGACACTCTTAAAAAGCAGGCAAATACTCTTCATCTAAAAAGAATACTTAACAAGCAGATATGTAGTAATTTGGAAGTGTCTACGGAAAATGAGGGAAAAGTAAGAATCTATGGAATTTAATATATGTGGTCCATCAAAGTTCAGTTAAAACTATTTTGGAGATACCTGTACTGTAATGGGTCTTAATATGTTTTAAATCACTAATATTCTAACTAAACTCATAACGGAGGCCTTTGATTGAATAATTAATATTGAATATTCTAACTGGCATCAAGGATATATTGCCTATGAGGAAATGATGAAAAGTTTTATTAAAATAGACTTTTATCAGAGGAACTAAGTGACATAAAAATGATACGGCAGTGGCATTAACCCCTGATCTCAGCTCTTGGGCATCTTAGGGCAGCATTACACACAAGGGCTTTTGGCGTTTTTCAGGAAGTTTGAGTTGACAATGGAGACATCCTAATCTCAAAGAATTCAGCCACTGCTAATTCATCATTTTTGTCCTCTGCATTAAGAGCGAGGTGGTGTCAGAGAGGCCAGTCAAACAGGCAGCTGACTCTACAGGGCAGGGAAGTCAAGACCACATTTCCCATTTTGGGAGTCTGAGGAGCAAGGAGAAGTTGAGTCTGCTGGGGGGAAAGAGCTTCAAAAGGCATTAAACTCTGTCACCTGCGGGTGTGCAGAAGGTATAATCCGGACAAGTCCTTCAGCGCCTCTTAGCATTCCTGCAAAGTCAGGCGGCAACCACAGCCATGAGCTCTGAAAGGGCTTTTCACGGCAAGAAAGGGCAGTTCAGATAAAGTTGTGCCACCAGGAAGGTGTCAGAGAGACTGGCCATGATCCACCGTATCAGATGAAGTGTGACAGGCCCCTGTCTAGAGTCTTGGGGACAAGGACTACTTTGAGCTGAAACGACCTCAAATCCTGTCATGACTGCAGGGAGTAGTATGCATATTCTCACAAAGCATCTTATTTGACACACTGGCCTTGTGGCAGGGAGAAGCACTCAGGCAGCATGCGGACTTTGTCAACGGCCACAGGCCCAGATGGCTAGACCCCCACCCACACCAGACACACGCTCACACACACACACCCAGTGTGCCGATTGCTCATGTTTCCACTGAACGCATTTTATCACTGTCTAGATTAGCTCCAGCAAAGATCCGCACTGTGGCATTGGTGAATATCTTTGCAGAAGCTGAATGTCACTGCCACCTGCTTAGCAAGTGTCATAAAACAATGCAAGGTTGCCAATGGAAAATTCGGCCTAGCTGTGAGCAGAGCAGAGGCTAAATGGAGAAAAAAATGAGAGAAACCAGAGGAGGTGAGTGTCTTTAAGTAGCGAGGTAAATGGAAGTCAAGGACACACAGGATGCCCAGACAAAATGCTCTTAGGGGAGATACAAATAGAGGGCACTGTGCATGTTGCAAACTTCAAAGTTAGCAGCACACTTGTGATTGGAGCCTTCCTGGGGATGGGCAAAAGCATATGTAGGAAAGAAAGCTGAAACTGACAGAAAGAACCAACTGAAATGTTAAAGCAGAAGTATGCTCTTATGGCGTGTTCTTCTGATCTGAACACAATCCTCCCCAAATACCAAAACACTGGGAACACACTTAGAAAGCAAGTGTATTTTAGGTTCCCAGGCAGCAAGCATAAGCTGTTTGCTCCTTCTAAAGTTGCTCTTTCTACCGCAACTCAGTTCTAGGATGCTGCTTCTCATTATACAGCCAAGTTAGAGCTGCCTGAGAGATGTTGTTCTCCCCTCAAGTAACTTAAGTAATATGGGGTTACACCAACATCAGGACTGGAAGCCACACGAAGCCTGAGCGGGCCTTTGGCTCACAGCAGTCTCGGGGAGGAGAGTCTCTCACCCCAGGAGTACTCATGAAGCTTTCTACCAGAAAATTTATAGTCATTTTGTGTCTTCTGGGTAGAGATTATTCTTAATCTTAAAGAACCAAAGTACCAATTTGCAGATACTGCTTCCTCAACTCTCAGGAGTGTTCTAACAAAACAGGATTGTCTTTTTGGTAGGCAGAGTATATTGCTTAATGTTCATCTAGCAATTACGCATTAACCTGTTCATATTTCAATGGAAGGACTCGAGGGAATGGGGAAAGAATTGATTTTATGACAGTGTTACAGAGACGGTTGAAAGGCATTACCTAACCTGTATATTAGTAATGTTCTGTGTCACATACAAAGATGAATAAGACACAGTCCCTGTCCTCAGAAGCACTTATGGTTCAGTGAGAAAGACAGATGAGGAGCAAATAATGCAAGGGAGTGTGGTAACTGCAGAGTCTGTATCTGACTCTGAGCTGGATAACCTTAGTCCGAGAGGTTAAATGTACAAAGCTGTAACCAGACTGCTTGGGTTCAAATCCCGGCTCTGCCGCTTCTAGCTGTTGAACTTGGGCAATTTTACTCACTCTCTCTATGCCTGTGTCCTTGCCTATGGCATGGGGATAATAATAGGGCTGCTATTGGGTCATAGGGTCTCTGTGAACATGAAGCCAGTCAGTAGAAGCAAAGCATTTAAAACAGGGCTGGGCATATAGTAAGTGCTCACTTAGACTCTTACTGATTCTCGGGAAGAAAGATGTTCTTATGAAAAATCAATACTCATATTGGAAAACAGTGCCCTGAAGCAGTCAAGAGAGCTTGCGAGGAATTCTTTCCCACAATTTACTTAAATAAGAACAAATCTATTCTCATCTGTCTACCAGTATATTGAATACCTATTATGTCTGTGGTCTTTTACTTGGTGTACGGTACAAAAAAAATGATGGGTATAAAACACAATCCTTATTTCAAGGGATTTACAATCCAATGCAGGTAGAAAGGGATAGCAAATAATCATAATCTAATTTAGGATAATTTCAGTAGCACTGGAAAGGTGCCAAACAGATATTACGTTGAAGTTGAAAGGGAGAAGAGGTAAAGAAGGCTTGGCTTTTGGCATGGGGGCTTTGAAGTGTCTTGGAGGTAAAGGGATGGATATGTCAAGCAAGCAGTTGTAACTGGGATCACAAGAAGAGGGAGCTAGAAGGTTAGCCAAGTTCGTTTTCAATCACCATCATAGTGATGTGAATTGAATCTGTAGGAATGGAGGAGGCTGCTCAGGGAGAGTCCACACAAAGGAAAGCCTAGAGGAAGGATCGGTGGGATGGTCAGAAGCCTGGGGCCACAGGCTGGAGTGTCAGCGGGCTGTGTGGAAAGAGGGTCAACAGGTATAGGCTATGTTTTCGTGAAGTAAGAAACATGGGAATTGAAGAAGGAAGAAAGGTTGAGGGAAGGTCTTTGTTTTCTCTGGTGGACTAAAGTCAAGTTCATGGGGCAAGTCCTGCCACGCAAGCCCTGCTTAGCTATGAATCACTATAGCTGCATGCTTGGCACTGCCCAGTCCTGAGCTAACAGGAGAATCTTAGCAGTATCTCAGGATATCCTCCCACCAGTAAATACAGTGCTGCTCCCACACTGTATCTGTCCTGGGAGCAAGAGCATCATGTGCAGCCTTCCTGCCTAACTTGCATTGGATATGGTCCCCACCACTGGGGAGATTCTAGGCCTGGACCTAAGTCTTGTTGGATAGAGGCCATGCATGGCCTCTTGCCTAGACCCAAGTCAGCATCCTGTATCCCTTATATGAACTTTCATCTAAAAGAATTGCTATCTCCTAGCATGTCCATAGCATAGCTTATTCTGATCATCTCAGATTATTATGTCCTCTTGCCCTTGACCGTCTGGACTACTGCTTCTTTCTCACAGCTGGCTCATCCTTCTATCTCAGTTATACTCTCAATATATCTCCACGCATCTATTGGCTCTTCTCTTCTCCATGCTCTGGGATTCTCAGCGAAATGTGTGGCCGAGCCCCTGCATTTATAGTAATAGACAGAGGGAGGAAAGCAATTGCCAAGAAGCTTAATGATGTAGCTGAGAGAGGGCTAGTTGATGGTACAGGGTACCCAAGAAGCCAGTGAGAATGAACTCTGTTGTATGGGTTTGACTCCTTAAAGAGAGGAATGCATTTTCCCCAGAGATAAAATTTAAAAGAGCTAACAATGCTAAAACAAGTCCATAAAATATGTCAGGCAGGCCCTTCACTATGGGTTTTACTTGTATTATTCTATTTACTTATTTATTTTTTAAAAGATTTTATTTATGTATTTTTAGAGAGAGGGGAAAGGAGGGAGAAAGAGAAGAGAAAAACATCAATGTGTGGTTGTCTCTCATGTGCTGGTTACTGGGGATCTGGCCTGCAACCCAGGCTGTGCCCTGAACTTGGAATTGAACCAGCGACCCTTTGGTTTGCAGGTCAGCACTCAACCAATGAGCCACACCAGCCAGGGCTATTACTGTATTTAATACTCTTACCAGCACTATGCAGGGGCCCTAATGTCATCCCCAATTCTCAGATGAGGAAACTGAGCCTGGAGCAATTAGGTCACGGGTGAAATCACACAGGTGAGAAGTGATGGCTGGGCTGTAATTACGGCCTGACTCCAAGTCCTGCCTTCATCATCTCTCCTCAGCAAGTGCATGTTAATGAAGACATTGCTTGAGTCTGAAGTGTATGGAGCAGCAATTGAGGAGCTAATGTCAAATTTCTCAAGGTCATAAAGAAAAGGAAGTGAGGTTATCTCTAGAGAATGGGTTTGTGGGGCTTAGTCGTCTCCATAGAACTTCACGGGAGTACAAAAGCCCTGGAATGGCCACTGGGGGACAGTCAGGGGCGTCGACAGCACGACTAAAAGGTCTGGACGGCAGCCGGGGCCCAGCTGGGGCTGGGTAATGTGTGTTTTCTAGTGAAACCCATGAGTGCAGTTTTATGAGTTTCTCCAGCAACCTTTCGCCACCCATGGACAGAGGACCGCAGAAGAGATGTGGAGCCTTTTTGCTCACTCTGTAGGACTCAACACTTGATTACAAGCCCGGAAGAGCAATGTCAGGGGCTGGTGTACTGAGCCATCTGCAGAGAAAGAATAATGGGATCCCATGGGACCAGGGATGGGCCAGGTGGGAATGACGGAAGCTTGAGATGGGAGAATATATTTTACTGCTGAAGGGACGGACCACAAGGAAGCCTGTGCAACCAGAATGGGGCCAGGGAGAATTGAAAGGGGCTGGGAGGCTGCTGTGAAAAGGAAGCTGTTTGCAAAAATACATCCATTGATGTCCGCTTATTATAGCTGCCTAGGAAACAGCGCCTTCCCTACTCACCCAGGGTGAGTAATAATGTGTGTCAGGCAAGGATAAGGGAATGCTTATTTCATTCTGTTTACTACCAAAGAAAATCGGGGGCTGGACAGGACGGTAAAACACCGGCCCTGGTAAAACGCCTGGTGTTGCTAACGAGGTTGTATTACAACCATGCTCTGCCTTCCAAAACAACACCCCCAGGAAAAAGAAATAAAGTCATTTTCCTTTCTAGGCAGAAGATTTAACTTTGCTTAACAATAACACTTAACATCGCTGAGCCCTTAGCCTCGGGCAACCTCATAACTACTAAGTGCTAGAAATTGTCTTGTTCCTGGACCGGCTAGGGCTCTGGCTTTACGTTGTGGAGTGGCGTTTAGCCTGGCAGCAGGCTGCATGGGCCCGCGTTAAAGATGGGCCCACAGAGTTCCACGAAAGCATAGCAGTGTGTCCCTCAACCTGGGCTGCTCACCAAGTCCACGCCTACTGGACAGCATTTTTTCTCTGTGTCGATGGCTCCAAATTTGGCACATAAATCAATATTATTGAGTTTATATTAAAAATTCTGGTGCAAAACCTCCATAAACAACATAGGAACCAAATCAGTCAGCACATTAAGTCCCCCATAAGGTTGGCCACCAACTTCCTACAGATAGGATTATTCCTATTTTTATTGAAAAAATTTGACTCCATAAATATTTTAAAGCTTCCTGCTGCTGTGACAAAGAGGGGTCTGGCTCCTGAAGGAGGTGTGTTCTCCCAACTCTCCAGGCAAAGGGGAGAGAGCAGTGGAGGCGGAGCCATTCAGATCAGTGGACATTAAACTCTCCGGGGCCTGGGAGCCTAGAGTACCAGGGTAAATGTCAAGGGCACTTAGAGTGGCCTCTGCACACCTTCTCAGCAGCCAGCAGCGTATCTGCTGCCTCTGTACTCTGCAGCTTGGTGGGTAGATATGGAGGCCCCTCCGCCCAAGGATCAGAGCACATAGTTGAGGGTCCTTCGCATCTTCCTTTTAGATACTGAGGCAGAAACTTGATTTTGAGCCTCCACTCCCCATTTAAGAGCAGTGCAAGGGATCTCTCCTGCATTTGTCTGAGCCCTGGTTCATTGTCCCTCATGGCGACACGGTTGCCAGGTAGCTACAAAGGTCTGTGCAGCTAATCACTCCTACCCTTGTGTACGTGTAGGAGTGGGCTGTTTATCAAATTTGTTTTCCGCCTAAGATGCTTCCATTCAGCTGCAGTTATATTCTCGGGGCTGGCAGGATTTTATCAATTCATACATCGTGATGATAGCTTCAGAGCCACAAACAGCATAAATGCATTGCCTTTGTCAGAAAACACCCTCTGCAGTATTTAATCTAAAATAGACTTGCGTAGATGCAGCTAAGATTGAGTATTTCAAGGCTTATTAGTAAAAATAAATAGAGGCTGCAAGTTCAGAGGACTTCATGTTCATAATGACGAATCTCAGCATTTGCAGCGCTGTCATGAAAGGCTGATTTGTGGCCTCCTGTCCTAGACCGCAGGGTCCTGAGGAGACTCGCTGTGTCTCCAGCCTCCGTATTCCGAGGGCCTGATGCAGAATGGATGGACAATAGATATCCTGGGAATGAACGAACGATGGAAATCTGCAGAATCCTCAGTGTTATTTTTGTGCTTTTGGTTCATTCCAGGAAATCTATTTCCTTGGTCTGAGATCAGGTTGGCCAGGAAGCTGTTTCCAATTTTCCTTTTTTTCTTCCCTCTCACAAGAACATACTACTTTCCATCTGCCTTAACCACAATTTCCATACACTTCAACATCGGAAGCCAGAAATTTTATATTTAAAGCAAATTTTGGAGACGACTTCCATCTTTTTAGAATGAAAACAAAATATGAGGCCAGGGAGAAATAGGGAGAGGCAGGAAATCCAGGGTGGGAAAAAACTGTGAGACAAAATATATAAAAAAAATAAAACACTCGATCTAAGGGACATAAAGGAAAAAAAATAAATGAATGGGAATACATCAGATTAAAAAGCTTCTGCCTGGCTAAAGAAACCATCATCAAAATCAAAAGAAACTGAGTGTATGGGAGAACATATTTGCCAATGATACTTTGGACAAGGGTTTGATCTAAAAAATATATAAAGAACTCATATGACTCAACACCAGGAAGACAGATGATCCAATTAAAAGATGGGCAAAGGACCTGAACAGACACTTCTCCAAAGAGGACACACAGAGGGCCCAGAGACACATGAAAAGATGCTCTGCATCACTAGCCATCAGAGAGATGCAAATTAAAACCACAATGAGATAACACTTCACACCAGTCAGAATGGCCATCATAAACAAAGCAACAAACAACAAGTGTTGGAGAGGTTGTGGAGAAAAGGGAACCCTAGTGCACGGTTGGTGGGAATGCAGACTGGTACAACCACTATGGAAAACATTATGGAATTTCCTCAGAAAACTAAAAATGGAACTGCCTTTTGACCCAGCAATTCCACTGCTAGAATTATACCCTAAGAATCCTGAAACACCAATTCAAAAGAACTTATGCACCCTGATGTTCATAGAAGCACTATTTACAATAGCCAAGTGCTGGAAACAGCCTAAGTGCCCACCTATAGGTGAATGGATTAATAAACTGTGGTAATTTACACAATGGGATACTCTGCAGCAGAAAGAAAGAAAGAAGAAAGAATTCCTTCCCATTGTGACAGCATGGATGTAACTGGAGGCTATTATGCTAAGTGAAATAAGTCAGTTGGTGAAAGAAAAATGCCATATGATCTCACTTATGAGAGGAATCTAATGAACAAAATAAACTAACGAGCAAGAGAGAACCAGAGACATGGAAACAGGGAACAGGCTGCCAGCTGCCAGAGGAAAGGGGGTGGAATGGTGGAAGGAAGGAGAAGGGGTTAGTCAAAGAACATGTATGCATGACCCATATACATGAGCAATAGTGTGGGGAATGACTGTGGAATTGGGGGGTGGGCTGGATGGAGGAGGGCAAAGGGGAATAATTGGGACAACTGTAATAGAATAAACAAGAAAAAAATTAAAACAGGGAGTAAATAAAATATAGAGGTACTAAAGCTTTTAAAATATTGTATTTTGGGTATCCTGTCTAATCCGTGTTAAGAATTAGTTTTCTTCTAGACTTGAGATTTTATTACATTTGACAACATACTATGTAGAGCAGATGGTCACTTAGGCTATGCCTATTATAATTTTCAGGATGTTATTTTTGTTATAATTTGTTATGAATTTACACACAGAAGTCAGCACTTTTACAACTCAGCTTTGATGATAAGTTCAACTTAGGATCTTCCTCTCCTTTTTTAAAGGAGATATTCTGTATCATTTCAGTTTTCTGGTTGTCATTGCCCTTTCTTTGTTTTTTTTTTTCCTCCTCAAACTCACTAATTCTCACACTCCTAACTCATTTAACTCCCATAGTGGCTGCACTGGATGTAAGTTTGGAAAGGTTTCCTCTTTGTCATGTGCTACTGATAACAGACTAAAATTATTCCTCATCTCACAGATAAGAGCGCCGACCTTTGAGAACTGCATCTCATTTTCAGGGGTGTCTAGTTACGGCATAGTGGATCACGTTAGGCCAGAGTCGCCAGCTGAACTTTTCCCACGCCGTTCCTCCTTTCCTGCGCTGTGCTCCTGCTTCTCATAAATATTTGCTTATGGCCTAAAGATCACAGTCAGATTCTAAGTCAAGCAAAGGACACCTTCCCAGGTTCACATTTCTCTCCTGCATTTTAACACCCACATGAAGCTCCACGGTTAAGGTTGGCTTGCCCTTCCTCGTGGGTACCTCCTAGGACAGAGGATTTACTATTTTATTGTCTCTAAGCTTGGTGCAGGGTGTTCAATACCATTTTTATAGCAACGGCTTAGGATTTCCATTCAGGATCCAATATTCTTGCTGACATGTCCAATTCCAATGATATACTATTTTCTTCCCTTAAAAAATAACCCACAAGTGTCTCAACTATTAGCACAGTTGTGAAGATGGCACCACAGTTGCTGCAGACGGCAGCGAGACAAAATTGTAACATATTCCCTCTTTCAATGCCAGATGTCTATCTCATGTAGATTTCAATAAAGACTTCATTTTGGGGGAGCTGGTGATGGGACACCCCTCAGTGATGTACCTGGGTAAGGATGCATACTGTCTCTCCATCCCCTCAAAGCGGAGGTTGTGTGCATTCCCATCTGGACCCTTTCCAGGCACCTGTGGAGAGAAAAGTAATTAGAGATGAAGATCCATTATGCACCCTGGTTACTGACAATGCATCTCAAAATTATAATCAGTGCACAAATGCTGCTGTCGCCTGCCAAAAATCAACCATGGGAAAGCAAGCAAGAATTCAGTATCACTATACGAATTGCGATGAAGCCACAAACACGGCATTTAACAACAAAGTCACTTCCTTCAAAAAGCAGTCATTGTCAAACTGACTCCTTCCTGTCACCATGCCAGGGACAGTCGGCTGTAAGAACACTTTAAAAAAATATAGGCTTTAATTTTTACAACAGCTTTAGACTTGCAAAAAACTGGGTAGTACGGAGCATCCCCTTACACCCAGCTTCCCCATCACTAACATCTCACATCAACAGGGCGTGTGTCTCACTACTGATGGGTTAACACTGATGGACTGTTGGTAACTATAGCCCACAGCTTACTCAGAGTTTAACCTACTGTGTTCTTCTGTTCCAGGGTCCCATAGTACATTTAGTCATCATGTCTCCTTAGGCTTGAACTGGCTGTGACAAGCACTGTAATTTCAAAAGTACCTTTTCAGTGAAACCTTCCTTTGGTAACGGGAGTTGAGATAGCCAACTACCTGCCCCATAGTGCCCAAGAGGCCCTTCCTCACCCAAACCTCACTTCGTTCCCTCGCTCAGGAGCAACCAAAGAGGAGTGATGAACTATTTTCTATCCAGTATTGGTCTTTATTGTTTGTTTTTCCTTTTCTATTTGCTTCTTGGGGTCATCTCTCTTCGGGGCTCTTCCATCAGTCTCTGAAATTCTGAAGGGCAGTGATTGTCCCAGTAGTTTCTCGATGAAGCGTGTTACTTCCATGCATCTCAAGACTTTGTATACAGCCCTTCTGTGTCTATCGCACCAACTGAAAACAGGATGGACGCTTACAGGTATTTAAAAGTACTTGTTGACTGATCGGTTCCTCACCTGTTCATGGCCACGCATGTGGCTTTGTGGACCACTCGTGTGCTTGCTCTTGTGCTGGGGTAGCCTGCACATAATGGTGGGCACGAAAGGGGTGAGCAGAAAATCTGAACTGTTATTTTAGCAGGGGAAAGTTTGTTAGGAGCTATCAGTGTCAAGTTCTGTAGGAAAAATTTTTCTAGGCACTACTTACTGGATGTTATTTTCTTCCTACCCAAAGTCCTAGCGCTCTGTGAAACCAGCATCCTAGCTCGGGTGGTGCATGCAGGGAGGGTGTGATGGGGAGGTGCTGGCTGCAAAGTAAGTGTGCACACGCATTGAGAGTGTGGAAGACTATTCCTGGTGTGGATTTATTATAGGAGGCCCTTCAGATGGAGCCTACAAAACCTCTTCACCTTGCACCAATGCCTTGTACAGGGGTGGCTGGAGTTGTCCGAGAGGACAAGTGCCCAGAGAGCTGCCCAGGCACAATGAAGACCACATACACATGCACACACTTAGAAGCAACAGAGAGATGGTGTCACCCTGACCTTTCTAACAAAGGCCAGAGGCAGGGATGGTGTCAGACAGACGGGATAACTAAATGGCACTGAAAAAGAAGTGGAGGATAGAAATGTTGTCATTGGCCACTCCCATCCAAGGTTTCTTTTGTTTTCAACCTACTTTGTTATGGAGGAAAAATTAACATAAATACAAGAACTATATTAAAGATGATTAATTGTGGCAGTTGGAAAAGATTATGTCTACGTGTCCCCATTATGGCTGTAGGCATTTACAACTCATCTTTTTCTTGGGGCTACAAAACTCCGAGTTGATACTTTCAGCGCAGGTGTGCAGACAGGTGGGCCTGGTGACTGCGGTCAACATTTGGGTGAGTCTAGGGCGCAGCACCCCTGTGCCCATTCTTCTGGTGAGCCACCAGCAGACTAGATTCTGTGAACGACAGGGTGATCCATATCCTTCAGGAATGTGCAGTCTCATTGTTCAAGGATGCTGTAAGACAATGTGCAGCCCAGGGCCATTCGGGATGTTACTAACAGCCGCACACACAGCACCTGAAGGTGTTTGGGAAAATATTCAAGGAAGCAGCGAACACAATAGGCCGGGTTTCAAAAGATGGGTGATATTCTTTTACATCAAAAATTATTTTATTCTTCACCAGTTGTGCATATCTTTACTGTGCTTCTCTCTCAGTATCACATCTTTAAGGCAATCATTCCATTAGTGATTACTGAGCACCTACTGCATCCTAAGGCTAGGCGCTATATTCAAAGCAGTCCAGGAGCTGGATTTCATCACTGCTTTGACCACCGAGGGGACAGGCCTGCAAACAGTCAGGGTGCAGTGAGATCACGGGTGGAGTGTTAGTCTGAGGAAGGAGGCAGCAGGGGTCTGAAGGAGCCAAAGTCCTCCTGGAAGAGCTGAAGACAGTGTCACAGGGGCGTTGAAGCTTCCTCTAAAAGGTGGATATGAATGAGGAGGTGTTTTTGAGGGGGACAAGGGCATAGGAGTAGCAGGGAGTGGCAATGTGAGTAACAGGAACAGAAGCGAAACAACACGGAGGCATAAGAAAAGCCCTGTGTTTCCTGGGAACGTCAAGGTCTGGGTTGAGGAAGATCAGGTTATGGGAAAAGGGAATTAGCGACCGTCAGCAGCGCCGCTGCGGCTCCGGCTGTGGCTGCGGCCATCACGGCCACCGCGGCAAGTTTGTGTTGCTTTTGTTTAAACTGACTTGGTCCTTAAATGGTAATGGGAAAAAATACAATAAAACATTATTTTAATAAAAAAATTAAAAGTAATTGACTTTATGCTTTAGAGCAGTTTTATATTCACAGCAGAATTGGAGGTACAGGGACTTCTCCTCTGCTGCCTGCCTCTACTTACACAGCCTCCCCATTATCAATGTCCCCCACCCAAGTGGTACATTTGTTACAAATCATCAGCCTATACTGACACATCACTGTCACCCAAAGTCTAGTTTATGTTAGGGGTCACTTTTAGTGTGGTACATTTTACGGATTTGGACAAATGTATTACATGTATCCACCATTATAGCATCATACAGAATATTTTCACCACCCTAAAATTCTCTCTGCTCTGCCTATTCATCACCCCCCCTACCCAGCCCCAACCCCTGGCAACTTCTGATTGTTTTATTGTCTCCATACTTTTGAGTTTTCCAGAATGTCAGGTAGTTAGAATCGTACAGTATGTAGCCTTTTTGTATTGGCTTCTTTCACCTTGTAATACGCACTTAAGGTTCCTGCACGTCTTTTCATGGCCTGATACCTGTTTCTTTTCAGTGCTGAATAATATTCTACTGTGTGGACAAACTACAGTTTATCCATTCACTTACTGAAGGGCATCTTAGTGGCTTTCAAGTTTTGGAGATAATGAATGGAGCTACTGTAAACACCCATGTGCAGGTTTTTGTGCGGACTTAAGTTTTCAGCCCCTTTGGGTTAATACCGAGAAGCTTGACTGCTGTGCCATGTGGTACAAGGCGTTTAGTTTGGTGAGAAACTGACCATCTTCCAAAGTGGATGTACCATTTTGCATTCCCACCAGCAATGAGTAAGAGTTCTGGTTCCACATCCCTACAAGCACTTGTCAGTGTTCCAGATTTTGGCCATTCGAATGGGTGTGTCATGGTATCTTATTGTTGTTTGAATTTGAATTTCCCTGATAACAAGTGATGTAGGGTATCTTTTCATAGGCTTATTTACTGTCTGAATATCTTCTTTGGTGAGATGTTCATTAAGGTCTTTGGTTCATGTTTTAATTACTTTGTTTTTCTTATTGTGGGGTTTAAAGAGTCTTTGTTTTTGTATATTTTGGATAACAGTTATCAAATATGTCTTCTGAAGATATTTTCTACCATTCCCATGGCTTGTGTTTTCATTCTTTTGAGAGTGTCTTTTACTGAGCAGATACTTTTTATCTTAATGAAGACCAGCTTATCAATTCTTCCTTTCATGGTGTCATATCCAAAGTTATTGCCAAACCCAAGGTCATTTAGATTTTGTTATCAGTGTTAATATTCTAGACATTTTATAGTTTTGAATTTTACATTGCAGTCTGTGATCCATTTTGAGTTATTTTTGTGGAGAGTATAGGTCTGTGTGCATTAAATTTTTTTTTGCATGTGGATACCCTGTTGTTCCAGGGCCATTTGTTGAAAAAACTATCTTTGCTCTCTATTGCATGGCCTTAGCTCCCTTGTCCAAGGTCAGTTGATTATATTTACATGAGTCTATTTCTGTACTCTCTATTCAGTTTCATTGGTCTTTTTAGTCTATTACTGAACAAATACCACACTGTCTTGATTACTGTAGCTTAATAGTAAATCTTGAGTTGGGTAGTGTCAGTCTTCCCATGTGGTTCTCTATCAATATTGTATATGATGGGTATTTTTCATCTCTACATAAACTTTAGCATTAATTTGTCAAGACCCACTCAATAACTTGCTGGGATTTTGACTGGAATTGCATTGGATTTGTAGAACAAGTTGGGGATTAACTGACATCTTGACAATAATGAGTCTCCCGATCCACAAACATGGACTATTCTCCATTTATTTTGTTCCTCTCTGGTTATTACAATTTAACATTTATTTGCCACTTATTGAATATCAAGCATAAGACTCAATTATTTTTTGCATTAGCCCTTTCAATCCCTTGAATAACTGCAATGGTTGCCCCATTTTGCAGAAGAGAAAACTGAGTAGTTGCCTAAAGTCATACAGCTAGTACATGGAACATATGCGTTAAGATCAGGTCTTTTTGCTCTAGGGTCAAAGCTCTGGAGATACGGACACAGAGCAGATCTTAAAGGAGCTCATATGCCATGCCAAGGGACTTGATTTTACCTTTAGGTGACAGGGAAACCTTTGAGAAGTGCAACATGATAAATGGTATGATATATTTAGGTTAGAGAGATTATTTTTGCTATAATGTGGAGTTCCAGTGCAGTCTTGGCCAGCGATAATAAAGGCCTAAGCTAGGGGATATTCAAAAGAATGGAGAAAAGGGAGTGACATAGGATGCTAAGGAGGTAGGTTCGATAGGATTGAAGATTAATGGGAAGGATGTATATGGAATGACGTGCAACTAGATGGACTAAAAGGAAGAACCGATGGAGGGGTATGAGTGAGAGCAGGAAGTTCTTAGATATACTGAGCTTGAGTTGGGACCTCAGATGGAGATATCTGATAGATAATTGAGTATAAAACTTGCAACTTAGAAGTCTATAGGAACCATTTAGCCTATAGATGGTCCTTAAAACCTTGGAAAAGAACTAGAATGCCCAGAGAAAGTCTGTGGAGACATACTAGAAGAAAATACAGGCAATGAAAATTGGGAATGCTGGTAATTCTCTTAGAAAGACTACCACTTAAGGAGCAGGCAATAAAAGCTGAACCTAAGAAGGAGGTTGATAAAAATTAGTTGGTCTAGATGAGAATTAGTAAAGAGTATTATCACAGAAATCAAGAGAAATGAATTCATGAAGGAGGGAATGGCCAACAGTGAAAAGCAGTTGAGAGTTTCTTCAGTAAGACAAGGTGTACGGTGTGCATGGTGCGTTGGTGTGCTTTGCCAGATCCTCCATCCTTGTAGAGTGTGATTTGAACCACAGAGCCTAGAAAGCTAAAAACTACCTTTCCTAGAATTCCCTTGCAGTCATTGTACTGGGTGTGATTTACTGAGACAGGAATGACTGAAGGTGTGCTTGATTTTCCTGTAGTAGTTTCGGCAGGTGTACCAAACATTGCTAGTTTCCGGGGTGGAGTGCTCGCTTTGGGGTTGGTGGTGCTAGGGTGGGTTCTTGATTGTGGCACCTTCCTAATTATGGTGGCTCCTGACACAGGCAGTGTTGGGTGGCTGTAGAACCAAAGGCTTCCTCTGTGGAGCGGCAGCAGCTCCCTTTGTGCTGCATCCATAAGATGCATTGGCTGCATCCTATGTCACTCCCTTTTCTCCCTTCAGGAAATTATTCCTGAAAGCTTATCCAAGAATTTATTTCTTTAGCCTTCCTTATGATTCTGCAAACCCATTAATATGGTGCAATAAATTTGTTTCTACTTAAACTAGCTAGAGTGGATTTTGTTCTCTGCTACTGAACAGTGACTAATAACGTCTGCAACAGTGTATGTTGGCATTGGCAATGAGATGGTGATTGGTGCTTTACTGAGAGTGATTTCAGTACATCGATGGAGAGAGAAAGCCAGACTCGGTGGTGCTGAAAATCTTTATAGTTTTCTAATAAATAAACAACCACTGGTTATATTGTCTTATGCTCTCATGTTCAGAAAATGAGATTAATACTTACAAGTGAATAAACATTTGTTAGTGTCTCCTAAGTGGAGTCACTTTAAGAAACAGAAATGAGAGACAGTCTTCTCCCTCAGGGACACACTGTTAGTTCATGGAAGTGATGGGAATAACTGTGTGATCCATTATTTTAAAGACAGATTTAACCATTTTATTTTTTTTCCTGAAGAATTATTGTGGAAAAACACCCAAAGGTGACTTCTGTTAACATTTATAAATATACACATATTTTAACTGTATATATTTTCCCCGACTGTTCATTGTTGGCATTTTCCTGTGCTGTTAGATATATTTCACAAACATGAACAATCATGGCTACCTAATATCCCATTGGTGGATAAATCATAATTGATCTAATCCCCTCCTGTAATTTGATCAACTTTTAGTATCCCCATCAGAAATGGTGGCAATAAAGATTATTGTGTTGAGCACAAAGATTCTTGCAACTGTGAACGAAGGGTAGGAAATTGCTGAAAGAAGGCTGCCAAGGAGAAACTAATTATAAGTTGCGGTGAGGTCCCTAGGAAGTCAGGCCACTTCAGGAGGGAGTGAGGGGACAGAGAACAGGCACAGGCATTTAGGAGCTCATTTCTCATTTTGCTCTTTGTGCCACGAGACTCAGAGATGTTCCTGCTCGAAGAACTCCTTATTAGGTAATTTCCCTCATCACAAAAAAAATAAGGTCAGTGGCTTTGCTCCAATTAGTTTTTTTTTTTTTTAAAAGAAGCCCTTTATCTTACTTGGTATCGTGCAGGTTTTTTTTTTTTTTAATTAATGACCTAAATATATGCCTGCTTGAAATAATCTTGACTTAAGCCTTCACAGAAACCTAGTCTTTTTCACAACACTGTAATGTTAGAACTTATGCCTGGATTGGTGGCATGCTTGTCTTTTTCTACTAATAAACTTCAGGAAGTGAAACTTCAGAGGGCTTACTCAAAACAAGCTGAAAAGCTCATGCGGTGGTGGGCCCTGCACATGGCCGGCCAGTTCCTCTGGCTGGATCAGGGCAGCCTACCAGGTGGGCTTGGAGTTTGGGAGTAATGTTGAATTAAGATGCTTTTAGTCCATGGGAGTTCTCCCAATTTCATTCCCTCAGTGACTGCTGCTGGCTGGGGTGTTAAGAGCCTTGTTAAAATAAAGCTATTAGTCTTTCTTTCTACAAAAGCAAGGAGCTTGCTGCTTACAGTCAGGGTTCCTTAAATTAGTATGTATTTGTAGCTCGACATTGCTAGAATCAGCAGTTTCATAAAGCAATGCGCTGAAGAGGCCATTTAACGCCCCCTATTCCCCCCATTTTCAGATTAATGGCAGAGGGGAAGATTTAATACCCTTTCAAACATTTATTTTTAACAATTCACTAAAAATAAAAGAATAAATCACACAAAATTTTCTGCCAGTGTCCAACGGTAAAAAGTGAAAACAATTCAAGATTAACAAGTTTTCCAGGGTAGGACACACACGTGCCAGTGCTGTAATTGATGTCCCATAAGTCAATTTTCCCGAGGAAATTCAGAGGCCGCTCTGATGGGAAGGCTGTGCAAAGTTGCAATACAGCTTGTTCACCTATATATAACATCCTCATTTACAGGTGTGTCTTCCTCAGACCCATTACAAAATACGTTTCCTGCTGCCAGACACATCATAAGATTAAGATGCAAAGTATAAAAATTTAGATGTCATTTTAGGAAATAAGGCTTTCATTTCAAGTTGGTATCCTGACAGATATTTTTGAGCGGTCTCCAGAAGCTTCCTTTTAATCACATTGCTCTTACTACCTAGGCTGCAGGCTTGGCTGGAAGACTTTCGAAGAAATCCACATTATGAAAATGTCTAAAAAGGTTATGAACTTGGCTTTGAGCATCTTCTCATCTTAAGACATCTGCTAAAATGCTGCATATTTGGAGAGAAACTACCCCATTTAAACAAAAAGAAATTAATCAAAATAGATTGCTTACTTATTTTTCTTTGGCAATGTGAAGTATATTATTCCTGAGATGTATTTACAAATGTGCTACCTAAGAGAAGCAAAAGTACACACACTTGTTCAAACCATTATTTCTGAATGTGTTTATTTTCTCTAATTTAACTTCAGTAATTTTGTTAAATAACTGGGTATTCAGCTTATAGACTAGCTTAGAACATCTGCTAGTTTAGAAAATACAGCAAATAAAAATATTTTAAAAATAACTCTCGGGTAAGCCTTTTAACTATTTTGTGCCTACAATTTCCTCCCTTGTAAAATGTGGAAGTTCAAATATTGGAGTTGAAATAAATCCTTGAAGTTCCTTCTAACTTACGCACATTTATAAAACTTATCTTGCATATAGTTTCCACATTATGTTAATCACCTACACCTCATTAATACAGTGCCTATATGTGGGTACACAACAATTATTGTAAAGCTGAGTGACAAATGTAGCACACTTATCAGTAACATTATGCAGTTATAAAGTATTTATTAGAATATAAGCCTTGAATATTATGCTAGCACCAAGTACTAGCCATGTGTACACGGAGCCATGGTACATCTTGATAACCTGAACTCTCACTCTTCTGATTGTCTTTGGAGAAAATAAAATCAAACATCTCCTGCCCAGCTCTGTTTGTGCCTGGGCCTAAGATACAGTTACCATAGAAACTATGATTGTGGGCACAATTTTACAACCGTGGCTTCATCTCTCAGATGCACTTTGTGTGTGTGTGTGTGCATGTGTGCACATGTCTTGCCAATAAGCTTGAGGAGCAAACAGGCTCCACATCTTTAATTAAAGAGCCAGATACCATTCCTCATTTCCTGTCCTCAATCTGTCTACCTACAAATAGAGATATTGTAACTCTGGCTGAAAGATAAATTCTTACTTAATATAAGACAAAGGTTTGATGAAAAAATGAATATTCCCTTAGAAACCTGTCTGTTTACTTGTCTTGTGTTTTCCAGGAAAAGGGTAAATGAGAATTTTGTGGCTTCTCTCTTGGTTACATTAATTACTAGATACTAGTATTCAGTACTTGTTGAATTTGGTTTCTAGTTGTTTCTCAGATGTAATATGTGAATTATTTATTCCTCTGTTGTTTTATGGTATTGATTCTGTGACAATGTTCTTTACTTCTCCTAAAAGAAACAGTTGACCCTCAAAATGTGTCCAAATCTTAAAATGATATAAAAGTTTGTTTATATAATTACTTATGGGTTCATATTATCCCTTTCAACTAATAAGCCTTCTAAAAAATATTCATTGACCAAACTGCTCTAGTATACTTAAACTATACTTGCATTTATAAAGATTAAACAATGTAACTACATAACATTGTAAGTTTTACAGAATGCTTTCCTTTAGTAGTTTACTCAGTGGGCAGGTTTCAAGTACTCCCATTTGCAGTTACTAGGAAGAAGTGGCTCTGGAACTCTGGAAAATTAGCATCATGAGGCACAGTCAGCCCTACCACTTCCATCCCTGCCTCATTTGACACATGAGGAAACTAGCCAATGACTCATACGGTGGCAAAGCCAAGATCTGAACTGATATCTGTCTGACCTCAAAACAATGCTTTTCTCACTCTCAGTTCCGCCTCAGATTTTGGAAGTGATCATTAAAGTCACCTGTGCTCTCTTCCCTAAACAAAGAACTGAGGCATAAGACCTGCAAGGATGGAGTGCGTGTCTGCAAGCACCCCGAACATGTTTATGGTCATCACGGCCATGCCGCTGGAATGAAATTGCCTAGCAAATTTATTTCACATAGCTAGAAGCATCAATACATATCTCTCTGTTAATTTTGGTATAGTAAAACTGAGAGTTTACTTTAATAGAGTTATGTTTTATAAAAATAGCCTGCATCATGCCCATTCTTTCTGAGTGTTCAGGCATGCTGTCAGTCTGTTAATTTGATTTACACAGGACAGCAGAGTCTGGCTTCATCATAGTCAGGGCAATGCCTCTTTTCGAGCTGGTGCATTCTCAAGGCCTGGCATATCACCTTGTTCATTAGTGCTTATCGAACCACTAAAAAAAAAGTTTCAAGTATCTACTCAGTGGCAGTTAACAGAAAGACTCAGCTGATTTCCATGTGATAGTTCCCTTTCCATTTGTGACATTACAGCACGTCATCAAAATGTTTCTGGGGAAGTTTTACGGCATCTGTCCTATGATGAGTCTTAATGAGGCTGCCACTTTCAAGCTCTTTTGCTTATGTAGTCCCAATTTTTTTCATTTTCCGTAAAAAAAAAACTACAAACATTCTTATACTTTAGATTTGAACTTGGATTACGTAATTGCTTAGAGTGAAGGAAGAACCTATAAGCTGAAAATAATAGTATAGTGGAAGGGGAACCTTACCTGATAGGACAAATCACTGGTCCCACGAGGCATAACTACTACTGCTGATCTGAATGGCTACCTCAGGCGCGGCACCTATCTTACTCACAATGATACCGGACCCATGCTACCGTTAATGCTGAAATCTGGCACGTTAGCCCTAAATTGATGTTAACCCAATTATTTTGCAACTCGCTACTGTGTCAGCAGAGCTCTCAAGTTCTGGAACGAGGAATGAAGACAAGGGCAGGAGAGAGGAAGAATTAAACATGGCATTTCTGAAAATTGATGTTCTTGCATCAAAACCTGGTTTGAAAAACCAAACCAAACACATCCACTCTTCAGAGGTTTGCATTAACTGGTGAACAAAGGCTTTCAGTAACCTACAGCAAGCTAATGTTCCAGCTTTATCTCACCCCTCTCATATATGCTCAATGATTTAATCCCACCAGGTATTTTACGCATCCTGTTTTGTGCCTATGGCAGAATGCCCACTTCCTGTGGTTAGGTTAGTGCCTTAAACGTGGCAAGGGCTTAATAAATGCTTATTGTGCGAATGAATAAAGCAATAAATGTTGCTCTGATTGGTTGTATTTACTGCTGTGGAGGGACAAGAACAGGTGAAAGTAGTAGTGGATATGCAAAACAGATTCTACAGAAGTTGGTGAACACATTAAATAGTGATAAACAGAGCAGGGAGCCTTAAAGGGGGAGTACAGATAAACAGAAGCACAGAAAAGTTGCAAAAGAGAAAGGGAACTATGGAATGAAAATAAACTTGGCTATTGCAATCTATTCTAATTTGTAGCATACATGTAATTCCTGCCCTAAGTTTCTCTCAATTATAAACTTTGGGATGAATCAGAACACTCCATTCCTCTACCAGGCTTGGTAATATGAATTTGATCTTTTGGAATATATACATATATATAATCTTTAAAATGTGATTATTATAAGTCAACACTTAAAGTTGAATTTGATATAATCATTATAATCATTTAATTGGGCATTGATTCATCTGCACAGAATGCATTACTGACTTCTTCAATTTCACCAACATAATTTCCTTCCAAATTATCTTTTATGTAGATGCTGGAAGCCCAAGTGCTATGAAAACTTTGCCAAAATAAAAAGCTTTTAGATTTCTAACGCTGGCTGGACACAAACCCATGGAAGAGTGTCGAAGAATAATGCATGCTTGCCAACTGCCAGCGATGATTGCTTTTCGCATAATTAATGTCATTCTTGCTGTTCGAGTACCATTTCCATCCTCTAATAATTTCCATTAATAGAGGAAGTTGCTGCAATAATTCCTGCATCCTGAAAAACCACTGTGGCTTCTATACACCTTTTAATCAAAATAATGACAATGAGTGAAAGGGGGATGGTTAGAGGTATTACTGCCACCCTGGGCTGCATTTCCTTAGTCATTGTTTTGAATCTCCAAAAACTATCCAAAGGTCTCATCATGTTGACTGTTACTATATCAATTAGACCTTGGTGCTTTGAGTTCAATAGCATTGAACCACATGAATTCATACCAAGAAGAGAAAAGTGTACAAAATTAGTGTATTGGGCAAGTTATCTACAAAAATATAAATGTGAAAAGAGTATTTTTTAAAAAGCAAAAACAAAAGATGAGCAGATGCAAATATAAGCTCAGGTCCTATAAAATATGATAATTGTATAATACTTTAAGCTGAATCTTCCAGTAAGAGGAAGTGACAGACCAGCTGCAAATCATACCCCCAAACCTGCCAATTCACACTGTTTTTATTATGCACTTGCAAAATCAAGAATTTTGCTTGGGATATAAAATTATGCAAATATACAGAGAGCAACAACAACAACAAAAATCAGCTCAAGTTCCCTACAGGAGCCACTAAATGGATATAACTAACGGCTTAGCAGTAGTCCCACAGAGAGGAGAAGGCACCGAGTTCACGGCTAACTGGGGTTCTAGGAACCTTCTCCTGGCTTCCCCTATATGCAGAGTGTGGACACTAAAAGGAGGAAAGTCCGACTCAAGGAGAGTATCCAATGCGAGAGCCTTTCCCTTTCTGTCCCTGAGTTGCTTTGGAAACAGTGAAAGCCTACATCAAAGCCTCACTCTTTTTTGCCTAAGATGGATTTGAAAACAAAGTCACCTGAGTCATATCTAACCTCAACAGCCTTCTCTGTGAAGCCCACCCAGGAGGTCTGACAATGCCACTTGGGCAGGAAGCACGTGCTCTGTGCATGACCTGGAGCTGGGCATGGGGCTCAGGTCTAAAGGATGTGTCCAGTGACCTGATTAAAGCTTAAGAACTAGGCACCTAAGTTACTGAGGAAATAGTGCAGCAACAATACTTGCATATGGGTTTTTATAGCCACCGTTAAAATACGAAACAGCTGGTTATGAATTGTGACAACTGTACTTCTACTAACTGAAAAAATCTGCTGGGTACTTCAGGGAGAACAGAGTGATGAGCAAGGGCTGGATTCGGGACTTGGATGTTGATGGCACCTGACCATGGGCTTGGCTGGGCTGTTCGCCCACTTACTACTCTACAGGCTGACCCCTCAGGGGTCAGTACCAATTTTCAAAATATCTTTGTAAAATGTGCTCACTGTCGACTTCCTACATACATAAAGAATGAATTACATATCATCGTATTTTATATTCATACAGAATTGTGCAATGATCAAAACATATGGTGAGATAGCTGATCTGTGCTGCTGCCCTGACCAGAGAGAGGCAGGTGCTATCAATTCCTTGTAAAATTATTTTGCTCAGAGAGGCATGACAGTAAGACAGTCCTACGGAGCACCATGATTCCTCCAACGTACCATGCCCCTCCATCCTAAATGGAGACCAAGCAGCATGAAGGGTTTTGCGCTGGACGGTGACAGGCTGTGGTCTCTAGCCCACACACAGTGTGGCGTGGTAGGTTAGGAGCACCTTAGCTTGAATTTCACCACTGACTGACTGACCTTGAGTAAGTTACCTTCTGAGCCTCTTTTCGCACCTACAAAATGAGGTTAATAATAGCCCCCACCTAAGATAGTTGTTCTGAGGGTTCAGTGGCACAACATGTAAACCACCAAGCATATATCATACCGATGGAGCACACGTACATGTTTAGTAAATCTTAGTTGTTTCCACTCTTGCTGCAGTTATGTTGGACCTGGCCTGCCTTTGGTTAAAGAAAACACCTGTAGAAATTTTTTCCCCATCCTTTAGAATTCATTTCTATGAGCCTCTGACCAGCCCTGGTTCAGCTAAATGGAATCTTCTTCAGTGATATTTTTCCAAAAATAGTCCCCAGACAGAGTGAAGAGGGAGGAAAAGGCAGAGAAAGAAAGAGAGAAAGAGAGGCAGGAGGAGGATCACTTACTTTCTGTTGTTAAATAGTCTATTTTCTGCACTTTATATAGGAGGGGTGGCTGGAATTATAAGACATTAAAAAGATGATGTGTAGGTATATATACATGTAAGAGTATGTAGGTGGATTCACACACACACACACACACACACACACACACACACACACACAGAATCAATCATCTTACTGCTCTACACAGGAACTACTCAATGCCTAGGATAAAGTTTAAATGCCTGAACATGACACCCAGGCCTTTCACAGCTGGCACCATCCTCATTGCTGACATCGCCGCCATCTTTGCAGCCCTATTTCCTGTCAATTCATCCTATACCCCCCACCTGGGCCTTCCCTACCAGTGGTCCTTTCCTGACCACCGTGCACTCCTACTGCCTTACCTTGCTCCAGCTTTTTCCTTTGCCCTTCTCTTCCACCATCAGGTCCTTTGAGAAGCTCTTCAGACAAAACTATTTACTTCTTATTTTCTGACAGCTTGTAGTATATCTTAAAATCATTACCTAGAATGGTATCTTTGTTAACACTTACTGTTCAGCACATGTTTCAAGCTCAATAAATGCTGAATGATTAAATGAATAAACCACTGAAAATGTAATACTGAAGGTGAGATGTAACACAGGCAAGCAGAGAAACACATAATCCTAAACTCCCCACAAAAACAGACTTGGATTAGTCTAGCTGGCCCACCTCAAGAGGCTATTAACAACTGAGTACAATGCTCCAATTCATGTGGGAACATTAATTCCACTGCATGGAATGGAGTCAAGAAACAGTAGTCTTTGTGATTTAGGCATTTAACAGTACAGATGTGAAGTGTGTGTTTTATTACAGCACATTGAGCTGTTCGGGATCAAACATAAAGACCAGGACCGTGTGCGAGTGCTCCTACTGAGTGGGTTTGGAGAGGACAGCAGCTGCGTCCCATCCCGGGACAGAATGGCTCTGTGCAGAGGTAGGAAGTGGGGCCACCCCCAACTGCTGGCCTCAGCTATTCCATTAGAGGTCCTACCACAGTCTGCTGGTGGGTTTTCCTAAATGAGCACCTCCCAGATTGAGTGCTGTGCTGTGGGGGAGGCCCCATCACTGTGTTTTCAAGTCTGAGAGCATCCTAGGCTTCTACATCCAGGAAGAGGCCCAACCAGGCATATAGGTCCTTCCAAAGAAGCAAAGATTCTGTGTCTGAAGGGAAGCATATGTAGCAAGAGGTCAGCAGACAGGAGAAACAAAAGAAAAAGAAAGGAAACCAACATCCAACAAGGCTCTAAGCAAAGAAACAGAACCCCAACTTTGGCAGCTGAGAACTGAAAGGCTGGTTCAGTGCCCTTTAGGTGATTTCCCCTATTTTAGAAGAAAAATGTTCATCTGCTTACTGCAGGGTGTACTCATGGTGCTCCAGTGGAGGATGGATGTTGAGCGGAAACCAGCTTTTATATATTATCTACTATTGCTCTTTACTGTTTTAGTGGACTCAGTTGGAGAACTGTGAGATGATTTATGAACTTTAGCCTAATATTCCTAACATCCCTAAGATATAAGCAAAGAATATACAGGGATCCTTACTCATCAATGTAAAGAAATTAAGAATAGTGAAATTTTAGGATGAATATTGCAAAGAACTTCCTATGTTGGAATCCATTAGGATGAGGGATAATTTCCCAGGGGGAGTTGATGTGTATGTTGGAAAATGTATAACGCCCATTTATAATGTCTTTGTGACAGATGCAATGCCACGTCCATCTATAAATCAGATTTACCTTCTGTGGGAAGCCCCAGGGTCCTTTCTTACTGAAGGCTATCCTCATGGGGTCTGACCTGAGAGGATTTAAAATCCAAAGGGCCCAATTACTAAAAAATCCTCCATCATGTAATTGGGCTTTGGTACGGAAAATTACATCAGTCTGAATCCAAGTCACTTGGAAGGAAGAGAAGAGAGCCACATCTCCTGATGCTGCCAATTGGCCCAACGAAGTCTAGGGGCTGGGTCTCCCTCTAAGCATCTTCCCCTAGGGCTATGAGGAACTCACTTTTACTTTGCAGACA
Organism: Anoura caudifer; assembly: GCA_004027475.1. NCBI lineage: Eukaryota > Metazoa > Chordata > Mammalia > Chiroptera > Phyllostomidae > Anoura > Anoura caudifer. The sequence continues at coordinate 436,452 of PVKU01000175.1, forward strand.
GCGAAACTACATAAATTACCCTGGCAATCCACAAATGAGTGGCTAACCATGTGAAGAACACTGAATTTAAACTCAGGAAGTTCATAGGGGAAACATCATTTTCAATTTCAGGGTCATCCACTGGGAGCAACTCATCTAAACAAAGAATGGGTGGACTCATCTGTCCTTAGGAACAGAGACCAAGCCCCATAATTCAAAAAGCAGCAAAACTCAAGTGAGTGGGAGCAGGAGGATGCAACGCTCTGAAAAGAACAGGCGTGGAGCCCCTTTCCCTCCTTTCCTGGGAACAAAGGAGCATGTGGTTCAAAAGGTATTGGAGTCGCTATAAAAAAAATCCAAATGCAATTCAGAATATAACATTTTCAATAGCAAACAGCTCAGTTAACAGCCACCACAGAGTTGCTCTGCCTTGTCCTTCTCACTCAATGGAATTAAAATACCTGGCCGTAGTGAACACCTTTAAAGGTCCCCTACTGCCCAGATATTCATGAAAACCAAACTGCAAGAACCTATGGAAAGAGAAAAAGCATGTTAAGGGTTTTTGAGTCCACTCCAATCTTCATTAGGCCTGCTGCCAAGTTTTTATTAGACTCACTCTGATTATTTCTCAACCTACCCTTGTGAATTAACACAATGCAGCACCGTCGGACTTGTTTATAATCGGGAAGGACAATACACCAAGAAACGCAATGTGGGAATAATTCTCTGCTACTGAGGGCTTGAAAGAGAAATGACCTGATGCCACAGTGTGTTTCTAATTGCTAATTTCTATGAGTCACAAAAATTGGGGATCCTTAAAATGTGGGAGCTTGGCTGTTGGGCTGTTGCCTGAGGAGCCGAAGCAAAGAAAGCAGCAGGGAGGTCGGCATGGCCTTGTACAAAAGAAGAAATTATAGAGGTGGTGGCGTGAACTCACCTATGGTGTGGAGTGGAACCCTTTAACTGGATAACGTCTTCAAATACCTTGTGGTTTTGAATATTGGGAATTAAAGAGCCCCATTAAATCATGTCCTATATCAGCATTTTCATACACTTCTGAAGCAAATATACTTATTTTTGTTACAAATATACCAATAATGGTAGTATTATTGTGCAACTAGAATGCTAATATTCAGTTTGACCAGAATATTCGCTTACAAATTATAATGAACCACACTGGCCATGCTGTTTGGGGTTGCTAATCACAGAGCTGCTAACTGTTTAGTTTTGAAAGGTGTATGACATCTTCTTTAGAGATGGAGAAAGTACCCCAGGAAGGAGTCTTAGGACCAGGACTCTGCCCCTTTCTCTACTTGTTGGTGGGGAACCCAGAGGGGACAATGACACACGACGGAGCATGTGTTCATCGAAAGGAAGGACTTAGATGTCTGCGACGTACATGATTAGCGGTGTGGCTACTTCCTCTTCCCATTACCTGCGGGATTCCTAGGTGGGTGCAGTCCACGGTACTGCCAACATCAAAAGGAAGGAGAGCCCATTGGGTTAGGGGCACAGTGTGTCTGCATGTCAGACATGGAGCCATGAGATACGCATGACAGAACTCCATGCTCATCTGTATATACCCCTCTGCACAGTGGAGACCTCATATGTCACAATTATGAACAGATCTGCGAGTATAATGGCCTCTGGTATAGGCAGTCTTTGCTTCAGCTCCTCGGGCAACAGCCCAACAGCCAAGCTCCCACATTTGAAGGATCCCCAATTTTCATGACTCATAGAAATTAGCAATTAGAAACACACTGTGGCATCAGGCCATTTTCTCTTTCAAGCCCTTACTAGCAGAGAATTATTCTTAAATTGCGTTTCTTGGTGTATTGTCCTTCCCGATTATAAACAAGTCTGATGGTACTGCATTGTGTTAATTCACAAGGTTAATTTCTAGGTTATCCTGAAAAGTATTCAGGATACTTTCGATTTGGCCTGTAAAAGGATATAGCAAGCTACACCCAAAGAAAACTCTTTTTACTGTTTTCTAAGCATGTGTTATGTGTTGTATATGCACCTTAGAAAACTAGAAATGACAACCATCAGTGAGAACCATGAAGTAGAGTGAACTTAATAATCTTGCTCTAAGTGACTCACATAGCTTTCACTTAGCAACCTCCCTGGCTTGTTCCCTGCACTGTCCTGCCTGCTCCCATTGCTCCGCCCACACACTCTCCCCTCTGCTCCTCTGGCTTGCCAAACAAGTTCCTACCCCCAGGCCTTCGTGTGCACATTTCCCGCTGCGCGGAATGTCTGCTCTTCCGGAGGTCCACATGCTTTCTCTTCTTTGCTCATGTCTCTGCTTAAAAGTCTCTCCAGAGAAGCTTTCTTTGACTACCTTACAGGAAACAGCCCAGCATCATGCTCTAGCCCCTTAGCCCAGATTTAGTTCTTCATGGAAATGACCATGGCCTGATAGTTACTTTTCAGTTGCTTATGGTCTATCTCCCCCAGAGCCAGGACTTGGTCCTTCTCCCCATCACCTAGACCAGTGCCCGGAAGACAGTCAATAAATGAATATTTAAGTGAAAATGTTATAAATCCCTTTGTAAACATCCATTTGTCCTTTCGTTACCTTCCTTTTCCTTGCTTTTCATTTTTTCTTTCTTCTCTTTCCAAAGACCGACATAAATGCATATAGTAACCCAACTTAAGAAGTCCTTTAAACTCCTTTTCTAGGGTCTGTTAGAAGTGACTGGCTGTCAAGTGATTCCCTTTTCTTTATCTCTTAGACATTTCTATATGGAAATCTTTGTCTTTTTATAATTTTAGTATTTATTTTCTTAAATCTGAGAATGATTTTGGTCATGTAGATGTGATTTAATTAACCTTATGTTTTCTGTCATTGATTTTTAAATTGTGTCATGAAAGAGTTTTTTGAAAACGCATATTTAAAAATTAACCTGAAAAAAGATGTCTCTTGACCACAAGCTTCATTCTCATTTAGCATAAAAGGTGGCAGGGGTTTGGGAGTGAGAGAAGTAAGGGATGTGATGAAAATGAGCTTTTATTTCCAACATTTATAATTTTGAATGAACCTATGAAAACTTTCACACACAAAATACCTAGCAGCTCAGGCAGTAGAATAAGCCACTTAAAGCTCTGTTTAGGGAGAGTATGCACTTCGTTTACTGGTCTTCTGTCATCAGGTACGAAACGACACATCCAGGCACTGGACTGTGTCTCACACTTTGTCTTACTGGTGACTCTTATTATTCCCACCCCTTCCTGTGGGAGAAGAGGATGCAAAAATGAAAATTTATAAATTTGGATATCCAAATAGATAAATTTGGATATCCAAATAGATAAATTTGGATATCTTCAAGAGAATATGTCTAATATTTTCCTTGAATGAGACAAGAGGGATGGACATATTTTGCTTTCCTTTCTTTGCAATGGAAGTTGAAACGGTGATTTTGTGTTATTATAACACTCATCACTTCTCCTTCTAATTTGGATGGTTTTTTAATAAAGCTCCATTGATTCCACTGAAAGGAATTCCTCCTGGCAAAAGCAGAACACACATACTGATTGCTAAATATGCGGCAATTATCATATTCAGCAGCACACTTTAATACCTTATTTATAGATGTACCTATCTGTAATTTGCTTTAATTAAGTTGCATTGATTTTAATGACAGGAGAGATCCTCAGACAACGGGCTGGTGTCACACGCTCCTATGAGTCCTGGTCTATCACTCACTCTCTAAATGTGGGCCTGCCCCTCACCGACTTTTAGCTCCAGGCAAGCCTGTGCAGACTTAGTAACGTTTCAGAGAAATTTTCAGCGTTCACACCGCACTATTTATCCTACCGCTAACAGGACAGTATGAATTGAAAGGTTACGTGGTGGAATGAAAATGGCAACCAAGTTTTAAAATGGCTTCACTTGTGTATAATGTGAATCACCTGCCCAAAGTCACACTTTTTCGATAACTTACTCTGAATCAGGTGTAGCTAGCAGCACTCTTTTGCAACTCTGGTAACTTAGCTGTTGTTGTCCCCTGCACTGCCAATACCACCACTCAGATCTCAGAAGGATCTTGGGACCTGAGGCATTCTTGAATTCTTAATTATTTTTCACATCCCCTCCCAGTGAAAGTTTTGAGAAAACTGGAGGCAAGAGCTTTAAACAGTTTTGCCTTTCACGACACCCATGTTTGAGAGTGAAGGCTGGCTAAACATAACATGAAGAAGCATGAAGATAGCAAGTATATTTTTAAGGGCTCTAAAATATTACTCATCATGACCAGAAACGATTTCTCTTTCTTTTTTAACGGATGAAGATGTAAGCACTGCTTCTATAAATCTTTGCACCTCAGAAGGTGCCAACATTTGTTTTGTATAAATTATCCATGTTAGAATGCCAAGGCATGATCACAAAGGAAAACTCGGACAGTTATGCCAGTACTTTCGCAGATTCTGGTCGCCATTTTTCACTTACTGATTATTGCTACAAGTGTTGATTAATAGCGGTGCTCACACTGCTAGGACGCATTTCCCTGGAGGTAAAGAAAACATTCAAGGAAAGAAACAAAAAGAAAGAAATGAAGGATAATAATCAGCCCGTTCTTCCGCTTCTCTGTAACAACCCTGCAGAGGGTGTGCAAATTCTGGATCCTGATGATCTCTGTTAGCGCCTTCTGAGCCATTACACTCAAAAGATCATCCATATGCATCAGATCACCAATTTGTCAATCAGTTTGTAAGTCAATTAAATGTTCCCTAATCTCCCCCCCCCACCGCCCCCCGGGAAAGAAGAACATGGCATAAGCAGCAGGGCTCAGCACCCAGTGTCAGGGCATCTCCTGTGTCTTTGTGTGCTCCCCGAATGCCGGGACAAAGCTTCCACGGCAATAACGCGCAAGGCTGGATGGAACGTACTGAGGCTGATTAGCTTATACTTATTTTTCTCTCATCGGTAATGCCATACCTCTTATCCATGGAGGGAAACTAATGAATTGAATTTAGAGAGCGAGAACATTTCCTAATAAATGCAATATGACAGGGGGTCTGACAAACACAGATGAGACTACAGCGGGGGGTAGGGGGCCGGAGCATAGCCTGGCTACTCTACCTCAGGCCCTTGTGGAGACTTTTGCTGGGGAAGTGGTTGATCTTGAAGACACTGTTTCGTTTGTCCAGCTCAGTAAGATTGTTTCCTGCTTTGTGTTTCACTCTCTGGGTGGCTTTTTATCATTAATCTTATGATATGCTTTTGTTCTAATCTTAATTGACTCTAATGAGGAAAAGACCAGGGATGGCTACATTTTGCAGTTGCTCTCTTGATTTAAGTGGAAAGACTAATTAATAGAAATTACGGTCAAAGAACTTGAGTCCCGTAAGTTGGAAGAAGAAAAGCAAGTGGATTTACAATAGTATATTTTCTTGCACAGAGCATGCAATTTAGTTCTTCCTTGTGGAGCTGGGTTTAAGTTCATTTTGGCTTTCTCATACATTCTTTCGTGCAGGCCCAAGTCCATGTTCATACTTTGGGACCATAATCCTCCTCCTTTGACATCTCATCCTTCTCTCCCCTCTATCCTGGCACTTGTCCAGTGATTCCCCTCCCCCACTATCAAATTACTTTGTAACAGTCCTTGTCCACCTGATTCCTGCCTCTACATTACATCCTCTCTTCCTCACTGCATCTTCTTGCAGCCTTAGCATAGGTCTCCATGTGACCAATACGGGAAGGTGTTTTTCTTTGCTTTATCTCTCACTGGAGAATCATTTTGTAAATTGTGAAGGAGAGGAATCAATTCAGCTCTCATCCCTCCAACCATCCACAGGGCGGGACATTTTGTTCCACAATGAACTTCTCTCTGACTCTGTGTCATTCTGTGGGAAAGTGCAATGATCCTTAAATAGTTAAAATTTCCTCTTGTAAGGAGGGAACAGAAGTTCAGAGGCAAAAAAGCACACTCTCCTACCTAAATGTGGTAGAAAAAAGTTGCAGACTTTGGGTCACCAGATCTGGGTTCAAAGCTAATGACATGATTGCCAGCAATCCTGTAACAGTTCTGAGCCTCAGTTTTCTTGTCTGTGAAAATGGGTTCCTGTCTTCACTGATTTGCATAGAAGTAATGGTGTGATAACATCTTCCAAAATATATGGCAGTACATAAATTACCACACACACATATACGAGGTGTTGTTTTAAAGACAACGCTTTGAATGCATAGAAATGGCCACATGAGAGTGTGTTGTTGTTGCTTATTAGGTAACCGCAATGTTGCTGAATTCTCACTCGAATACCTCCCTTTAGTGGGTCAATCGTGTTTGGCATTCGAGGAGAGAAGAAGCCAGGCAGGGACCAACAGTGCAAAGCAGATGAGGGAGTGAACAGGGAAGGCTCCTGCAGAAGAAGCAGCCTCATCGGCAGGCATGATGCTCTTGCTACCTGGAACCAGCATTTGCCTTTGGAGCTCCTGGGGAGGGGAGGGTGCTCTCTCAACATGGCAGTCTCGGCTGGTTATATCTACAGAATCTCAGCTATTAGCTATTGTACAAACCAGAACACCCTCCATTCTTGAAGGAAGCAAACAAATCAGAAAAGGGGGATATAAAAACAAGGAGAAGGCAATGAGTCGATAAATGTCTACATCATTTTATAGCAACCACAAGATCCTTATTTTTGCTACCATAGAACTGACTACTCCGAAGTGGCACTGCATGGAAATTAAGTGAATGCCCTTATGATGCTGGTGCCTACACTTTATCCCAAAGTCCCCAAGTCCTGTTAAGCAGTTGGGGTGGTTCTGGTGGCAAAAGGTCTCAAGCACGTTAGGATACTACTTTCCCCCCAAACATCAGCGGCAGCTTATATGTGGCAGAGGACACAATTTAATATTTATTGAGTTGCAGCTCTGAAGTTAGAAGTACGCAGCATTTCAGTTCCATATGCTCTCACATGCCGTTCTTTTGCATCTTAGGTTGGAAATGGGCAGACCCTACGGACATTTCTTATTCTTCACAGCACTGTTGGGTGGTACGTCTTTGCCTGCTCATACCCAGTTGGCAGTTGGTACAGTTTCTCTGTGATCTGGTATCATCTTTCACTCATGCTACCAGATGGGGAGCAGATGGGTAATTGTAGCCAATGCCTGAGTCCCATCTAAGTCCACGCTGGAGCCCGTGGGCATGGACCTGTCAGTGAGCCGACTACGATGGCACGTCAAAGAAATAACGTAAAACTACATGCATCTGTTCCCTACTCTAATGACCTGAAAAAAAAGGAAAAAAGAAAGAGAAAAACTTTTCAAAGACAAGCTTTCCTTTCACTAGATGTCACATCTGTAAGGAGAGGGGGAGAAGAACCATATAGTGGCTTGTGGATGTCAAACTCACTTCCAGCTAATGGCAGCTCCAAAAAACCACCAACTCAAACAGGCATGTTAGTAGAGAAAGTGAAGTATAATCAATATGTTCCTTTTTGGTGTACTCAAAATATTGGCTCTCAGTGCAGCTTCTATGTAACATTTTTCTGAAGTAAAGCATGAGAGAGAGAGAGAGAGAGAGAGAGAGAGAGAGAGAGAGAGAGAGAGATCTCAGATTTGAAAAGCCTCAGTGATGCCTAGGGAAGAGCACAGAGTCTAGATTGAAAGGAGTGAGCAAAAAAGAGCAGTTGGAAGAACTCAGCCCTAATCTATTGCTCTAAACTGATGCCTCTGTTGCCACATACACCAAATTGCATTTTAAAAAATATCAGGGTGGATCATCTGGTTCTTTCAAGTGTGTGTTTCAGCAGTTCATTATGAAAGTTTATTTTCTAAATTAACTACAAATAAAGAGAAATCTTCTAACCATTCACTCATGCAATGCTGTCAGCTGTTTTCTTTCTTTTTTTTGTAACAGACATCAAAGCATATCCCCAATCTGTGCCTGGCTTTCTTCATGGAGAAGTTATCACAAACAGGTTATGTGGTTCCTTAGGTTACTATGGAAACTCTTTTCTGGCTATCCACCTACAATGGTAACATTTGCATTAAGATATGTTGGAAGTTAATTTTTTTAATGCTCAAGTGGGGTCATGCCACCATATCCATATCTATTATTTCAAAGTCCATGAACATCCATTGAATTTTGAATTAATCTGTAAAAAGACTTGAATGAGGTGTGCACCCTATTGGTATAATTGCCTATGCATCAAGTAGCTGTTTGGAACATTGTAAAAGATGCTAACCAAATTAACTTTTGCTAAAAAAAAAAAGATAATGTTAGCGGTGACCCTCTAGCTGTCATTCCTCATTACGCTAATTTGCTAAATATCTACATTTGTATTATCTCTGACATGGACAGAAGAGGCTGGAGATGAGAACACAGGGTAGGTGTGGGAGGTATGTACCTTGTCTTCAGAGGTTACTAGATGACTCTGACTCAGTTTACCCACATGGACCATCAGGAATTCAATTTGGCAAGCATCTGTCTAGGGGCAGTGAAGCAGTCAGCATGAGGCTGGACACAATGTAGGTTCAAACATGCATAAGATCTTATCCGAGTAAGTTCTATGAGGGTACCAGGCAGGATACGATTGAGTTTTTCCTCCTGGTGCAAACAGGAAATGGTAGAGAAGCACCAACAGGAAACGGAAGGTGTGGCTGCAGCAGATGGGGGAGGCTGCACAAAGGAGATTATTGTGGCAGCGTAGACATACAAACTGTGGGTGTAAACTTCTACTAGGGTGGCTAATGGGACCGCTACCACACTACCTTCTGGATCCCTCGTGTAGGCCATTGGCTGGTGATCGAGTGACTAGGTGCTTGGGAGGCACTCTGACCAAGTAAGAATCACTCTGCACCACCGACCGTGAAGAATGTCTCCTCGGAAGCCATTAACCCATCTCTGATTGCGTGCCGACACCAGCTCCTTGAAAAAGGTAGTGGGATGATCCTATGCATTATAGTAGAAGGACCTTCATATGTGCTGCTCTTAAGATGATTATGGAAGTGTCTCAATCCTCCTCCTTTTCACGAGAGAAATCTAGAGATAATGGTTCAAATCCAACAAGCATTTATCAGTTAAGACTCTCCACGGGAACAGCATTATGGGGTGTCTAAGTGGAAAGAAGGAGGAGGTGGAAGTTGAGACAGACTCTGATAAGGGTATGTCTTGCGCCTGCCCTTACACACTGACACAGAGGCAGGAGGGGTCTCGTGGCTGACCTCCAGAGTTTCACGTGGCAGAAGAGTCCTGAGTAGCCCCACCTTTCACTGGCCTGGTCAGTGAGCATTATAGAGAAGAGATCTGGCCTGCTGTGGCCCGCTGACACTGAGACATGACGATGTGCTTTACCAGCGTCCCCAAACCGTCGTCCACCTCTATAAAAGAAGGAAGAGCTCACTCTTTTCTCCTTTACTGATGTTGGTCATGTGCCACAGAATCAAAAGCCTTACTGCAGTCAAAAATGACTTACTTTTCTATTTTTCTTCCCTTGTCAGAGGCCAAATACTCTTCTAGAGGAGGACATTAGGTTGTTTCAACAAGATTTATGCTAACTCAGCGTTCCTTGTTTCCCTGCCGTGTGTGTATATGAGTGTGAGTTTATGTTTCCAAATAGATTGTTTAATTATCTGCTCCATTATCTTTCTGGAAGCTGCACTTCATTGTATCAAGCATATTTATCAATAAGAAATGAATACCGTCCTGGGAACTGATTTGCTTGAGGTAACTTTCATGATAGTTACACTTGCATGTCTGGTAATGGTTCTATGCTCGTGCTGTTTTATTATAGCTGCAAACCTCTCATTTGACTTTCTCACCATCCTCAAAGCTAAGTGGAGTCTCAGTGGACACTTGTGTTTCTGAGCAGAATTTACCTGGAAAAGGGTGGTGGACATAAAAATCATTTAAAATTATGTTTAAATCACTATTCATTCTTGATGAAGACTGGTCTCATCAGTGTGTCCATTCCACACTACCTTAGATGCTACTTCTAAGCATTAGGAAATAAAAGTAGCAAAGTTGCACTTTGGATGTTGCCTACCTCAGGATTTCTAAACTCCACGAAAGTGCAATAATCATTGAAGACAAAGCACTAGGCAGAAATTCAATGGTAATCTTGTAAGTTAGAAATTTTTTTCTTGTCAATTACTGAGCATCTTACATTATTTTTCTCACTAGAACTAAAAAAGGTGGGAACACGGAATAGGGCATCTGTCGTGTTTGTTTCTGAGTTAAAAATGGAAATATGGCTAAGCAGTAAGTGCCATAAACAGAAGACGAGCAGTTTGACACCGAAGTTGAGCTTGCTATCGAGTTGGAGAATCACACGTCTGGCCCTGCAGCTCGTGAGCTCCTGCAGTCTTTCTGACTGGCATAGTTCTGGGTGCACACACTCACCAACATCTCAGGAAACAGGCCATAAAAAGTCAATCACTTTTTCTAGAACTCTACCTTGCAATATTGGAATGAGCTTTGTATCCACCTACCCGTCCGGTTTTGAAGTAAGGCTTTGTCACTGCCGGATAGAAGAGCAGCAACTGAACGGGTCAGACCGGTGACAGCTGTACAAGGTGGGCACAAGTGCGCACCCACCACCCTGCAACCAGCACCCGAGTGTAGCTGCGACCGCACAGCGGGATGGGGACAGAAGATGGGCCTAAGAGGAAAGGGGAGATGAGACCTAAGTCTGAAACAGAATCTGCTCAAGATCATCCATAGCAAGCTGGCAAGCTGTGGGATCCAGTTCAAATGGGTGACCAATCCAGGTCAGAGAATCCCCAAAGGAACCACAACCTGAGGGTTCTGGGGGTACCAGAGATAGCAGCCTCAATGGAAATCTGATACTCACCCGGAGGTGGAGCCCCTGACTCCGGGAGATAGGAGGTCATAACAATCAGAGCAGGGCTGGTTAGATTCTAAGAGAACATCTGAAAAAGGATCCTGCAGATTTTCCTGTACTTTCCCAGGACCAAGCACAAATCTTAGATCCTTAGGAATGCAAGAAATCATATTTGCAGGGGTGAAGGGGCTGGGGGGCTGGGAGTCAACCAGGCCCTCTTTGAAATTCTCATTGAGATAGAATTGTCACCGCAAATGAAGGGTGACCTTTAGTTCAGTGTGAGAAAGGACAGCCTTCAATGATGCTGGCTTTTATGTGCACTGTTCTAAATACACAGTGAGAATTTTCTACTGTTTCATAAATATGGTTCTGTTATTAGATTAGCATGTGCACTGCAGACTTCAGTCTAGGAATTAATAAAGTCATGCAACCAGTATCTCCAAGTGTGTAGCAGGCACCTTCTCATTTTAAACAATTACAACAATGCAACTTGGCAGAGAATATAAAACTTTTACATATTGATAGGTAATTGCACAAATGCAATACTTAGCGTTACATTCTAATTATTTTTCACATTTCCACTGTCAACAAGAAAATGCACCACTCAACCCTCTGCATTTGGGTGGCCTTTTCAGCTTAGCCCTACTGCAGTTATATTGATGTGCAATCAGAAAACCAGCTTTGTCACTGTATGTTGCAGAGGTCCTTTTCTTGGAGCAGCAAGGAAACTAATTTGGAAGTTGTACTCATGTCTCACTTTTGCGGGACCATTAAAAAAAATAGGAGTTAACAGTGGAGAAGGGGGAACAGACGTCATATTTTCCACTCACACCACTAGCTGTGCATTGTTTTACTGTGTGTGAGTACGAATAAGCTGCAGCTAGAGAAATGGTCTTTGTGATGCAATAAAACTGTCCTGATCTTGCTATGATTCATCATCAAGAAACCCGTTCATAAAGAAAGTTAAGCGTTATAATGGGTCTTGAATTCTGGATTCAATGGCAGTGTGGGCACAGGCAATTTACTACTGATCTCCCAGATTCTGGCCGAAATGACCAACAGCATATAAAATAGGTAAAGATTGCATCTGTGCTGGGCACTGAGGATTATCTGCTAGAAATGGTGCCAGGGGCCAAGCTGAAAGGAGGACATGGTGCCAGCTGACAGCCATCCTTCCCGGGGAGCTGGCAGAGGAAGGTAAAACTGTTCCCTTTGAGGGGGAGGTGGTGGGCTAATGAGGAGCTCATCCGGATTCTCTGTTGTCTCCAGAGTGGCAGCCTTTCTAAAGAGTACATATGGAATGCTGAAGGTTCTTGAGGGCATTACAGCAGGGGAAAGAAATCTAAGAGATAGAAAGTGCTCTCTCCTGATTTGCTGGGCAATAGTATGAGGATGAAGGGTGGATTACAGACACAGGGAATATACTGTGAGAGGGTTGGGACCACCAGAAATCAGGGCACAGAACAGTGACCCCTTGTTCGTAGATATCAGAGAAACCACCTGAGAAACTAAGAAGAAGCCAAGCCCTCCAGCCATTTTCAGGATTTTGGTGCCCTGTCTTCTCAAGCTGCTGAATCTCTACACAGGAGGTGTGAGTTCACATCAGCCAGCGCTCCCCTGCCGCCATGCCCCCCTCCCTGGGATTGAGCCCACCTACAGTCAGGTGTAAGGTGATGGGAACCAAGGAAATTTTAACCATCTTGTTTCAAGAACCAAATCATGCTTTCAAGTAATAAAATAGAAATAACACAAAGCAGTTAACTAGAAAGAATTCAATAAAAAATCTGTCAAAATGAATCAAAAGAGACTAATCTGGGTGAAAATTTTGAATATCATGAATAAAGAAAGAATCCCACAAGATCCAGATAGGGAAAACAGGTTACTTACAAAGAAGAAAAATCAGGTCAGTTTCAGATTTCTCCCTCACCAATATTAAAAAGCAAAATAGCACTGAATTTCTAAGGAAAAACCCTTCAAAAGCACATATGCCATTCATTCAACAAATATTTATTGTATACCGCAAAGCACCAGGCATTGTTATGAGTTGAGATTTATATATAAAGGATATTATCAGATTTCAAGGATTTAGAAATATATGATCTATATATCCTTCCTCAAATAAAAATGCTCAAAAAAGGTAAGCAGATTAACCTAGAGAGGAATCAAAATAAAGAACTCAAGGATGGAGATGTCATAGCAAAGAAGGGCTGGCATCCAACACCGACGGTAACCCTGGAAACATACCCCGTAAAGAACAGGAAAAGAGAGCGACGACGCATTCTCCCAGGAAAACGTGACTGGATCTAAAATCTGATCAAAGTGTGAGGGAAAGCTGGGATCACATCCGGTCCTGGTGCTTTGTCTTTTATATGGAAGGGACTCAATAGAGATTATGTCATGTTGAATTTGATAGAGAAAATAAGACAAAGAATGTTTTTGTCAAGTCAGAATGATTATAGTTATGGAAAAAAATAATCAAAAGTAAAGGCAGCACATGGGGTAAAAAGAGCAAACAGAAAAGGGTGTACAAAGGAGAAAGTCTGAGTCCAAAAGACAGAAAGAATAAGGCCAGTTACAATAACAGATATAAATGGGTTAAATGGTTCTTTGGAAGAAAAAGCCCCAGAATGAATCAAATGCCATAATTTAACCTTTTAGAAGAGATAGACCTAAAAAAAATGATGCTGGAAGGCCTCAGAAGAAAAGAGCAGATGGGGACTTTAACTTAATGTTTATCTGCCTTTGACAGATCCAGATGATAAATAAATATATATAATGTCAAGGTACAATATAATTTATAAGATTATTTTACCAATTATAGGACATACATTTATCATGCTTAAACATGTGTGAAATGGTGATGGCTCTTAATATAAAAGCTTACATTTAATGTCATGGTCTCTTTTTTGTTTTTTTCCTGAAAAGCTGTTAATAAATGTATTGTGTGTATAGCAACTATGCTGACTTATGTTTCAGCAAATGTAGAAATACTGGTGTGTTATGCCCTGTAATGCAAGCACCACAGGCTGAGATTTTTGTCTCTTGTGCTCTCTGCTATATCCCCAGCACCTTAACAGTCCTTAAAACATAATAAGCATGCAATAAATATATATTAAATAATAAACATTTACAGAAAAAACCATTAGTTTTAATGTAATTAATTAAAATCTTTAAATGACAAAAATTACATATATTATATCAACTTTTAATAAATGCAAAAATTGCAGAAGTCACTGTCCTTGACTACAAAGCATTAAAATTATATATTAATAATACAATTTTAAATAGATCTAAATTCTTAAAAATTTAAATAATGATCAGATATGTCATTTGTGCTCAGAGAGGAGATACAATCTTTAATTTTGGAATACCAAGAAAAAATAAGAACATTAAGATATTAACACTTCTGGAAGTACACCAAACTAAATTCAAAAGCAGATTCATTGACTTAAATTATATTGTTATTAAACAGGTTTAAAAAGTAACTGAAATAAATAAGCTAAATAATTAAATAAAATAATATAAAAAGTTTGCTCCATCTCTTTGTAAGAAAAGAGGAATAAGTTTATGAAGTAAAAATAAATGTATTAGAATAGAAAAACAGAATTATTAAATATATTAAGTGATAAAAAAACAAACTACACTGAAAGGCTGAAAATCTCAATGTTGTAAGTGATTTTATAGAAAAAAAATAGAAAATTTCCAAAATTCAGGAAAGGAAGAAATCTCTCCTTTTTCAAAGATCTCTATCTATGGTAAAAGTTGAAAAAGATGTCAAAGAATTACTCACCAACAACACTAGGCTAGATGGGATTATGATGAATTATTTTAAAACTTGACAAAGAGATCATTTTTAAACTGTAGAAATTGTTACAAATCATAAAAAGCTACTCAAATGGTTTTACAAAGGAATATAACCCTTCTATGCAAATTGCCAAAGTTTAAAAAAGCTGAGGTATCAACTGCACTTACAAATATAGACATGAAGTCACAACTGAAACACCAGCAATCCATGCCCAGCCCCAACTTAACAGAAAAACAGACAGCATGTGAGTATAGATTTATTTTTTCAGAATTGCAAGGGCTATTCTGTATTAGAAACTCTATTAATATAAATCATCACATTAATAGAAAAATAAGAAAAAGCATATGATCATAATGATGGATGTTTAAATGCCATTTGAAAAACCTCTGGTTTGTTTACACAAAAAGAAATGTTTTTTTCTCTCTAAAATACCATGAAGTTAAGAGAGTACTGACAAAGCTGGGAAAACCCTGAATGATCTTTGGATGTAAAGGCTTACTATTTCTTCTGTATCAAGAATATCTACCATGCAGGAGGAAAAAAAGTACGCACTGTAATAAAAAATGGAAAATTCATAAAAAGAAGATATATACATGGCCAATAAAAATATTAAACGTTCAACAGCAGTTGTAATTTAAAGAAAATGTAATAACTGATATTTGCTATCAAATTGGGAATAACTAAGAAAAATAAAAATGCTCAGTTTTAATAGGGCTGCTCTGAAACCTGTATAAAACAGGCCATTAATATTTGTTGACTTTATTAATAAATATGCTTCTGGAGAGAGTAAACTTATTAACTTTTCTTGAGGCAAGTTGGGTAATTTGTATATATTTACATTTTTTCATATCCTTATATTAAATAGTATCTTATGTTGATTTATGGTAAAAAAGTAATAAGAGTGTAAAGATTTATTTATAATGATAATTATTACATCATTACTTATGATAAAAATGATGAAAATAACTTGAACATCCAATAATAAAGTGATTAATCAATTATTAAATATCATTCTGAAAATACTATGCATTGAATATTAAATTCACATGTTTGAAAATTATTTAATGGCATGAGAAATGCTCACAATATAACAGAAAGTGGGAAAAGCAGCTTAAGTAACAGCATATCCAGTAGGACCCTAATTTAACTACTACATGTGACATGCATGTATGTGTATGTTTATAAAAAAGAAAATACTCCAAAACATAAGTAGTGTTTATTTATTGTGTGGTCAGATAATAGATGATTTAAATTTTTGCTTTAACACTTTTTACCAATTATCTAATTTTTTTACAGTGACCATGTATTACATTTATGATAAAAATTTTTAGATGTGAAAGGAAAAAAGTCATTTCAAGAAAACAAGAAAGACTAATGTATGCCAACTATATGCACATGGTCTTTCAAAATACTTCTGGCTATATAATTATAACCTCTTTTAATATGTTTATTTAATAGCTATGTAAACCACTGGCTGCCAAGTTAAAATTCATTAAAATACTTGCAAATTACGTACATATACATTAAATACCAACATACATGTAGGTATGTACTGATAGATGGCTATGCTCAAGAAAGGCTAACTCAGCGCCAGTCATTATATGGTTCAGATAGGATGTATTCGACAACATTTATTCATAAAAAATTGGAGCCCTCAGAAACAAATACCATGTGAGTTCTTATAAATGAAATAGTACACCAATCAGACATGGAACTTAGAAGTAAAGACTGAGTTTTTCAACTTTTTAAACTCCTAGCCCATAGGAAGAAATATAGTTGACATATATCCTGGTACATATGTGTACGTGTGCATGCATTGGGCATGAAACAAAAATTTCACCAACCAATACTAATACTTACTGCTTGCCATGGCTTTTTATTCTATTCTTTTTTTTTAAAATTTATTGATTTGAGAGAGAGAGAGAGAGAGAGAGAGAGAGAGAGAGAGAAACACCAATTTTGTTGTTTCATTTATTTATGCATTCATTGGTTGCTTCTTGTATGTGCCCTGACTAGGGATGGAACTGGCAACCTTGGCGTCTCAGGAGGATGCACTGACCAACTAAGCTTCCCAGGCAGGGCCTCTTCCAGACCATTCCAAATCTTTAAAGTTGTCAATTGTCACTGTCAGCCTGTTCTCTCTTTCAGTGTCTTTGGTTATATTTTGCTTGTTTGTTTGTTTTGTTGTTTAGACAGTGACCAGAGGGGAGAGAGGAGGGAATTTCAGGGGAAAAGGGGAAGGGTTTACAGGAAAAAATATAAAGGACACATGGACAAAAACTAGGGTGGGGTGGAAATGGGAGGAAGGTAGGGAGGGATGGGTGGGTGGACTGGGATGGGACTAATAGACAGAAAACTGTACTCGAACAACAATTAAAATAAAATAAAAAATAAAATAAAATAAAATCGTCAATTGTGACCAAAGAATTGATTTTATGATCATCTAATAAGTTGTGACACACAGACCGAAAAACTAACCTCTAGGGTAGATCTCAGTAAGTAACTGGGACAGACAACACACAAATGTTCAAAATCTCAAAATGAGAGGTTGAGTCTAAAGGCAAGTATCATCACCAAGCATATGTTAAAAGCGACCTTGTATTTGCTTAAAAGTTCCAAAGGGCAATTGGAGTAGCCAGTGCCCTACGTGCAGACAAAAGGAAAGGCTGAAACACAAGGGAAACATTACAGGGATAAAAGGAAATCCATCTTATTAATTCTTGCTTAGTCTATGTATTCACTTATCATTTTTTCTGTACAATTACTTCTAAATATCTCATTATATTTTAAATTATGTTTCCTTTCTGCCTTTCCCACCAGACATGAACTCCTTATTCACTTTTGAATTCTCAGAGTCAAGTAAATTTCTGGTACAAAGTTGCCACCAAATAAAGGCCTAAGGAATTAATTAATAAATGAATAAACCATATGCTTTGAAATTTTGTTCTGTAATCCTGGGGCCAAAGTGACATAACATAAAAGAAAATGGGTTTATTCTTCTTAACTGACGATAGGACATTAAGAGGTTTTCTTCTTACTTCGGATATAAAAATCTTTAAGAAGGTCAGGAAAGTCATAAGAGCTTCCAGTTGGGAAGGCATTCCAATTTCTGATAAATTAAATTTATGAATCAACGAAGTGGAAATATTTAATGCTTAAAACAAAGTGTCACCTTTTTTTCCTATTTGCTTGTACTCTATTCCCCTTTTATCATGTATATTAGGATTAGATTTTTTTAACCTTGCACATATGCATCTGTATGTAGAGAAAGGAGAATGTTCCTCACTTTCTCAAATTGAAAAATTTAAAAATAGAACCACATGTAAACCACGAAGTCATAAATCTCATAATATTTTTCCCAATCTCCAATTTAAGTACAATGCTAAAAGATTTCTTCCTGCCATCACTCATAGTAATTGGAAGACCATGATCCCCTCTTCTGGAACGTGAGTCTCTGATTCCCTTATAACCACGTACACACTGAGCACAATGCTGTTGAACGGCTGCTGAAGTGCTGAGAAAACTGAGAAATTACCGCAAGGGAACTGCATGGAGAGCAGGAAACCTGGTCCATACTAAATACGTGAAGAAAGGAAAGGTAGCTGATATACATGTGTGCATGTGTGTGTAACAATGAAAATAGACTTGCTATTCAGAAACAATTTAGGATTCTTGACAATTGTGATGATGTAGAAATAAAACTGAAAAATGAAGGTTTCGCCACATGGTTTGAGGGTATCCATTACCATAGAGTGAGGCCCAGAAGGTTCATTAGAGAGAAAACATCCAATCGTGACAGGGAATATCTTTCTCATACAACATTTCTTACTGTTTCTCTAAAGGAGTAACTGCAAAACATTAATAGCTTCACACACACGCACACACATACGCGCGCAGCAATGAGGTCTTCCTTCTTGGTCAGTGTTGATGCAATTGTCGGACTTGATGAACATTTATGTATAAACTGTCAAGTATTCAGTGACTGATTAAACCAACAAAGGAGTGAATGATTGCAGAAAATCTCTTTCCCTCGCATGCTGCTTTGGCCTTGCCATCTAGGGAATGGAGCTATGTCTGGGAATAGGCTGAATGAAGGATGACATAGAAGGAGCTAAATCATTTGAAAAAAAAAACCTTCATAAAGATAAAGCCCAAGAACTCCATTACTTTATGAAAGTCTTATCTGGAAAAGAGAAAAGAAACAATTTCTCAATTGTTTATAATAACACTGTTAGGCCCTTGCTTCTTAGATCATTTACTTGAGTAAATGGAAAGTTTTCCTGTCAGCCTTGCTGAAATTAGTGGCATCACCTCTTGCCCTTACTCATAAGCGCTCTGAAAATTAGTGCTGTGATTTCAAGGTTCAGGATGAAACACAGAGAAATTAATGGGATTCAGAGGAGGACTGTAAAGTTACAGACTCTAGTAGGAGACACTGCAATTGTATTTGAAAATGCTAATTCTTCTCGTAGAGAATGGCAATTTCTGTGCCTCTGTAGTGATGATTATTATTTTAGGGTTTTCTTTGATTCAAGTGTTTCCCCTGTTTCAGAAAAGAGTTTTCTATGTGTTTTCTTTTTCCCACCATAACACCAGACTCATTATTAGTTAATAAGAAACAAACGATGTTAAATTTCAGAATGACTCAGAGTAAAAAAAAAAAAAAACTTTCCTTCAACGGAAATGGCCGCTGCAATGACCTGATTGGCTGATTATGCCTGGGTGGCTGTGAAAGGGATGTTCCAGCTTCGGAACCTGAACGCAAAGAAGGTGCAGATAGATTTTTAATTGCCTTTGTGGTTAAGTGGTATATGTGTTATTAATGCCAGTTAAGTGGATTTTCATATTATGTAGTCCAAACATCTTCATTTTAAACATTTAGTACCCAAAGTTTCTTTCAGGATTTTTGAGCTCTGCTAAAATAAAATGCATCCAAGTGATTTTAAACAGCCTTGAGAATAGTTTATGGAGTCTGGGATTCATAGTAGTCCCTGCTATGGTTTTTCCTATATTGCATAAAATGGCCATTTCTGCCATTGCACTTGAAGAAAAGAATGTGATTATTGTAAAAGTTGTAATTTTGGGTTTCATGATCCAATGCAAACGGTTGTGGTCTGGGGGAAGTTAACCTATTCTAAACTCGACATCCTGAGCTGGAATTAATTGCTCATTAGAAGGAGAAAGATTTCTTTTTTTACTCTAATGTTAGTATAGCATAGCATTTTTTGACATATTATGGAAAAATAGTGTAGTTCTGAACTTTCTCTTTCTGTCTTTTGGTATTTTGGTTTGGGTTTGAGCCAGAGATAGGCTAACTTATTTGATTATAGCATAAAAAGAATTATTACATTTTGACTTTTATAGAGAACTGATGAAATGATACCCAAATCTGGTGTTGGCTCAACAGTATGGGGTTAAAAAAGCAAAGTAAGAGTGATAATTAAAGAGGACTCCAACAGAGGTAGAAAACAGATTTTACAGTGTTTATAAATGACTGCTCCAAGATTCCCTTTCCTTCAAACTTCTTGAAAGTGTCTGAACAGCTGCCCGGGTGCTCCTCCTTTCCTGCTAATCCCAGAGTTAGCGCAGGTGAGAACATCAGCCTGGCTCATGCTTGTGTGGCTATGGTGCAAAGTCTTAGAACTTTAGTTTTCTTATCTGCAAATAGGATTAAAACTACAACTACCTTACGGAATTGTTGTCTGTATTAATTGATATAAGGTATTTACACAGCGTTTGGTAGAATCAGCACTGAGTAAATGATGCCATTGTTGATATTCATCTGGCTATTGTGTAATTTATCAAGTAAATAATTTGCAAATATTCTCTTTGTGCTTCCCTCTCCCTCCTATTTTAAGACCTTACCTAGACCCTGGTACTTCTTTGCTTTAGGGTTTTTGCAGAGCTGAAAGCAGAAGCTTCTAACTTTCTTCTGGTCCTGGTCTTTGATTTTAGCATAAGGTCATTAAAAAGATTAGGTGTGCCCCCAGGGTCAGGGATGAAAGGAGTGTGCTTTTGAAGGAAAAGTTTGTGTGTTGGAGAGGGAAATAGATCTTGACCTTTTTGACCAAGGGACTGACGAAGTGCCTCACAACCAGGCCTGAGAGTCACTACCTAAAGGGACTGGGACCATCTCAGTGGTCGCCAGAGTCAGCTTGACCGGAAGGTCTCCCAAATGCTTTGCATGTTGTATGATGTCCTGCGACATTGTAATTAAGCTCCGATAATGATTAAGATAGAATGGTTCTCTGGCTAATGGAACGTATTATTTCCGAACAACTCAGTGTCTGTACTAAAATTCCTCACATTTATTGAATGCTTGCTACATGCCAGACAATATTCTTTACATGTAGTAATCACTCAATTGTCACAATACTATTACATCAATTTTAAAGGAGGCTGAGAGGTTAAACAAGTTGCCCAAATTTCCAATTGGTAAGCGGTGTAGCCTGGACGTGAGTCTAGGCTGTCCAGCCTCAGGACCCATGCTCTCACATATTATGCTAAGATGCTTTCCATACTTGTCATATTATTATATTTAAAATTAAGGTCATCTGTGCATTTAGAAAGACCAGATGGGAAGGAAGGATCGGTTTAGAGAAGCTGTCTCCAGGGCAGAGTTTCAGATGGCGCCGACTGAGGAGTCATGGTCCGTGTTAGTTGCAGCAACTGGCCACGGACCACAGAGGACAGACTCAGAAATGAAAGGCTTCCTTTGGCGGCGTGAGGACCAGCTTGCAGGAGAAATCAGTCCCACTCTTGGGATCAGATCATCGCCCACTGGAAGCCAGTCAGACTGGGAGATCTGGGGCCTTCGGCTCTGTGTATAAAAGAGAAATGCTGGAGAAACTTCAGGCTGTGGAGTAGCAACAAGACATCAAGAATGTGACCTCAAGGCCAGGGGCCCTTCCTCTGTTTTCATAAGTAGCAGTTTCTAGGGGTAGAGTCCATTAGCCTCTCTCCTGCTCCCTTCTCATAGACTTCCTCTAAGTACGTAATTTTGCTCTTAATCAGGTTAATCAAATGTCTTCTTCAAACAGAGAAGTCCCTCGGGGAGTGTTAAGGACCTTTATGGGTCAGATTTTGCCTCCTCCCCTCCCCGAGATGAACTGCACTGAGAGAATGGTGACACTGATGGAGGACGCGGGGAGAGGTAACTTTGGGCTCCCAAGCACTTTGGGGGAAAGGGTGGGCCTAAGTGGTGCGCCATGATGGGGAGTTGGGGGTGATTAAGAGTCAGGAAACCTGGGGAGACACTCTCAAAGACTGGTGAATGGGAAGGGGCTAGAGAAAGTCTCAAAAGTGCATCAGGGAAAGAGGTAAAAAGGGAATTTCCTTCTCCTCCTCTTGGCTCAGAGGCTCCCTGCTCCCACTCCTGGGTGACTGCTCTATGATTAGCACCAGGTTACTAGATTTTAGCGGGCTTCTGTGGCCTGGTCTGGGGCCCTACAACCAATCATTTTTTTTTCCTATGGGAAATCATTCCCATTTCCAAATTGGCAATTTCTAAATGGGTTTCTGAAACACAGTTTATATCTATGCTGGGGATTGCCTATAAACATGTTGCCTCCTTTCAAAATGATTTACGCTATGTTTAAAAGCTACAAATTCACTCATATGATCTTTTCCCATAGAGCTAATATGTCAACATGTTCCTGTGAAAACCACATTGAAACATAAACAAAATAAAGCTACCAAAAAAAATCTTCAACTTATTTTTGTCTTCTTCTTTCCTCAGATTTTCACTACTTCCTGAAATCCAGGCATCACAACTCTTTAAGTGCATTTAATGTTCTACCAAGTTCGATAAAACCTCAAAATCCACTATGGACACAGTAGGTTTTTTTTTTTCCTGCCTTGGAACCTCTTCTGATCCTCAGTGCAGCTATTTTAGGAACTCAGGGGCAATATTAATCTGTTGATGGAGGGACACCCTGGGAAAGAGCTGTTTATGGAGCTTGAGAGGGCTCATCAGCAGCAAAGGGGCTGGTTATTTCATGGTGGGAGCCAAACTACAGCAGTTTCTGGATGTGTACAGTTGATGACTCCAGTTCTTTACTCCATTCTATATTTTAAAGATTTGAATAACAGAATATGTTTTTTAAATTGAGATACAATTGACATATCATTAGTGTTAGGTGTACAGTGTAATGATTTGATATATGTATATAGAATATGATCTTGTCACAAACACACAGTGCTCTAAGAGGATGTAAAATAGAGCAATGCTATCCAAAGAATGAGTCACTTTTAGTCCTTCCAAAGAAGTCCATTGCTTTTCCCGGGAGCAAATTCCCAATTTGGGGTAAGTCAAACTTTCACTTGCCACGTGGGTTCCTGGGATAACTCAAAGATACTGGGCCAGGAGACAAAAATTCTTTTTTTTTTTACCTAGCCAATGATGGCAACACATTTAAGACTGATAAGAGATCTGTTCTTTCTCGTGATAAACAGGAGAATACCTGTAGAAAAAGGCCTTTTCTTTTTCTTCTTTTTCCTAGGAAATCTAAGACGATGGAGAAAGTTCCTACTGTTGTTAGAACTAGACATTAGAGTAGACAAGACCTAATTGTGTCTGACATCAGTTTTCTCTTTCTGTTAATAGCACGTTTATGCTTTGGGGACTATCTCTTTTCCTATGTTTGTTCATGGACTTTATGTAGGTCTGATTCCACCTTCTATTTCAGGGGTGGCCCCGTGACCTGGTTCTGGTCAGTAAGAATACTACATCTTTCTGGCCACAGGCGTGTAGAAGTAGACATGCGACCCAGGTTGAGCCAGTAAGTTACTGACTATTGCACTGAACATCAGTTCTAGGACTTCCTGGATGTATTGGAGGTGAGACAATCTCTTTTTGTAGAGTTGGGTTGAAGCTGCTGATGGCTGTCTTGCCACCAGACGGGGGACCCCCCTGAGAATAGTGCCTGCAGAGAGTATAACAAAGCTGAGAGATGGAGAAAGACTCCGAATGGCCTGCATGGAAGAGCTGGAGCCAGCTTTGCCTGAAGTCTGATATGACGATAGACTTTAGAGTCATATAAGCCCATGAAATTTCCTTTTGTGCTTAGGTCAGTTTGTATTAGGTTTCTGTTCTTTTGCAGAGCCATTGACTAATCAAATGCTGCTTATCAATGTCCTTAGTTTTACTCAGATGCCAGTAAGGAGTAGAGAAGGAAAATGCGATCTCATTTCAATGCTTGTATTGGACCATTGAAAGCAGGAGCTCACTCCTCTTTTTTCTCATTTTTAGAAAATAACATTCTGATGGTTTTTATACTTGTGTGGCCATCACACATTCCATCCTAAATCCCTTTCTCAAGGTGGTTAGCATGATCTCAGCATCCCATTCTCCTTTTCCTCCGACTGTACCGGATGTGTTTTTCATCATCCAGACAGCTGCCAAGAATGGTCCCTCAGGTTGGTTGCTACACCATCTTCATAATAGGGTGAACAAATCTTTCAGAATGTTTTCATTTACTCACCCAACCATCACCTTCCTGAATCAACCCCCTTTGCCAGAAAAATAAATCAACATGTCTCTTATGACAGTGGAAACTAGCAATCCTCCTTCCCATCCATGTGTCTACAAACCTCTTCTTTAGATAAACATTTTTCTAATTTAGTCAAAGAGTTAAAGAAAAAAAAAAAAGCCAGGAGGAGGCATGGTATACTCCATGCAGCTCTTTACAAAAGACAATAATGCAGGTAGTAATATTTTTCGAAAACTCTAGAGCCATCTTATTTCCGAAATTACTTACAGGATATTCATGTGGTTGTTAAATAAGCAGATAATCTCTATCTGCTAATTAAAAAAAAAAAAAACCCCTGCTTATTGCCAGAGGACTGTGACAGTCTTAACAAGTTTTACAGAAAATAAAATGCCAGCAGATAACAGGTATTATGTTTTCTTTTGGCAAATATTAACACTTCCCAGCTAGCGTATCTTGCTTATTTAATTGGGCCTATAAAAACTCACCAGGCCTTTTCACTTGGAGCCATTGAAAGCCTCTCAATTTGTTCTTTACAGCTTTTCAGAGCCTAGATGGGAGAACAGCTACAAAACAGACTGGCTGAAAAGATTTTTAAGGTCTCGTGTCCATATTTGCAAATCTTGCAATCTGTGTGCATTCATTGATTTTAACACAAATAAAGAGAGTATGTTAGGAGCTCCTTTGGGGAAAAGAAACACACCGACCTTGAGAAAAAAGGACAAAGCACGTCTGCTGAGGCCACTCTCCGATGGTCTCCACGGCTTTCCCAACACTCCCAACCGCACGCCCTGCCTCCGACGGGTTCACTGCAGTTTCTCGGAGCTCATTTAGAAGCTCGTACCTCTCTACAAGGTAGCATTTCTCACATATATTATTGTCCCTTTTTGTTTGGGCTCAGATGTCTGTATTTATGGCTAGATTGTGAGTTCCCTCAAGGTAGAGATAATATGGTATTCTTGTTATGAGCACCTAGTCTACACTAAGTCTGAGTAAGTATTTGTTAAAATTGAAGAGGACACGTAGAGAAAACACTAGGAAAAGAGAATGATGTTGGAACAAGTGAGGATCCAAGAGAACAGTGGGAAGTCTTCAGTTCTGGGCTGCTGGGCAGGTGTGATAATGGTGAGAACTACCAACGAAATGGCTGGGCAAGACTCAGAAGGTTCAAGGCTGGCCAAAGGAAGACTATTAGTTTCATTGATAGAAATATATTTTCTTTCAAGAAAGAATCATAGATCGTAATCAAGTGATTGCTTTCATCATTTTGGCTTTGAAGACTTGTGAGCTACTTTCTTTCTGGCCCATTTTAAAACTACTTTATATGTAGTTATTAGGTAAGTTATCTTCCTAACGTCCTTCTTGATAGTTCAGAAGTTCCCCTGTATAATGGGGCTCTGGGGGATATTTGTTAGGCCTCTCAGTGAAGTACTGGACTTGGGGAGTCCTGAGTCCATGACAGTATTTTTTGATGACACTGGTCCCTGTGATAATGATCTTGTTAGAAAAGCTGAATTACTTGGTGCTTGGAAGTGATCAGAATTAATGTTATAATTTTAGAATTGTGGGTCAGGAACCTTAATGGCCACCTGGAGAAGCAGCTGGGGGTGCTCTCTGGGCCCCACTCATCCCCCTTGTGGACTGTTGACCAGATTTTAGCCAGTGATGCTGAAAACAAGCATGATGTAGGGACCACAGTCTCAATCATAAAAGCTGCCTTGTTGGGTCTGGCTGACCAACAGGCGTGAAATGTTAACTTTCTAAACTTGCTTTCCTAGATCTCTCCAAATGTAGCAAGACAACGGTATGATTTCTCAGGCCCATGTGGGACAAAAGATACTAGTGTTTTTCCTTGGCTTGGGGAGGGGACAGGAAAGGACGCTGAGATTCTAATCCCTGGTTTGGAGTATCTCAGGCAATGACAAAGAGCTCTCGTCTTTTATGACAGAGCATTTTCCAAGCATCCCTTTGGGAAGCCTTCATTCCCAATTGTCTGGGAAGCATAAAATCTGTCACTTTTGGCATCACTCAACACACCTGAGCATGGGAAATGCAAATTAAAATAGAGATACTTCTTTACTCAGTAGCTTGTTTGTCTAGTTACACGTTTGCTTGGCATAGAAATAGAATCATTGAGATGGGAAGAACCTCAGTGCGCAGTTACCTAGCTCAGGTTTGGTGAAGGTCAGAGAAATGTTTAAGTCCCGTGAAGGTTAGGCATTTTTATCCTTTTGGCTTGATATAAAGAGATTGTATAAAATAAGGCCAAAAAAGCAGGACTTGCTTACTCTAAAATTACCTGTTTTGTTTTGTTCATAGTTGCTCTGAGACAGGGACCTTTTCAATGCATTGGACATGGTGTTCCGTTTTGGTTATGGAGGAAAATACTTCCTTTTATTTTATTGCTTGTTTGTTTGATTTGATTAAGGGGCAAGAGTTTCTCATCAAAGTCAGTAAGTCAATCTCAATTAAGTTTGAAATGCAGTGAATTGTTACCTACATTATTGTTCTCTAGAAATCGTTTTCTTCAGTTACCAAGAATTTAAGTGACCGGTTGCTTCATCGCTGCTAATGTGATTCTGTTTAGTCCAAATGTCTGTAACAAAACCAGTAAATAGCTGCTTGCTCTCACCTATAATCACAGGATGCCTACCTCTGGAAGAGGCCGAAGCCATTTGGTTAGAGGCTGCCTATCCTTCCCACACATTTCTGATGAGAGTTGTTATTGGGCCAAGGAGTTTCAGTTGCTCCACACAACAGTGTGAATGCTGAAACCAACTTTTAAACAGCAGTGCGGAAGTGCTGAGTGTCACACAGGAGATGCCACAGCACTGACGTGAAACCTTCCCAGAGGGAATCAGCTCTGACCCTGGACTTGGCTCCCCAATGCTGACCTTGTGAGCATGAATATGAGTGTGAAAATCAGAGAAGAACACTTTCCTTTAATAAGTTTGCCCTTCAGAAGAGCTGGTGTCCTTAGTGGCCACCAGGGATAAGAGAGTTCCTTACATGGTTCTCAAGAAAGCGCTATGAACTGTAGCAGATGGCCGTGACCATCGAGGGGAGGGAGTGAGGGCTGACTCTCCAGAGGATGTTACCGTCACCACACGCAGCTGTGCTCCAGTAGTAACGTTAGCAGCGAGAGCCAACGTTTACTGAGCACCCAATTCTCAGTCACATTTACTGAACGCTCAGTATTCTAAGGGTGAGACAAGTACTTTTAATAAAACTCCAAGCACCCTCCTCTGGGGCATTTTTCTGGATGCTCAAGAGTCAAATGTACTTTGTAAGTTTAGCCTTGCCTTCTTGAAAAAGGCAGGAGAATGCATCACACTACCCTGGAAAACACCAAAGGTTATCTCTTTAAGGAGGTCACAATATTCTTTTCTGTTTCAGAATGTTGAAGGATTGACAAAGAGAATCCTCTAACACACAAATTGCTGCTGTCTCAAAATTAAATGGTCTTAGTGTCTGCTAAGAGCAAAAATATGAATTGTTCAGATGCAAGATATAAAAAATTGATATCTCTGCAGATAACCCTTCTGATGCTTACTTCTAATAACTGTTTTCCAAAGGCAAGATGACTTTTGTTGCATGTTCTACTAACGCTTGCCTAGATGTCTGAGATCCCAGAGAGGGAGGACAAGAATTAAGGCTCAGTAGATGATGACAAAGATTCCTTGTCCTCTTTAAAACAGCAAACATCTGTTCCACCCCAAGCTGGTACACAAGTACAACAGGGAGCAAATGTGGGAGCAATTAAAATGAACTACTGTACATTGGTGTGCTCTGATTTACGTGAACGACTTCCGCGGGAGAGGCTGGCTGTGGTTGGCGCAACCTAAATATAACTCGATGTATATAGAACATCCTTGGCCATATTCTTTTGCTTTAAACCATAAAGAAGAAGAAGTAAAGAAGAATTCAATGATGGGAAGCAGGCATGAGCTTACCCAGTGAAGGTCGTAATCAGAAGGTCTTGCTCTTCCTTCATCGTCGTCATATAACGTGAAGCCTTCCCTGCGAGCCTGATAATACTCCTTCCGCAACTTCTGGATGCGGTCGGCACTTCCGCTCATGGGACGGCCACTACAGAACATAAACACACACAGTCACACAGGGTATGTCATTCTGGGGACTCACCTTTTGATCTTCTTATTAAAGAAGCTGACCTCAACATTTGGAAGATTCAATAATGTCATTCAAATATGAAAGGAAAACTGTGAAATCGGTAATCACAATGAACAAAAAAACAGTCCTGACGTGCATACCTGCAGTTTCAAGGGTCAGACCATCTAACTTGAGATTAATAAATGCCTTTTGAGTCAGCAGGTAAGATAAGTTGCTGACCTTTAGCACAATTAAAAGAGCCGTCCTATTTTTCTTATACCCACAGAGTTTGGCAACATTTCTATTTGGGTATCTCATTTTCTCAACTAACTGTTGCCTATGTGAGTGGTTGTTTGACCTGAACGCCTGCTGTGGCTCAGAATGGGCATCTGCCCATTTTCAATTCAATGAGACTCATGAATTTTGGGAGTGGGAGGTGAGGTATATACACACGTGAATATATGGGAATGGGCTGGGCTATATACAGGGAAAGGAAAGAAGGTGAAGCCATGCCAAGAAGTAAGAAGAAAAATATAAAGCTGGTGACAGTAGAATGTGTCATCTTGGTTACTTGTCCAAGGTTGTCTCTATTTTAGCCACATTTTTCTCTCGGGAATTACAGCTTCCCCAGTGGCCCACCCACTCAGGCCCAAACTGGTCAGCCAGTGGCTCCCTTTCAGCTAGTATTTGTCCCCATCATTTCAACAGAACCAACACCATGTGATACAATTCAGGGCTAGGAAACAAGAGAAGATGATAGGCAGAACTCAACAGTTGTTCAACTTCTTTGGTTCATCTGAGGTGTAACTGAGAGCCCTATTGTGTCGGACCTCAAGTTAAGATCTGGGAAAGTAAAAATGAACAATTCACAGTCCTTGTCTGCAAAAAGCACACAGTCTGGGAGTTAGGGGACTGATAGCGACAAAGAAGACTGCAATCCACTGAGACAGGCGATATAAGAGGTCTGCAGAGGCGCTGAGACAATATAGACAGCTTAAACTTTGACAAGGCGAGAGAGCAGGGCCACAGGAGATCACAGAAGTCTCCAAAAAGGAGGTGACACCTTGCTGAGTCCGGAAGGATGCATAGATACTCAACAGCTGGATAAATGACATGAGAAAATTCTGGGTAGAGGAAAGGGAAATGCAAAGGACAGAAATGAGCGAGCATCTTGCTTTGGGGGAATGCAAGTAAGTCACTAGGGACAAGCAGTGGTCCTCAGCTTCACTTGTGCTGCCTCACACACCTATCAGTTCGTATTTGCTTTCTTCCCTCTCTCATTCAGGGAGCAAATTAGAATGAAAGGGAGTGCTGGTGACTAGGGGTATTTTGAATTTACGCTAGTGACAAAAGTGTATCGCTTGCAAACTTTGGTATTTTAACTCAATTTGTAACAACTCATCAACCATAATGATGCTCATGTGTCATGAGTATGTGACAATCACTGCTCCAGCACACAGGGTATATGGGAGGGAGCAGGGAGGAGAGACAGGTGTGACTGAGAAAGAGCAGTGGGGGCCCACTGTGGAGAGCTTGACATGCTCAGAGGATCCCCAGATATTACAGTTGAGTTTTAAGTTTAAATAAGATATCTTATAAAATAAGATCTCTGAAAACAACAGAAAGAGGTTTACTATCATTTTGTTAAAACACTTAACAGTACACATGTAAACTAAAACAAGAAAATGGTGATGAAACATCTTTTGGAGGAAAAGCATTCTTCCCAAACTAGACTGTAAGTTGATTGAAAGCATGACCATGTGTCATTATCAAACAACCTCTCTACAAAGTTAGCACTGGGTTCTTGGCTTCCTACCTGCCCTACAGACAATGAGTAGCTGATACCTTTGATTAAGAGAAGACAAACCTTTACAGATCACATACCTTTTTTTTTAGTGTGTATTTTAAAACTCCCAAACAATTGTTTTTATACCATGCCTTTTTTTTTAAATAAAAGTTTTTTTCTTGAGCACTTGAAAAAGATAAGAAGAAAAAGGAAGGCCCAATATGCTTTCCTGAACACTGGGAAGCCATTTGGAATCGCTTCCTTCCCATGTCAGCACGATGAGCTGCCTGTGGAGCCTGCATCCAGCGAGCAGGCTTCTGACGATTACATGAGTTCATGAGCCTTGCTGGAACTCACCGAATGACTTTAATCAACACAGTGCAAACATCACATTCATAGTCTATGAGTTTACCCAAAGAAACTGAAGCATTGAATTCAAGCAGAATGAAGTCATTAGTAATAAAAAAAAAAAAAAGAAAGAAACTGATAAGGTACTGTTTCTACCATTTTCCTGCATTTGTGGTGGGGAAAAAAATCATACACTATAAATTATTCTTCTATGTCTATAAATACATAAGTTTAAAAATATGAGTTTGATCAGATTTTAGCTCTCAGATAGAGGGATTAGGGCAAGAATACAAAATCAGATGTTTAGGAGTCAGAAAATCTCCTATGGCTGACAAGAACATGACCATTCACCCAGGAAAGAAATTTGGCCTCAGAGAAAACAAAACAGGAAAAATGTCTAGAAAGTCATGGACCATCTAAGTTCAAAACATGCTGTCCCTTCTCCCTCATGTGAATATTTTAAAGGAGATGTGGGACATCATGCTTACCTGTCATAACCTGGGACTACATCTCAATATGTTCTTTTTTCTCTCCAACTCCCATTCTGCCTTTAGTTCCTGTGTCGTATTTTTTCCCAAGTGGGTGTTTTACATAATAAAACCAGGAATAGCAAAATCTGATTTCATTTTTTAGCTTTTCTCTGCAGATAACATACACAAGTTCACCATCACATCAATAAAAATCATATGCATAGTTACTGTAACTGAAGCAGTTAATTGATTCCATTTCGTGTTGAGGATGCAGAAATTTGAAAAGGAATCTAAAAGTGCCTTTGTCATAATAGTAGCAATAAGTGTAATAGTTATAATTTCCAGAAAATGACATAGCAAACATACCTTTATTTACTCCACTTTCCACCCAGAGCAGACATCACTAATCAACTACAGCATTCGTTCCCAATGACCGTAGACATGGTCTGAGAACACTTCTCAACCGATAATTTCAGAAAGCCACTACCGATCCATAAGAGCTGGCACTTGAGTTTATTTTTAATTCTTGCGTAACAGGTGTTGTAAATATCTCCAAATACTAAATACAATTCAAAGGTAGGTTTTGTCATTCTGTTCCATAGAGGTGAGGAATCTGAGACTGATGGCTAATAGATGATGATCAAGGTCTATTAGATTTGAAAGACCAGTCTTTCCACCACTGCACACTCTCTTCTAACCTGGGTCCCTTCCTTCGTCCTATTTGTGTCTTAGACTCTGGGTTGCCCAGCAGCACACTGGGCAAGAATGAAGGTTAAGGCTAGCCTTCAGCATTACTTTCCGTGGACTCTTACTTTCTTTTCTCTATTACATGTTATCTGTTCTAGTTCTCTGGCTTTATGGAACCTTGCACTAGTGATTCTAACAAATCTTTTGCTTAATAGCTTCAGAAGCAATGTCAGGTTATGATGTAACTCAAATACTCTTGCAACCATATAAAATCAGGCAAAGCATCAGTAACCCCATCTCCAAGTTGCTAGTTAGAAAATTAGGCTTTCTGTATCAGTTAGTTGTTCACGGGATAAAGTTAGCCATTCTTATTATTAAAAAAGGACCTGTTTTAGCTGTATCTATACTTAGTGATCAATGTCACTCTTATACTCTCAACATGCTGAAATTTTATGTTAAACGAATTTAAACAGTGCAACAGAATGGATTTATTTTGCAGTGATTTATTATAAATTGTACTGCCTGTGCCTTTAAAGACAGATATGTAGTTAAACAGTCTCTTCCTGTAAAAGTTGAGAGCTGGGTAGAGTTTAAAGTTGTAATGAAGTTCAGAAACCACGGTTTTTTTTTTCACCTGTGGTAATAGGTACTAGCCACCTAAGGTAATACCTACTCAAACCCAGTGAATACCACAGTAAGGCATTATCTGCTCCTTTGAAATCTAACCTTATTCTTCCTAGTTCATAATTAATTCAACTGAAGTACCTATTAAAATGAGTGTCCATTTGGGCATGTCATAGTCTCCTCCCATTCTTGCTGCAGGCTGGAAAAGGAGACCAATATTTATTAAGCTCCTACAATATCCTAAATATAATATTTATGCTTTGTACACTTCATCTCACTTAATCCTCATCAAATGTACGAGGATGACACTATTACTGACGTTTCACAGATGAGTACACTGAGGCTCAGAGGGGTTAAATAGCAAAGCTGTTGAATGGTGGACCAGGAGTTTGTGACTCCAAAGCCAGTGTGATTTCCACCACATCACGTTGCCTTTCGAGAAAGGCATTAAAATGCAGCAGGCATTTTGTAGCAGCAGGTCACAGGCGTGTCAAGGCTTCGGGAATTTAGCAGAGCACGTTTATAGCCATACCTTTTGATACATTTTTATTTGCACAGATCTGTGCAATAAAAATAGAGATAAAAATAGGTAAAATAATAGAAATACATGCAATGAAGTCTGTATTCATTAAAGAATGATGTTGGAGCAATTGCAGACTGAGATTTCTGGATAATTAATATTACATTTCTAACAGGCTTATGTGGGGAAACTGGTATAAAACTGAATGGGGTATAAAAGAGAATCAGTATAAGACAAAGATCTCACATGAAAGAGAAAGAAACTCTGGGCAGGACCAGGACTGACTGGCAGCCAGGCCGCTCCTGGTAAAGTTCACCACATACTGAATAAGAGGGAGTCGATCGCTGACAATGAACCACTGCTGGATTTGTGAATTAATTTGGGATGATTTTGTGTGTATGTCTAAGCAGGCATGTATGTAAATACATACACCCTAACTGTGATGAAATTGCATATGGTTAACTTCAAAGAGCTGTGTTCTTTCAGATGGCTTCACGACATGCAGCTCTTCCGAAGGAGAGGTGTTTGCATTTGGTGAGTACTGCCTTCTTGTGTAGGTACCAGCCTGGGGTCTAGAATCAGTGATGTGTTTAAGCAATAGCCTTTATAACATGGAAACTTAACAGAAGATTCCTACATGGATGTGGTAATCCTTGCAACGTCACTGAATAAAACTATTTAAATTAGATGAATGCATGCCAACAATAATCAGTAGAATAGGGAGTGTTTTCAAGTTTGGGGTTAGATAAACTTTTAAATTTTTTATGAAGTTACTATAAAATGGTATTTTGATGTTTATCATTAAATTGTTAATTACATAAGTATAGTGTAGTCTTTCTGTACTTACAAAAGGGTGGGATTTTAAAGGTTTTCTCAGAAAGGGTTAGTCTCTTGAAG
The DNA here is from genome assembly GCA_004027475.1 of Anoura caudifer. Classification (NCBI taxonomy): domain Eukaryota; kingdom Metazoa; phylum Chordata; class Mammalia; order Chiroptera; family Phyllostomidae; genus Anoura; species Anoura caudifer. Next base: position 469,954 of record PVKU01000175.1, read on the forward strand.
GATACGGAGTGAAGAAAAACACCTTTGTATCCTTTGGAGAATGCTAAGGTGCTATTCTTCTCCTGTTTCCCACCCCTCACCACCATGGGAAGGGTTGCTTGTCTTTCTGCACTCAAGGACCTAAAAATTACAGTTTTAACCTTCGAATTCAGTAGTACCATAGTTCTGCCTTAGAAAATGGGGCATCCTTTTTTCAAAGTGGGAACAGAGCTCTCAAAGTTCCTGAGATTGTGTGGTATTCACACTCTTGATAACATACATACAACCTAAAATATAATAAAATCTATATGCAATCTTATTGTACTAATTTTACTTTAAGTCCCAAACTAGTTTCTGGAAAAATACATTCAGCTGAGGACAGAGATAGTCATGGACACAACTGTTACTTATTTTCTGTTGGTGACTGTGTTGCAGCCTGTCGCTCCAGATTCCGACAGACAGAAGAAAAGGTGGAGTCATGGGGATGCTTGACATGCCTTATTCACGGGCCGGCCAGCCATACATGCTGCAAGCTGTGTGTGTGCAATGGGAAGCCCCTACCTCCTTAAGTACCAGAGGCAAACAAAGCCAGAAGACAGCCAAGATACTGTATAATGTAGTGTGATTCTGCGCATGCGAGCCCACTTCATGGTATAGGAACCGCTTATTGGACCCAGGCTCAAGGCTATGAGAACCCTACTTATCAGGCCCATTCAAAGTTATGGGAAACTGCTTCCCTTAGTTACCTAGACACGCGGGTGAGGAAGCCAGACTGCCTCTGTTTACAGTGATAAAGATTCCTGTCAAGTAAAAATTTTCAGAGATTCTTAAAAATGCACTCAGGATCATTAATTCAAATGTGAAGATTTACAGAAAGTACAGACTGACAGCACTTACCTTAATACTCTACAGATTTGCCATTCATAATAAAAATACAATTATATAGTGTGCCCATATACACTAAAGGAGATTAAATAATAAAGAATGGCTTTTAATGGCACTTAATTCTATAAAAATCTTCAAGTGATAGTTTAGTCTTGCAAAGCTCTAAAAATTACCCAGTGTAAATATTCAGTAAGTATTATGATTATGTAAATTCTTTATCTTCCCCCTGCTCCCAATTTCTTATAAAGAATATCTGTTTTCTGAAAGGTACATTAGCAAGTAAGATTTTTCATGGTTTAGTCCAGTGAAATTTTGGGACCCACAGCTGAGTACCCATGACCAACATTTAGGAGTTCTAATTTCTTGCCAAATTCATCATCACTATTTATGACAGTGGTCTCCATTTTCAATTATTTTTGCTAAAATGTTCCCCCAAATAAGAATATGCCTTTCTCATGTGGACATTTAATGTCTTCCAGATTTAAGTTCTCTTGTTGATTAGACAATTAATTGAGATTAATAACTTTTTGCTGACAATGACTGCCTAAAAATTCTACATTAAGAGTGATGAGTTTAGAGAAGATTAAATAATATTGTTAAAATAATATTATTAACAGACAAAACAAATTGTTCATCTCTAGAATCTCCCTTTATTTCTAGAATTCCATTTGTCAATTATCTCTGACCTTTACTTCTTGGTAGGTGAAGAAACAATGCTTAGACATTTTAAGAGAATATTTAATGTCACAGAGGAAACTGATGGCAGAATGTAGGAAATAACTGTGCTCTGTGCATATATAAAACTTTTAAAAGTATGTATCTGTATAAATCACTAAAGGTTCAACAAAATTACTTCTTATGTCAGGATCTTGTGGGGAAGCTGAAAAACCTGTGCAGAGGTTGGTATGTAAGTAGGGTCATAAAGAAAGAAAAACCACAAAGCACAACGATGCCCAGCCTCTAATCCTGAACATAATTCTTCCCCCAGCCATCCTGATGCTGCTTTGGGGCATTCTGACCTAGAAGCAATAATCTGACAATGTCACTTGGCTTACCTGGACCAGACTTCGCCATGGCAACCTGAGCCTGACCTTTTTGTCTTTCTCAACCTGTTTTTTGCTTTCAGCATCTGCTCTCTTTCAGGTCCTTGTTTAGGTTTTTCTGTCCCTAACTTGGTGAACTAAACTGTGCCTCCTATAGCTTGAAGATTTGTGCTGGAAATCTTAACCCTGGACTAGACTTTGACCCCCAATGAATCAAGCCTTAGCAGAAATAAAGACCCCCTGCCCTGGGCACTTTCAATTGCATAGTGGCAAGCATTTCTACTCCCACTATGAACCACTGCTACCATTTTATCATTGAAAGCAATCTCATTGATGCATGAAGGACAACTTTCTCCCATGTGATTGATTGTTGTGACTGTGAATCTCACCAGATCAATGTCATCTCCTCTTCTGATAAAAGGCATTGCTCTACCTTTGCTCTTTATCACTTGAGACAATGCAAGGCCAATCTCTGAGCACATCACCTGTAATCAGAACATTCTGCATCTCCATCTCCATTTCTAGCAAAGGTGGAAATTTCTTAGGAGTGGTCCTGACAGTGTTCTCACAATTCAACAACACACAAGCTATTATTCACAGCTTCGACACACCATTGTAAGCCTGCAACATGTAATTGCATTATTTTGATAGTGTACAATGATCTCCTGGCTGTGTTCAAATTTCAGAAGCCAGTTTTTCCATCAGTCATAAAATATCCATCTGAGCTATTTATATGTAGCATAGTATTCTAATATATTTCCTCCAACACAGGGCAGTGTTTTGAGCCTTAAGTAATTTACACAAATACTAGACACAGAGTTATGTATAAGCATATATACACATTGTCTTGAGACATTTTTGCCAATTTTATTAACAATACAAAATATGTGGAGGTCACAGAAAAAATTATCAAGTGTTTCATATGGCAACTTTAGTTGTTTAAGAAAGATTTTAAAATAAAGTTGAAATGTTCACAATGGATGCTTGCATAATTAGCCCTTCATTTCTACTCTACATCTTTGCAAAACAAGCATTACATAGATGCAAAGAAAAATAGATTTAGATCAATTTGGAGCTGTGCATCCACTGTATCTTTTATTAAAGATGATCAACAAACCATGCTCTCGATTATAATTCATGTAGTTACAACTGTTCTTACATGGCTGAAGTACAGTGACATTGTATCATAACTGCATTTAACTGATGCACCAAGTATTTGAGCTTAAAGAAAAATGGGAATCTGAGGAAAAATAGCAATTTAGGTAGTGACAGTGTTCCTACCGGCCATTCCATGAAATAAGCAGACACCCTGGACATGAGCTGAGTTGGCTTCTCTCGGTTGGCATGAGTTCCTAAGCACCTCTCATAACGTAAGCCTGACATTGTGCTGAACACGATTCCAGTGTTTCAAGATATGCATTACTTGTACAGCACGACCCCTTACACGCAAGCTAACTCCTTCAGCGGGTGCTCGACTAGGGAACAGCCATCTGATGCCCTGCTAAAACAAACAGTGTTGGGTGGATTTAGTGAGTCTAGGTAGGGTCCAAAACAGCCTTCTCCTTAAGTGTTTTTCAAGGTTTGTTCTGACTATACACAGTTTTCATCTCACGTAATGGCTTTAGAATCTAACCTTAAGACAGGATTTGACATGAAATGTTACAGGTTTTCTCAAAGAGTTTTATAGTTTGAATAATTAACAAAATATTGATTAAAAGATAAATGGACGAAATCCATAAAGCTTGTATTATTTTAACTCTTATTCACATTCTTGAGCTGAACGATAACGGTTTAAAGAGAAACAATAAACTTTGGTTGCTTATACAGTACTCAAGCAAATTAATGATATTATAACACACATATGTCAAAGAAATTCTCACCAACAACTGCAGGACTTGCAAGATGGAATTATTATCTTCTAGGCTTAAATCAAACACAGCTTGCATTTTAGAAATACACAGCTGACATTTAGATGGGAATTAAACTTTCAGAGTCAATTCTGGGAAAAATAAGCCTTTGTGGGCTGCAGGCCATAAAACCTTGGGATTTCCTAGGCTTCCATAAAATTCCCTCTTCCTCAGAGGAAAAAAACATAGATGTTTGTCTTCTCCCAAGGGATCGCAGAATGCCATCAAAAGCCACTAATTCCCAAAGCTGGACACCTAGAACTTTCCTTTCAGACAATAAGGAAATAAGGTCTAATTGACTACAAAATTTTAAGGGAACAGAAGCAGCTTCTAAAAGATTTAGTGTATTGATGCTGTTTTTTTTTTAAATTTAGAGGCATATATCAGTCAGGATAGGCTATTGTATGCTGTGGTAACTAAGTGTCAGTAGATTAAAGTAGTAATTTCTTACTCACATGACAAGGCTTCCCCCCCTGCCCTTCCAATGGAGGAGGCTGGGAAACTAACAAAAGTAACAAAGAAAAAATATATATAGAATAATAAAGTTTTCAATTAAAACAGCTAAAAATTGTGATTAGGGGCTCAACACTAAATGTTAGGAGACAAAGTCTTCTAAATGCACAAGGTACATCAACTGGTACTTAGCCACGCATTAAGGGGATCTAATAATGAACTGTTCAGACACCCCGAAGGGATGCAAGGGTCACACAGGTATGTGATTGCAGAGCTGATCTTAATTATCATACATGTGGCATTAAATCATACTACCTCATAAGCCTAAAACTGTACATGCATCTCCATCTCTATCACATGATTGGCATAATAGCAATTAAGTCCAAGAATTTATCAAGGATATTTTTGACATTATCCAATACCTTTCATTACTTTTATGCCTACATGCTTGAATACTGAGCTCCAGACATGTTAAATAAGGTTATAATAATCAGCCAATCCAAACAGATTCTCAACCCCAAGGAGCCACGTGAAAAGTTAACCTATACTTAGGTCCCAGAGGATGTGCAATCCAAGAATGTCCCTCCGGTCCCATCTGCCTGGGTGTAAAGTGAGCTCTGGGACCTTTGTAACCTCTCACTGAACTTCTGACACCAGGGATTTATGGGATAGAGGTGGTTTAGATGATCTCCTATGGATTGTTTTAGTTGTTTTAAAAGATATTCAGATTCCTAGGAATCCTGTCTAGGTGCATGGTGACATTCTTTTCAGAATGGAATAGAAACTAATAAATTGGCATCAAACTTAGATCAGCTGCTTTTATAAAAAGGTTTTCAATAATCCCCTGAATGTTTTCAGATCTGTACAGTTATTATTTATTCTTATACATTGCGTGTCCCTGGTCCTAATGATGTCAAGGAGATTAGGACCCAGAACCTGACCCCCAGAGATTTTGCAGTCATGTGAGGGCTGTGGAGACATAAATGAAGAATTACAGTACAATGTGGCAATTATTATGAGGAAATATCATGAACGATAATGAAGTCCTGCAGTAGCTCAGAGGAGAAGGTGATTAGCTCTGTCTGAAGAGGCGAGGAAAAACCCGAAGGAGAAAAGGAGAGCAAGCATGAGGAGTGCGGGACTGGGCATGCCCAGGAGGGAGGAACACCTGTAAAGGTGCAACGTGAAAGGTCACGTGGTCAGGCATAGTGGGAGGGTGGGGGTGGGTGGAGAAATCCTGGGAAATGAAGCTGGTAGGTCTTGAGCAGCTGCATATGCCGGTCTTTCCCAAAGGGATGATGATGTGGAATCACTGGAGGATTTCAAACATGGTAGCGCCATCATCACTCTTTATGTCAGGGTAACCCTGAGAGGCCCTTACTTTCTTTGACCTCACTTAGCATAACCTCTGAAGTGATCCTCTATGGGATTTTCCTTGCCTTTTTATTTGATGATTTCTTGAGTGTGTCTTGAGTTCGGTGGACAAAGCTGACCATATCGTTAGTGAAAGTCACCTTCTATTTCCACTTCCTCGCTAGTTGGATACTGTGCCTGGAGGGCCACTTTAGTTCAAGCCAATGGGACACTGATATTCTCTTTCAGTTTGAAAAGGTTTTCTATAACCAGAGCTCCTGTTTAACCAGTAACATCCACTGGTGATGAAGCATGATGCATTGTTAATATAGTGATAAATTTCCCACTAGCAACAGGGCACTGGCTACCCAATCAGAGGGCAAAAAGTTAAAAAAACAAGAGAAAGCAAATGAAACCAACCCATTATGGGATGACAAAGACTTTTATTTTCTCTGGCACTTTAAGGGAAAGTAGTCACAGAATCTTAATTAATAAATAGCCATCGCTCCATTCAGGCGAGGTAATGGGAGCGCCTGAGTATCTGCCATGGAGCAATTTGTAGCTGTCTTGGTGCTCTGAAAAGTGAATGAGTCGCTGACTATCAAAGAAGAAGGAAAATTAGGCACTCTGCTATTGACAATTGAACTCTATAAATAACCTACAGTGAAAATGAATAAAAAACAAGCCTTCCTCTAGCTTTCAGTAGCCTCTCGACAGTGTGACAGTTGCTAGTTTTTTCAATAAACACAATGTCAATTATGCTTTTGATCCGTCATGGCAAAGTCACGTGTGGAGAATAATTGAGCACATTGAGTATCTTTTTTTTTTTTTTTGGCACTTCATATAACAATGCTTTTCTGTTTTATTTACATTGTACTGAGGCAAAGCAGCTGTCTGATCTGTAATCTGTACATTGCGTCAACATTCTTTCTTCTTTCTTCCCTAGTTCCAACAACTGTATTAGCAACAGCATTGTAGTCAGCTCTCTGTTATCTGTAGAAATAGGTTTGGAAGAGCATGAAAAATAGATGCTAGAGATGATTTTGAAAACTCATTTAAACCAACAACTTTAGTTTCTTTCCCCAAAAGTGTTTTCCTAGAGCTGTAAACAATTCCCCGATTAATTGACTTAAGTTTCACATTCTTTTCCGTGCCCAGCCCCTTGTTTTGTTAAGATGCTAATAAGAGAAAAAAGGCCAAAAAAGGCAGGCAGGACTTAGAAAAATAGAGGAGCTACAAAGACTCAAATGGAGAAAAACAGAATTTGGATGGCTGAGAGTTAACATGACCCAGGAAACATTCCTCCTAAAGGATTTATTGTGTTCCTAGAGAAATGTAACTTCTCAGATAAAAGAGTAAGGGGTATTAGCGTTCTAAGTGTATAGATGGAAAGCAAAGTGTTCTCTGGAACACAGAGTATTAATGAGTAGCAACATTGCCAGCTATAAGGAGCTCAACGGTGACTGCATTTGTTTCCAGAATTCTGCTTTGTCATGAACTTAATTACTACCCTTCCCACTAACAACTATTTTTTTCTCTTTCTATTTGCAGATATATTAAGTATAGTCAATCAGATGTCATCAGTTCATCATTTGTTAAAGAAACTTGTTCCTAGGAAGGAAGACCATGGTGAATGGCACTGCGCTATTTTGTGCATTCCACATGAATATGAAAGGAGGAAGTATTGCATTTTCTTCCGGATAGTTTCTATTCTACAAAAATCATCTTTTATCCAAGTGTAAACAAGCTTACTAGCTAGAAGCCTTTTTTTTCCCCTCCCAAGTTCTATATAAAATGTAAGCCACAAAGCTTAAATTGAATTTCGGATATTATTTCTTTATATATTACCTCTACGTTTTTTAACTGAATGCTTACTGTGTATATAAGAAAGCTTCTAAATTTATAATCTTCCAAAAAAGTGGGGGTGACTTATTTCCTCTTCTTCAAGGAAGCTTTTTAATACTGTATCCAAAATATCTGGGGAATTGGAGGGAGAAAAAGGATAGTGGGGAGGGAGGAGGAGCCAAAGAAAAGAGCTAATGGTCAAAATGCATCCTTATAATAAAATGAGCTTCTTAATGGATGCTCACTACAGGAATAACATTAATTCAGTATTAGGACTTTCACTAGAAAAATATGAATGTAATTTATCTTTTTAACTGTCAGCTGCATTTCTAAAGCTCTAAAGTCTGTAGCTTCCAGGGGCCTTTTGTCTTTCTGCCATGGCGGGCATATCTTGGACAGCTCTAAGAGCTTTCTAAGCGATCTTTCTCAAAATCCATTAGCTAATTCAAGGAACCTAATTAGAGCTGCCATTTTGATGGAGCATACTGAATGCTCAGTACAAACTAGTAACACCATCAATGTTTATTAGAAATTGCAAAACCCAAAGTGCTCCATTCCCTATGAATATTAATGGGAATACAGCAAACAAAATATTTATTAAAACATATGCTTAATAACATCAAGGTTTACAGACAGATATTGAAAAGGAGAGAGAGAGAGGCGCCCACTTGCATTTGAAGGCATGTGCCCACGGACACACAATAAACCAAGATTGATATTTAAGCAGCATGTAATCATTATTTGTATGCCCCTCCCATTTGTCTGCCTCGGTTTTGCACCCTGGAATTCAGCAGCTCACAGCTGGGAAGACAGATGTAAGTCCAGAGAATTCTGAAGAAGGGGGTGGAGATAGCCTTTTTTTTTTTTAACAGCTGCCGAGTGCCACAAATTCTTGTCAGTGGAGAAGTAAGTCTTGCTTCTCTATAAACTCAGTAGCTCGATGCTATCAGTATTCCCTACTGTTACGCAGATCAGTGCAAGTACAGGTGCATACCCCCCTGCCAAGACCAGCGGGCTGTTGCTCATGGTCTTCTGGAAGGAGCAATAAAAGGACCTCCATGAATTGTGACTGTCCAGCAGCTTTTACTACTCAGCTAAGGTTAAACCATGGCTTTTTGTCTCTCTCCCTCCCCCTTTACCAACTTTTACAAAGACTCATCTGTTGTCTCCTTTTGTCATCTTCCATCCTCTGTTTTGGACTGATGGCAATGTGGTCGGCACCTTCCCCATGGCTGAGGTTGGTCTCTTGAGGCCCACGAACACCCTCACCTCTCTGCAGGCCTGGACATCGACAGCGACTGCCCTGCAAGTCTCTTCTTCTTTGTTTCCTTCCTACTTTTTCAATTTTATTACCTGTTATTCTCACTGTCCCTCCCACTGTTCTCTAAACGTGGGCCTTCTCTAAGATTCTCTAACTGCTTCTTGTGTATGTGTCCACTCTCAGGGACACTTCACTCTGATGGCTTTGATGATCATATCCCTTCTCATGTTCTCTTATTTACTCATCCATCCATTCAACAGATGATTACTGGAGTGCCTCATATCGGGCAAGTCCTCAACTCAGCCTGCCTACCTGAAGACATCCATCTCTATCTGTGACACCTTGGGGGAGCTCCAAGCACCATGCCCAGCCCCTGCTCCTTGTCTGCACCTGGAATTTAACACCGTCTTACACTGGACTTGTCCTGGAACAATCTTGTCCCATATCCCCTAAAATCTACCCCCCCCCCCCATATTCCTGGCTTTTTAATTGCTTCTCCACACTCATCAAGGCTTGAAACAATGATTGGCATTCAGAGCACAGACTCTGGAGCCAGACTGCCTGGGGCCAAATCCTGGGTCTGCCACTGCCCCTCTACCCCCGCCCCCGTCCCCCCACCTTGGGGGAGTTATGTAACCTCTCTATACAAAAGGAGGGTAATGTGGTAAGACCTCAGAGACTTGTCTTGAGGATTAAATGAGCTATTACATTTAAAGCAGTTCAAATAGTGCCTGGCACATAATCAAATTCAACAAATAAGCTGCTACTATTGTCAATATTATCTTACGTTACTGTTGACTTCCTTTCTCCCATATATTCTACAACCAGTCAGTGGTGATCAATTGCCTGTAGCAATGTGCCCTCCCATGTAGTCCTTATTCCATGAGCCCAGTTCATACATTCACTGCATGCACCATAATAACAGTTTGGCAACTAGTCTTTCCACCTGTTTCCACTCTAGTCCATTGCCAGGTTAGCCAAAGCTCTGCTCACACAATTCTCTCGAGCTGAAACCTCTCTGCTCTCTTCCCTTTGCCTCCAACTTCCAAGCCCAGTGATACTTTTATTGTTTCCTAAACTTACCCTCAGTTTTCACTTACCATCCTCTCCTCCAAGACCTGGTCCATACTACCTCTTCTACTGGTAATTCTGTCTAAACAATATAATCAAGATGATATTAATCTTCACTTTTGAAACATCCACTGCCTGGTCATTACATGCAGATGAATTCTCAAATGACCTCTCATGGTCCATATGATCTCTGGTCACAGCACTGGCCGCTGCTTCCCTCTCCACCTCATCACAGACCATTCTCTACTATGTTTAGCAGCTTCTTTCTTGCTTTCCCCTGGTTCCATGGACAACCCAAGCCTGTCCCAGCCCCAGGAGTCTGTGATTGCTTTTCCTTCCTCCTGAAACGCTCTCCCTCAAGTGTTTCAAGGCATGCTCTCCCTCGTTAGGGAGCCTTCTGCAGCCACCTCATCTGAAGATGCTTTGAGTCACTTCCTATCCAATCAGTCTGCTTGTTTCCTTTGTAGCACTGATCACTCTGTGAACACATCTGAATTATTTAGTTGTGCACTTTCTCCATTTGCCTTCCTCCACAAGAATAGATGTGTGAGACTGGGGACCTTCTGTGTCCTGTTCACAGCTGTCTTTCCAGCGTCAGTACCTGGCACATTAAATGAAGGAATGACTCTCTACCTGTGAGATCCTTCAAGAGTCTTACATTCATTCATTCAGCAAGGATTTACTGAGCAACTACTATTCACCAGAACTGTTCTATGCCCTGAGAATTTAGGGGGAGTACAAGATACACAAACTTGTGGCCTTATGCTCTGGTGCAGGAGTGAGACAATACACAAACCAATGGAAAAAGATATTAAGCAGTGGTAAGTGCCACCAGAGTCTTAAATATAATGTGGTGATAAAGTAGTGACTGGGTACCTACTTTAGACTGAGTAGTCAAGAAAGGCCTCTACTTTAAGCTAGGGTTTAAATTATAAGAAGAAACCATCCAGGAGCATCTTTAAGAAGCACATTCTAGAGACTGAAAATTTTTAAAGCCAAAGCCCTAAGGAGGGGTGAGTGGCATGAGCTAAAGGAGCAGAGAGAGAATGCTGAGGCTAGAGCGAAATGCTCACGGATGTCACGGTGAGTGACTGGACAGCAAGGCCGAGATCCCACGTGCTTTGCAGAACCTGGGAAGATCTTCACATTTTACTCTGTTTGAAATGAGATGATGTTAGAAGATTTCAAGCTAAGAAGAAACACGATCTGATTTCAATATTTGGAAGATAATTCCGGCTTTTCTGCGGAAGACTGGATAGAGGTTGTTGCAGAATGTATCTGAGAACCGACAGCAGTAGCCTGGCCCCTGATGGGGTCACAAAGATGGAGATTAATAGATGAATTTGGAAGCTATTTCTTTCCAAGTGCAAGCTACTCCATGAACTTTTCCTAGCAGAAAACAGTTTTTCCTTGGAATCATCATGGTACTCTGTATTTTTACTATCACCCTTATTTTCCTCTTCAATCATTCATATGCTTTATATAGTTTAAATCTCTGTTTAATCCCCAACCACTAATGGCTAAGCAATATGAGGAGTTTAATCAGTCTCATGTCTTCTGCAGAACTTGGTATAGTGCCCTCACCTAGGATGTGGGAGTTGAAACCAAGAAAGTGATTTAAGAAAGTGTGCAATGAGAAGTGGGAAGGAAAGAGGAGAAACGATGTCGGGGTGAGGAAGGGTATGTGCTTGGGCGTGGGGGGAATTATGGGAGACAGCGTAGGGTCAAACCACCTTGCAATGCCTCAAGCTGCTGCCACCTGCCGAACGCTTTCCTTTTCTTATTTCTTCTTCCCAGGCTCATAAGCTGAACACTACGAGTATATCCATAATTGTTTTGTGCAAGTTACTTGGTCATTCCTAGGTATTGCACAGGTAGCTCAGTATTTAAAGACATTTCTACATGTTTTTGACATTTTCTCCATTGCATCACAGATTCAAGGCCTTCTGTTTTCCGCCAGCTATTGCTGTAACATCTTGGTGCCCTCCACTCCCATAAGAATTGTCTAACGAAGCAGCAATGCACTTGGCTTGTTAATGTTCATGAAAGAGATGTGTGCTGAAATGGTGTTATTAGAAACCTTTTCTATGCTATTTCATACTAAATATAGCATGCACGCTTCCAGGTGAAACTGTCCAGAAACTGAGTTAACACTTTAGAGAAGATAGGCTGGCACCATTTGCTGACCTTTAGCTTTGAATTAAATTTAGCTCCTCATCCTCATTAGAATGTAACTGCCAAATAGCACTCTACTCTGATTAATAAAGTTTTCTAATAAGTGTATCACTTTCCAGCACTCTGCCGAGGTAGCTGAAATCTTGAGCAGGGCTAAAGGAAGAGCTGCCAAATGGAAACAGTACCTTCCATACCCAGTAAAATCAAAGCATTCTCCTTGCTGTTAAGTCAAGTTCAGCTCTGGGTGGAAGAGAACAGACTATGAGGTTAGAAATGAGACACAGTCACTGCCTAAGAAGTAAGTCCCACAGAAGACTCAGAGAACCATGAACGCCTACTCAATCCAATGCTCTAGGTCGGCAATTTTCAACTAGTGTGCCACAAGAATTTTAAAAACATGCAATACCTAACTATTTAGTCAGGGGCACTGACCTCTTTTCCCTTAGATGGTCAAATTTAAAAAATGACAAAAGCCAACACAACAATAGCCATCCAGTGGGAATGAATAAAAATTATACCTATTTTTTTGTCAGATTGGTGAAAATATATATTTTTGTGTGTGCTGAAGAATATTAGGAATTAGTTTATGTGTGCCATGAGATGAAAGAGGTTGAAAATCATAGCCCAAGGTTAATTTAGAATCCAACAACCCCCCTTCTGAAATGCTCCAATTAATAATTCCAGGAGAAACTGGTCGGACCTAGTAAAGGGACTCAGGCGCTAGGGGGAAAAGACTTAAAGGTAGGTTGTTTCTTTTCCCCCAGGGTAGTTGGGAAGCCCTTAGCGCCTACCCATTGCCTCCAGGCTGATGCCAGAAATTCAACCTTAGTCTTATTCCAAGGCTTTGAGCTCCATTAAAATACAGATGGTGCTGGATGTCTGACTCTCTAAGACATCATTCATCTGTAGTGAGTTCATGCTTTGGGGACAAGTTTTGATACCAGGAAAGAAAGTTGCAGCACCTGAGGGACTTGGTGTCCTGCTGGGGCACTGGGTGTGTGGAGTGAGGCTCTCCAAATTAAACCTCTGCTAGCTCTACATTCCTCTCTAAGTCTAGCCTGGGGTGAGGTATTCATGGTACTGAGCACCAGTCTTTGACAGACGAAAAGAATTTACTGAGTACCTACAGAATATAGGGTACTGCCCTTGGTGTGAGAATTCAGGAAGAAAATTATGAAATTTCCCTCAAAGAAACCAAAAACCTATTCTCATGCATATACTTTGCCTGGACATCTGTTGCATGAACACCCACCTGCTTGCAAACATACTCGCAGGTCAATAATGGTCATGGTAATTCAGGGTGATAGGTGGATTTTGTTTCCCATACTACGGGGCTCTATAGTGAAATCTTAGCATGTGCAGATTTGTAATTGCAATTAAATACCAATTGAATTCCTCCTCTGACCTCCCTAGACACAAGAGCAAGAAAGAGAGTCTAAAATCTTGTGCTTTTAAAAGTACTTTTACTGAGCAAGAGCAGGACAACAAGGAAAGACGCCTGTTTACCTCTAGAATGCTTTGCAGCTGTAGCCATTGTATTGCTTTTGTTAAAACCAATGCCTCTGGTTTCTTCATTTGAGACGTTTAGACATATTCCACAACTGTACACTTCAGGGCGACTGAAGTATTAAAAGAGGATCCATACAGTTGAGGTATGACTCAAATTTTGTGGGAGATAGCAGCTACAATGGCAAAAGGAGTGAACCTATAAAACATTCAGAAGTAATGTTTCATTTCGCATCCTCTGTTCTGTACCAAAGAGAATATTCACAGAGTTGCTGTAGAAATATGCAAGCCAGACTCAGAGTTGGTGTGCTTATCTGCTCATAAAATATTTTAGATAACTAATTATGTAATAACCTGAAGCATATTCCTTGTTGTATAAAGTGGGGAATGCAGTTCAAGTGCAAAAGCAAATGTTTGCAGAGTTCAGAACCAAGTCCTTCATTGGGGCTTCACAGTAAGGCTTGAAACCCTGCAATCTGACAAACAAAAGGCCAGATATATTGACTGAATTTTGTTTGAAGTGCATCTTCAAATAACCAGTGATGTGGCATCCACCCACAAATTAAAAGAAATGTGAAAACGCTATTGCCATATACAAGCAACAGATGCATTACACCACTGGAATACACAGGCGAAAGGTTAATATTTTTGCAGGGAAAAAAACCCATTAATGCCGTAACCACAAAATAACGTGAACCAAAGGGCATGATTGGGAGACGGACTTTTCAGGCAGTAAGTTTGATAAATGATTCCCAAGTCTCACAAGGAGACAAAATGGTTCATGTGGGACTCAAATTCAAGACTTTATTTTCAAAGTCTTCCGCATGCTATAACTCCAACAAGAGGCTAATGCAAAATTCATTTATGATTAAAAAAAAATAAAGACCACAGGCAGAGGACCCAGTGCAGGAATACCCACGCCGTGCGTACACAGCATCCTGAAACCGACCCGAGGTCCAACAGACGTGGCATCAGAACTTCCCACCGCACATGCTCTGCTGTAGTTTTGTGCCTGAAAAAGTTACAGGCCACTCAGAAGTTCGTGCATTAAGGGTAGTGAGTGAAAACAAGTGGAGCGCGAAGCCTGCTTAACATGGCTTTTCCTCTGGTGATTCTTTTAAGGAAAAAAATAAAAAAGGAGATGTCACCATTCTACCTAATGCCTTTGTTAGAAAAATGTTAAATTAAGTCATTTGCAGTCAAAATGAACAAATTGCAGGTCTGCCTAGGTGCACCGGTGGCTCACCCTACATGCATTCCAACAACGTGTAGGCTGGCTAAAGAGATAGTTAATTGACGATTGTTCCTTCTACAGCTTGTCCATTAGGATAAATCCGGCTTGTGGACACTGAACCTTTCAAAGACAAAGAACTGCATTAATTTTGTACTTCTAGAGCGCTTAATATATCTGACACTGTCTGGTGGTTTTTTTCCTTTTAGACTACTTGACAACTGCTGTGATCACAAGTTTCAGAGAATCTATTTTCCTCTGTAAAATTAACAGCAATAAAGCAAGCTAAATGGAATATGACCAAGTCACAGAGCTTGTCACATCATGGAATTGCAAAACAAATCCTGGAAGCATATTGGAGAGGATTCATATCACACATATAAATTCAAAACACAGCTCTGAATCAGAGGTATTCATTTAATATCAAAACAAATACGATACTACTTCATTTGCAGAAGCCAATGGTATACCTATCACCTAGAGGCAGCCTTGTGTGGCCGAGGCTTCTCACTGTAAAAATGCTCAGGACTTTTTCTTTCTTAGGCTGACATTTGTATTGAATCAAGTAAGTTCTTCCTAATTTTTCTTTTCTAATGGATTTTTCCCCCTATATATGTTTGCAAGGGGGAAGAAAAGCAAAGGGCAGCAAAACCAGCCTTAAGTGCTTGGCAAATGATCTTCCCGAATCTGGACCTCATAAATCCAACAAAATGTGATATTTCAACAATAGGCTAGAAAAGCTTTTCTCTCTGCAATGATGAAGCCCAGCTTCAAAATTTATAGTTTCATCTCAGAAATGGACTATAAAAAGAGGCTGACTTAGCTGTCTATCAACTCAGTCTGACAATAGCAAATAAGGTGGGAGTTTTCAATGTCAAATATACATTTAATATTAAAATTCTCATATTAAACATTGCAAGAGGGCTTCCTTTGCAACACATGCTAATAGGAGTGGTGATAGATGGAGCCCGGGTTGTCATAGCAATGTCCAGACCCTGATGTGATATTTCTTTCATTACTCACTATAAGGGTTTTATTTTTCTAATACTGCCTATTCAAAGGGATGCCGCTCTGTGGGGGTAAGGGTGAGTCAATTAAAACAAGATCCAAAGAGATGTGGCTTTGTTCAGTGCATAAAGGAGCCAGGTGTATCATCATTTATTTTTGTCAACTTGGGTATAAAAACCTGCATCCAAACATATCTTGATGAATCCAAATAGACTTTTTAAAAGAAATTAAAAATAATGTTTATTCATTTTAAAGAGAGAGGAAGGTGGGGGAGAAGAGAAAGAAAGAAACATTGGTATGAGAGAGAAACGTCAGTTGGTTTCCTACAATATGTGCCCTGACTGGGGATCGAACTCACAACCTACGTACATGCCTTGACTGAGAACTGGGCCCTCAACCTTTTGGGGATGGGACAATGCCCCCACCAAGGAGCCACATTGGCCAGGGTAATCCAAATAAACTTTTTGAGGGAGGAAAATAGGTTGATTCAAACATCTATCCCTCCTGGTAATGGAACAGAGCTGAGGCAAAATGAAAACTTCTAATGGTAATTTGGAACAAGCATGAGTTTCCATAAAAAAGTTTAACCTTACTAGTAAGTTAAGAAGTTGAAAGTAAAATGATAAGGTACTATTTTCACCAATAAAATTGGCAAAGATTAAAGGGAGAGAAAAGATAATAGTCAATGCTGTCAGGTATGGGGTGAAACAAGTTTTCTCCCACATTGCTTGAGGGTGCATCATTGGCTCCCTTTTTTCTGGGACATTGTTGGCATCATTTACCTTCTAGAAATCTTAAGAAAACAATCCAGGCTGTATAGTAAGATATATACACAAAGGTGCTTGTCAGAGAGTAATTTATTACAGTGAAAACTTTGAAATACCCTAAATGTCTACCATTAAGGAAAGGTTACATAAATTAGTGTACAGTTATATAATGATGTTTTATGTAACCATTAAAAGTGAGGGTTTTAAAAAGATTAATTGGCACAGGAAAAGGTCACAATATAATGGTAAAAATGCAAGATACCCAAATTTATACATGCATATAAATATTATATATGTATATAAATGTGTGAGCACTACAAACTCAAATTTTATATACAGAGATATACACAAATAAGACTGGAAGAAATACTCTAAATGTTAAGGATGGTCAACTTTGGATTGTGAGATGACTGGTAATTTGATTTTTGATTTTTGCTTTTGCTAAATTTAACATAAAATAATTATTATAGATAATTTAGACAAAGATACATATATATTTAAATGATAAAAACATAAAAAGAAGCCCTGGCTGGTGTGGCTCAGTGGATTCAGTGCTAGCCTGAGAACTGAAGCATCACCAGTTGAATTCCCAGTCAGGGCACATGCCTGGGTTACAGGCCAGGTCCCCAGTGGGGGCGCATGAGAGGCAACCACACATTGATGTTTCTCTCCCTCTCTTTCTCCTTCCCTTCCCCTCTCTAAAAATAAATAAATAAAATATTATATATATTTATACATAAATATATGTTTAAAATATATTTAAATATATAAATATATATTTATGTATAAATATATATAAAATAAATATATTTAAAATATATTTATATATTATATATATATTGCACACACACACACACAGACACACACACACTCACACACAGAAGATATACAACACTTGAGCCAGAACTACTTAGACCAGGGTAGAAATTTGGTATTTATTAACTTGGTGATATGAGATTTCTCTTCTATCAGATATAGCTTCCCTATCTTCCTTATTAAGAAGGAAGGTTGGGTTGAAGATGAAATGAGACTATGAATGTCAAAGTGCTGTGTGACCCATCAGGAAAGCTGCAGATATTAGTTACTTTAAATTTAACATAGAAAGAGTAAGAGCACATTTCATGGAGGACATAAGAGGTCGAAGCCTAAGCTTACAAAGATCTAATTTGGTGGTGGAAGGGACATTTAAATTGAAGAAAGAAAAGGATATTTCCCCACTCATGAGATGGCACACTGAAGTGCAGATATAAAAATACATACACAAAAGGGTATATAGGGAAGTGCATAGAAAAGAAGCATTTCAGTCAGTGCATGCTATCTTCCTGTTGAATTTTATTTTGGCTCCAACTAACAATGTAAGATATCAGCAATACTAATGAGTGAGGCGCGCCCCACTGTCAGGCAGCGGCGAACCAGCAGTGTATAAACAATTTGGTATTGGAAACTACGCTAATGGAGCTTAATAAGAGAGCCAACGTTTAGACACTACAGGGCTGAGACAAGATGTGACATCTACCATAACACAGAATCTCATTACTTTGTTGGCCATCTGAATCATAAATAGAATTTTAAGTTTGTTTGTATTTTTCATAACTGATCCATGAAGAATTAACCTGTGATTTGAAAGGTAGAGTATTGCAGTGGGTAATATGCTAAATTTATGAGGGCAGCTCTTTTTTTATTAATGGGGAAAGGAGAGTTTGTAAGGTCTGGCAGTTGAAAATTATCGTGGGAGATGATTGCAGTGGGGGACTCCACGGGGATTATTCGTGCAGGGGGAACTCTATCACGGGAGACTTCCTAACCCAGAGCTCTTTCTTGAGCTTCTTAAGCAGTTGCTGGCATTGGCAAAAAGGTTCTGGCCCTAAAGGGCAACTTCAGCTTTCACTTTGGGTCATTCTTTTTTTGTTTTTTGTTTTTTTGTTTTTTTTTTTTTTACATTTTTGGTCATCAGTTGCCATCCCTTCTAATCCAGGGGACTCCCCATTTCTGTCCTTGTCTTTTCCTGTATGCAACCTCCCACAGTCTCATTGGTCTCCCTCTCCCCTCTGAGAACCACAGACTCCTAGGACTCAGGAACATCTAGAACTCATTCTTTCTATTTATTTGACTGACCATAAATACTCAAGGTTGATGCTATCCGAGGCTTCAAACAATGATTTACAGGTCCTGAGAGCCCTGAGGAGCACTCTTCAGCACCTTGTTGTGCCCTGCATGGCTTCTGCTCCTGGGAATGAAGCATCAAGTAAGTTTTAAGAACAGAGAATTATTATTCCTTGGGAAGGTAATAGGCAACGTCTTGAAATAAGTTATTAAGTTACGATATAAATTATGATTATATCATCATATATTCTATGTGGTCCAAAATATTTATTTCATAAACTCAATATGATGGCTCTGATGTACTCTAAAGGCAAAACTTCCTGTTTTAACAATGGACAAAGTTTAACCTACATTATTGTACTGATTCTTGGAAACCTGCACATCATGACTCTAATTTGAATAAAACCAGGACAACTTTGAAAGGCACTAAAGAGGAAGTGTGTGTGTGTAAATTCAGAGAAGGTTTAGTGTTTTTTATTTATGGCCTTCTATGACTTCAGGAGTTGAGTAGACATATCCATAAACTATTATATAGTTTACATATCCTGCATTACCTGCATAGATAACAATATGCATTAATCTATTTACACCTTTCAAAAAACAGCATGGGGAAAAAATCAAATTCAAAGACTACAAAAGCCTTGCTGGCTGAAGGGCAGCCAAGCTAAACGAGAGGACCATCAGATACACTGAGCGCGGACTGGACCCATGTTGCTCTTTTTTGTTCTAAGTAGGCTGAGCAACGATCCCCTGTTCTCTGCGAAAGCGCATCACTGAGTTAGTGACGCTTTTGTAAAGAGGGTTTGACAACAATGGAGAGTCTCCTGCCGGCTAAACAAAAAGTGACAACTCCATTTGAAAACTGTCCCTAGATATATTTTATGTGCAGAAATTATCTGTGACAGTCCCCATCAAGAGTTTTATTTCACTTGAACGTAAATGGACAATACAATAGGTTACCTTGAATGTTATCATTTTGTTAAGATATTTTCTAGTGAGTTTCTCATACATTACTATTTTTAAACTTAGAAAATGAAAGTAGGCTTTTATTGATTGTGCCTTTTTAAAAAAAGCCAATGCCTTTAACTTAAGAAAAGCATGTACATAGACAGAGATATGGATATATCAATTTGAAAACCGAGCTCTGGTTTACATAAAACTGAATGTAAAATGATAAATCATGTTTCTGTCGATGGATCCAGAGATGGATCTGGGCAACTTCACCCTGAGACTTTTCAGGTCACTCCTACTGTTTGGATCCCACCTCAACAACAGACATCAGCATGGATGCACCTACACAGATACAACTGTGAGCAACACTCCTGGCTCCCAAATTAAAGGGTATGAGCAAGGACACAAACTTGTAATTTGTCAAATGTCAGACCACAAAGATCCATTCTCTCTTCTGATGTCTGACACACATTATTTCTGGGCTTGAAAAATCACAACAGACTTTGTTCTAGAGAGTACTTTTATGTGTACCTGTCTGTCATAGACCAGGGTGCTAAGAAATCTATTTAAGAAACTTCCAGGATTCTATTTTAAATTTCATACACTTTCTCATGATACTCTAGACCCAAACATTACTTTCTCTGCCTTGTCCCACAAAAGATCCTATAAACTCCTAGGAGGGAGGGGCTACCTCTGTCTGAAACTTTTTTGGCTTTATAGGTAGATCTTCAGTAGATTCTGGGTCAGAGAAGCTAAGTGAGAAAGGGGATTGTCCTGAAATTACTGAGAGACTCGCCCATAATTCTTTATTCCATAGTCCTTGTCCCACCTTTAAAGCCGTTGCTATTATTATTGAATTAAAGAAATTCTCTTTTATCTTATTAATGGATATTTCTGCAAAAACAAAGTTTACAATAGCATAATTACAAATTTCAATATTAAACTGGAGTAAGAAAAAATTACAAAGTATGTGTGTATGTATTTGCGGATGTGTCTACATACAACATTCTATTGCCAAAAGCTATTTACATATTTTATAGTCCAAGTTCTCATTCTTCAGGACCACCTGGATGACAGACAAAAGAGATTTCTAAAGTGAGAGTTTATGGAAGTTCAGCCTAGCGTTCCAGTTCCTGGAACCTGGGGTCGGGGTGGGGCACTCCTGCAGGGGGGTGAGCAGGGGGAGTTTGAGGGTGGCTCCACGGGTACTGTGGTTAACAAAGAAGGTAGCAAAGAGGTATGAAACAGGAGAAGTGAAGCTCAAAGGGGCCTTTGGAACAAATCATGACATTAAAGATTTATTTTTTTACCTAATTGTTTAAAGCTACTTTGAAGAATAATAAGAAAGGATAGGTCCCTGCTGGGAGGAGATGCTTTGACAAGATAACAGCACCAGAGAAAAGGCAGAGCAACCTGAACTCCTATTTTCCTTCCATTAAAGAATCGCAGAACCATATAATTTTGGAGCTGGAAAGAAATGCTGAGATCGCTTAGTCCCACCCCCCTGTCTTTATAGATGAGGAAAGATACACAGAGCCATTAAATGACTCATCTGACATCTCTGTCAAGAGAAGGCAGAACAGAGGGAGAGAAGAAAGGACCATGGGAAGAAGAGAGAAAATAGAGGATTCAGGACACTTTAAAGGCATTCTGATTGCCGGTACTCACAAGTTAGATCCAGAGTTTTGAGAGAGCTGAAAAGTGTTCCCCTAGAAGCAGAGCTGGTATCGCTGAGAAATTATAGACCATGGGAGAAGTGTCTAGGTACTGGAGGTGAGCGAGTAAGTCATTTTTTAAAAAATGGCCAATGCAAACTCCAGAAAAACTAAAAATTTAACACTCGTTTCAAGCAAAATCCTCTGGAATGAAATAGTGGAGGTGATTAGAGATTATCAACAGGAGTCAATGACAAATTTAGGTATGGGAAAGAGATTTACAAAATGTAATTGCCAAGAAGAGCCATTTCTCTTAGTGTAACAATCAGATCAGGATGACCGGAGCTTTTGAATTGAAAATACTCCCCTTAGGAAGCTGTTGAAGCAGAGACTAGATGTGGGACACAGTGACCGGTTGTGTCTAGGCAAGTCTTTCATGTAGGGGTACTTGGCTGGGAGGCATTTCCTGTCAGAACAGGAATACAATACGTTGCCCCAAGGTGGGAGCCAAGGACCAAGAGAAACCAGCAGATTCACTGAAACCCAAGAATCAGAGCAGATCAGAGGGGAGAGGCAACCACAGGGAGGCCGTGCTGACCAGGAGGCCAGACAAGTCATATTATCCTGGGAGGTTGGTCATCAAAGAGTGGGACCAGAGAGCTGTGTGACATTGAGGTCAGGCAGCTAAGACTGGAGCCACTTGGCTTCATTCATTCATTCAAAACATATGTATTTATTGAGTACTGGCTGCTACAGCGACTGTACTTGGACCGGAAATACAGTGCCTGCATCAAGATTTCACAAGGAAATGAACAAGTACCAGTTAATTCCAATATGTGATCCTTCTGTGGAACAGGTCTCCATGGAAGCTTTGGGAGGGTCACTGAGGGGTGGGATGTCTGGGCTAAATCCTGGGACACCTAGGGCTTAACCTAGAAAGTGACAAGTACAGGGAGGAATGGCACTGTGGTCAGTTGGAGCAATGGTCTTGGGTCATGCAGCTAAAGTTGGGGTCCTTAGAAAACCAGGACAATGGGGTGGGCTTTGGCAAGAAGAATGCTGAATAGAGAGTTGTGTTTCGAGAGGCATTTGTAAAAGATGACACATGTAAGGAGCACAGGGACATGTTCTCCAACACACGCACCCCGCTCTGAGCCGCATCCAGATGAATGCAGCACGCCAAAGGGACAGCACAATGGGCCAAAAAAAGTGCTTGTGGAACGTTGGACCCAACAACATTTCCTCGTTGGCCAAATGCAGGGCACAGACATGGGAACCAAAGCTACCTATTCTTCTGGCCCTTCCTGGGAAAGAGTCTGGCTGTGTGGCTAAGGGAGGTGGGAGCCTCCAGAAGGGCTCCCACATTTCTGACTTAAGCAACCAGGTGAATGAGTAATAGGCTCTGTGTTTCGGTTTCACAGGCACAAAATAGCAGCCCCAGTAGGCAGAAGAGACTTGTAATTAGAAATGAACATTGATAAAGAGAGGACCATGTCTGTTGTTATGTAAACTTTTAGAGATGTGACATCTTGGGAGAATGATCAGTTTACTGAGATTAAGAATGCAACCTAGGGAAAGAGAAGGTTCTGGTCTAAGGCACCGCCTTTCACTATTCCTGGCTAGAATGAACACCTGTTGGCGTAGAAGGAAGGATTTGTAGTTCTGTGAGTATCAGTTGGTGCTATACTTTTGTAATTAGTCACTCATATGCCTGAGTTAGTTGTTGACAAAACCTTGTATGGGAGGGCTAGGCTTCACTCTCCTGTCTAAGGTGGATGCCCTTGGAGGCAAGCTAGGCCATTGGTGCTGTCTTCTTTTCTAGGCAAAGCAAAGGCAGGTCTGGGATGTGAGCTGACCTGCTGAAGTGGCTGGCACTGCTCTGGTCACCTGCCTGGCTTAGCCCGTGCTAAGGTCACCTTGCTGTGCAGCTACTGGCACCTAAGGGGGCACGCATCTCTCTAGAGATGGAAAAGGTAGGGCTGGCGGATCTGCCTGTGGCCTGGGAGTAGGAATGGGTTGTTTACATGTCTTTTTCTTACCCTGGTTTGGAAACTCTGTGAGAGAAGAGTGGTGCTTGTCTAGCAGCAGTTTAGGGTTTAATGAGGGCAAGTTTTCTGCCATTGGAGCTACCCTCAAATGAGAGGGTCCTTCCATGACCTTGAACTCTAGTATCTGGAAATCTTCAAAGTGAAGCATCAGCCAGCATTGGGAATATGTTGAAGGGATTCTAGTGGTGTCCAACATGGCGGCCAATAACCACATATGGCTACTGAGCATTTGAAATGCTGCTGGTCCAAACTGAGATGTGCTGGAAAATGTAAAATGCACACTGGATTTTGAAGACTTAGCATGAAAAAAAAGAAGGCAAAATAGCTCTATAGTAATAGTTTTGAACGCATAGTGAAATTATATTTTGCATATATTAGGTTAAATAAAAATATTAAATAAATTTTACTTTTTAAAATGAGGTTCATAAAAATTAAAAATTACATTTGTGGTTCGCCGTATTTCTTTTGGGCAGAGCTTCTCTAAACGGAAGTCAAACAGCCCCACTCTCCTGACACCAAGCTGGGCCTCGTGGTCCTGTTCTCGATTTTGACGGTTTCCCACAGTCTCGAAAGTCTCGTTATTGAGGACATCTGCCCGTTTATGGTCAGTGGCCTTCCACATACTTCATACATGCGCTGACATGCAGCCCAACCCCCACAGAGAATTTTTTCTTTTTCTCTTTTCATTCAGTTATAAATGGTTCTCATGTTGTCAGCTTCCTATTGTTGTTCAAAAATAAAAACAAATAATTTAACCTAAAATATGGACATTCAAACAAAAATATCCCAAAGGACATACTCTAGAAAACTTTGTGCTTATTTAGGATGCAGATCAATGAAGATGATATCCCTTATAAGAGAAGTTAGTGGTTAGTTAAGGTCACATCTGGTTAAAATAATACCAAGCCACAAGTGTTAGGTAAGTTGAATGCAATTGGCTTCGAGTGAAATGATGGAATAAACAAAACCACTGAAACTCTTAATTGAATGGGATGCGGTGGAAAAAATGCATTACTTATTTGTATTGCTAAAACTTCTCTTGTAGTTTTGTAACTGCGCTTGAGGAACGAAATTCAAATTTATGCCTATTCAACTGTGGAGACAGAGCATGTTGCTAAGGTGCAGGGGATTTCTCTGAGTGCAGTGCGAGGTCAAAGCAGGGACACTGGTGCAGACAGCAGCATTTACAACACAAATCTCTCCTTCCCAGAAAACAGAACCAGAGCAGCACCAGGAATATTCTGCCCTGAACAGGTATGACCTCCCTCACGCCTCTCATTGACTGATACAAGTAAATGACAGCTGACACTTGGGAAGGTCATAAGAAGACGGCTACACATTTATCTAGAATGATTTTTATAATCAGTAACTATGAATCACTGCCTTACTCTAGCCTATGTCCTTGCTAATCACAGCGGGGCCTGTGGACCAGCAGTGTGAACGTTGCCAGGCAGCTTGTTAGAAATGCAGAGCCTCGGGCCCCACCTGGGCCCTCTGGAATCAAAATCTACATTTTAACAAGATCCCCAGGTGATCCGAATGCAGGGGGGTTGAAAAGTGAAGTTTTTTCCTTTGTAGAACTATACCTCTCTGTCGCAGCTGCTTACTTTCTGTATGAAGAGCCCCACGGAAGGTGACCTCCTGCCTTTCACTCTGCTTATGAAAAGAGCACCTGAATGTTAGGGATCCTGGTTGGAGGCAGCTTTCAACCCATCACTGGTCAATTAATGCAGCTTTTAGCTGCAATTATTGGACATCACTGCTCCCCACGTGCTTCTGACACCTGCACACAGGTTTTTACCCCCTTCCTTCCATGGGGGCAGGTTTTCTCCCAGAAGTACCTATTTTTCTCTCCTTTGGCATCATTCGATTTTCACCAGAA
This sequence comes from Anoura caudifer, assembly GCA_004027475.1. Classification (NCBI taxonomy): domain Eukaryota; kingdom Metazoa; phylum Chordata; class Mammalia; order Chiroptera; family Phyllostomidae; genus Anoura; species Anoura caudifer. The sequence goes on from PVKU01000175.1 coordinate 495,077, forward strand.
TGGAAAAGCTTTGAATTATCAGTTTTTCTAAAGCGAGCCGCTACTGTCTTTCTTATAGTAGAATGCACTTGCCACTCAACTGCCTGTAATTGCAGCCAGAGCGGCGCTGACCTGGGGACCATTATTCAGCAGAGTGCTATTACTTTCCACAGGGAAAGTTTATAGATTGAGACTTTACACACACGAAGGAGGAAAAGAGGCAAGAGAATGAAATAGAATTTAGAGAAAGAAAAAGAATTTTTTAAAAAAGAATACATAGCCAACCTAGCAGAGTAGGTAAGCATCTAGGCTCTGGATTCAGGCTAACTAGGTAGAAATCTTGGCCCACACTTGATGTCATTGGCCAGTTCCTTGCAGCTTAGCTTCCTCATTTGATCCTTGGAAATAGTAACAGTGCTACCTGCCAGGTGGTCAGGAGGAGTAAGTGATACATGCAAAGCAATTGGCACAGTGCCTAGCAGTGGAAATTCTCAATAATGTTTAGTGTTGGCTATTATTAACAATCCTGAATTTTATTTCTTATCACAACACTGCAATTTGGTTTCTGCGTTACATGACATTAGGGCAACTTCAGTCGTATTTAACTAAATATGTAGATAACAATGTAACAAATTAACTTCTTTAAAACATGCTAAAACATCAGATTGCTCTCCCCCACTTTAGACCAGGAGGAAAACTCTTTGGAGTTATTACAGATGTAACAAAATCCTCCTATTACTGCGGTGCAGGCACAGAGCCTGACCAGTAGAAGGCACGCCGTGGAGGCTGCCGCAGCCCAGTGTTTACTAATTAACTTCTCAAGGCTTCTAAGGGGTCTCGTGGGAATTGTACAGGGTCCACCAACCCAAAGAAGGCTCAAGAAGAGGAAATAGGATTAACTTCTTGATTAGAAGGGTGATTAAACACTGGAACAGGATACCAAGAGAGGCTGCACGATTTCCATCTCTGGGGAACTTTTAAACAAGAGACACAACTGTCTAGCTTGCATGATTTGGGTCTTCTGCCTGGAAGCAGGACATTGAACTAAATGAACTTAAAAAGAAAAAAATATGTATTTAATACTAATGTTTTTTTAATTGGTAGAATCAATTTCCTTGCAATTCATAGGAAACTCCTGTCTCCTGGTCTCCCTTCTTGAGATTCCTAGCTCCCTTCCTTTGTCACTCTAACTGTACTCTGTGTGACTGTGATTTACTTGGTGACATGCCTGTGTCTCCTCCACTAGACTTTGTGGTCCATGAGGCTGGGACTATCATTGTATAGCCACACATTAATACCTGCTGCAGGAGAGGAGTGGGGGGGTGGCATTTAGTTGGATAGATGGAAAGGTATTTAAAAGAGTCACTAACATTCTACTATGCAGCTTTTAGGTGGGTCATTCATTAATTTATTTATTCAATATTTATTGAGCTGAGCTATGACAAATAAATTCAAAAATATTTTTACAGCACCTCCTATGCACAAGGCAAACCCCTCCCCAACTGATGGTAGAGGCGGGTACACGAAATCCATATTTCCACCACCAAAAGGCCTAGCAATTTCAGACTTAAGGAAGGATCCAATGCAGCTTGAAAACAACATACTGCAATTCCTTGTCTCTCTTACAGAATTACTGAGTAACTTCTTAAGCACTGGATGGGTTCTGCCCACTCTAACTCAGAACTCCGCAGCATGCGGGAAGGAAATAAAATATACCTGGTTGACTGGGATGAAGGTGTTAATGAAGATCCCTTCAACACCACGCTTTCCTGGTCCATTTTCCTACTTGCTAGCTCTTACTCCAAAGGAAGGTCCCTGAGGCTATTGCCATGCAGGGCTGTGTGGGTGAGCAGCGTGGGTTTTCCTCCTGCTGGAGGCTTGCTTCATTCAAACGCTCCCTCAGTTAACTGAAAGGCCACAATCTATCAGGATTTCACTTTCAGCATTCAAGTGACTGGCCTATAAACATAATTTTTAACAGCTTTTCTTCAGCAGCTCTGACTGTTTAATTAATCTTCAGCCATTAACCATTCATTTAAAATGCCACTTATGAAATCTTAATTTTGCACACTATCAGTTGGTTCACAAATAGCTAACCGGGAGCAGAAGCGCAATGATCGCTCTCTCCCTGTTCTTGGAGTTCACCAAGCTTAGAGCCAATTTTGGCTTCTTAATTAACCATATGCATACTAGCATTTAAAATTAAAGGACTTTTAAAAAAAAAGAATTAATGCACAGCGAAATGTTAATACTGACATCACCCTGCTGCCTTCTGAAGGGCCGGAGGGCAGTGCCGGGCCAGGCCACAACCACTCCGGATGCCCAGAGGTGCTCCACGTGTGGGAACTTCCCTCACCTGAGTTGACTTCCCATAAATGAGGACACACTCACAATGATAGTTTGCATCCATTGTTCGAATTCTCCAACTTTTATGTTTAAAGAACAATAATAAATGTCATCCCCAAGATATTCTTTAACACTGGGCATTTGGTAATACCAAATTCAGCAGCACACCCTTTTTCTGTGGTTGACTCCAATTCAGTAAGTTGGTTCACACAAAACAATGGAACAGGGAAGGATATTTAGGGCAAACAAACAAACAAACCCGCCAGTTGATGTGGAAATAATTTTTTTCTAACTAGCTCTGGTTACTAGAGACTTCAAGGAAGTCACTTGCAATTTTACAGATGTCAGCTAGGGTCAAGGTCCAAGCTAAAAACTGGGCACAGAATTGTTTAGGCTGGTTCATCACAGTATACGGAAGACTTTTTGACCTATGAGCCAGTGCCTGGGTCGTATCTGAGACTGGAAGGGTGGCTCACACCAAAACCAGCTGCAAATTTCAGTGACTAGACTACAGGTCTCTACTAGATTTGATTGGTGGCAGTGATATACTTCCAGATTACACACATTATCCTTGGGACAATTATGGTAATCCTGAGCACTTTTTCTTTTATCCCACTATAGAGATTCAAAGGATACACAAATGAAAAATCACAAATGAAAATTATGTTGCATCATCTACTTAAACTCCATGTTCTTGGAATGAGAAAAATTGAAGGAGTGTTCTTTAAAAATGTTTTACAACACTGTGGCAGTGAAGATGGGAAAAATAGCAGACCATTTTTGGAATCGCTGTGAATTGAGGTAAAGCACCTCAGCATTCGTTAGACACGTAGTGTCGGTGACAACGGTGGTTACGAGCCCTGTTTTAGTTATCCTGTACCTGTGCAAGTTACTCAAGCTGGTTTTGACTGAAAATGCATGTGCAGGTGTCAAAAAAAGAAACACTCACAAAAACCCCCACAACAACCAAACCGTTAAGATTGTAATTGGGAACAGAGATGCACTGACTGAAGAAACAACTTAAAAACAAACATGCACCGTAAACAATTTGAGTCTCAGTAAACTTGGCATTTTGTAATCCTGGTAGCAATCCAGTTGTTAATCCAAGTAATTACTTAAAACACAAGCATAACTTGAGTCTGCAATTTCTGAGACTATATTCCAAGAGAATGACAATAGTTTATTCTCCTAGAAGGCCTTTCAGACTGAAATAATATACATGAAAGCCACCCAGATCATGCCTGATACACAGTAGGAACTCACAAATGATTTGACATCTGAATCTAAGTGTACCCTGATTTTGGAGAAGCTGTAGAAGGAATCGGTCATCAGCATTCAGTTTTTCATGTTCGTCTCATCTGTTGCGGCCCCACAGAAACAGCAGCCACTCTATGCTCTCAGGAACTTCACATCAGTAACATTTCCGAAGGCAACCTCTCCCGACCACGATCTCACTTAGAGACCCTCTAGGCCGTCCTCACCATTTCAGTGGCGTCATTTATCAGGGGAGAGGACAGGTGTGTGTTCTTTTCTTGCAGCTCATGTCTCAGTGTTCTTCCTTACAGAATAACTGATCTGGTGGTGCTCAAGTTCAGCCCTTTAGCTAGTTGTGTGTTTTCCTGTGGTCTACCGCAGCTTCCAATCCTGGTAGCTTCGTCCCAGCCCTTTTCTTCTGGCAGCGAGGCCCTGTCGGTGAAAGCTGGTGAGTACCTTGTGAACTGGCTAATGTGGGCACTGGTGTGAGTGAAGACTATGAAATGTCAAGACGGAGAGTGAAACTAGGTGTAAGGATTGCAGAAATTCAGGACATTATAGTATCAAAAGGCTTCTATATGCTTAAATTCAGTTTAAAGGCTGGGAAACAACTTTTATGAGTGTGTGTGATTTCTAAGTTTCAAAATGAATTCACTGGAAAACAAAAGATGTAAAGCAGTAGACTTCAACAGTAATTTTCAGACCATTTGAGTCTACATGCAGTTTTGAGGAGCCTCAGTTCATAAATTTCCTTTTGGGTTATTTATTTCTGAGAGGAAATTTCTCCAAAGCATTTCCAGAATCTGTTCCGATGTAGGATTTAGAATCTAGAAGCATACTACATAGGAGCATTTTCAAGACTAAGTATGGTGATACTGATGATGATTACGATAACAATGACAGCTAATAACAGTATTCATTGAAACAGACATATGCCCAGGATTGAGACATTTTAAGTCTTACATTGCATTGTCTCTTGAGCAGTATTTAACTGTTTATTACTTTTCTTTACATTATTGTCTCTCTCCTAGTAGTCAATCACATGGAATTTGAAACTGAGCATAAACCCTAGGTGTAAACCCTAACCCTATACTCCGTGGTTCTTGGACACAGTATGTGATATCTTCAAGCTGCTCTTTCTTTCCCTCCAGGGTGAAGGTGAGACCGTGACTCCCGGACTCAAGGAGACAGGAGGAGCTAATGCATGTTGAACCTGTAGCACAGTGACAGGCTCACATCGGGTGCTTGGCACCTTTTATCCATCATTGTTTTTTCATTTTTTTCCCACTATGGGTCAAGTTGCCCTTCAGCAGGCCAGTCAGGTGAAGAATGTAGCAAATATCAATAGAAATACCCCAAAGGACAAAAAGAGGGGATCACAGGAAGCACCGCTGATGTATTATGAATCTGCTTAACACCCAGGCCAGAGCTTAGGGAACATGGTTCTTTAACACTCATTTGAATCCCATAAAATTTACAAATTAAACCTCCAGTTATTCAACAAATATTTATTGAGTAAGATTTGGACATAGTTTGTACTATCAAGGAACTCTCCTGGAGAAGACAAATGTTAAAAAGTTTATTATAACTACCTAGGAAAAGTACAGGGTCCTGTAAACATATTAGACATTGTGAAGGATCAAGGAGGGTTAACTAAGAAAGTGCCATTTGAGACTTGAAGTGTGAGTTGTTAGCCAAGAGAAATTTGGTGGTGAAATGGGCGGAAAAGGCATTTCAAACAGAAGAGCAGCACGGAGGACAGCCCTGCTGCGGAAGGGGCTTGGCATGTGTGAAGAAGTGAAAGAAGGTCTCTGACCAACACCTGGCAAAGAACACACAACAGAAGCTTAGCAACTGGATGAGTTAATCAGTCTGCATGCTACCTTCTGTCTTTTCCTTGGGCTAGAAGATAGGCTCCACCACAAATCATAATGTAAGAAAGGTTCCCACTTTCTTTATCACCACATCACGGGGTACCCATTATTCTTAGCCTATCCAGGGGCATGTACTTTCTAGCTGCTAGAGATCTAATGTATTTCCCACCCCTTCACTCATTCTCAGGGCTACGAGATTCCTTACTGATATAATAAATGTCTGCTTCTGCAGTAAAAGCTCAACCTTTAATTGTCTAAGGAAGTGGTTCTCAGACTTGAACTTGAGTCAGAATCACCAAGCGGGCTTATTAAATTACAGGTCTGCGATCCACCCACAGAGTTTCTGATTTTGTAGGTCTGGGATGGGACTCTAAAATTTGCATTTCTAAGAAACTGCCAGGTAAGACTGATGTTGCTGGCAGGGATCTCATACTTGGGGAATAATGTTTAAGGTGTCTTTCTTCATTCAGCAGCTTTATGATCACAATTAGTCCCATACAGCATTTTACAAAGGGAAAATAATAAAATCAAAACTAAAGTTTGTGGTACTCCCACATTTGCCTAATGGAACTGTACATTTTTGTGGGCGAGACTTACCTTAAATATCTGCATTCCAGTGATTAGTACATAGTTGGTACCTGATGTATGTTTGTTAAATGAATTGAGCTAGGGAAGGAATCACATAATGGATCTAGCTCAGCGGATTCTATACATTATTCTTTGGAAAGTTCTTGTGATATTATTTTTTTAATCCTCCAACAACAAAATTTATTAACTATAAATTGATGTTATAACACTTAACATTAAAAAGGGGTGAAGGAGTTGCATTTTTGGTACTGACAGAATAGCTTGTTTTATTCTCACTTTTCTAAGAATAACCAAAACAACTGAACAAACTAGGGGAAAAAAAACCCCAGCAACTCCTTAAAGACATTGGAGAACTCCCAAGGCAGCCAGAACATGAGGGTCCAAAACTGATTTCGAAAAAGTAAGTAAGCACGTTGAAATAAGACCAATATTCTGTGCACTTTGCTTTGCAAGTTACTTGCAAATTCATAGGTGTCACAGCATTAAATGCTAGAAAAATGGGCAGAGTTTAGTAGCTAAGAGACTTGCAGACTGAGCAAAGATTTTGACATTCTCATAAGGTTGGAAAATTAGAACTTATATTTCATGGTCTGCTAAGAAAGATAGGCCTGATAAATAACCCAGACTTCTAGTTAGGGTCACAGGAAGGCTACAGTCCAGGAGTAAGGGTGAACTACAAATAGAAAACCCTCACAACAACCAAAACTCCAGACATCCCAATCCAAGACTGGATTAAGGCAATATGACCCTACTCTAACTGCCCATCAGAAAGCAAATATAAATCCTCTCTGAAAAAATATAACATTAGCTTGAGATTATTTCCGCAATTTTTCAAGTGGTATGTCTAGAATTTGATCAATGCGTATCAGGAGACAGTACCAAGTGACTGAAAACCAAGTGAAAAATTTACAAAAAATGAATTAGCCCACAGATAATACAGATATTTACCTTATCAGACATGCTTCTTAAAAACACTGTAATTAATTCAGTCATGAAGAAAGATAAGATGGAGAATGTTACCCAGAGAAGTAGAATCTCAGGGTAAAACAAATAGACATCTAAACCCGAAAATTACAATAACTAAAATTAAGAGTTAAACAGATGGGTTTAATAAAAGATTGGGCAGAGCAGAGGCAACATTAGTTAACCAAAAGACTGGTCATTCAAAAATAACGAAACACAGAAATGGAGATCACATGGAGTGTTAGCAACAGGGGAGTGGGAGGAGGAGAGAGGGGGACAAGGTACATAGAACAAGTAGCATAGATGGTAGACAGGGGGAGGGCAAGAATAGTGTGGGAAATGTAGAAGCTAAAGAACTTATGACACATGGACATGAACTAAAGGGGGGGAATGTGGGTGGGAGGGGGTGTGCAGGGTGGAGGGTAATAAGGGGGGAAAATGGGACAACTGTAATAGCATAATCAATAAAATATAATTAAAAAATAATGAAACTAAAACATAGAAAATAAAAAATAGAAGCAAAGAACAAAAAGCAAGGAACATGTACATTTATTTTTTGATTTAATGTTTTTTATTAAATTTTATTGTTTTTCAACTACAGTTGTCTTCATTCTCTCCCTACCACTCTTCCCCACCCCACCTACCCTCACATCCACTCAATCCTACCCCCATCGGCTTTGTACATGGGTCCTTGATGACCGTTCCCTTCTGATTTAATGTTTGTTGTATTTTTTCCATTATCATTTAGTCCCCTTATACACTCTCCCCCACCACAATCACCACACCATTGTCCATGTCCAGGAGTCCTTTTTCCTTTCTGCTCCATCCCTCCATCCCCCAACCTGGCCCCCCTGCTGTCGTCCTGCTCTCCATCCTTTTTTCTTTTTGCTGATCTGCCTGAGTGTTGTTTTTCTACCTTGAGTAAAGCAGAGGATTGGATCCTCTGCTTTGTCTACCTACTGTGTATTCCTTCCAGTGTATTATTTATTCCAGATATTGCATTCTTTATTTCTGACTGGTCACTTTTTACGGTTTCTATGTCTTTTTCCATGCTGTTGAGCTTCCTTATCATCATTACTCTAATCTCTCAATCAGATAAATTGCTTGCTTCCATTTCATCTAGCTCTTCTTTTGGAGAAATCTCTTGTTCTTTCATTCAGGGTCTATTTCTTTGTCTTTCCATTTTGGCTGCTTTTTTTTTTTTTTTTTTTTTTTTTTTTTTTTTTTTTTTTTTTTTTTTTTTTTTTTTTTTTTTTTTTTTTTTTTTTTTTTTTTTTTTTTTGTATTTGTTTCTGTGTATTAGGTAGATCTGCAAAGGCTCTGGTGTAGACCTTTGTCAGATGCTGCTTGTGACTGGCCCTGGTCAACCTGTTTGGAGCTATCAGTGATCCACAGTGTGTGCCTTCCTCTGCTGGACCTGTTTGTGCGCAGAAAGAATGAGGCTGCTCACCAAGGCCAGCTCTTACCAGCCCTGGGCCCTGTGTAGGGCCCTGGGAAGTCTCATAGAACTCCCAGAGATCTGCTTTAGTTGTTAAATTAATCAGTGATGTAGCTTCAAGCTGTAAGCAAAGCCTGGCTTAAGCTCTACAGGGCGGGGCAGAGTAATTCCTACTGGTGGGGATATTGCTTTCCCTCAGGTGGACGCCATTTGGAGAGGAGTGTTCTGCCTAAGAAAGATGGCTTCTGCAGAATGGGGAATGACTCAGCACAGGGATCCTGGTGGCTGTCCTTCAGTTCTTTCCCCAGAGCCACCAACCCAGACTCTCCTCAAGCACCTCTAATCCACTCTGCCCTCCCTCTGCTGGAGCCCAGGATAAGTGGCTGCAAATGGAATTTTGTGCATTGGCCCTTTAAGAGGCTCTCTGTGTCTCCAGCCATCTTTCCCTGGCAGGCAGAAACCCTGAAGCTTTTCATAGCTGCATGTTATCTGGGTTCCTTTCTGGCTCTGGTGCTGTAGGCTTAGAGGCCAGCTTGGGGTAGACCTCACACTTCTCTGGTGGAACCCCCCGGTCACTGAACCATCTCTCCAGAACTTCAGCTGCCACCTATTGGAGCCCAGTAAGCCCTCTCATGCCTCCTCTGCAATCCCTACCAGTCTTGTTGTGGTGAAGTGGTTTCTTCTGTCAGCAGTTATAAAGCTTCTCTCCAGCTAGTGTTCAGGTGGTTATTCAGGATGATTTCTCTACAATTTAGTTATAATTCCAGATTGGTCCTGGGAGGAAGTTAGTGAGCTTCCACTTACTCCTCTACCACCTTCAAAACATGTATATTAAAAAAAAAATGTCTACTGTTTTTCTGTCATTGCCATTTCAGAAGAAAAAGCAAGAGAATGAGAATAAAAAGGACAAAAATAATATTTCAGGAGATATCAGTTCAAAATTTTCTAAAATTGATGAAGGACATTAAACTACAGATTTAAAATGTACAGGGAACCAACATTATGGGAAGGAAACTGGGACTCCAATCAATGGTTTGGACTAGAAGGAAGAAATGAACAGTCAACCAGAACAGAATGAAGAAACAAGAATTCAAAAAAATGAAGAGTGGCTTAGGAACTTCTGGGACAACTTTAAATATTCCAACATCCAAATCATAAAAGTGCCAGAAAGAGAAGAGGAAGAGCAAGAAATTGAAAACTTACTTGAAAACTTAATGAAGGAGAACTTCCCTAATCTGGCAAAGTCCAGGAAGTCCAGGAGGCTCAGAAAGTCCCAAAGAAGTTGGATCAAAGGAAGCACACGCTAAGGCACATCATAATTACATTATTCAAGATTATTTATATGTATGACCCAAGGACATGAACTAAGGTGGGGGAATGCAGGTGGGAGGAGGTGTGCAGGGTAGAGGGGAATAAAGGGGAGAAAATGGGACAATTGTAATAGCATAATCAATAATATATATTTAAAAATAACTAAGTAAATAATAAACTACAGATTTAAGAAACTCTGCAATTCTAATTCAGTTTAAACATAGCGCATGCACATGCACGCACACACACACACCCCTCATAGTAAAATTGTGAACAACAAAGAAATTTTACAGCAGTCAAAAGAAGATACATTATTTTCAAAGCAGTAACAACAGTTTGACAACAGATTTTGATGAAAACAATGAAAGCCCAAAAATAGTGGAATATTTTTAAAATGTTAAAAGGAATAAAATCTGATAACTACATACCCAAAGAAAGTATAGTTAAAAATTAAATATGAAATAAAAATATTTTAAAACAAATAAATACTGAGAGGATTTGCCACAGGAAGTTAAAAAGAAGTTATTTTAACTTTAAAAGAGAAAGCAAAAAGATTTACAGAGCATGTTCTCTGACCACAATGGAACATAACTAGAAATCCACAACAGAAAGATAACAGAAATATCTCTCAACAGTTGGAAACTAAACCCACAAATTCTAAATAATCCATGGGTCAAAGGGACAGCCTCAATGGAAATAAAGAACTTTTGTGAATAGAATGAAAATGAAAATGCAACATATCAAAGATTTATGGGATACACATAAAGCAATGCTGAGAGAGAAACCTTGCAGCATTAAATACTTACATTAGGAAAAAAAAAGAGGTAATACTTTCCTACTCACAATGAAGCCAGTATTACCCTGATACCAAACCCAAGGAGATTACAAACCCCTCCCCACAAAACTACAGATCAATATCTTTTATTATTATAGATGCAAAGTTCTAATCAAAATATTAGCAAATAAAATTAATATATGAAAAGAATTATATACCATGATCAAATAGGTTTTAATCCAGGATGCAAGATTAGCTCAAATTTTGAAAATCAGTAAATATAACCCAATATGAAGAGAATAAAAAATTACAATATCTTATCAATTGAAGCAGAAAAAGCATTTGATAAAATTCAATATCCATTTATGATAAAACCATCATAAAATTTGGAATTAATGAGAACTTCCTTAACTTGATAAAGATTTCTACAAAAAACTTATAGCTAACATTATACTCAATGGTGAAAGACAATGCTTTCTCCTAAGGTCAGGAAAAAGTCAAGAATGTTCACTTTCACCACTGCTTTTCAATACAGTACTAGAAGTTTTAGCTAGTGCAATAAGACAAGACAAAGAAATAAAGATAGAAACTTACAGAGAGGAAATAAAGAAAAATTATAGTCACATAAAAATCTGTAGGTGATTCATAGTAGCTCTATTTGTAAAAGCCTCCAAACTGAAAACAACTAAGATGTCCCTCAAAAGGTGAATGATTAAACAAACTGTGATACATCCATTCCATGGAATGCTACTCAGCCACAAAAAGAAATAACTATTGATATTCACAACAACTTGGATGGATCACAGGTGCATTATACTGTGTGAAAAAGGTCACATACCTGTCTGTGTGATTTCATTTATGTAGTATTCCAGAAGTGACAGAACTATAGAGACAGGAAGCAGATCAGCTATAACCAGTGGTTACAGATGGTGGAAAGAAGAGTGAATAATAACAAAGGGGTAGCATGAGGAATGAATTTCCTCTGTTTCTTGATTGTAGCAGTGGTTACATGTGTGATAAAATGGCATAGAACTATACACACACATTTACCAATGCCGAATCCTTAGTTTTCATGTACTATAATTATGTAAGACGGAACCACTGGAGAAAACTGGGTGTTGAGTAGAAGGGACTTTTTATATTATAATTACAAGTTCCTATGGCTTTATAAAATTTCAAAATAAAGAGTTAAAGATAAGTATAACTATATATAGTTATGGCTATATTTAATAACTATAGGCATGTGGTTATGAAAAAAAGCAAATAAAAATACATGAGGTCATGGTAGCAAGAACTGTTCATCCAAACTGAAAAAAAATCTACTAAACAGAGAAATGATATTTTGAAATTCTCCAGTTAACTTCAATTCACTCCTAGGGGATTAGTAGTAATCTTAATGGCAGAATGGTATAAATACTCTGGTAGCAAAAATATGTATAATGTTAAAGTTAAATGGTACTTATTAATGCCAGATGCTTTTTTTGTTTACATATATAAACTCAATTAAATTCTTGTAACAATAGTCTTTTGTAGACACTATGAGTATGCTCATTTTAGAGATGAGGAAACTAAGCCATAGAGAACGTAGAGGGAGTGATATAAAAATATCTAGGTCTTGCCCTAAGGAAAGGCATGGTTTGAGCCCAGGTCACCTCCTGACTTTGACATACAAAATCTACTTTGTCTGCATTGAAGAGAATATCCCTCCTAGTCTTGTGATTAGAAATCTTGGTAATTTGGAACATCAGAGGCTAAGTTATGGCCAAGTTTAAGGGAATCCAGAGTGTTTGCTCAGGATTGACTAAAAAGTCTGTGCAAAGACAGTGGCTACTGAATTCTATTTCTGCATGAGTTCATATCAATCTCAGTCAGCTCTGCAGAAGGAAGGGTAGCCCACAGCACATAAATATTAAACAATCTCTTTAAGATGTTAGATATTTATGAATCCTAACATTAAAACTATCTTTTATTGCCCTTCCTCATCCCACTGATTACTTATTGTTTGAAAAGATAAATAAAAGAAAGCAATTGACCTAACAATGGCCTATGCTTGATTACACATTACATTAAATACAGAAATTATAAAGAGGGCACTTTGGAATTTGTCTTCAGCATTGGCAAAAATTGCGTAATGAAAAGGTATGTGGTTTTGCCTAATAGATTAATGTAAACCACAGGTCACAAGAGGCCTGGAGTAAGTGTGGTAGATCAACACAAACCCAGCACTACTACAGAGAAGTAGGTCCAAGTCCAAGGCTTCTGATGTGTGGTTGTGTCTCCATAGCCTTGAGTAGGGTGCTTTGCACATAATAGACAACCAATGTTTTTTTAATGGAATAAAATCAACCAATCAATCTATCTGTCAATCAATCAATCTATCTATCTATCTATTTAGGAGAGATGTCTGGCAGGTAAGGAGTAACATGCATGCCCTTTGTACATGCTTATTGATTTCCAACTTTTTCTACTGCAATCAACAGTGAGAAATGCATTTTGCATCATATCCCAGTACTCAGCTACATACATACCCTGTATATGTACACATATATGTAGATTTTACGTACATATATAATTTGAAGAAATTATGACATAATTCTTACACTCATTACAACATATACAATGACATTTTCTATTCTTTTCTATCCTATTTTCTTTAAAAAAAAATGTTGGTTGTTTCCACCAAATTGAGTTCAAGATGTACTTATACATTATAACCTGCACTTTGAGAAACCCTAGCATAGCTGGAAACTCCTGCATGGGATTTGGATGCAGACCTGGGTTGAAATCCTGGCTCTTCCAACTTATTACCTGGGTCACCAGAGGTAAGTTTCCTAATTTCTCTGAGGTGCCACTTTTCTTATTTGTGAAATACAAACCTACTCTGTTATCTAAAGCTTAAATCTCAACATACCACCTTCATTTCGAGGGTTCCCGGTTGCTCTTGAGCTAAATGCTTTATCTTTGATAATACAGCCTTTAACAATTTGGCCTGTGTTGGCCTTCATCTTTTTCCTCCAGCTGAACATAATTTACATACCAATCTACACCTCTTCTGATACATAAAGTTTCCTAAATATTTTCTCTTTGGGCCTATGTGCATGGTCTTCTGCCCACTTGATTAATTTCTACTTGTTCTTTAGGTCATAATATACATTCCCTCAAGGAGCCTTCCTTGACCATTTTCCCCAACCCCCAAGCTGCATTCAGTGTACCTCTGTTGTGCTCCTGTAGCATCTTTGGCTTAACCTCATCATAGCCTATCACCATTGTTATTCCAAAATATCAGCTGCATCCTCTGGAAGGCAGAAGACTCTGTATTCTGTTCTGTTCTCTTTGTGTTATTTTAGACATCTAAAAAAATTCTGTATACTCTCTCCATCCCCTCTTAGTAAACAGGATAAGTTAGATGAATATATCCTAAGAACTGGGCCATTTATTTGAAAAACAGTCAAGTCAATGCTTAAACGACAGCTTTAAGAAATCAGAGTAACCCTGTGGCAAGCATTCCTCAAATGTGCTCACTTACTACCAATGACTGAAGATGGCAGGGGGTGGAGGCCTTGGAAATGGATGGTCACTGAGAACCAGCCCTTCTTGCCTAGCTCATGTATAATAAAGGGCAAGGTTGTCTACATTTGTCACCCCTGGAAGCTGACAACCTACGCAGACATAAGTCTAGCATAGTCCCAAGAGTAGGGCTTTCAGAAGATAGAAAAAATTAATGAGAACATCAAGTTTTAAAGAGAGGGAATGGAGGGAAGTAGAGTTAATGGTATATCAGTTACTATTAGCACTTATCTGGTCCTAGAGATTCTTTCATTAAGAGATTTATCATTATTGTTTAAAAGTCACTTAGAAATTGATGGTAATATGTTCTAAGAAAAAAATCTGATTGCTTTGTTCAACTGATGAAGTTTAACTCTATGGAAATGGCATTTATTACTGGATTCCCAGATTGAAATGAGATTAATTTGGCTCTCTTGGTAGAAACTGGAAAACATATTTCCAAGTAATCTACTATATTCACTCTCCAGGGCCCCCCATGTAGCCTCACTAAGCTACGAGTCAGAAGTAAGAAAAGTGTCACATCTAAAAAACTAAAGTAAAACTAACAGGAAAATCACTAGAGCTAGAGGTTGGGGACAGACACCAGCAGAGGTCTGAGCTGTGCATGGCAAAGCTGTGGCTCAATGAAATGCAAAATCTCTGAAGTCAAGAAGGGAGGTATCAATTTTCCTGCATTTCTCCAATAGCGCAAGATATGGTCACATCCAGCTGTTCACACCTGGCTATGAAGCTTTCATGTTAACACTTTTTTCTATCCTTTGTCACTCTTAAATTTGAATTTCCCACAACATACATTTTTGGTGATCATAAAAACTAAGAATGTATGTCCCCCACTTGTATTGCTTAAGTGATATTGGAAGTTACTCACATGGAAATACTTTTGTCTCAGTTATAAAAGAAGGTCAGCATAATAAGGATAGCCTCCCATAGGGAGTTAATAAGGATATATTTGAACAGATTGCTATATGGCATTAATCTACAACTTTTACATTATTAAAGGGAAGTGAAGTAATTATCTAGAGGTAATCGGTTCATGGTGGATTCCATGGAATGACTCCCTGAAAGCTGCTTGCAATTCCTTTCTCCTTTGCCTCTGAAATACTATTTCTCAGTGCCCTTTTACAACTGCCAGGGACTTTTAAAAAGACCTTTTGCCAATGAGAGGTTGTCTTCTGGGAAATGTTCTCAAAGGGGTAAACCTGACTGATACATTCCATTGGCTGTTTGCCCCTTTCTCCTCGGAAAGTGGACACGAAGCCTAGAGCCGCAGCAGCCATCTTAGAATTGTGACGCAACATGGGGAAGAGGCCTAAACACTGGGGAAGGCCAAGGAGAAGAATGCGAAGAGGTCACTTTATGAGGCCAGGGTCACCTAGCTTCCTTATAGGGTGACATAAATATATCAGTTGAGCTTTCTGTTGTTTACAGACAGACAGGATCTGACTCGACATGATGTTGTTATTGACAGCTTTTCCGGGGCCCACAGAATTCCACCTAGTCTGTTCTGGGGACAACTGTTGAGCCCAGCTCTGAACCAAATAGACATTCAAGTGACATTTCTAATGACAAGCTTAGGGGCATCCAATGAGCTACAATTTTTAACAAGCAATTGACAAAGTAGGCAAGTGAGTAATAACTCTGTTCTTCACTTAGGCACATGATGTGACTGATCTGAAAGAATCTGAGCTCGTTTTTGCCTTTTATCCCCTCACCTTCTTTTCTGTTTCTACTTTTTGTTTCTGATGATTGAAATATACCAGCAGAAGTCCGGGCTAGAGTTTGGAATTAACCATTAACTGTCTATCCATGGAATAGGTAGAATATAGCAGGTTCCTAAACTAATGAATTTAAGCGTCAACAGCTAGATAAAATAAGTAACTTTTCTAAATAGTTGTTATATTTAGTTCAATAATCTTAATATATATCCCAGTAATATGTAATATAGTTCAATAGTATATAGTGTAATAGACTTTCTAAATATATATAGTCAAAATTTATTGAACCAGTACTGGTATAATTTTATTTAATCCACAAACAGGAAATAGGATATACTCTTGTCCCTATTCTGCAGCAAGAAAACTGGTGCCTTGCAAAGTTTATACATTTGAATCAAGATTGTAGGAAGACCAAGCCACAGCCTCCAGTTTTCCCCAAACTGAATACCTATGCAATTTCATGATCTTTGCAATATATTCTGTGTATATCTCTATTTTAATTGACTACATTATACTGTAAGTATTTGCGTATGAGACAGTTTCAGTCCTTTGACTGAGTTCCTTGGGGATAAAGATAGTTTCTAAACTTGTTTGTATGACCTAAGAAATACAACAGATGCTCTGCGAACTCTTCCTACAAACACTGGTGAGTATCTCCTGGGAAATCGAGGCTGCTTAACTGGACTATTGAGGAGCTATCTGCTACTTGCCACTTTAATTGCATAGCTGTGGTATATCAGCAAATAAATATTTAGTAAGCATATACTAAGTGCTTAAAATTACACTGGACCACAGAAAGTCTTATTTTGCATAATTAAGTCCAAATGGACATGTTATTTACAAATACCTAGAAGAGAAAACAGTTATCTTTGGGATTCACCAAGGGCAAGAAATTCCCTTTCTTTTCTGGGTTACTGGGTTGGTAAGTTAGGGCATATGTACTTGCAAACACAGTGTACCTTAATCAGTAAGATATTTGACAAAGTCTTTCCTGATGCCCATGGATGAACTGGAGAATACACATTGGATAACAGTAGACTGGATTAATAGCTAGCTGAACACCCGAAAGGTGTTGATTAATGGAGGTCTTGAGTGATGAGTTGCGGAGATTATATTTGACTTTGATTAACGATCTTATCAATGATGTGTATGAGTCCACAATGATTAAATATAAGGCTAATATAAAGCTAGGAAAGATAGCTAATGTATTGGAGGACAAAAATAAATACCTTAAAGTATCTTTATTGGCTACAACAATGGGCTAAACCTATAAGCAAATATTTAACTTGAATAAAGAGAATATCATACCTTTAAAAAATTATTGTACAAATGATTGGATTTTGTATAATACATTGAGGAAACTGGCTTGATAGCAACTCAAGTGAAAACAAAATGGAATTTTTAGTTAGAAAGTGCAGTCTAAGCCACTAATGGCAACTGATATGAAAATTAAGTTCATATCAGTAAGTTTAAAGATTAAGACCAACAGATGCAAGTGTCCTGCTGATTGCTCTGCTTTTCTGACCATATCTGAAATACAATGTCTATATCTTCATGCCATACTCAACAGATGGCAAACATAAATTCTATAAACTTAGTAGAGTGTATTTAGAACGATAAGAGAAGAGTGTACTCAGCCCATACAGAGGGCGCACCTCAAGTACCCAGCTTAGGTGATAGGGGAGGCTGTGCCACTGTACCCTATGGTACCTACTATACTAGGCCGTACTAGCAAGACAGGGAGTCGTAGCAGCTCTACCTAATACATAGAAACAAACACAGGGAGGCGGCCAAAATGAGGAGACAAAGAAACATGGCTCAAATGAAAGAGCAGATCAAAACTCCAGAAAAAGAACTAAGCAAAATGGAGATAAGCAATCTATTAGATTCGGAGTTTAAAACACTGGTTATAAGGATGCTCAAGGAACCTGGTGAGGATCTCAACAGCATAGAAAAGATCCAGTTAGAAATGAAGGACACACTATTTGAATAAAAAACATTTTACAAGGGAAAAAAAACAGTAGAGTAGATAAAGCCAAGAATCAAACATGATTTTATATGTAAGGAAACAAAAAACAACCAATCAGAACCACAAGAAAAAAAAGAATAAAAAAAAATGAGGATAGTGTAAGCAGCCTATGGACAACTTCAAGCATTCCAACATCGGCATCATAGAGGTGCCAGAAGGAGAAGAGAAAGAACAAGAAATTGCAAATGTATTTGAAAAAATGATGAAAGAAAACTTCCCTAATTTGATGAAGGAAATAGACACTCAAACCCAGAAAACACAGACTCAAACAAGATGGATGCATAGAGACCCACTCTGAGACACATCATAATTAAAATGCCAAAGGTTAAAGATAAAGAGAACCTTAAAGGCAGCAAAAGAAAAGAAGTTAGTCACTTATAGGGGAGTTCCCATAAGACTGTCTACTGATTTCTCAAAAGAACACATATATCTGGGGGAGTGAACACCTGAAAACATTTTTACTGATATGGTGTGTGATCAACCAACATGTCAAATAATCATGTGAACTTACGCAAAACTGCAACCATGTCAAATGTCACATTTTCTATTCTCCTTATTGGTACTCTTCTAATTTATTCAGACAGGAAGCTTTAGTGTTCACATACCGCGGGAGCCACCTGCGTGGCAGTGGGGACTAACACATTATAAACAGGACTTAACCCATGCTACGTTCGTATCCCGGACGATCAGCGCCGTGAGAATCCAGGCCTATGATTCTGTCATAGTGGTAACAATTTTTTTTAACTACCATCATTTACAGATGAATTCTTTCCAAGCAAACCTTTGCTTAGAAAAGCTGAAAGTTCAGGGCCAAACCTTGAGAAGCAGAGAGACAAGAGGCGGATGTTGCCTTTATGAGAAAGCCACTGTGGGCCACACACACAGGATGCATTCCTGTGATACAGAGATATGTGGGCAAATAGAGGTTTGTCTATATACAGCAATACCAAAAAAAAGCAAAATGTAAAATTACTTAACCATCACAACATGTGAGAGTAAACCACCTCAGTCATTTAACAGCCAGTTGAACCCCAGGACTTATGTCTCATGTTGAAATCCTCAACGATCCCTCCCCTCCCTCACCCCTGCCCCACAACTCAGGATGGAGTCCAAACTCCTCACCAAGAGTTTGTCATCCTTTTGCCTAGCTCTCGGACTCTCCCATTTGATATCTTGCCATGGACTCCTCTCACTCAGCTTTCCATTTTGTTGAGCTTCTGTAGTTGTTCTAACACACCGTGCTTTTTCTCACCTCCACGCTGCTCTTTGCGCCTCCAACCCAGCAGCCCTGGCTGCGGCAGTTACCCCATGCTGTACGGCAGCACTTTCCACACTGTGTTCTCACTGCGTGTTTACATTTTTCTAGCCTCCGTTGGACTGTAAGCTCCACAAGGAGGGACAGGTACCCATCTTCCTCCTTTTTCCCTTATGAGTACCACACCAAACTCAGGTCTTGGTACTTAGTAGACAAGAAATATTTGTTGAATTATATGTGTGAAGTTGAGAAATAGCATCTTGGAGACATTAATTTATTGAAGGTCATGAAGTAGTATCTGGAAGAGAACTAACTGGACCCAGCTCAGCCTTATTCCTAAGGCCCTGATTTAACCTGCTATTAAGATGTTGGGAGCCCAAATGGATACCACTCTATACCTATTTATTTTATAAGTGGAAGTTTGTACCCTTCATTCCCCTCATCTGTTTTTCATCCATTTCCCTACCCTCTCCTCTGGCAACCATTAGTTTGTTCTTTGTATGTCTGAGTCTGTTCCCACTTTGTTCATTTGTTTTGTGTTTTAGATTCCACATATAAGTGAAATCATGCAATATTTATCTTTCTCTGTCTGACATTTCATTTAGCATAATACCCTTCTACGTATTATGTTATCACATATGGCAAGATTTCATTTTTGTTTATGGTTGGGTAATATTCCATTATAGCATATATGTGTATATACCGTGTGTTCCTTGTCCTTTCATCTGTCAACGGACATCTAGGTTATTTCTATAACTTGGCTATTGTAAGTAATGCTGCAATGAACATAGAGGTGCATATGTCTTTTCAAATTAGTGCTTTTGTTTTCTTCAGATAAATACCCAGAGCTGGAATTGCTGGATTGTATGGTAGTCAGAATCCTTCTTAAAACAGATTTCTGGGCAGCTACTACCCATCAATATGGATGAATAGGTATTCCAGCCTCATTTCCTATCACTTTCTATCCCATGCTCCCTCCACGTTCTGGATACTTCTGAGCTTTCTTGATACATTATCATGCTCTTTCAGGTTACTTCAGCCTTGTACATGCTAATTATTCTATAAGGAAAACAATTTTTCTACTAGATCTGGTCAGTTCTTACTAATCCTTCCAGAACCAGTTCAAATATCACTTCCTTTTTGGAAACTTTTCCTGAGCAGCAGAGTTAGAAGAGAAAAAGCTTCTTTTTTCTTCTGTGCACAGTGTATTGTAATGATCTATTTCCACATGACTTCATCCCCTTCCAATGAGAACAGGACTTCCAGTAGCCTGGAACCACATCTCAGTCATCTTTGTACCTTCCCTAGAGCTTACTTCAGTAGCTGGAACACAGCAGGTGCCAAATATATACCGGAAGTGAGAGACTGTGCAGAGGATGAAAGCGAGGCGGTCTGTAAGAGCATGTACAGCAGTTTTAGAGCTCACAGTTCCTGCCGTGGAGCCTGTTGGGGCCCCCATACCACAACTCTTTCCTTAGACTCACCTGGTCCCTGCATATCAGGAATGTTCATAATATCATTGATGAAGGGCGGTAATAAAAACAATGATAACAATAGGAGGTAAATTATGGAATGCTTATTATGTGCCAAGACAAAAACTGCTTGCTTTAAAACTTAAAGAACAGGGAGCAAAACAATCTTCAAATAAAATTAAAGATAAGGGCAGAAGAAAGAAAGTTCTGAGTACGAAGAATCACACTTTGATCTTTTATCCCCAAATATGACACCTGTCTAAACCTCCACTGAGAGAACTTTAGATCATTTATTAATACAAAGAGGTCAGAGTCGAAGGGAAGACTGTTGCTTCTGCGCATGTCTGTGCTGGGCAGTAATTGCATATTTTTTCTGACATCATTCTATAGTAGCTCCAGTTATGATTAGCCTATACAATTTCTTTCCTAGTCAAATCCACATGGGTGAAAATTAGCTTCAGGAGAGTGTCTCCTAGTGTTCCAAAGAATAACCTTAAGATCCGGGTGGGGTGGTGGAAATAACTGCTAGGTGACAAAAATTTGGAAGTGTTAAGTACTGATTGTTGTATGATCCTTGTAGAGACTTACAATGCACGTGGATATATTAAAGCCAAAAAGACCACAGTAAGGAAACTTGTTCAGTGTTGCATAATCCAGAATTCCCCATAGCATTTGATTGTGAACATTTTTTTCAACAGAATGCTTCATATCTATTTTCTTGGGATTAGAATTGAGAAACACTGGCTTTGGAAGTTCCTAGAAAAAGGTCTGTGCTGGGATTCTAGCAGATGGTGATGAAGACCGGTCTGACTTAGAGAAAGTAAGATTTCCTATGGTCTGGGCCAGAAGAGACTCATGCTTGGTATGATCATGTATATGACAAAAATTCAACCCTATATAAAGGCTTGGGAGAAAAAGGCCAACTTTTAATCAGTTGTTTGAATTAACAATTTAGTTATTATGGCCGTCACACAGTCATAGAAATTTATATTTTCATTTTATCCCAAAGAAAAACTTGACCATCTTTCTTTTATACTATCAACCTGCAAGCCTGACAGTAAGGATTAAAAATTGCTCCTTCCTTCCCACTTGGTTATTGGAAAGGCTCTGAAAGGTAATCAGTCTTGTGAAGCTACACTTTACAGTCTGCATAAAAATGCCATGATTCCCCTGCTTCTCCCCAACCTAATTGAAAGTGCATAATATCACCCAGCTGGGGAAATGTAAACGGTAAACATATGCAATATATCATACTATCACGAAAAAGTTGGTTACTAATAGGACCAAAAGGAAACTAACTGGAAAACAAGTTTTTCTTTCCATCTAGAATGAGAGCTCTTTGTGCCTTACACCCTTCCCCCTCCACCTCCTCCCTCCAGACTTCAAGCTACAGCCAGATTAAACCAAGGTCAGTAAACTCATTCCTTGCCTGTGTAATTCTAAGGGTCACCTAACAAGGTATATTGACTAACACTCTTTTCTATCAGCCTTTCAAGAGATGAGGCATTTTACTTTTGGCAGGAGGTGGGCTTGGAATCGTCTTGTTCACTACCTACTTCAATTGCATGACAGACGGTCCTATTATCTCTTTCCTTAGCTGCTGCACCTAAACATCCTTGGCCTTGTCACTTCTTATCTTGCTCTACTTCATCAAACTCCTATTGCCAAGATTATCTCCTTTTCTACCACTGATCATCCATGAATATCTGTACAGGATAGCATTTTCCATGAGTAGAAAATCTCAGTCTTACTTTTCAAAGTCCTTTGCACCTCTGCAGCGATCTGACTCCTACTTAGAAGGCATCATCCCCTCCTCTGACTCCTCACTTCTTTTAAATAAGACAGTAGGGCTTTTAGGAGAAAGGAGCGTATTCCTTCAAAGTTTGTTCCATTAGTTCTCTGTCACAATATTCGTTCACAAATCACTCCCTGTTGTACCATGAACTCAACTTCTACAACTCATTCATGTCATCTTATAACTGGCTATTGTTTTATTTTTGAAAGTTGATACCTTACAGTTAGGTCACGGCATAGCACTTGTCAAGGATATTGTGTCATTTCAGTTTCAATAGATTGAAGGATATATTTTTATCTGCTTCAGAAGTAGAGATGATTTGAAACTTACTGAATTAAAACTACATTCATCTTTCAATAAGTCATATTACCTGTCAACTGGCACTGGTGGATGGTATGGCTTGTTGACCTTGGCATAGAGACCCTCTAAGTGGTCTCTCTCTGGAGATAGTGGACGGCCATCTCGAGGATAAACCAGTGGTCCAGTCCGAGGGGGAGATGGAGACCTATAGACATTTGCTGATGCACATGGATCCCGGAAGTGGTTCACTCTGGCATAATTGGGGTCCATTTCATCATCGTCCATATCATGCAATGATCCAGTTGTACCAGCAGTGTAATCAATGAGACCTCTTGCTTGCTTTTCCCTTAGCTCCTGATGTTTTGCTCCAATCCTAAAAACGTAGAACAGATAGAGATATAGGTGAGTTTATATGCTAATACAATGATATATTCTCCTGACTGTATGTTAATTTTTCCTAGTCACTTTCCTGTATTCTCAAAACCATACCATGCAGAAATGTGAATAGCATATTGCATGGAATTAATTTTATATCTATGGCTTTTGTTACAGAGTCTTCACTTTTATAGCAATATTGTAGGTATTTCACCATCTTGCCCACTGATAGCTAGGCTGATTGCAGAGTCAGAGGCTGATTTTCATTAACATTGCTTCTCTGTAAGTGGGATGAGCTCGTTTGTGAGAACAGTACATCTTTCGTTTGATATCATGGAGGCCTGCCTTGGAACAGGGATGCATGTTAAAAGAGCCCATCAAAATCTTATACTTTGTCTATGATTTCAATTATTTGGCACCCTAGAGTTTCAGTGTATTCTTCTAAATAAAAGAGCTTGCCAAAATTGATTTGAAAATGAAAAAGAAATACAGAGGCTTTCTGGTCACTAAAAGCAGTTGGGATCAGATGTAATTTATAAGAGACTCTTAAGTTTTTTTGTTAAATAAATGGGAATCATTGTGTCTTATTATATAGGAACTAGGGATAGAGTAAAATAGTGAAGAAATTAATAGACTCCTGACAGAGATGAATTGGCACATAGAAGTGAATTCAATACCATTACTGGCAGACCTCCACGGTGCTAAAGCCTTAAGTGATATTACAAAATGCTTCTGCTAATCAGTGTACTGTGTAGACTACTGGGAATGGGAGCCGAAAAGAATGCTTAGGTGGATTCCAAATCCATCTGAATTTTGAGAATTTGACATTCAATCTGGAAAGTGTTAGATCAGCTCTCCGAGGTTCCCAGTTAGGTGTTAAAATGGAAGGGGCACTGTGAATCTTATTGGACAATGGTGATCTGATGGTGTCAGGAGGTTTTCGGCGCTAATGAGCAAAGAATGTAATCTTACACATCACGGGGCAAACGAGGTGTATTGTGTACAGGATGAGGGAGGTAAGATGATGAAAGACAGACTCTTAACAAAGGATGGTGACAAACCCGAAGTCCTGGGCTCAGAGAATACAAGAGAGCTGTGGGCTGGAAGCAAAAGGCCTATATGTACTTGGCAGTGTATACCGCAGGCTCGCAGGAGTGAAAACAAAACCCGAACTCTCTCAGTATCGTCTTCTCTTCAAACCAAAACAGCTGTTTTGGCACACGGCAGCCAGTTTTATTTTACAAAATATCAAACTCTTAGTAAAAATCTTTAAAAGCCATGTTCTTTCAAGGTATTTTCTCTTTTGGCAGAATGGCTTTTTTTTTCTTTGAGTAGAGAGGAGGGAAGGAGGAAAAAATATGAAATATGAAAAAAGGATAGGACAGAAATAAAAACAACCCAGCATCTGTCCTCCAGTCACAACAGATGAAAACAAGTGCCAGGATCCATCACTGCATATCTCTTTTGACTAGGTCAAGTCATGTACCTCACACTACACATATAAATAATTAGAAGAATTTATATTTTCACAAATGAGAATTTGAATCTCCCAGGCATTTTGAATGAAGATGAAAGGAAGATTACACAGTACTTACCCAGGAAGAGGCCCTGCCCGTCCTCTTTCAGCGCATGTTAGTCCTAGATTTATGGATGTTTGTTTTGAATAATTTTTGATAAAGGAGATAACCTGCTCCATTCTGCAACAAAACAATGTTTCCAGGGACAGTGCCTGGATTATTAGGATGCTTGCTGCACTATGGCGATAGCGATGGATTTCCATTGCTAATAGAGTGCAGGACATCAATAAAGTCAGGGGTGGGGTTCTGTGTGGGTACTATCCCTCCTAAGTGGGACGCCTTCAAGAGAAATCATTCAGCAGGAAGATAAACATCTCATGGCTGCCCCATAGGGCTATACTTGTGCATTAATGAAACAGGAAAACACCAAGCTTGACTTTTAAAAATCACAGAAACAGAACACTAGTATCTGTGTTCCTTTTTTCATCACTTCTCTTTCTTTGAGGTTTTCTTATTTAATTAAGTGTGCTCAGTATGCAGAGATTCTCAGATGAAAAGTACTCTGTGTATGCAGACCAATGTTTTACCTTTCTAAAACAAAACCAAATTTTTCCTTGATCCTCTCCGCACCATTAAGTGTTGCAGCAACTCATTTCATATTAACCACTCAGTAGGTGCAATAGTAACTTCTCTGAACCATAACTATTACGCCATTATATCAGGGTCTCTCAAGAGAAGTGCACAAGGCAATCCCTGAAAAGGGGTGTTGGAGACAGACATTTCTCAAGAGAGAAATGAAAAAATCTTTTTATATATTATATATATTTATATACCATATTATATATAAATATAATAATGTTTATATTCACATAAATATAATATATAACATTAGTGTATATTATATAAATATTATATATTTTATATATATAATGTAAGAGTGTGTGTGTGTATATATATATTTTTTGCTTTGACCTCCTGTTCCAATTCAGTATGAGATTTCTAATTCTTTATAGTCATTTCCACTTGGAGGTCTCCCTACCCCCAGGAACTCAACCTGTTAAAATATCTATTTTTCAAAATAGCCCTGGATAACATCCTTTTTATTGGATGATACCACTTGGTTCCTAGTTCTCCCCAGTACTCTACCTTTGAATTGTTTAAATCTCCGTTTTCACTTTTCCCCCATGAAAACATAGATTCTTTTTTCTATTACGCTTGTAGATGTGTTCTTCTAATTCCCTTTCTTTAGCCACAGTCCGGTATTTAGGCCTTAAACAGCCTACATCTGCATTGCCCAACATGGTAATCATTAACTATATGACACTATATAAATAGAAACTAATTACAATTAAATAAAATTTAAAACTCAGTTTTTTGGTTTCACAAACCACATTTCAAGTGCTCTGTAGCCACATGAGCTCATGAGTACTATATTGGATAGTGCGGTCAGAGACTAATTACATATAATATCACATTGGTTTCAGGTGTATAACATGGTGATTAGACATTTATATACCTTGTGATGTGATATCCCACTTTAATCTGTACCTTAAAAGGCTGCGAGATTAATCTTCCTCAAAGAGAATTTCCATCATATCTCTGCCCATCAGTTTCAATTCACAACAGCTCACCTGTTCTTGTGTATTTTAAATATATGACTCTATTTTCTTATGACAAAGTGTTGATGTTGAAAAGTCAGATAATAATCTAATTTTATTTCTCTTGTAAATTTCTTATAAGAAACTTGCCCTTTTGGCTTATCTGGTCAAAGTTTTTTTTAAGTCCACAATCTTACTAGAAAAGTCATTCTGGGTTGATAACTTTCAATATGTATTTTTATGTATATATTTTTTTCTATCAGGGAGGTTTTCTTAAATCTATATATTTTATTGTTAATGTTGAAGGATGTAAGTTAAATATAAAAAAGTCAGTTTATTTCACTATATACTATAGTGAACAATTAGACAATAAAATCAAGAAAACTCTGCCATTTAAAATAGGATTAAAGAACATTGCAAAGTTAAGGATAAATTTAACAAAAGATGTGTAAGTACTGTACACTGAAAAAAATATTGTTGAGAGAGATTTTAAAATTTATCTGGAAAGCTAAAGGGAAAAATAAAGCCAAAATCCTTCTGAAAAAATAAGAATAAAGTTGGAAGACTCACACTGCTAACTTCAAGACCTACTACAGAGCTTCAGCAATTAAGCCAAAGGTAAGACATACAGATGAATGGAACAGAAGACAGAGCCTAGTAACACACACACACACATCTGGTTGAAGTAATTTACAACAAATGTGCTGAAGTAATTCAATTAGAAGGAAAAATCTCTTCAACAAGTAGTGCTGAAAAATCAATAAAAGAAAAGTCATCTCTGAGAAGTAAGAACCATGGTCCCTACATAATCCCATAGCAAACATCAATTGAAGATGGAAGATAAGCCTAAACATAAAGTCTACAACAATAAAGCTACTATAATAAAATAAAGGAGAGTATATTCACAACCTTGGGGTAGGCAAATATTTCTTAGAGAGAATACAAAATAATGAATCTTAAAGGGAAACAAACATAAAAGGAAAAGAGAAAAACCAAAAAGAAAAAGTTCACTCAAATTAAAACCTTCTCATTAAAAAGCATCAAGAAAATGACAGACAGAGATCCAAGATGGCAGCAGAGTAGGTAGAAGCTACACTCATCTCCTCCCAGAACCGAAGGACCAAACTCGAATTATTCCTAAAATATGGAGCAATCAACCTGAATATCCAACCAAGTTATTTTCAGCCTTATAACTGAATAACCAGTTATAAGACTAGCTGAACAGAAGTCTTATAATCAAGGATTTACAGAAAAGCCACATCAAGACGGGTAGAAAGGGCAGAGATGCGGAAGGGCTGGCCCTGCTCCCACAGGCAGTGGCTGAGAACCTGGAGAAATAGCTCAACCGCAGAGGTTCCCCTTGAGGAGCTTATGTCTCAGTCTCATGCTGGGCTCCCAAGCCCAGAGCCCCAGAGCTAGGAAGAGACACCCACATAACATCTAGATGCTTCTTGTATGTGCTCTGACCAGGGATCTAACCTGCAACCTTGGTAGATGGGGATGACACTCTGACCAATTGAGCTACCCGGCCAGGACTTTGTATATATGCTTTAACTTATGTCACATTAAGAAGCAGACAACTCAGGTTGTCTTACTTTAATGATGCTCCGCTGACAAACTGATGTCTCCATTGCTCATTGGATCATTTCTTCCATCAGTGATTTTTGCCTGAATTATTTTATTAGAGGTTGCAAAATGATACATTTTAAAAGTAATTATTCCTTTTACATTTATTAGTTGGAATTCTTCTATAAAGAAAAACTTTCTCTCAAAAATTTTTGTGTTTTGTTTACCCTAAATTATGCATAGTATGGGGAAGGTGGGATTAAATGCTCAATTATTTTTAATTGCTGATTTGCAGAGTAAGGATTTAGTATTCTAGATATTTCTAGTGGTGTCCAATGAGTTGTTAGCTACCTTTTGGGGGGAAGTGGGGATAGTGAACATTATTGTGAATTTTATGTTTTAAAAAACTTTTATGTTTTCAATCAGTTGTACTCCTTACTCTCTTTGCTGTGGAGGCTGGCCAAGATTTAGTCAAGGTGGGCACGTTATGCTGGCTCCTTTGTCCTTCTCACTTGACCCAGTTGTCATTAATGGTTATTCTGCTATCCGACAAACAAGCCACCCTGGCTCCTGTTGAGTACTTTGTGTCCTTAGCCTGAAAGCAGCCACTTCCCCAGGAATTATTTTTTTAATGGGAGATTATCTCTAGAGAGCACAATCTGGGCCCTAGGATAGCTCACACCATAGGGTTGTCATTGCTTCTACTCCTTTTCTACAGACAGAGCTAGGATATACAACTTTTTGAAAAAAATCACAAGCCATACCGATATTTTTGATTCAAATATAACAACACAGAATTTCGACTTCACTTTTAAGACATTTATGTTTCCGCTTTCTTTAAATGAAAAATCTTGATTCTTAATGCCATTGGTATAATTATTTGTATCATTACACATGATTTTAAATACATATAGTTTTACAATAATGATACCAATATTACTAACAGACTATTGGATGACAATTTAAGATGTTTATAGCTCTATTTTTTGGTTAGAACATATTCCACTAGCTATATAGAGTCAAAATGCTATGTTTGAACATCACTTGAAGTAATTCATTTCCGTAAGTCACTATGCAACCAACTTCTTTTAGAGTAGGTTATTTGTTTTGGTTTATTTTTGATATTTAGGGATTGCTTTTTTCCTTTGATTCAATTTAATTTGTTAAATATGTAAAGCCGCTGCATATTAGCGAACAGAGATCTTTCTCATTTAAAAAAAGTTTCACAGTAGTCTCTTGTGTGAACATGCTTTTGTTTATGTAATAAATCACTATTCTTGGATATTTGGCTATTTCCAATCTTTTACAAATACAAATAATGCTGTAATGATGAATCTTACAGAAAAGTCAGTCCATTTTTTGCCACTGTGGCTTTCAGATGAATTCACAGAAGTAGGATAGCTGGGTCAAAGAGAAAGTCACATTTAATATTCCTAGATTATGACAAATTTCCTTCCATAATTGTTCTATTTTGCATTACCACCTGTGGTGTAGAAGAATACCTATTTCTCTTCAGTCTCACCAACAAAATAGGTTCTCGAACTTTGAGATATTTGATAAACATAAGTGAGAAGTAATATTTCAGTGAAGTTTTAATTAGTCTGTCTCTTATTATGTGATGCTGAGTATCTTTTCATATGTTTAAGGGGCATTTTCATTTCCTCTTCTGTGAGGTGTCCATATCTTTTGCAGATTTTTCTAGCAGATTGTCATTCCCCCCTCGATTTTTCAAAGACCTTTGTGTAGCAGCAATATTAGCACTGTATCTGTGATATAAGTTGCACACATTTTTTTCTGTTTGTCATTTGCCTTTTATAATTCCACTTAAAGTTACTGGTTGGCATTCCATATTTTATACTCTACTCTCACTTTATAAAATGTTGTGACTTTTGCAAACTATTTCTTGATTCATTTGACTCATGCAGAATGAGTTCTGATCTACTTGCCCAGTGCTAGGAGGATGCAGCCCCTGGAATTCTCTTTGCTGGCTACAGTGTGAGCCCGAACAACAGAGATGCAGATGAATAGACAGTAGAAGAGAGGGTCTGCTGCCTGTAGTGGTGACAGTAGCTGAGGTCAGAAAAGGTTTTCCAGGGGAGATCTATGGGGCAAAAGAAGGAGTACTGTGAAAAGAGATCACAAAATACCTGCTGCACAGCTTTCTTTTTGGACAGTGGAGATAATTTGTCCTGCTATCATTTCTGCTTTTATAATAGCAGCTGCAATTAGGTCACTACCATTATCCTTTGTTCCAGTGAACAGGCCCCCTTTCTTCAGCTTTTCCTTCTGAATGCCATTTGAAGCTGCAATATACCTGGCCAGGAAAAATTACAGCTATTTTTATTATTATTATTCTGACCAGCCAATATAGAGTCACATGCAGTCTTTGTGATCAATGTTTCATCTTTTCAACAAAACTATTTTGACTGCATTAACATTTTTCACGACTTTCTCATTCCTGCCTGGGTATCTATAACATTTTCTAAATGATCTCTGCTTTTGTCCTGTGCATTTTTCTTGTCAGCTTAAACCAGACCTGAGGTGGTAAGGGAACTAGATTGATGGGATAATTTATCACTTATCTTGTAATAAATAGATAAATTTTCTGGAAAGTAGAATTTACATTCTATAATACTGACATGCAAATTCTTTAATGCCATTAACGGAATCTTTTCAGTGGACTTTTGCTTCATGTTTTTCTTTTTGCACAGAGATTTGTGGCTATTGTGCCTGAATATGGATATTGTACATGAATTCATACCAGTCATTTGTCAGATGTCGCGGGGTAAGGGCAATGCAGATGCTCATTAATGCAGGCCAAGGCAATAATGCTTGCAAAGCCTGTGAGAGTCAGGTGTGCACTCAGAACACTCAAACACTGGGTGCAATACAGAGATCGCATCGCTGAGAGGTTCACCAGTTCTTCGTGTTGGTAGAATGACCATGGGAAAGATTTCACATCCCACATAGTCCAGCTCCTACTGAATTTCCCACATTAAATGGTTTGTACGTATTTGACACTGAGCGCATTTCATATTCTAAAGTCATCCAATCATTTTCAATTCCTACCTATTCGCTGTATTTTTTTACAATGTCAAATAGCAAGATTTTCCAGTATTTCTCCCATTGCTTCCAAATACTACCGTTTCAAGAGAATTGCCATTCAGCAAAGGCTCTCTTATTATTACAATTTACATTTTCCCTAAATTTATACCTTTCCCAGACCCATTAAACTTCCTCCATTGCTAATGTACTTTGTTCCTGTAATTTGTATTCTCATAATGTGGACAAATTTCTCAGAAATGCTTAGTAAACATCCTTTATTTTTCATTGGGAAATTGGCCCCCAAAAGGGGGAAAGGGGGACGAATGACACAGTGCTTATGATCTTCTCTGACAATGCAGGAGTCCCTCAGGCAACCCTAGACGGTCCCCCTTGAATGGTGACCTTAGGCGGTGGAGACATTCAAAGACGTCCGGGTTGCTGGCCAGACTTACATCGAAGAGAGCTGTAAGAATCTGCCCTTGAGAGGACTCTGCTGGTTGAACAAAGTTCACAAGTTACTGATGTGCTTTATTCTTGTTCTTTATGCTTATTGTTATGACATTTGTACGTAGCAAGAAATAGTCTTACATGTTTTTTATAATCCCCCCCATTTATGTGTGCCCACTGTGGAAAGCAGAGGGAAAAGTAAGTTTTCTCTATTAAAATTGTCTGGATTACCGCACTTTAATCCTAGGAGCTGTCTGGGGTGATATCTGCAAAAATAAATGACTGGCCTTCGACATGCTGGTGCTTGCCATCATATGGAAAATAATAGGAATAAATCCCCAGTGCTGACTGAGTTACTGTACATCTACATAAACTTCCTGGGCAGGAAACAGGAAGAATCCAGAGAATAAGAGGAAACTAGCTACATTTCCCTTTCCTTTCCCTCACACTCTTCTTTTCCATCCAGTTTGTCACCTGGAATGTCACACCTGGCCAGTGGTCCCCTGGACGTGTCTCTGTCTTTGTCTCTAAAAGCTTGCTCACATGGAAATATGCTGATGCATGGGGACAGGGGCATCCACCCACACCGCAGAGGTGGCTCTATTTCCTTTGTTTTCTCAGCCGTGGATGCCAGATGTCTCGAGGCCATGGTCACACAGATCTTTTTGGAAAGAACTGTGGGTTTACAAAGAGCTCCAGAAGGATGATCAACGTCTACAGGGCCTGGACATACCATGTATGGAGCCTGGACAAACCAAGTGTGGAACCACGACTGTATCGGAGACAGGAACGCCACATTTTACCCCTAATGTCCCCATCACCATGTACTCTGCATGATGAAGTGTTTTAAAACAAGCAGAAAGTAGTAGTCTTTTCCCTCCTGTTCTATTTATACAAGAGACTTTAAACAGGTCCACAAAAATATTTTATTAAACCACTGCATGTCTGCAGTGCTTGTTAGGATTGTTATTTTTGTCTTTTCAAGATTTTACTTTGTGCTGGAGAAACCATACAGACTATTCTCAGAAGTCCAGACACATGCCAAAGAATGGAACCTGTGAATCATTTTCACAGGTTGGAACCAGAGAAACATTTATTATTGAGCATTTATTATATACTCAAAACTGTGCTAGGCAAGACTAAAAGGACAGGGGACTTTGACAGGTGGAGGAACCACTGGCTTGTCCATCATGTCTGCAAACTTAGGTCCTCTCCTAATTCCAAAGTGATATTGACAGGGTCACCTTAACAGCAGTCCAATTCGAAGATGAACTGGCACCAGGAGTTCCCCTGTCATCTGGTCCCCTTTATGTGCATGCAGGCTAAGAATGGAACATGAGAAAAAGCCAACCACTACCTTCGATGATTACTCCCACACACACATCAGAGAAGGTCCAACAAGCTAATCCAGAGGGTACCCATTGTGTCTACAGTGATTTGGCCAATGAGTTGTCAGGCACTTCGTAAGAAGACAAGTACAAGGCATCACCCCATTCCTGTTCCAATGGATAATGAGGAGAAACGTTCAACCGCAATCATTGGTTCCCACCTCGGTGTAGTTTGAGGGAGACTATTTAAGGGAGCACATATTACCCGCACATGGTCTTGAGAATGACAGTGAGGATCTTTTATCTGATATGAGAGCCAGCAGGTTTTTGCACAAGGGGCCTAATGTCTGATCTAGCCTCATCTGTCCCTCCGCAAAGACCAACAGACATTATGTCAGACATACTCTTTTGTGTGGTCACTCTCAGTTCTGACCACAGCATTCCATTGCTCAACTGGCTCCCTATTCTTTGGCCCACCTAGTGGCTCTTTGCTCCAGGTTTTGTTTAAAATTAATATAAGAAATCTCTTAGCAACTGAAAAGAGGTTTGGTTTATCTCCTCTTGGAATTATGAATTGCCAATGGGACTGTAAAGTGTCAGGAATAAGGGACAGGTTGGCATTTTTTATTGTGGTTAGCAGGGTACAGCAGTGGTCTGAGTGCTAAGATGTGGGGAAACAGCCTTAATTCCCTTCATTACTACCTGAGATTTAGACAGTCTCCATGTAATAGCAATAAAGAAGCATGTGTTTTAAAAGGGAGAAGGGTGTGGCTAGAGATCTCCCTGCAAGGAGAATCCATTCTTTAGATAGCAGCTTGGATGAGCATGTAAAGAATGAAAGTTTAACTGCTTCTCTATTTGAACACTTCCATGTCTCCTTTAACATTTAGTTAACATCAGTCACCTTACTACGACTTATGAGGCTATATCATCAGACACAGTCCTCTATGACTTGGGCTTCTGCCACTGTCCGTCTCAGTTTTCAAACTCCAGGTCCATGCTTCATTTGCCTTAGGCTTGATTAGCACCTGCTGCTCTTTCTGTCAGAAACCCTCCGCCTTCAGGGCTTCCTGTGGCTGGCGCATCACTATGATTTGAGTCTGCATCTCAGACACCCTTCCCAGTCTCTTCTCCCTCTCACATTATTCTATTTTATCTTCTGTGTAGTTACATCACTATATGATTTGGTCTCCTTCATTTATCCCTTTCCGAGAACATAAGCTTCACAAGAACAGGGACCTCATTGCCCAACTATTGATATGACCCCAGCATCTACCACAGTGCTTGCACACGGTAGGCACTTTAAAGTATAATGGAAGCAAAGGCAAGCAGAGTCTAGGCGAGAAGGCCATGTGACAATAGAAACAAAGATTGGAAAGATGTACTTTGAAAATAAAGGAAGGAGCCATGAGCCAGGGAGGCAGGCAGCCCCATAAACACAAGGAAATGGATTCTTCCCTAGAGTTTGCAGAGGGAATCAGGCAGCCTACAACTTGGCTTTATCTCAATGAAATCAATTTCTGAATAGTGGCCTCCAGAACTGTAAAAGAATCAATCTTTGTTCTTTTGAGCTACAAAGTTTGTCATAATTTGATACAGCAGCAATAATACAAAACTAATATGGATTAAAAATAAATGGAACAGATAACCAAAAGTATTTAGGCAAGACCTATTTTCTCTCAGAGCCTAGGATGGTGTGTCAATGCAAGTCTTTCTAGCAATGTAGAAATATAAGCAATGAAACAGCCTCACACCCCAGAGCATATGAAGGGATAAAGTAATCCAAACGCTGGAAGCTCTCATAGTGTATGTCATTAACAGATTGAAATTAAAAATATATATTTACTGTGGAACAGAGAAGAAGGAACTTAAATGAATGGCTCTAAATGTCAAACGTAGTGATTTTATTGGAGACATCACTGTGGGTACCACACCTGAGCAGGCTGGTCCTGGCCGCTGGCACCTACAACACAAGAAACGAGGAAGAAACTCCAGAAGGAGAATTGTGGACTGAAAAGAGCTGATGTCAGGCCCTTCCTGAAGATATTTTCTTACTGTTTCCCCAAAATACATCATTATACAGTACACATTTTCTTTAGCACTCTTAATAAAGGAAAACTTGAAAGTAAGCAGTGATTTTTTATTCCCTTTCTTAGAAAATCTACAGTGACCTGCTTGCAAATATACAGTGGAAGTTATCCCAGAAGAACCTCTTGGTTCATTAAAATAACCAGCATATTCCAACAGGCATTCATCCCTGAAATAATAACCATTCACTTTCAATAAATTAATTATGGTTTTAATGAGTGAGATTTACATGTATGCTTCTGCCTTAAGATCTTCACAGGGGGCAGCCTCCTCGCCCTACGGTGCCACTAAAGCGAGGCCTTTCTCCTAGCAGCCCAGCGGCTGTTGGTGGACATGCTCACTCGCTGTCGCTTCAGAAATGGAGAAGCAGGACGGCGGAAGGAGCCAGAGAACCTGGGTTTGGAACTGAGATCTGCCACATCCTAATTTTGTGACCATGGGCAAATTATTCAACCCTCTGCCACTTGTTAATGAGAAATATGATAATACCTACGCAGAGGGAAAAGACTAGATGACTTAATACTACAACTAAAGCTATTGGAGGAGTGTGGTTGGCACGTAAGTGGCGGCGGTTGTTAGCAAGAATAACAGCAGTGCTCCATTTCTGACGCAGGTGAGGGCCAAGGAGGGGGAAGAGCCTCAGGCAATCTTCACGTGCGCACACAAGCAGTGGGGTCCGAAAGGCACACACACGGTTCCTCCAGCTTCTTCACAGTTCCAGCTAGAACCCTCGAGAGAGGAGATGCTTTCGCTAACTGCTATGTAATCTAGATTGGTGAAATGCTCAGGAGGTGCGGGTGTTCTGGCTGTTTGAAGTTTTAGGTTGATTGAGAGCAAAGCAGAAAATGCTTCTGGTTTGAATCTGTTGGTCACAAATATACTAAAACATACTAATCCTTTAACCTATCCTAACTGAAATCGCTAAACAATGTTTTTTAGAAGATTCAGAACAGGTAACACTTGAAGACCATCCTTCTCGGCTCCAGCATTCATCCTGTAACACTTGAGATATTGAGGAGTCACAATGGAGAAGCTAAACATTAGCTGTAAATTGACTTGATACATTCCATCTACATCTGCTGGCGTGGGGCCTGCGCTTGGCCCTGGGAACTGTGGCCCATTTGACGTGTTCGAGAGAATTATAAAAGAATCCTGTTGGCTGAGTCCAGGTTAAGGAGGTTTGGGTAGTATTACTAACCTGAAAGAGTTTAAAGGGTGAGAGAAACATGGAACTTGCTCTTTCGGGTAGCCTGAGTTTTGTCACACCTGTACTGCTATATGGGGCGAGAGGGGGAAAACATGGCCTTTTGTTACCCTAGTTAGTTTTTACAGTTTTTATCAAAACTGTAACAAAATTTCAATTTGCTCTACCTTTTTTGAATATGGTGTGTGTGTGTATGTGTGTGTAATTAAGAATATCCATATATCTATATGTCTCTCTATATATATATATTTGGAGTTCATATCAACTGGCAAAATTTGGGCAGACTACTGGAAAATGAAGCTATCTGCCTGACTCAACTAACTGACTACTATTTTCCCAGAAAGTTCTGCCCTAAAATTTTCAACTGTTGCCTCTGTCAGCTTTGGAGAAAGAAACTATAATCAAAAGCACCCTGACTGCTTGGAAAATCCCTTAGATTTCAAATGGAAAATTTTCCAGAGTCTTAAATTCCTCTCTAGTTAGCAGCAAAAATATTATATATTATTGATGGGATTAAGAATTTAAACTTTTAAAAGTCTCTTTCAATATGTTGCACAGTTAAGTTGTTCTTTATAATTGATTTTAATGATTTCACTGCAAGTGTCTAGATGCCCTGGATGATAAAGAAGTTCTGCTCCATTGTCTCAGCTATAACACTATTTATTCATGGTGACTTCTCTGTGATTATACAGCAGTTTACAGGCCATCACACTATTTGTCAAAGTTTAAATTTATTGTAATTAGTTGTGTATTGGTTTCTCTCCTCTCTCTTAATCATGAACTTGTTGAGGGCAGGGACTAGGTTGTGTTTTACTCATCTTGAGATTTCCCCTAAGTGTCTAGCTCCTCAATTATTGCTTGCTGAATTATTGAAGAGTTCAGGCCAAAAATAATTAAAAAATCAAAAGTGAATCATAGCAGAAAGTATCTTCCCAAATCCTCTAAGTGGAAAAGTTTCATGTAACTATGATTTAACTTCAGATTCAAAAGCATGATTGTGAATCCTGAGGAAAAAAGAGCTAGGGATGTAAAACAGATCATTGGTTCCCCAGGTGATCAAAAATATTAAAAGTCATCAAACTACAAATCTTTCTTATGTGCTCTTAGAACTGACATTGGAAACTATCCAACTGGAGTGACAAACTAAAGGTGACCTTTCACATAAGAAATGTGAAAAATTAAAAAAGAAAAAGAAAACGTGAATACAAGATAGTAGAGATTAGCAATAGTTTGTCCAAGCAAGTGCTGTGTGTTAGAAAAGGAGTGTGCTTGTTAGATCCTAAAATTCACAGACTGTAAGTGGAACTCAACAAAGACCTCCGTTGAGGGCCCCTACAGAGGCCAGCCTCTAGTATACTTCCTGTCTGACTGGTACCCAGGATTGTCAAACACAGAGCTGATTAAGACACATTTCTGCACTTCAGTGGAAGGTAAAGGCAGCTGAGTTGATCCTCCAAGGGAGGCTCCCGCATGTGGGGATTAGGTGGAGGGTTGCGAGGAACAGGTACAAAGAGATGCACTCAGTAAACCATGGCTGGGATGGAATATGCCACCTTGTGTTTATACAGATGACACGGTCTGGTGTCCTCTCAGACGTTCTCCCTGAAAATAGGGGTTCACTTGTTCCCTTAGCTTGAAGGCCTTTGTTCAAGAGAACACATTTTAGATGTTCACCTGGGGTTAGAGGCACAGTTTTGGGCTAGCTATAAGAATTACAAATTGCTTCATGACAAAGACCTCCTTTTCCTGCTTGAAAACAAACAAACAAACAAACAAACAAATAAAAAAAAACAAGCAAAAAACCCCCTAATCTCTGAGTCTTTAACATCTGTTACAGTACGTGGATCATGGTGAGTATGAACCAAATTCTGAATGTATCAACTGTCAGTAGAAAGGTACGGTTTATATCATATCAACCTTATTCGCATGTTACCTTACTTATCTGAGCCAACTGGCTGTGTTCACCGAAAAAAACGGAAAACCTACTTCCTCTCACCAGCAGGTGCAGCCTTCAGGCATTTCAGGGATGACGCACGGAAGAGGGCATGCTGGCTTCCCCACGTGCTGGTCCATTCCCTGCACCCGGCCATTTCTCTCCTTTCCTTTCCAATACCGTCCCTTTCCTCCAAGTACTCAGTTCTCTTCATGAATAGTCTTTCATACAGTACGTAACACTGATGCTCTACAATAATTGATTTAAAATGGAAAACTTCTACTTTTCTAAGCAGTCAGGAATGATTATTGAATGCCTGAGAGGGGCGAAGAAGTGCAGGGCTGAGCACAGTAAAAGTGCATGCACGCTATCTCTCCGTGTGACTACCAATCTCACAAAGACAGGCAGACACACACTCAAACACACACAGCTGTTTGCAGGGTTTCCAGCATTATAGATACTCCCACAGACAGTAAAACTTTCAGACAGCTCAGCTCTCTTAATACGAGAAAAATGTACTTTGATGCCACAAAGTAATAAAATAAAACTTGAGCACTCCTCAGCTAGTCTATGTCTGCAACTGCTTCTCATGTTTTGTTAGATGGAAAAATTCCTTTCCTATGTCATCTGATTACAAGGCAATGTAAAAACGAATGTGTATGTAGAATCATAAACATGTCTGTATAGTTTCATATGTTTTCAAATGCTCCAGAAAAGCTGTAAAAACATGCTACAAATCTTACTTTTCACTTGTGATATTTGGAAATCTTCCCCAATTTTCTCTTCTTAATTGGCATACTTTCAGCAAAATGTGTTCCTCCTTTCCTGCTTAGACGCAAAATCTCTAAGAATATCTTTGATAAGTTAAATTTCCATTTTGGTTCACACCCCATGTTGGTGTATTGTGTCACTTTAAAAAAATGATCTGAACTTCGGCAGAGCCAAGCTTACGTAAACCGCGGCAGTGCGAAGGATGGCCACGGGTGTCTGCAGAGTTTATTTCGGACTGATAGATGAGGGCTGCATGACTGGTTCCAGCCAAGTGTATTTATTTCCTCCGAATAGTTCTCATTTGATGATGTGATTTGGTCAATGCTATTAGGCACCCATTTTAAGTCATATGCATACATGAGGCAGGGAATATTTTAGCATAATGTCGGTTTTCTTGGCACTGAAATTTTGTTTGCTGGTGAAAAGAAGAATTATGCTTTCGCAAGAACGGACTGCCCATTTCTTAACATTTTGTAAAATGTTCTGGATTCAGTTAAAGCCTTTTTGTGTTAGGCCTTACCTGTCTGTCCTCTGAAATTGAGAAGGTAAATCTACAATTACTGAGGATATAACTGATTGTTAAAAATTAGAAAAATTACTACACCAAGTTTTTAATCTGCTGTGTAAAAATATATAGCAACATATTCAATTTAATGTCAAAAGCAGCCGACTATAATACAAAAGCATTTTGTTAAAGCTATGATCTTGCTTTTCCAAAGTGGAATATTTAATGGTCTTTGCATAATTTTTTTCAATGTGCATTTGT
This sequence comes from Anoura caudifer, assembly GCA_004027475.1. Taxonomy (NCBI): domain Eukaryota; kingdom Metazoa; phylum Chordata; class Mammalia; order Chiroptera; family Phyllostomidae; genus Anoura; species Anoura caudifer. Next base: position 534,376 of record PVKU01000175.1, read on the forward strand.
TTATGTGACCATACAAAACACAGCTCTGAAATTTCAAAGTTCAACCAGTAAATAACCCTCTCATGACTTTCTGATTACATCTACTATAACCAGATTAAAAAGAAACATATGAGTTCCACTACGCATTTTCTGGACTCTGATGTTTTTCTTAAACAAAGTCAACCTACTAAAATGTCCTTTGATTCTTATTCAGCTAAAATGTTATACTTTTCCACAGACACATTATTTGGTCTGAAGGTATCTTTAAATACCTTGAACGTATATATATTTAGCACTTGAAACTTTCTGTGCCTATCACAGCTTCTATTAGAAACTGTGAAACATTTTAGGATTATTGAACAAATATCAATTATCTCTGTGTCCTCAGTGTCAATCTGAATTGGAAATGTGCCATCTTTTAGAGTTTCAAGGATAGAATTTTTAATTAGCTGTTGATACTGTCAATAGTAGAGTTTGCTATTACTTTAAACAGATTTGTCTGAGCAATTCCTTATCTAGTCATTTGCGTTTTTATTTTTTTAAACTGCTGTTTACTATTATAGTAAGGGTAATTTTTAAGCAGAACACTATACTTTCAAAAATATAGAAGAATTTTAGGCAATCTATTTTATTTTACTTTTTAAATTTGTTGAATTTATTGGGGTGACATTGGTTAATAAAATGATACAGATTTCAGGTGTACAATTCTTTAACACATCATTTGTATACTGTATTTTGTGTTCACCAATCCAAGCCAAGTCTCCTTCACCATTTATCTCTCCTTTACTCTCTTCTACCTTCCCCCACCCTCCTTTCTTTCCCTCTGGCAATCACCATGCTGTTGTCTGTGTCTCTGAGTTGATTCTTGCTTATTTCCTTCACCTTTTTCACCAAGCCCCCAATTGCCTCTCCTCTACAGCTGTCAGTTTAGGCAATCTATTTTAACACATAGTAACTAATTATTTTCCCACTGATTTTTAGGAGTTTCTCAAATTTTAAAAATTACATCCAGAACTTATTTTAAACCTGATATTATTTTATACTTTTAGGTCAACCAGGACTTTACTAAATATTTTCTCTGAAACGAGATGTAAGGAAATGAAATAAGTAGTAGTTACAATCTATGCCTCAAGAGAACTAGGATCTAGACAAGAAGAAAAGCCATGAAACTGCAGGAGAGTATAAAGTAAGAAATTATAAGATAAAAACTGTAATGTAATGGTAATGTGGACTCCTGAACATGGGCTTGAATTTTAGCAATGATGCCTCCAGGAGAGAGGGGCTCCAGGGCACCTGGTGCATCACCAGTGGCTGCTACCATTTTTCATAATCCCCCCTTTCCACTCCAGTTTATTATGCCTGCACCGCTGAAATATACCGTATTTTGCCACGTATAATGCACACGTTTTTGCCCAAATTTTTGAGAGAAAAATAAGGATGAGCATTATACATGTGTAGTACCTGAAATGCCTTGTATCTGTTCTTGTGTTTTGTAACTATTTGTTACATAAAATTTCTTGTACCATAACATGTTAAAAAAAATAAATGCTAAAATTCCTTTACAATACAAAAAACAAGTATCTAAATATAAATCAATAATTTAATTAGAATACTTACCAGGGGTATGTAATTAGGTAATACTGAAAAGTGTAGTAACATTGAAGGTACAAATCAAGTATGCTTATCTTTTGGTTTTACTTTTTTTCCTTTCAGGCAGGACTAGAATTTTATTAATCACAATCTTTGGTTCATGATACATTCCCATCAGTGATCTATGTATGGCTATCAAATTACTTAGTATAACAAACACTATGGACCCATCACCAAAATAAAAGCTAGCTCTTTGACAATAATCAAACACCCCCTGACACCCCCTACCTAGGAAGCCTTCACCCTGAATTTCATGTTTTGTTATATATATTCTTACAAAATAACCATTTTATTTTAGAGTTTTGTTATTAGAATGGGATCATACTCTAATCTTTTGGCTTTAACTTTTTTCATTGAAAGTTTTATTGCAGATTCATCCATATTTTTCTGTTTCACTGTAGTTCATTTCAACTGCTGTATTCTGTTGCTGAATACAACATCCCATTATATGAATATTCATACATTCTTTCTCTTAACAGATATTTGGATTTCTTTAAAGTTTTGATGCTGTGAACAGTTCCTCTTTTCTTTCATATGTAAAAGGATTTATTGGGACATTTACCGAAGAAGATGGAACTACTGGGTCATGGGGATGTTTTAGTGTGGGTTAGAGTTCTTTATGTTGAAATTCATCGAAAAGATATAATGTTCAGCCAAGTCTGGTTCAAAAGTAGTAAACTAACATAATTATCAAAGAATATGAAGTATAGGGCTTAGAGGGTTTTTTCCTCCCAAAAGGCTATGTTCCATTTGGAGAAACAATTAAAAGTTTACCCTTCCTTCTTGGTTGGGAGTGGTCAGCTAATAAAAGTTACTTGATATTTCAAAGAAATAATTTAATTAAAAATGAAAACAAAAGATTTCTTTTTCTTGAAAGTTTGGGCCAAAAATGTGGGTGTGCAGTATACACGGCAAAATACGGTAATCTGCACCACGAATTCTGATTGAATGGGCTCCATGTGCAATACCGAAAAGATTCTCTTTTGACAGAGAATAAGCCAAGGGCAGTGTGTCTCATCTACATAATCAAATTCAGTTTTCTCTGTAAAGGCAAATCTTTTATTTCTAGAGGATGAAATGAATGGTACAACAGTACTTAAAAATAATTTCAACTGGTTAAATTTAAACCAATGGAAGAGGATGAGGGCAAAAAAACAATTAAAAACAAAAACAACAAAAACAACTCTCTAGGACCATACCATTTCCATTCCATTCACTTTAGGGTCTGGCCTCTCAGGATCTGGTTCAGTGACAGGAAAACAGGTGTCGAGCATCCTGATGGGCTGGCCACTATGCACCAAGGGTCCATTTCCACTGTTCTACTGCCGGTTACAAATGACCTCATGCTTCTTGACGCCACTTCATGGCCCAAGGGACTGTCTTAGTTTTCTAACCTCTGTAGCTCTGTCAACCATTGATTTTGCCTATTCTGCCTCTTGGTTCCATTCTAGTGATTATTCACTTGAAATATAAAGTTAAAATTAGTGCAGTTTTATATTTGTTCATTCATTCATTCACCCATCACTCAACAACTTCTTGATTGCCTACTCTGTGAAATGTAATGTATTAGATGCTGAGAGAAATAGAAAAGTGAGTATAATGTAGTCCTTGCCTCGAGGAAATTACAAGATCATAAGGGAGAGAAGTCACGTTTGTAATCACAACCATCTACAATTCAATGAAGCAAAATAACAACAATAATGTGTATCTACCACATGCCAAGACCTGCTCTAGATGCTTTAATTATTTCATTTTATGTAAATTTCATGGGAACTCTGAAGGCTAGATATTATTTCTCCTTTATGAAAAAATTTTCCAAACGAGCAAGCTGAGGCTCTGAAGTTTTCAGCAAAACATGCACAACTGCACAGCCAAAGCAGAGAAGAGTCAGGCTTGGGATGCAACACTACTTGATTTCAGTGCTCATGTTCTTTCAAATAAACACTGTCCCTAAGAAAAACGGTAAGTTCACCATTTACTGAGCACCTCTGTGCCTGGCACTATCCTGAATGCTGCACATCAGTATCTCATTTAACCCTCACCACCACATCATGGTGCTCCAATGGCTATAGACCCGTTTTGCAGTTAAACAAATGGAGGACAGGAAAATTAAGTAACTTGACCTAGGTGATGTAGTGGGAGAATATTCTTCCAATTTAGGTGGTTTGGGTAGGTATAATGGAGGAAGTGAGGTTTTCTGAATTCCCATTGAATTAGACCAACTCACGCAGAAGGAGGGTTTCTAGGCAAGGGAAATGGTATTAGGAATAGCACAGAGACAGGAAAAGGCTATGGTGATCTCAAAAAAGTGAACATTCCAGAATGGCTGGGGTGTACAGGTCATCTTGGCCAGAAATAAAAATTACAATTGGAAAGTAAGGCTATTGTCGGTCAGGTATTATCAGTCTAAGAAGCTTGAACTGTATACAGTAGGCAGCCCAAAGCCACTAACAGTTTTGGAGAGCAGAATGGCTGATCAAAAGTTATTTATTATTTACTGATTCCTTTACCAACCTGTTATATTTATATCAGTCTCTACTTCAAGAAATCACAATTTCACAAATTATTATTTATTTTAGATTCCGCCCAAGAGCATGAATACTTATAGCTTCCATCTAAACAGCCAATTGTTCTGTTTCTTTTTTCTTAAATAAAGGCTCTTTTAAGTGACCTCTTGAAAAAGCAGACATTTATGCCACAGCCCAAAGCCCTTTAACTTCTTTAACTTTCTACACTAAACTTGAACAGAGGGCACAAAGGAGGAGGCAAGAGTCTGAGACTGGGAAGGGGCTCAGGCTCCTTTGGACATCAGTGTGAAGTCAATTCAGATGCACTATAAATTCATTAAATAATTAAAGTACAAAGCAAGAACAGGTAAGTGGGAGAGAGTGAACGGCCAGAAAAAGGACCCGTTTGTTCCATTGCCACCGAAGACTGGCTTAGAAATACTATCAGGCCAAAGGTACCACCCCCCAGCCTTTAACATAATACATACAACAAAAATGCAAAGTGAGGATTTTGTGAATTCCACGAGTGTCATTACAAGTGTTTTCTGCAGTCACATACCCTGTGGACTTGGAAAGGCTGGGAGTCACCCAGGCCATTTGTGCCCCTCCTCTTGAATTTGTTTCCATGACGCCCAGCACTGGTGACAGCCAGCTCTCCCCCACTCCTGTGCTGCCATCTCATGCCAATATCACTATGAGGTACAACTTGCAACCGGTGATCAATAAGAAATGAGGAGAAGCTTCTTGAATGGAATTATCTGGCATGACTCCCAGCTGGGCAAAGCCTGCATTCAAGTTGGCCTTCTTCATCGTGACATTATCCAATTCAGCAATTTTCACAGATGGCATGTCTCGGAGCATTCTGGGCTCCCAGAGGCTACTGAATGTATCATCTGGGGTCTTGAATCCCCAGAGCTAGTCAGTAAATAACACTGAGCACCTAGAGTGAGCCAGGTGCTTGCTTCATAAATATTACTTTTCACAACAGTCTAAAAGACAGACTTCTCATTGAACTGATTAGAACTCAGTGGCATGAAGTAGTTAAGTAGCTCGACAGTGCGTTCTGGCAGAGTCAGGTCTTTAACCCTGGTCTGACCCACTCCTGGGTCTTGTAATCTCTCCACTTGACCACCACCTAGGCAGGTGATCTCAGTCATAGTTATGACAACAATCATTTTGGAACTGGTTTGAAAATACACATCCTCAGGTCCAATCACAGAGGTACTGACTATCTATAGCATATTTCAATATGCTATTTAAATATGTACATCTATACCCATATTATATAATTATCTATTTATTTAAAACAAGGTTTTTTTAACCTTGGCACAACCAACATTTAGGGCTGGATAATCCTTTCTTGTAGGGGGCTGTCTTATGCATTGTCAGATGGTGAGAAACATTCTTTTACCTTCTAGATTCCAGTAGCACCTCCGACAACTACAAAGGTCTTCACACATTGTTAAATGTGTTCTGGGGGGAACATCACTCCCTGCTGGAAAGTGCCCAGGAAATTTGGAAAAAAGCGTATTCGGAGTTAGTGTTTGTAGATCACAGACTTAGGTAAGTCACTATATAAAGAATGTGAAAGGAAAAAAGCAGATTCTGGAAGACAATAGGTCGAGTACCTGTAGAATTTGCCAGCCTATGCGGAAAATAACTAACCTTGGCCTCCAGAGTGGATGTGTTGTCCTGGAGGCCTTCCAAAGTGGGATACAACATAATATATGTCCAAATAAGAAAGGAAGGTGACATATGGACTTTAGAAATTTTTCCACATTTTTCAGAACACATTTGACAAATTAAGTTATTTGTACACTGCCTAGCCTCAAACTAGTCCACAGTAAATATTCTGGATTCGCTTAACTTTTACTTATTAATTTTTTTCTTCAAAGAAACTTAGCTGTTAAAAATCACTTTATCCAAGCAAAATGTACAAAACTGAGGCCTTCAAATATTATTACCATTTCATTTCATGGTAATAAAAAGAGGGACTTTAAGAATACATTCTCAAAAGTGGTTTATCCAAAGGCATGAAAACAGTTGATAAAATGAGTACTGGACTCCCATTTGTAAATTCTAGTCACCAAGTGGCTTTCCACCCGGTGACAGTTACCCAAAGCCTCCATGGAAAATGCTCTTACGGACTGTGCCACTGCTGTGGGTAAACTCCATTGCCTCAGATACGTCTGTATCTCTGACTGGCATAAAGTCAGTGCATAACCAAGTTTATTGATTATGTTGAATATATCTGTCTGTGTCTATTAAAAGAAAATATCCAGATAAACAGAATTTAGAACTTCTTTCTCAGTGGTTTTTTTTTAAAAATCAAATCAAATATTCTATATATTTCTATGGGATCGCTCTAAGTAGATTAGTATAATTTCTTTTTAGAATGTATTTCAACTGTACTATAATTGAATACAATAATATAATATGTCACTCTAGGGTATTTGAATATAAAAGTATCCTCTTAAAACACTTTTTAAAGAGCTGCTGTACTTTAATCTTAGAAGTTTGTCTAAATGACTATTGGAAAGCATGCCACTCAAGTGATTCATTTTACGTATTAATCCAGCTCAGTTGACAAGTAGTTGCTAATACAGCACTTCTAGCATTGATTCCGGCTCCACGAAAAGATGCTGGCTCATAAAAAATGCTGGCATGGCATTAGGTTGTAGGTGTTCCCATCTCTTGTCTGGCGGAATACAGTAATGGGCCAAATTTTTTGGTGACCACAAGCATTTCTGAGAAGATAGGTATTATAATTATCAAATGATGTACAACAGATATCAAAGTCACCAGCATCCCCCTGTGTCTCACCCCTTCATCCTTCTAAATTAGAAGTAAATCTTGAAAGATGGCCTCTGAAGGAGGGGTGGTGGGGTGTAGCCACTACCCGGAGTGTTCTCTCTCTCTCTCCCCCCCCTCTCTCCCCACCCCACCCCCAATCCTTCTAGGAAAGGAGGCCGTCCTTACTGTAACACAAGCACCAGAGGTCATGACTGGGATATGGCAAATCTCTTTCATTCATGGAGATGGTTAGCACTACCAAAACCAAAAATCTGATAGATCTTTTCTGCCAGCATAAAATGAGAACACGTCCTTGTCCCGAGACACATCATGTAGTAATATTTTTCATAACTTCTGTGCAGTGATGATCTAATAAGAATCTAAAGGTAATTAACTGGATCTCATTTAGCCAACCAAAGCCTTATTCAAATATACCTTTTTATCAGAATTCTAAGGGAGCCATAAATTGGGGCATTTTGAAAAACTGGGATCTAATCCAGTCCATGATCTGATCAGGGTTCAGTGGTAATAATAAATTGGGACTATTAAAACTGGGAAGACTTCCAACATTTTATTTTGCCCACACCACAGGACCTAGCAAATTCTACTGCAGAAGACAGCGATATGCAGTGAGGAGTAAAACCAAGCTGAATTAATCATTTGAATGTAATCATGCCAAAACATGGGTGTTTTCAACAGTATAAGTACTGCCAAAGTTTAAGTTCAGTAAATAATTAATTATAGAGAGTCTCTTGGCATATTAAAGAAATCAACCTTCTGGTTTCTTTAATAAAATAAGCACTCTTTTTAGGATACGATAATGCAAAAATCCTATCAATTCATTTGTTGCTCTATGTATTTAGGAGGGTAATACTTACATAGGTTACAACTAAAATTCAGAATATAATACTTTAATTTCCTTTCTTAGAATACAATAAGCATCCTCATTTTTCAGCAGGAACAAATGTTGGCTAAACTCTAGCCTTATTCTGGTTTTCATTTCAATTTCCAGTAACATAAAAATTTCCCAAAATTAAATAAAATGCCGAGAGGCTGGGAATAGATTTTCACCCACTTGTATTCTCAAACTATAAATGGTTTCTGAATGTTTTTATTTCTCTAAGATGCATTTCGTTTATGTGGGGAACTTGCAGCTGCATAATTAAATCTTGGTTTGCCAAATATCAAAAACACATGTTATTGATTTAAACTAAGGGAACGGGCCACAAGCAGCTCAGCTGATAAGGCAAGCGAGAAGCCTCTGCAGTTCTTGGAAGGCTTCCTAAAAGGCAAGAAAACTTAGAACCTTGAATTCAGACACTGAAGCAGATTAACTTTCCTAAATCTGAGCTTCACTTTCACTTAGACATTCCATTTGGGCCAGTTGTTGAAAACAAGAGCCACATGTTTTCATACTTCCCAATCCTGGAACTGGAGAGTTCGTCTCTTTTCTCCTCCCCTCTCCATTTACCCTCCTAAGATTCTAACAAGACCTACAAAAACAGCGTTTCACTAACACATTGAATGAGCTCCCCTGCAAAGTAAACTCTGACCATGGTATAAGAGTAACAGAAAACGTTGGAGGGCAAACTCATATTATTAAACTCCCCTCCCCCTATTTGTAAGATGTTTCATTTGGTGAAATTTTATTTTAGTACTATGGGGCTTTAATGGAAGGCAGCCTTTGGTGTCAAAGGAGATTTTTTTCCCCTCAGTGCAATAATCCTAAATAAATAAGGGGAACATATTTCTCTTTACCTGATCTCCATCTGACTACTGAGAAGGTATTAAAAATACAACTACAACATGCATGTAGTTAGGTACTTTATAGGTCCAAGAATCTGATGAATTTCACACTTTGCAGAAGGTTACAAATTTAAGTTCAAGTCTCAGAATTAAACAAAAAAATATGTTCACAAACTGGCTAAGATTATCTCTTGCTTTCTGATCAATGCATTAATTTACATAATCTGAATGTTTAGAAAATGATAATTGAATTGAGCTTGATAAAAAATTCTAGAAGAAATAATCTTTGAATATAATATTGAATTCATGTTTCTGGCCATGGACATAGGCATTTGGAACTAATGTTTTATTATGGCCAATCTCAGTGAAGCATGGAAAAAATGAGTTTATTTAAAACAGGGCTTCACTGCAATGGACTGTTTGACTTGTTTCGGGAGGGGACGTATAATCAGCTCAGGAAATCAGATATGAGACAAAAGAGATCCTAATGTATAATGTGGAGCCCAAAGCTCGGGCTTATCCACTCAAATAAGAATAGTGCATATACTACCACAGGGATCAATGTAAGTTCAAGAAAGGTTGCTCTAGGAAATTCAAAGTAAATGCTTCTATACTTAGCTATTTACATATTTCTCAAACCCTAAGATCTGGGAGAGACCACAGAGATAATCAAAGGACAAATGCAGCATTAACGATATGCAAGATGATTTTGATGGTATGTGGCTTAATGTATTTAATTACATTAACTTCCATGATTTTTCATTTACATATATTTTATTTATTTGCATATATATAAATATAAATAAGGCAATAGAGGCAATATATCAATGACTGAAGCTTATGAAACTCTGATCTAGTCCAATACTTCCCTGATGCACTAATTCTTGCTCATTCAGCTCCTTATTAGACATTTCCAGTGGCAACAAGTCACTGCCTCATGAACCACTCTAATTGTCAAGATGTTTTCCCTTCTCCTGAGCTGAAGGCTACCTCTCTTAAAATATTTCATTAGTGTCTTCAAGAAAATAAGTGGATGAATGAATGAATAAGGAGAGACAGACAGACAGACAGACAGAATGGATGGTATAAAAAATGTCTAATTCCTCTCTACCGGCAAGTTCCTCAATCATGTGACACCAGCTAACTGTGCAGACTCTGCATTCTCAGGTCCTTTCAATGCTTTAAAGGCCTAGGGTTCAGCACTGCCATTCTCTGTCCGTGTGTGAGGGAGGCACAGGGTATTCCAGGTATTCCCTAAGCTGTATCAAATTGGAATTATTGTTTCCTCCTTCACTTTGTACATGAACTTCCATCATGGAGCCTAGGCCTGGATTAAGGTTTTTGGCAGTCGTTTGCTCACGCTGACTCATGCTAAACCTACCCTCAACTAAAGCCATCAGGCAAATTTCTCATATATTTGGTATTAGAGTCAAACCTTCCACATCCTGTGTTTGTACTGTTCATTTCTGGACCTAAACGCAAGGCTTTACATATATTCCTATTAAGTTCCTTTGTGTTTGATTCAATGCATCATTCCAGATGCTTCTGTCATTGGACACATTATCAAGCCCTGCGGCTTCTTGGCATTCAAATGTGATCAACAGTCACCATCATTTGATGCCAATTTCAGCAGGCCAAGGTTAAAAATAAATTTTGAGAAAACCTCTTTTCTTTCAAGCTTATTCTGATGGGATTTTTATTAGCAATCCTGGAGTACGGTTTTTTAAATAGCTAATAATTCCTTGCAGGGGTGTCCAACCTGTGGCCCATGGGCCTCATGTGTCCCAGGATAGCTATGAATATGGCCCAACACAAAATCATAAGTTTACTTAAAACATTATGAGATTTTTTTTTGTGATTACGTGTTGCAATGTATTTAATGTGTGACCCAAGACAACTCTTCTTCCAGTGTGGTCCAGAGACGGCTGGACACCCCTGCCTAGGGTTATGTCATCTCGTGTATATTTCCCTGTGTCAACCACAGGACATCGTGAGACAATTCCAATGTCCAAGAGAGTACGCTCACTCTGCGAAGTCCAGAGATTTGCACAGGGGTGTTCAACCACTGCACTGACAGTGTGAGTGGGACAAGCCATTGGTGGGGGATGGGCTGCCTTGTGCATGGTAGTGTGCTTAGCCGCATTCCTGATCCGTGCCCAGTATATGGCGGTAGAGACTCCCTTCCCTGCCCCCTATGCCCTCAAACCCCCCAAATTGTGACAATCAAAAATGTCTCCAGATACAGCCAAATGTTCCATGGGAGACAAAACTGCACACCCTCCCCCCCTTCCCCCCGTGCCTCCACTGAGAAAAACTGTTCTGGACTCTGAATTCCTCCAATCTAATCTAGTAACTCAATCCACTTGTTATGGTTTTGTCATAGCTGTAGTTATGAATAAGCTACTCACATGCAGTGCCAAAGAGTTCCATATCATATATTAGATAAGTGCATAAATAAAAAATGAGATGTGGACATCATAATAAAAATAATGGGAGAAGCGGAGAGGTATGATATAATCCTCAAATTTAAAATTGAAGTTAGATTAACCCTTAAGTGAAAGAGTTACAAGGAAAATGAGCCTTCAAACAGAAATTATATGATTTAAAATTTCATCTATAAGGATTTTTATACCTGGGTGCTCATCAACGTATTAATATTTGGAACAGTAAAAATGGAAGTAGACTATATATCTGACAATAAAAGGTAAATAAGTTATGGCATATGGATCTCACAGAATATTAGGCAGTTATTAAAATGATGTATTTTCAAAACATCAGTCACACGGGGAAATGCTGTGAAAAAAGTAAGACACTAGATGAGTATGCACTGTATGGATAGCAAGGTGTCAGGGGAAATATATACATAGTAAAGAGATCATAAAATATTAATTGTGGTCATAAAATTATGATGGAATTATGCATGATTTTAATAATCCTCTTTATACTTTTCTATGTTTCCTAAATTTTCTTAATGAACTTACTGTTTTTCTAAGTTTTTTGTGCATGGAAGGTGCTGGAGGAAAGTGACCTGTACTCCCTTAGGTGAGAGCACGGGCGAGGGACCCGCATGTGTGTGCAAACAGGGTGCTAGTAAGATAGGACGCTCCCAAGAGGGCTTGTAAGAGATGATGATATTTTTAGACTGGGTTATTCAGTCCTCTTGGGAAAAAACTCTGTATCATTTTTCATAGAATAAAAATAGTGTGATCTAATGTTCCAGCCAATTCCTGTCCCCCCAAGTCAGTGTTTCTCTGATGTTAGGATACTGAAGAATCACATTGGGCTTATCTATTAAACACGGATTCCTGGGCTTCAACTCCCACGAGTCTCATCCGGCAAGTCTGGTGTGGGATTCAAGCATCTTCATTTTTAATAAGCCTCCCAGGTGATTCATTCTGATGCAGGTGGTCCCTGAATCACACTTTGAGAAACACGGCTACAGGAAGGCTATGGTTTGCTTTGGATGAGCACTTTTTTGCCTCTATTTTCGATAATTTCTTCCCAGTTACGCACTAATAGAGTTGGTACAGCCCCTCAGTGGTGCAAGCTGGCTCTTTGGAAAAGCAAACCCAGCTCACTGCATTTGCCAATTTCTGAGGAGCAGTAGAAACTCTCACCATAGCCAACTTCAATGGTTTACCAACTAGCTCACCGAATTCTCGAAAGCTTAGTAATTATCTCTCACAAGGTAGTACAAGCTGCCTTCAGCACTATATGGTATACATTTATTTAAGTGCTTTAAATCTTTTGTAAAAGAGATATGTTAATGAAAAACTGTGAAGTCTGAGATAGTACAAAACCAGAGAACAATGGGATGGCTTGAATCATCTTAAGTTAATAAATTCCAACTGTTTTAGGAAAAAAAAGACAACTTTATGAACTTTTATACACTATTTCTTATTTTTTTCCATGGTCACGCCATGAAGAGTGATGCACTCGCTGAGTTCTTTAAGAGTTGCGAATTGGTTTCCTACGGATGATGGAGAGCTAAGAAATGGGACTCCAGGGTTGGGAACAATGCCAAATGTTCAGCCTCTACCTCCAGCCACTATGGCCCTCGGGCCCCTGAGCTGTTGAAATGCCCCTGGTCATTAATTCTATCGCACAAAACCATAAAATCAACTCCTCCAACTTCTTCCCCTCACATATGATTGAGACAATGTTGTCTCTAGGAAACCCCTATCAGATGTGTTTTATGTGTTCATGTGTGGGATGTAGCCTAAATGAAGGCTAATAGCACAGTTCTTACAATGTTTTGACCAGACACATTTTTTAAAAATTAGACCTGAAGCCCATATAGCCAGCTGAGGCGAATTTACAGCCTTGCTTTAAGAACAAAACTCCCTCAGGCACCTGCTTCCTAAAGGCAAAACCAGAAAGGAAATGAACTCTTGCTTAAAGACAACCCACCTTATTTTATGGGTTATCAATTTTCTAGCTGGCACACAGTTCTCTGGCTACTCAGACTAACCGCCGCCCCCCATTTCCCGCTCCCGTCCCAAGCAAGTATTGAGCCGCAAATATGAAGTCTGCATTCTAGCAAACAGCTCAGTTTGCTGAAGATGAGGCATAGGATGTGGAGCCTCAGAAAGTAAAGCCAAGGGAGCAGCAACAACCTGTGATGTGGGCTTACCACACAGATGTCTTTGCCAATATGTGCATTAAAACCTTAGCCTGAATTACATTTTACATTCCAGGATCACCGCAGCTTGGGCTACGATGGAGAATTCATCTTTCTTGTTCTTGGGCAGCTCTGTCAGGTGAATAGTCAACGACAATGGAAAGCACTTGATTTCCTTTTAACTGCTCCATTGACCCTGGATGGAACTCGTCAACTTCTCAAAAATGAGAAAGGACTACATAGGTTTTTTTTTTTCTCTTGCTATTGATAAAGTCAGCCAATGGGAATATTCTACAAAATAAGGGTCAAAGTTTAACGGTAGATACTCTTAGCCTGCTCTGTGCTAGAAAACAATGAATGAGTATGATTTTATTAGTACACATACTGGAGTATTAAAATAAGTATGAGAAACTCTTTAAAAATAAAAGAGCTATTGTTACTGAATGAAAAGCAAGTGAAAAATTGGACAAATCTGACTTGATACATGATGAAGTCAGAACTGAAGACTTAAAATTATATGCTAATTTTGACAAATCTCAGTTTTTCTGCAAGCTTCATTTAATTTTAAAGGTGAAGAATTTTCCGGAGAAATATGAATATTCGACTACATGTTTCAAAATCAGATATTTACACATCTACTTGGGAGAAGCGCCAGAGTTAACATCACAGTTACGTGAGGGACCTCTTGCCCAAACGGGAACGCTAAGCTTCTCCAACAGGAGAATTCAGTCCTTATGAACTGTCATTATTTCAGTAAATGGAACCAGTCCTTTAACAGATGGGCAACATACTTTGCAACTTGCTGATAGCCTAATAAAAGACACTGGCTTTTAAAAAATGAAGGACATGGACTTCTCAAATTGCAGGACCCAAATGGATTTAGCAGAATAAAATTAAGAAGGCATACAACAGTTTGACAAAAATTAGAAACAGACTGAGGAAATATGATAGTCCTAAACAACGACATCAAAATGATCTTTTTACTTAAAAAAAAAAACAAAAACCTGGTTGTTTAAACCATAGGGAAAATACGCACTGATATAGTCAAAACCAGGGTAGCATATTATGAAATTATAAATAATGATATAATAAAAACATGAAGTTAATTTCTTCTCAAAATATAATAAAAATCCCCCAACACAGGCAGTCTCCTCTTATATCAGGTGCCTTTCCCTTTGTATCAGTCAACCTCTATGCCTTTGAAAATAAAATTTCTCCAGTGGATTGCTGCAATAACCAAGTTAAATCAGGCCATGGGCTCAGTGAGAGCAGGGGCATGGCATTTCTGCTCACCTCTCCCGTTCCTCCTTCATCTTTTCCAGCTCCTCTTCCCTCAGGCCTCCATGCTTCAGAGGGCCTTTTGGCTCAGCCTTGCTGGCCTTGTCGTCCTTCTTTTTTCCAAATCTAATGGAACACGAAGGGGAAGATGACTGTTAACAACGATCATGTTCTTCTTGTGGTAAACTGAAGATATTTATGAGATGAATTCATTAAATCATAATTTCCATTCTAAGTTATACAAGATCATGTTGCATAAAATAGAAGTAAAATAAGACACTGAAAGCAGAAAAATAATAGTTACTGGATTCTCTTCCTTCTACCCTCCTTCTCCCACTCAGATACTGATTGTGCAGCATGCACAAAATCATGTGGTTAAAGAGTAAAAATGTCAAACCATCAATTCAGTAGAGATTAAAGAACTGAAAAGTTATCATTAATATATAAGTAAAAACTGATTGACCTCCTAAACAGGCCTCCAGGACCCGAGTGATTTTTACATTTAAGGTTAAACTCATGGGATCATATCATGACGGTGCGGCAAGTGACCTTACCAAACATCTACTTCAATACTGTCCTTTTGCAGATGAAGAACTGGAAGCTCTGAGAGGCCTTAGGCCTTGTGACCAAGACCACCCACCCCACAAGTTCAGGACAGGGCTGGGGTTAGAACTGGGGCTGTCTCCTACTCTGCCCTCTTTCCTTTGCAGCACAGTGAGTCTCTTATGTGGCCACAGGCCGGCTAAGTTCGTCCAGGGTTGGTGTGCCCTGGCACTCCTCGGTGCCAGCATACTTGTTAACTGAGCGCAGCAGCAATTACGATGCCTTATTCTTCCTCTACTTTTATTGAGACACAATGGACACATAACATTGTGTAAACTTAAGATGTACAATGTGTCAATTTTATAATTTGCAAGTTACAAAATGATTACCACCATAACATTAGCTACCAACTCCATCCAAGTATATAGTTTATCTCTTCTATTTTGTGGTGGTTTAAGATACACTCTTTTACCAGATTCAAGTACATGAGACTTTCTTATCAGCTATAATCACCATACTGTACGTTAGCTCCCCAAATGTGTTAATCTTACGGGTAGAAGTTATGCCCTCTGACCAACATCTTCACATTCCCCCACCATCCAAACCTTGGTAACCACCACTTTGCGCTGTTTCTCTGAGTTTGTCTTTTTTTAGATTCCACATGTAAGTGGTGCCATATGGTATTTGTCCCTTTTGTCTGAATTCTTTTACTTAGCATACTGCCCTTAAGGTCCAACCAAGTTGTCGCAAACCACAGATGTCCTTCTTTCTCATGGCTGAATAATATTCCCTTGCATATGCAGGGTGGGGCAAAAGTGGGTTCACAGTTGTTCGTATAGAAAATAAGACAATCATTAACAAATAATAATACAAGCACAATCACTGTGTTTTGGGTACCCACAACTATAAACCTACTTTTGACCTGCCCTCCGTATACCACATCTTCTTTGTCCATTTGTCTGGTGATGGACACTTAAGCTGTTGTTGCCATATCTTGGCTATTACTGCCACAATGAACGTGGAAGTGCAGATATCTCGGCAAGGTCTTGATTTCAATTCCTCTGGCTATGTACTCAAAATATACTGGATCCTGGATTGCTGGATCATATGCTACTTCTAATTTTACTTTCTTGAGGAACCTCCATACTGTTTTCAATGGTGACTGTACCAATTTACCTTCCTACCCACAGCCAAGAGTGCACTAGGTTTCTCTTTAAAAGACCAGTGTGCTTCCTTAGCATTTTTAGGAAATATAATTGCACATTTGAATTATAAAAAAGCTATTAAATTATTAGTAGGACACATTCTTAAATGACAGGCATTTTTTTCCCAATAGATATTTTCTTCAGAAGCCATCTCCCATGGTCTTGGTATGAACACACATTATAAAGAGAGAAAATGACTTGATGCTTTGCTGAAGCCAGGAAAAGAAGTCACTCTAACCTAAGGACATTTTTCAAATTACATATCCCCAGGATGACTGCCAACACCTCCCTCAACTCCCATTCCTGTCCCCCAACATCCTGACAAATACACAGTGAGTCAAAATCTCCTCACTGGGGGACCTTGTAAGAAACTCATGTCTTGTTTTGTATTTCATAAAAATGGATTCATATTTGTTTTCTTTTCTAGATTGTGTTACAATCCAAAGCAGTAGCTGTTAGTCAAGTGGCAGCTGTAAGCATCACACATGGAAGACATCACTGCTAATATCCATAGTCCTGCTATTAGAATACAGACGGCTTCCTGCTTTCTTCAGAAGCCTCTCCCAGGCTTGACTCTTCTGCATGTTTTTTAAATTTATAATTCCAATGAACAAATCCTCTCTCATGAATGTTCTCTCTCCCCATCGCCATCTCTCCATCGGCCTCTGCTCCCAGTGCATTTTCCCCCCTGTATCCAGTCTATTTTGGGATCTCAGTTGATCAAGCATCAGCTGTAACTACATTATCCTCAGCTTTTCCCCCCTCTCGCTCTTTCCTGCCTCCCTTTCTGAATCTAATCTTTCTTAATGAAGAAATGACCTAATATCATTTATAGACGTAAGTAGGAAGAGAGAAGAAATACAGACAAAATATAAAAACATTAACCTTCATATATAATTGAGATTTGTTGGTATATTTAAGATTTCTCTTTAAGCTGCAAAGCAGAAGTTATCTAAACAATGTGTGTTTCCATGAATATATTCTTCAGACCCATGCAGAAGAGTCTTAGGAATCAACACTATTACTCTAAAATTCTTTATGTAACAGTTAATACCTTAGTACCCTCAAAATGTCATCAAATATAGTGATATTTGGTCAAAAAATAAAAATTGCAGGAAGTGAGGGTAGAATAATGCTTCGGAAAGTTGATAAGGGCAAAAACACTGTCAAAACTCTATAGATACTAGGCTTGTTTTTTTTTCTATCTCTTAAATATCTTCTAAATTTGGATGTTTTGGATTTTCTGAGACAAGAGTAGTCTTGTTTTTCAAGGGCAAAACTAACTTATGCCCTAGTCTACCTTGATCTTTATTACTACAACCAATAAAGTGTTTTCCCTTCTTGCAGCTAAAATATTTCACTTGTACTGTGGTTCAAGAATAGCTTACTATACTCCCATCACAGTGAAACCTGTCTGATAAAGAAAAGGTTAGTTAAGTAAATTCTGCAAAACATTTCTTCTTAGCAAGAATCATCAATAATAGTCAATTTAACCAATTCTACAAATATCATAAATGTTTTGATTCAAAGTCCATGATCATTTACTAAAGTTTCCAATAAGAAGGGCAGCAATAGCTGAGAAATTTATTTTATTATGTAGGGAGAAGAGTCACAAGAACAAAACTGCAAAACAAAATCTTTAAAAGAACTCCCATATTGTTCAGATGAGAAAATTAAAGCCCAGAGAAGTTAACCGCGTTTTATTTGTTCACACACTGATTTTTTTTTATTCTAGTTTTGCAATCAGACACCTTAACTACCAGCAGTAGATTTTACAAGCTCTGTTCTGCCTTTCATAGCAGCCTCTTTGGGGGTCATTGCACAGCCATTCTTACTTTCACTGACACACAGAAAGGAGACTTGCGGAAGTGGAATACGCTGATTCCTCTCCCCATTAGCTATTTTTGTAAGAAGAATCACGAGGGCCCTAAATGGCTGAAATTACTGTTTTGCATTCTAGGGTTTCAAATGTCCACTGCATTCCAGGCCTCCCATTATCTATTAGCGAGGAAATTTGAGAGTTGGCCATTCTGGGCTAGGTGCCTTGAGGAAATTGCTTATAGGTCAACCTTGCTTTATATAAAAGATATTTTCCTGAAAAATTCTGTGCAACCATATGGTTTCAATCAATAAAATCTTATGTTCCATGTACCTGGGAAGGCTGTTTAAAGAACTTTATGATGGATCTTTTTGTAAAGTGGAAAAATCACCTTTCAACATACCCTTTATGTAAATTTAGATTTTCATGAATTATAAGTTTGCTTAAAACACCTGTCCCTGTTCATTTCTATAGAGAGGTTATATGAAACAGCTTCATGGAAAACTAGCTTGCTTGCTTTTTTTCTTCTCTCCTTCATGCATTTGTTTTAAGAATATTTATTAGGCATCTCTTCTGTGTCATAGCACTTGCTGTAGGTTGATACCAGACATGACCCTCATGGAATTTACATTATAATAGAGCAGTCAGTTACCAAACTAGTGCGTGTGTGTATATATATATGCAATTGTAAGCTGTGAATAGTGTTATGAAGGCTGTTAAGAGAGACAATACTAGGATATTGGTCTGTTGGGGAAGTGTTCAGTGAAGAAATGACATTTACACTGAGACTATAAAGGTGAGAGGTTCAGACATGCAGAGATGGGAGGTGAGCCTTGTGGGTGGAGGAATCAGCACATGCAAAGGACGAGAGGTGGGAGAGGCTTGGTGCATTCCAAGCCATGACATAAGGTCAAAGTGGCTGAAGCAGTGAGAGCAGAGCGGGTACTCCCATGGGATCCAGCCGGAAAGAGGACAAGGCCCATAGAGTGTAGGTCTGAGAGAAGCTTGGAGTTTATTCTAAGAGTGCCAGCAGGTCATTTCTTAGTAATTCAAGGGGCAGATGAGCTAGTTAAGGAAACCGAGAGATATTAGGAGTTGTTAGAGGGGAAACCAAGCCATTTTAGGAAGTGACACAATGTGATGTACATTTTATTTTATTTATTTATTTTTAAATATTTTATCTATTTATTTTTAGAGAGGGGGGAAGGAAGGGAGAAAGAGAAGGAGAGAAACATCGATGTGTGGTTGCCTCTCGTGTGCCCCCCACTGGGGACCTGGCCCACAACCCAGGCATGTGCCCTGATCAGGAACTGAAGGAGGGTCCCTTTGCTTTGCAGTACAGTGCTCAATCCACTGAGCCACGGCAGCCAGGGCATGATGTACATTTTCATAGACCACGCTGCTGCTGTAGTAAAAATCAGCAAGTAAAAACAGTAAAGCTAATTGGGGCCTGCTGCAGGGGTGTGGAAGAAAGACAATGGTGGCTTAGGCTAGAGAAGTGGCCACTGACAGGAGAAAAGAATGATTTGGAAGTGGTGGGTCAAGGGAGAGGAATCAGAGGTTCATTTTAAACATGATTACATCAAAGAACATGTATGAATGACCCACAGACATGGACAACAGTGTGGGGATTGCCTGAAGGAGTCAGGGGTGGGCTGGGTGGAGGGGGATGAAGGGGGAAATACTGGGACAACTGTAACAGCATAAACAATAAATACTTAAATTAAAGAAAAAAAACAAACAGGATTATTTCAGTATGCCTTTAAAAAATCCCAATGGATGGGCTGAGGACCAGGGTAAAGTCCTGAGGACCTGTACCGTTTAAGGGCTGGATGGTAGATGTACAAAGGAGACAGGAAAAGAACAGCCAGAGAGACCAGAAGGAAATCAAGAGAGTGCAGTGCAAGGTACGAGAGGAGAAGAGTGCTGCAGGAGGAAGATGTGGTCAACGGGTGGAAGGAGCACTGCCGAGAAGTCCGGGGAGGTGAGGACTGAGCAGCATCCATTAGATGTGGCAGTTTGGAGGCACTCATCGCCTCGGCGAGGTTCAGCGGAGCAGTCTGAGCAGAGGCCATGTGGGAGTGGTTTCCAGAGTGACTGGCAGGTGAGTATAAAGTTCTGTGTCTGTGTGTACAACCACTGCCCGGAGTATGGCTGGTAGGATGGGGGATGGAGGCAGAGTGGAATGTTCAAGAAGGAGGTTTTCAATTTGGCTGATATTGAAGGACTTTTATTTATAAGTGGGGGAAAAATGACAGTGTGAACGGTTAGAGAAACAGAGAACAGAATAAAGTTTTGTTTTTTAGTGTGGTAAAAGATACACAACATAAAATTTACCATTTTAATAATTTTTAAGTATACAGTTCAGTGGCAGTAAGTACGTTAACATTTTTGTACAACAACCATCACCCACCATCCATTTCCAGAATATTTCCATCACCCCCGACTGAAATTCCGTACCCACTAAACAGTAACTCTCCTTTCCTCCTCCCTGGCTTCTGGCAATGACCATCCTACTTGCTGTCTGAATGTGACTATTCTAGGTACCTCATATAAACAGAATCATACAATATTTATCCTTTGGTGTCTGGCTTATTTCTTATCCTTGTCATAGCACATATCAGAATTTCCTTCTTCTTTTTTTTTAATCCTCACCCAAAGACATGTTTCACTGATTTTTAGAGAGAGAAGAAAGAAACACCGATGTGAGAAACATGTTTCACTGGTTGCCTTACGCATGTGTCCCAACTGGGGACTGAACTTGCAACCTAGGTATGTTCCCCTGACCAGGGATTGAACCCACAGCCTAGGTAATATACCCTGGCAAGGTTTCAAACTGGCAACCTTTCGGTGCATGGACCAATGCTCCAACCAACTGAGGCACGTGGCTAGGGAAGAATTTTCTTCTTTTTAAAGGTTGAATGACCTTCCATTGTATGTACAGACCATGTTTGTTTATCTATTCATCTGTGGCTAGTGTGAATAATGCTACCTTGAACAGTGGTGTAGGAGAACAAAATTCTCGATAAGGGAAGAAGACAGAGATATACAGAACCTCTGGGGAAATTGGCCATTAGATAGGAGAAGATTCAGAAAAAGAAGCAGAAAAAGAAGCAGCTAGGAGAGGAAATTAGTTTGTTTATAGAGTTGATAAAGAGGAAGTGAAGGCATTCCCAGATAATTAATTTATCAGATAACATGATACAACATGTGCACAAGAAATGGTTTCTATGCATAAAATGAGATTTCTTGGTATAAATTAAGAAATCAAAGGAAGTAGAATGTGTTAGACTGTGTTGGGACGTGGAGGACCTAAGCCAGCACCTACGCTGGGACAAAGAAGGTGTGTGTTACTGGTCAATACCTGCCCACGAGGTTCCCTATTGTTGGAAGCTGCTGTGGTGTAGCTGCTGGCCTCTTGCTGGAAACCGCTTGGATCCTCACTGCCCCACCCCTTTCCCTCCAGATTTTCCCAGAAACAAGGCCCATAAATCTCCTGGACTTTCTGAAACTTAAACAGCCATCCGTGATCTGAGGACATTGTCTTGCAAACATCTATACCCTGGACACCTGGGGCAGAGCAGCAGGTGACCCACCCTCCCCAGGGGTGTGCTACACATCCTTAAAAACCCTCCTACCCTTTCCTCGCTGCTGCAGTCTGCTTGGACTCAGCCCTCCAGGTTGCAGTGTCCCGCCTCGAATAAAAGCCTTTAATTGGACCTTTTAGACTCCCGGTCCTTTCTTAGCTACCTCGGCTACCTAACAGAATGCACAAGGTGGAAAAGAACCTCAGAAAGGGTTACAGAAAACTATCAACAACTCATTGAATTTATGGTGTGATTTTGCCTAGGTTGGGAGTCTTTAAACAGCCATCAGAGGAAACAGAATTCAATAATGGTTCATTCATTCACTCCATCATTTACTGAACAGACATTATACATCATATGGTTTAAGTATATAGAATTTAACCATTAACAACGTCAACTGTCAGGTAAGAATCAACTCTTCAATCCAATTAACAACACAAGCCCTCAGCATCCTATTGTTTGCCATATAATACAGATTTTAGTAAGATTCTTGGTAAGGTATTCCTTAATCTCTGAGCAAAATTTTTTTTTCTGTTTCTGTTTCTTTCCTTGAGTTTTCTACATACTGATGACATTCAAATAACTTCATAGATTCCCATGCACACTGACCAACGATCCAAATACTCAGTATGTCTAGCTCTATTTCCAGCTTTTTCCACATCTATTCTCTCATTTAATTCACTTCTTAATTCTGCTAAGTAATGTCTGTCTACAACTTTCCTCCTAGATTCCACTGTGAAGTTTATGCAGCTATTAGCATCCACTCTTCTTCCACTTAGTACACATATTGTATAAAAGCAATCCTGAGCAATGGCTTAAGAGGACTAAAAATGTAGGGTAAGAAAACAGTTCAGACACTCTTGCCCCAAATTAATGGTGAACTACAAATCCAAGGAGAGTTGAAAGTTTGGAACAGAATGTATTTTTCTTTCTCCAATTAGGAAATATCTTTAGATATCAATGGGGCATTTGGAAAAGGCTACAAGATCCAAGTCACCATTTACATCAAACTTGGAAAACTCTGGAATGATGTCAGATGTGAAAATGCACAAACCTCACAGTCATAATATTTTCTGGACTTGGATAATGGTTCATTCTCCCTGTAACTAGCTGACTTATAAACTGCCCATGATATTGTCTTAGCATTTTATAAATTACACAGTTTGAAACAGCTCAAGTAAAACACAGGGGTGGAGAAGTTCAAAGACCTTTGACAACATTTCCATAGTTTATTCTGAAATTCACCCATAAAAGGTTTCTGTTGTCTGATGTATTCAAATTGGGTTGTAAATTAGCATATGCATATGCCAAAGAAATTAACTTCCACGTATTGTAATCTCATATGGTTCTGTGCACGTCAGCTCTTGCTTTTCTCTAAAATGTATGTCACAAAGGTCTTTACTTGTTTACCTCCAATGGTTCCTACTGTACTGAGAGTTAATGCATTGATAAAAATTCAGTGAAAATTCACCAATTAGAGAGTTTTCCCTCCTTTTGTGGGTACCTAAGGGCACTGCCTGCTTTTATGTTAATAGTATTGATAGAATAATGAACAAATTTGTGTTTGTTGTAAATCAACCTTGATTAAGAAAGGAAAATATTCAGTTTTATTTTTAGCTTTCCACAGCATGCGTGATTGCAGCGGCCGCTGCCTGCGACTGTGCAGCAGGGAGGAGGGATGCTGCGACACTCCCCGCTTTCCGAAACAGAGGCGCTGTGCTCGCACTCCGTCAGGTCCACGCCAGGGCATGGGAAGGAGACAGGGATTTGCTCTACAGGCTGCGTTCACAAGCAGAAGCTGAGTTGATGATTTTTTTAATAAGTGAGGAAGAACTCAATCTTAAAAATCTTACTTGTTAACTCTAACTGGATCGAGCAGTTGAACCCCTACAAATAATTCTTTGAATTAAAATTTTAATTTCTGTTCAAGTCCTTTGCCCGTTTTTTAATTGGGTTGCTTGTATTCTTAGAGTGGAGTTGTGTAAGTTCATTATGTATTGTGGAGATTAAACCCTTGTCTGAGGTATCATTGGCAAATATGTTTTCCCATACAGTTGGTTCTCTTTTTGTTTTAATACTGTTTTCTTTAGCTGTGCAGAAGCTTTTTCTTTTGATGAGATCCCAGTTGTTTATTCTTTCCTTCATGTCCCTTGCTTTAGGGGACATATCAGTGAAAATGTTGCTGCGTGAAATATCTGAGATTTTCCTGCCTATGTTCTCCTCTAGGACTTTAATGGTGTCATGGCTTATATTTAAAGCTTTTGAACAGACACTTCTCCAAGGAGGACATACAGAGGATCCAGAGACACATGAAAAGATGCTCAATATCACTAGCTATCAGAGAGATGCAAATTAAAACCACAATGAGGTACCACTTCACACCAGTCAGAATGGCCATCATAAACAAAGCAACAAACAACAAGTGTTGGAGAGGTTGTGGAGAAAAGGGAACCCTAGTGCACTGTTGGTGGGACTGCAGACTGGTACAACCACTATGGAAAGCAGTATGGAATTTTCTAAGAAAACTAAAAATGGACCTACCTTTTGACCCAACAATTCCACTGCTAGGATTATATCCTAAGAACCCTGAAACACGAATCCAAAAGAACCTATGCACCCCAATGTTCATAGCAGCACAATGTATAATAGCCAAGTGTTGGAAGCAACCTAAATGCTCATCAGTAAATTAATGGATCAAGAAACTATGGTACATTTACACAATGGAATTCTATGAAGCAGAAAGAAAGAAGGAGCTCCTACCCTTTGCAACAGCATGGATGGAACTGGAGAGCATTATGCTAATAAGTGAAATAAGCCAGGAGGTGAAAGACAAATACCATATGATCTTACCTTTAACAGGAACCTAATCAACAAAACAAACAAACAAGCATAATATAACCAAAGACACTGAAATTGAGAACAGGCTGACAGTCACCAGAGGGGAGAGGGGAGGGAATTTCAGGGGAAAAGGGTAAGGGTTTGGAACAACAAGTATGAAAGACACATGGACAAAAACTAGGGGGTGTGGATATGGGAGGGAGGTGGGGAGGGTTGGGGTGGTGGGCTGGGACATGAGTAAAAGACAGATAACTGTACAAGAACAACAATTAAAATTAAAAAATGAAAAAAAATTAAAAAATAAAATTTTAATTTCTGGCATATTGTTTAGACTTTAAAAAAATTTTTTAAAGATTTTATTTATTTATTTAGAGAGAGGGGAAGGGAGGGAGAAAGGGAGGGAGAGAAACATTAATGTGTGGTTGCCTCACATGGCCCCACTGGGGACTTGGCCTTCAACCCAGGCATGTGCCCTGACTGGGAATCGAACTGGTGACCCTTTGGTTCACAGCCCGAGCTCAATCCACTTAGCTACACCAGCCAGGGCTATTTAGACATTTATGCGTGGTATGTTTATGTGTTTTCAAGATGAAGACAAGCCCTAAAAACAACAAACATGTTTAATCCCACTGATATCTGTACCTACTACTTCCTGTGAGGCCAACCTTCCCACCAAAACTAAAACAGCTACTTTCCTCTGGGCTGTCCCTAACTCCAGGATGTGACTCCTACACTGGTGGTCATCACCACTCTTCATTCCGAAGCAGGGAATCTTCAGATCTCAAATGTGCTGATGTTTGCTGTTTAGGACTGAAAAGCAGGGTGTGTGTGGGGGGGAGGAGGGGGCATGGGGAGGGGGGATTCTTACAATGTCCTAAGATTTCTGCCTAAGAGGATAAAACACCTGCTGGGTAGAGTCTTGGGCACCTCTCTGGCTCAATTTAACTGCTGGGAATCCTTAAGCTAATTTGCTTTCCCTGACTGAGGAGCTAGGAAACAGTGAATTTGGAAATACCAGATACATTAAAAGTAATTCCAGGGGGTTCAGAAAATACAGTAAAGCAAAACACACATCACTTATACTCTATCTTCCTAAAAATCAGTGTAAACAGTCTCTGGGAAACCAACTTGTAAGAATCAGTTAAGGAATTTGGGAGCCACTGGACAGTTACTTTCGCTGAGTTTTTTTTTTCTTCTTTTTTGTAGCAAATGAAAAGTATACTGTGAGATTATTAAAGCATCGCTTTGTTGGGAAAGAGAGGGGAAAAACATGAAAAAGCGACCAAAAAGTAAAATTAAATGAAAATAAGCCTGAATGAGCGAGCAAGAATGATAAAGATACTAATAAGGTATGATTTTCAGATCCACACAGGGACTATAAAAAGCTTATTAACTGTCACTGCCACACTGGGTTTGAAGTTATTCTATCCCTCCGCTTTCCAGGAGAAGAAATACTCTTCAGGAGCACAGTGAACTTTGATTAATTGCTTTCATACGCACTCACAAGCTTTGAGACATTGTAGGCAAGAGCCTTAGAGAATCAGACTAAATGCTTATGATTTCTGGGAAATATACTTAACAGGAGCATTAAAAAATAGATCTTGTTGCATTTTTACATTTTCTTAATGGTTAGAAAGGCTTTCCTTTTGATTAAATGTTTATTTCAAAGCAAGAGAACACGTGGCTTCTTCCTTTTTATTTTTATGACTGTTAAGTGGGTCTTGGAGCATCTCTGAAGGCTACTTGAGTGCAAAGGCTGGTGCATAAACCCTTAGTACTGATTCAAACCGATCACACGGCGGGAATTCTGAGTCTGGCTGATAGCCAGGGGCTCTGTTCTCATTTGCGCGTCTATGGCATCCCTTCTTCCTCTTTCCTTCCGTTTTCTTTACCTCCATGTCCCAGAAAGCCAAAAACAAGGAAAGGAAAGAGTGTTCTGAGAGCAAATCACACCTCATGTCTAAACTATTTTTCTACCAACTGTGGGAGGTTCCCCAAATGCTAGGGCATTCCCATGATCAACCTGCTGGACCCTCTCCATACTGACCATAGATTCATCCTGCAGAAGGAAATAACCCCCACCTCCAGCCCTGCAGGAAATAGCTGCGAAGTTCATTTATTGGCAGGTGGGGTCATTTCAGCAAATTGCCGGGGAAGGGAAAAACTGACTCATGTCAACGAAATTAAATCTAGGGAGGGCTAACCAAAATTCTGTAGAAACTGTAGACCTCAGCTACGCACTCTAAATATAATGTAAAATACAACTTATAGCCCAATGTCACAAATTAATGTCTATGTAATTTGTATGAAATCCAAGACCAGAAAAACAAATGAGAGTGCTCTAACTTGTTATGTGTAAGGAACAAAAGGATAGTATTAAGAAATGACTGATTTTTTTGAGGGGGGAGTGTACAATTACTATTCAAAGGACTATTTTAAAGGAAATCCTGGATGTTACTGCTCCATCTTCAGAAGTTAAGAGAAACAGGCCACATTTTCTTTTCCTGGAATTCATCTGCACTAAATAAGAATAAAATGATTGAGCTCCAGATCCAGTCTAATGGGAGTAAAACTTATCTTTATAACTCTGATTAAACAAAAAAAAATTATCACTTCTTTGATGCCCAAATTAGCATCTTTTCTCTAGCATACTGAATTAATTAGTTGAGTGACAAAAGAATTAGTCCATGTAGGATCAAAGCTGAAATCATATTTATCTGAAATTTAAAATTAAGAAACAGCATTAACCCTCTGTAGCACATGTGATATTCTTTCATGTTCTCTATATTCTAAGCCTTCTGCACATCACACAAAGTATAACTTGGGATTTTTAAAACACTCTTTTATTTTCTTTTTAATACATAAAATCTTCCCTAAAAGGACAATGAGAAGATCAAAGAATTTTTTTTCCTGGGGGTGGAAAACTTTTCCATTGTGCCATAAAAGTCTTAAATTATGTGGCTTTTTTTCATCAAGCATTTATTGTACAAGTACAAAAGAAGCAAAATAATTAATGCATGTTAGGGCTGGTAAGAGAACCTTAAACAATAGAAAAGAGTTATTATATTGATTCTCAATAAGTGATACTAAGTTGGAAACTGTTCTTAAAAGGTGGAAGCTCTCTTAACTGGGCTTTTTTTCTGTAGAAGAAAAAGCAATTTTGAATAAGGGAGAATTGTTGGGGGTTAATGTCTGTGATGTCTGAGTTTACTAGAACTCACACTTAATGGTTCTAATTTTTTTGATGCACACAACATTTTTACGAAACAAAAACTTGGGTGGGCATATTTATCTTTAGTCAGGATGGGATGGAGAGAGGATTCAGGGAAGGAGCACAGAGCAGAGGAGGGTCTGTGCTGATGTTACTGGCTGTATTTGGGGCAGGGCACTATTTTAACCATTGCTGAAGTGTGAGCTCCTCAAGGGCTAGGGCTGGGTCTCTATATGTTTTCTTGTTTATGCATACATGCATTCATTCAACGATACTGGCTGAGCACCTATTTAGTGCCAGATTCTCTAGTAGGATATAAGTAAATTAGTTGAGCATAGTCTCTGCTCTCATCTTTAGTGTGTAATACACGGTAAAAATCCAACAACTACTGCTGAGCTGAATTACAGATGCAGTCTGAATTGCAGGGAGTATATCACTTGTCTCCTTTTTTCATAGCCTCTATCCTAGAAGGACCCAATGGTTCCTCATAATTCAGCATGTTACATCCCCTAAAAGCTCCCAAGCTAGAAGATGCTTTCCCTGTAAAAACACAAATCACCAAACCTGCTTAATCTAAGTGTGAGAACTCCAAGCCAGTCACAGCCTGGATGTCTATAGACACAGCAAGATCAAACAGGGGACAGACTACTACTCACCCAGGAAAGGCAATGAACACTTGGCTATCTAAGTGTCACAGGGGCACTGAGTCACCTTAGGGACCTGTCTCACAATGACTAGTTCTTTCATGTTGTACAAACGCCCTTTTTAAAAACACCAGGCTAAGTTCTAGAATGATATTTAAACCCAAAGCCATCATTAAAGATGATTAATCGGCAAGATGTCATCTATAAAAAATGTGATGTCTATCTCATACTTAGACCTTTAATTTCAGAGTTGCAGAAATGATGACCTCTTTAATCTTAGGTTTCAGGCAAAGATCTGTGTGAGGTAGTTGCTGGATTCTCTAGAGTTTTGACACTACTCATCTTTGTCCTGAGTTCATCCTGTCCTTGACAGAATTCCAAATATTAGTACCTCCACCTGTACTCCTGAAGAGAAGAGTTCTTTTAGGACAAGGAGATAATTTTAAAAATTTGAGCCCTAACTTTGTTTATAAGGCAAAGGACCAGATTCCAGTATTTTTATGTTAGATTTGAGTAAAGTTAATATCCCTTTTATTCTATAAGTCCCTTAAGAGGTCATAAAACTGAATTGATCCTCAACTATGAGTGGGCTGATAAGAAAAATAAATATTTATCCTGAATATTTCAAGTGAAATTATACATAACACTTTGCTTATTTGGGCCAAAAAAAAGCCACAAATCTAATGAAATTTTTTCAGTCTGTGTTGCCTGCAAGAGCTTCTACTCAGTTTTCAAAAGTCTAGAAACTCCCTTTTCTTTTGCTTTACTTGAGCTTGAAAATTTGAGACCCATGAATAAAGTAGGGTTGCTAAATACAAAATGAGTTGTAATTTATTATCTTAAATAGAATTTCTGTTTATTCATTAAATCACAGAGTAAACATTGTAGGCATCTTCTGGTTCCCAGGACACCTTATCCTGAAGCAGCTCTGCCTAGGTGACAGTCACTCAAGGGCTATTGAGCAATTGATGTTTTTCTTTTTCCAGAGGGGCCAGGGCAAAAGACAGTAATCTTTTTCATAGGAATAGATTTCTTGTGGGATTTTAATATCATTTTATAAAATGGATATAATCTTATTCTCCGGCAATAGAACATCACTAAAGAAAGTACATCCAGCATTAAACAACAACAACAATTTCATTTCTGACAAGGTTTTCTAATCAACTATAATTCAAAAAGAACTATTACTAGTAACACATAATCATAAAAGTATGCTTTCACCTAGAAATGTATAGTGGCTTAGCACAGTGATGATTTACAATTTGACCAAAGAAATCAGAAATTGATTTATAGTCTGTCCAAAACATCAGGCTCTTATTTGCTTGTCCACTAGACTGTGAAACTACTATTCTGCTATGTAAGTATATTTTCTTGTTCCTCTCTTTCCGGTACCAATGGCTAATTTTTCTTTTCTTCAATATCACAGATGAATAATTCTCCCCTGACTCCTGATATTGTTCTACAGTTCAAAATGGCTGCCACTGTTCTCACAGCATCATAAAAGAAACCAGTGCTAGGAATGTTATGGATATGTAATTGAATGCACTATCCTACAAAGTACATAATTAAGTAAATCAGAGGTCTAAGCCTCTGAGTAGAAAATTCCAGATAGGATTTTTGTTGAGCATATCTTCAAAAAAAAAATGTGGGTGAATCAACCAAGTGAATTAGCTTACAGGTGTTTTCTTATCTCTGGAGCTATTTTTAAATATCAAATCAATTTTGGATCACATCATATAAAAAGAATGATATCGGAAACTTTACTTTTGCCCAGCTCCATGTTTATTCAGATGACAGAAGTGTCTCCGAATCTGCCACAAGTCTCTGGTTGCCTGTGTTTCAGAGAGGCCCTGGATGGCTGGTGCAGGGTACGCAGCAGCATCACTCGGATGATGGCAGGCTGGCAGTCACCACCCAGCTCATCCGCAACCTGTATTTGGCTTGAGATTTAATGCTTCTGGTCTCCTCAGGTTAGTATTTCTAAACTCCACACCCTCATATTGAAGCGACTTCCAATAACTCATCCTTTTCACAAACACTGCAGTCCTACTTGATTCTGTAGAAACCCATGGTATTTGTGTTTTTCATTTTGGAAGGTTCTTTGGAAGCCCAGGCCAGTATATTATTTCAAGTGTGACTAAGCTGTTGTCATTCATTTTACACCAACCCTAACACTTTCTAGGACCCATCCTACTGAGCTCTGTGGGCTCACTAATCCAGTCAATCCAGGGATACAAGAACAATAAATCCAATCATTATCTCAGTTCTGTAAAAGTAATATTTGAGTGTATTAGTAACAAAGGAAAAAGTGAACTAGAATAATGTACAATTTGGTGAAGAAAAGTCTGAACTTAACATGTTTGATACGTTTAGCAAGTTAGGGGAAGAGAGATGGTCCTAAAAGGGTGGCATTAATGGACCCCAAATCAGGAGATTCATAAATAATAATCCTAAAGCAATTCATTAATATGTTGCATCTAAAATAATGATTATTTATCCACTCATCTACTGATGGGCACTTGGGCTGTTTCTGGCACTTGGCTATTTTAAATTGTGCTGCTATGAACATGGGGTGCATAGGTTCTTTTGAATGGGTGTTTCAGGATTCTTTGGGTATATTGTGTGTGTGTGTGTATAGTATATACACTATGTATATAATAAAACATTTTTTGCAATAAATACACAATAAAACATTGTGTATATGTATAAAACATATGTACAATTTTTTACAATAAATATAGAAAATATACAATAAAAAAACTGTGGTACATCTACACATGGAATACTACCAGCAGAAAGAAAGAAGGAATTCCTATCCTTTGCGACAGCATGGATAGAACTGGAGACCATTATGCTAAGAGAAATAAGCCAGTCAGTGAAAGACAAATATCATATGATCTCACTTATAAGAGGAATCTAATGAAAAAAATAAACTAATGAGCAAAATGGAACCAGAGGTATAGAATCATGGAAAAGACTGACAGCAATAAGAGAGGACAGCAGAGGAAAGACGGACTGAAGCAGGCGAAGGGGGTGGTCAGAGCACACATATGCATGACCCGTGGGCATAGACAGTGGGGAGGAGACTGATCAGGGGAGTGGGGGGCGGGCTGGGTGGAGGGGGCAAAGGGGGAAAACGTGGGACAACTGTAAGAGCATAAACAATAGAAGAAAAAAGAAAAAAGAAAATAATGATGGTTTGATGTGGCAAAATTTTCAAGGTTATTCATGAGTACTTTGAAATATAAAATTCCATTAAGAACCTATCATGTAATATATAAAATCATGGCTGTTTATTTATTTATTGGATTTACATTGGATTTCTACATAAGATATGCATATTACATATTGATTTGTTGCAAACACCAATATATTGTAAAATAAATTTGTTCAATAAATATTTTAAAAATATCACTTATTTAATTATGTATCTGTGGAAAATATTCCACTTGCATTTTTAGTTATAAAGAGATTTGTATGCAAAGTGTTCTTATCGGTTCAAAAATTGTGAAGTTATAGAAAGTCACTTAAGGCCGGAGGGACCTTTACTTTCATACTTGTCCAACCCTTCTCAAAGCTCAGAAAGTCATGTGAATTACTTAAAGCCACAGTGGTTAGTTGGGACCAAACAGGGATTTGAATCCTTCAATTCATTACAAAGTCTTTCCATCCCATGATGTTCCCCAATTTTTGTACATATGTTATGAATTATTCACCAAAAATTCCAAATCCTTAAAAAAAAAAAAAGCTATTCAATAAATTTAGTCTTTTTTTGTAAGTTCCAATTGCCCAGAACAATTAGTTGTAATGACAAGGTCCAATTTAGTAACTACTTGGCCAAATATACATGCCAACCAATGTGAGGACTTGATGACTTTCCCATTATCTTAAGCTCCCTTGTTCACTGACATCCTTACCCTTGTCCACAGGCAGACCCTTAATGTGGGCCAGCTGATTTGACCAGATTGCTAAGAAACAATTACTTATTATTTAGCTCAATTGGCTAGACCACTGTGGTAATAGGGTCAAGGTCATGGGTTGGCTCCCCTGTGTGGGCCAGTTAACTTGGACCTATTCCATAACCACGGGCTCTGCCACCAACCCAGACAGTCTTACAAATATGTGCCAGTGGTCAAAAGGGCACACGCCAAGAATGTGTGGACAGAGCAGCACAAATCCATCAATTCTCCCAGAAAAGCAGCTCAGTGCCAGTTTTGTTGAGCACATGTGGATTAATAGTAACATTTTCACAGGTGAAAGACAGAATATGGTTCCAGATTTTGTAATACTATAGAATTGCAAACCTAGTGTTTTAAAAGAAATGTTTGGAAAACAGGAGTGCCTATGGTGAAATAAATTCAGGCAAGCATTTGAGATTTACAGGAAAAGTTTTAAATATGAGCCAATGATTTCTACAACCTTCTTAGAAAGTTAGCAATTTTGGTCCATCTTTGTGAAATACCTTGATTTTTAGATATTGGCTCATTTGTAATTAAAAAACAATAGCCTATGGTCCAAACATAAGTTATCTGTGAGCTGGATTCAGGCCATGGTATCCCATTTTGCAAACGTTGGTATATCTAAGCACCTATGTATTTATGTCTATGTGTGCATATATGCATTTTAATGGCTGTAGTTTCCTTAAATGAGTATAATTCATTGAGCTTTTCATTGATTGATGCCTACCACTCAGCTCTTAGCTAATGTTGAAGCACGGGAGTCAGAACTGACATACTCAAAACAAAGATGTGCTACTTTTCAATGGTGCCATTATGTGACTAGAAAGAAAGATAACTATGGATTAAAATTATTGGTGATCAACCTGTAGATAAGGGAGGATCACCCAGCTTTTTACAACTCAGCCCAAGTATATTTTTGAATAACAAAACACATGAATTATCAATATTTTCTTCAGAAAACCCTCTATAGGAATCCATAAATCAACAGAGCTACAACAGTAAATTCTGACTAATAACACAGTTTCACAGTTTAGACCTTATATCCAATGTTAAAAAACTAAAATAAAACTTTTTTCTCCAAGATTTCACACTACAGAGTAATCTTTTCAAGATCAGTCAAACCTGCCCTTAGGTAGCAAAATAGAGAGGGGGAAATATATTCTGATTTCTCACCAATGCAGGCCACAGGAATTTAGAAAAGAAACACATGATGTAAATATGAAAAGTACCAGAAAAAATTACTGGTTATACTCACTAGCATTAGTGATTTACTGCTAGCTGATTAACTGATATATGACAATGCCTTATGGATTCCAGCAAACTAAGTATATTGTATGTCTCACAAAATACAGGCTAATCAGGTTTCTTATGTCAATATACTAAATAGGCCTATCAATAGCCTAAAAATATGAAATTCATTCAGAAAGTATTTATCAAACACCTATCACATACTAGGCTCCATTCTAGGTGATGGAGAGAAAGAAATAGGTTCAATACTACCTCTGAAGGATTTACAGTGTAGTGAATGCTTCTTGAGCCTGAATGTGTATTTCTCAGACTAAAAAGACAGGGTACGAGGGCTGTCAGAGTTACCGCAGCAATGTCAGAGGAGTTGGACAGGTGATCTTTCTGGTTAATGACCTTAATTTTGTTTATTTTGCAGTTCTGAAAATCTGATTCAAATTAGGGTCCTTCCTCCCAGGAAATGTGCATACGCCAGTATACATGATTTCCAGAAGATCACAGATCCCTAAAAGACCAGCCATATGTGCCTATCCGTGGACGTACATTACAAATATCTGCTTTGGTGCAATGAAGACTCTCCCAGCACCACATGTTAATGCCATGCTTGGCAGTGAAGAGCACACATGTAGCTGCAAAATACAACAGAGTTAGGAGGCTGGGGTTTTCTGAGTAGGAATATGTTCTTTTAGGTAGACTTTTAAGACGGACCATCAGTCTATCAGTGAATCAACAAGTGCCAAGCATTAAATGGAAATCTACAATGAGTCAAAGATACATAATCCCTACTTAGATCTATTTTGCTAGAGTACAATCAATTCTCAGTGACACAGAGGCTTTTTATCTACTATATAGATTACCCACAGGCTGGGCTTTCCCTTTTTCTGTCTTTCCATTTTTATGGTCACCTGAGGACTCATTAGTGCTTCTACCAGAGGATGAGTAGAGGAAGGAAAAGGATATAAAACTTAAAATGAGTCAATTCTGCTACCTTTAAGTAGTTGGGGGAAGAAGAAATAGCTATTACAAGGCTTGTATTTTATGTGAAGATTTCAATTATCCATACTCTCCCTGTCAATCTTACCCCAAATAATTAAGGGCTGGCTGTAATCCTCCTCGGAATGTTGAAGTGATTGATGGTTGTAGAAAACAACCACAGTAAATAAAAGATAAGGGAACTCTGTCCTAAAGAAAGATAAAAAACACACTTTCAAAGTCACAGTTAGAGTCCCAAGCAGCATCAGTCCTGGGGGCAATTGTATGAATATGTGCATGAGATGCATGGACAAGGGTCACAAATTATGTCATAAGCAGCGGGTAAGCATCCACACAATGGAATACTATTAACACAACAGCGCGGATGAACTTCAAATGCATTTTGTTAAATGAAAGAAGCCATATCCAAAAGGCCGCCTATTGTCTAATTCCGTTTATGGCACACTGGAAAGGTGAAGCCATGGAGATGGAAACCAGATCAGTGGTTTCTAGGAGTGGAGGGCAGAGTTTGTGGTTGTGGTGCTGTTCTGTGTCATCACTGTGGAGACACGGCTCTTTGTACTTATCAGAACCCCTAGAGCTGAATACAACAAAAAGTGAATTTTACTGTGCACATTAGGAACAATCAACCAAGATGTGGGGTGAGCAGTCCCCCAAATAGGAATACAACTATAACAAATGAAGCTAATTATATTACAAATAACTAACATAACCACATTGAAGGGTTTGGAAATAGAAGAACTAACCTAAATAACATGGAAAAACAGTATTTTTACTAGCTGTGATAAGAGTAAAGACAAGCCCTGACTGGTATAGCTCAGTTGTTTGGAATATCATCCCATAGACCAAAAGGCCACAGGTTCGATTCCTGGCCAGGGTACATACCCGGATTGTGGGATTGATCCCCATTTGGGGCATGTATGAGGAGGCAACCAGTTGATGTTTCTCTTTCACATCAGTGTCTCTCTCTCTCTCTCTCTCTCTCACTCAAATCAATGAAAAAATGTCCTCAGGTGAGGATTAAAAATTTTTTAAAGAGTAAACACAAAAAGAATTATACACAAATACTGTAGTTAGTACAAGGGTATGAGCTAGCAATTCTGAAACTTTAGGTGTATACTAAAATGGTAAACGAGAAAGTAAAAAGCCAGCTTTTTTTTCCCAGCATGAAAAAGAAATTACAAATAAGGCTACAAGAACATTGTGTTGTTGGGATTGAAGTTGGTGGTATCAGCATAAACTCGTAGTTTTTAAAAGTATACCCAGATGCAGAGATAAATATAGATGTGTGTGTACGTACAGGTTAGGATAAATATATACGTTTCCAAAGTCTGCTTGCTTAGAGGGTCTAGAGGCAACGACTCCAGCATGAGCGCTCCTAGAGCCCGGAGCTTGGCTTCTGAGTGGAATTCTCTAATAAAAGGAATCGGGCCTCCTAGGGAAAGTGGTGATTCCCCGGCGGTGCCAAGGAAAACATGAGATGATCCTGGAGCATCACACAGAGTCAAAAAGTAAGAAAATTTTTGCCTTGGCAGATCGAAAGGGAACAGGAGCTGTGCTGAAGGAGCTCCCAATAGCCAAAGCTGGGATCATCTGACCAACAAAAATAATGACAGGACTGGTTACAGCCCAAGGAACAAAATAAATATCCATGAGCTCTAATAATACAGATAACTGGATAAATAAATGAATGGTAGGGGGAGAAAGCATAGCTCTTTGTTAGAGAAGGTTCCCAATTAGTGAATGTAGAAGGAATAAATAAAATAAAAATGATTATTGAAATACCATAGTAATAACAGCTGCTGACAAGAGCCACTTATGGATGCTGAAATCAGTGCCTGAAAGTATCGAGGAGAAACAGGACATTAGTCTTAAAATATCTCCCCCAAGGTATGTGTTAATTACAAAGGGAAAAATAGTAACTTTGCAGTGAAGAAACCCAATGGGTACTTCATTGATGACAGGGTCAAGATTAACATCACTAGTTCTAAGACATATCGACATCATGTGCTCCCTGAGAAGGGCACCTCCCTTCTTTAGTATTCTGGCCAAAAATACACAACCCCAATCTAATCATGCTAAGTCATCAGATTAACTCAAACTGAGGGATGTTCTACAAAGTAACCAAAACTCTTCAAGGTATCAAGGTCATGAAAAACAAGGAAAGACTAAAACAATGTCCTAGCAGGGGTGTCCAACCTTTTGGCATCTCTGGGCCACACTGGAAGAAGAAGAGTTGTCTTGGGCAACAGATTAAATACATTGTGACACGTAATCACAAAAAGGAAAATCTCATAATGTTTTAAGTACATTTACGATTTTGTGTTGGGCCACATTCATAGGCGTCCTGGGCTGAATGCAGCCCACAGGCCCAAGTTAGACACCCCTGTCCCAGGGCATAGGAGACCAAGGAGATGTAATAATGTGGAATCCTGGGTTGGATCTTGAAACAGAAAAGTAACATTAATGGAAAAACTGGAGAAATAGGTTTGTAATTTAAGTTAATAGTTTTGTACCAAGGTTAATTTTTTTGTATTATAGTAACACACTATCTTAACATTAGAGAAAGCTAGGTGAAAGGTAGATGGGAATTGTACTATTTTTCACAACTTTTCTGCAAGTCTAAAATTATTTCAAAATAAAAAGTTATAAAATGAAGTGAAAGAGAAGTATAAGGATGATTAGGGAAACCTGAGGAAATGCAGTTACTTTTACTCGACTTTGTTCATCCCAGTGATTTCTTGTTGCTTCTCTTACTGATCTGCGCTCACTCCTCCCATTAAAGGCAGACCTCTCCCCAAAGGGAATAAATTGTCTACATGTTTCTGAGACTTCCAGAAACAGGCCCATTCGTTTAACTGCCTTCCCAATACACACTGCTCCCCTTGGCTTTATTTTTGGCTAGGAGTTCGCTGGATTCAAAGGAAAAGGAAGTGAGGCAATGAAGACAGGGACACTGGCGTCATTGCTGGATGAAGGATTAACCTGCAACTCTACAAAGATGTGGTGAAAATGAGAAGCAGAAATGGGTCGAATGAAAGGAGATGAATTATTCAACACATGTAAATCATGAATACATAGTGCCTTCCAGCCTTCCAGAGCTGTGGCATTCTCTACTCTGAACAGCACCCTTTGGAGAAGTTATTATTTAGGCCATCTGGAATGAGCCGATCTGTGATAGGTAACTTGACTTTGACTGTTAAGGATTGAGGAAAGGTAAATATTAACAGCAGCTGTAATTTAAGAAATATTAAGTTTGAATTTTACATGTATAATATGCCACAGAAAAAATTTCCACACATATTTTTAAAAGTAAAAGGATTCAAAGACAAGTTCTCAGTCTAATACCTGTTAAATCATGTAAGAGGCTGCTTGTTTTTTTCTTGGCCAAGTACTAGGAGTTGACCCAGGAAGTATTCAGGGTACAGAATAATGCAGAAGGCATTTGTGAAATTATATTTTTAAATAGCAATATAATAGCTAGAAGCTTCTCTTTGCTAGTATATCTGTTAAAATCAGACTCTGCGTTTGCTTCAAAAATAAAAAATACAAAACTAACATTAGACTTCACCATAATTGTAGATTTCGGGTACATTCTAGAATCATCCCTATAGAATCAGCATGCACACACAGATTTCATTCAATAACGTTTTTCAAAGGCTTGGGGTTACAGAGGCCAATATTATGAAGCTCTGGAAGGAGGAATATGTCTGCTTGTCAATAGACCAGCTATAAATTATAACTGTATTTGATTGCCTCTAACAGTTTTGGTGGTGGCAGGGATTTAAAGCAAAACCAGAGGCAGTTCAGTGACTCTGTAGTGAAGTAGTTGAATTATGGAGCCTTTGAGAATGACCATTGTTCATACCTTTCAAATTCACTACAATTTTTCAATCAAAGTCTACGAGAATCAGTACTTAGCCTCGCAAACTTTCCTCCAGATTTCTTCTCAGATGGTTTTCATGCCTTCCTGCTTCAAGACTTTGAAGAGACCTGCTTAACTACAGCCTATCTGTAGCTGCCTGAGAAGTACCCAGAGATCATTCTCCTACTGTTTTTTTTAAAGTATGTCTCTTTTCTGCTAACTTCATTCCTCTGCACCCTCACAAGCTGTACCCCTGAGAAGCTGCACCTGGGTGAGCTCTGGCAATGTCCAAACACCCATGGAACTCCCATTTGGCTTTTCCATGCTGTGCGTGAACAGGTCAGCCTTGGGACATCTAAGGTGAAGCGAAGAAAAATTAAACCAGTTTGAAACCTTTCTCTTTTTGCTCTTCCACCTCTCTTCCCTAACGAACTCCAGGTGCCCAGGACCTGGGCCTCATCTGGACTCCAGTCTCTTTGTTCACACTGCCTGTTCCCAGGTCTTAACCCCACGGTAGTGACAGGAGAACTCAAGTTAGACTTTTTTAACTTTATGTTCCAGTTAATAGGTGTGGTAACTGCTGCGGGTAGAAAGCTGTTGTTCCAGGAGCTGGAATGTATGACAGGACCTACCCTGACTCCAGGAGACCCACAAGCCATGTGCTCTTCATGGCTCAGGAGGACTGCAAGGTTTCAAGATAGTCTCTGAGCCATTGTGCTCCGGGGAAAGAACGTGGCTGAGCAGGATGCAGGTACAGAATCGCTGCTGAAAGGAGGCTAGGGAAATCTCCGGACTGCCACCTTTACCTGGTTAACTTTTTCCCTGAGTTCAAACCCCTGACCTACTCTTTTCTGCTCCTTCTAAAAAACGTCGGCTTGAGATGGTGAGACAGTTTTTAAGGTACACAGCCTGCTTCAGACCCCGGGCCATCTGAATAGAGTGCCCCCCAAAGATTCAATTCCTGTCTCCATTTACTGGTTCTAGTAGTGACAGGCGGCATGAATGCTGAGTTTCCCAGTTTCAGCAGTATTTCTCAAACTTTTATAATCATAAAGAGCTTATTTTTAAAAACAGTGTTGCCAGGGACTATCCAAACTTTGAATTTCCAGACTCGAAATCTGCATTTTACTAGGAACTCCAGGTGATAAACATAGTTCCTTCTAACTCTAAAACTGAAATTTCTTATCTCTTCATTAAAACATTTCCTACAACTCTTGTCTTTGAAGTAAAACCTGGCTTTGCTCGTGGCCCTCACAAACGGAAGCTGTGTATCCTCCCGGTTATCTCTTCCATAGTTCTTATTTCACAGGCTTGCTGTGAAGTGTGTGGAGAAGTTCCAATATATCCTAAGTGCTCAATTAGTATTAGCTGTAATTTTCATCTCCGCACATGGAGGTTATTCCAGCATTTTCCTGCCTCTACTACTTAAAGAGCTTATTCTTCCGGACTTACTAAGAGATATACCAAGTGAGAAGACAGACCTTTTCTCTATTCTCACTGCAGACACCTACTGCAGGCCTCCTGTGAATTCCTGCCGGTTCCCCCAGGCCCTCCCCCCACCACACCATAATGCTATAGACTCCCACATTCAACCTCCGGTTCACTTTCTCCTGCCTCGGAACTGCTCAGTAGTGATTTCACCTCCGCCTCCTCAGCTCCCATTTACATTTCATTTACATTCCCCGTGGCAGTGATTCCAGATTTTTATGCTGCCATCAAACTGCATGCACACCGCTTCCCCGTTGACTGCATGCAGTTCTTGAATGCATCGGCCATGACTTCCCCTGTAGTCCCTGCCAGCACCCTTAGATTTATCTGAAGCAACCAGTAGACCACCGAAGTTAAACCTCCATGCCTCTCCACCCTCCTTCAGTGCCTCATGTCACACTTCTCTTTACTCTCAGTTTGCCTGACTCTTCCAGTTCTCAGAAACCAGTGCCGCCCGAGTGTCTTCCATGTTTCCTAGGGGTGGTAATTCACTGACTGCTTCCCAGCCTCTGCTGCTCAGCCCCACCAAGTCTTACTTTCTCTGCTTCCTCAGTTCCTACATGTTCTCTGACTCATTACTCTGTGTGGTAAGGATGTGCAGGGGGTGTGGACTCTGCCTGCTTTGGTCCCCAGTCCTCTCTACATGGTAGCTTTCCATGGTACTCAGCCCTCCTAATCTGGTTTCTCATCCAGTGGAATCAGATGAAAAAGTGAAGGTATTATAGAAAAGATTACTGAGGATTGTGGAAAGAGTTAAATGAGATAATATATGCTATGGTGCAGATAGGAACAGTAGTACCCAGCTCATAAAAAACACATGAACTGTTATTAAACCACTCTTGCTAAGGTCACCGATGACTTCTGTGCTGCGTTTTCAGACCTTAATCTTCTCTGTAAATCAGCTGTGGTCGAGCACTGCTGAGCACGCTCTACTTTGTGAAATGCTCACTGCTCCCAGGACAAGCTTTCTGGGTATGCCTACATTTCTACCTTGTCCATCTTAATGTCTAGAAGCATTCTTTCTCCTTGTTCCACTTTCAATCTACTACCTGAAAACAAGACCTCAAAATCAAGTAAAAGCAGAATTTACTATCTTTTTCTCCAAGGCTCTTCCTTTTCCTGCTCCTCTGTAGCTTACCTCAGCAGGCATCCATTCTCCTAAATTACAAACTGAGGAGTTCCCTCTTTCTTTCTTCAGTTCCTTCCCTCTGCCAGTGTCTTCTATCTACCAGGCCCTTATCTTTATTCTCTAGGCTTTCCCATTTGTCTCCTGTTATCTAGATGTCTTGCTCCAAATTTGTCCTGCTTCAGTCCATTTTCCTCACAGCCCTTAGCACATTCATTCTATAAACATTTACAAATGTGTATAAATATTTAAGCTTTGCTCAAAGATCTCTGTTGGCTCCCTAAAAATTTGAAATTGAATTCAAACTCTTTAGCATGGTATGCAGGCTAACTTTCCCCCAACTCACTTCTTTACTCTTATTTTATATTACTCTTTTAATAAATATGTGAATAAATAAATTAATGAATGAATGAGGAAGTCATCTCTAAGGTCAGGTGAAATCAGAAACTGTACTAAATTATTTGTGTCCTTAATGTTGTTTTTTATAGTAGTTTACCCACTGTGAATATGAAATAATAACAATTTCTGATAAGAAAATACAAGAAGTTTCATTTAGGGAAAAATATAGTCCAGGGTAGCTGAATAAGGCAATTATCAATGTAATACTTGACACTGAAACTAATTATAAGTACAAGAAAACTAAGAGAGGAGGAAAACAAATTCTGTTTGGCCATGTAAAGGTATCCCTAATTAAATTATGAGATTACCTATGTCAACAGTCATCTCTGAACCTGGAGAGTAATTTATACTTAATTACCATAAAGGGCCATTAAAATTTTGCATATAATTAAATGTATCACATATTAATTTAAATTTTATTAAATTATAAATAACCTATTTATCATTTGTTTTCAGTCTTCAGTGTACATTGTGTTTGTGCCTGGTGATCTGCCCAAACTTTGAAGAATTACAAGGACTTCTGTTTTAAAACCTTTCTCTTAATTTTCTTGGTTTGGTTCTTTTTATTGTTATACTTATAATATACCTCCTTTCTTTACACACACTAAATGCTATCAAACTAATGAACACTAATTAAACTCTGTTGCCTCAACTTGCTAGAGTATTATATAGCCATTAAAAATGATGGATGTGAGGACTGTAGCAGTGTGGAAAATATGGACATCATATTGAATAAAAGTAGGGAACAAGATTATATGCAAAAGGAGGCAAGCTATATAGATAAAAGGCTGAAGAAAATATTAAAATTAAAGTGGTTATGTTATAGTAATGAGATCATAGGGAAAGAGCATCTTATCTATATTTAAATTTCCCCTAACTTTGTAGAATGTGGATATTTTGATTTTAAATGAAATAATAAAAACCAAGATACTGTCCACATTCTCTTTGGCCACTAAACTTCTATTTATTTATTCATTATTTTTAATTATATTTTATTTATTATGATATTATAGTCATCCTGATTTCCCCCCCTTTGCCCATCTCCACCCAGCACTCCCCGCTCCCTCAAGCAATCCCCACACCATTGTTCATGTCCATGGGTGATGTGTATAAGTTCTTTGGCTACTCCATTTCCTGTACTGCACTTTATATTCCCATGGCTATTCTGTAACAACCCGTTTGTACTTCTTAATCCCCTCACTTCTTCACCCATCCCCCACAAATCCCTTCC
The DNA here is from genome assembly GCA_004027475.1 of Anoura caudifer. NCBI lineage: Eukaryota > Metazoa > Chordata > Mammalia > Chiroptera > Phyllostomidae > Anoura > Anoura caudifer. Next base: position 577,103 of record PVKU01000175.1, read on the forward strand.
ATTTGGCAGCCATTAAAATGCTCTCCATATCCATGATTCTGTTTCTGTTCTTCTTGTTTGCATAGTTTTTTATATTCAATTGTTGATAGATATGTATTTTTTGCCATTTTATCGTTCATAGTTTTGATCTTCTTTTTCTTAAGTAAGTCCCTTTAACATTTCATATAATAATGGTTTGGTGACAATGAACTCCTTCAGTTCTTTCTTGTCTGGGAAGCTCTTTATCTGCCCTTTCATTCTAAATGATAGCTTTGCTGGGTAGAGCAATCTAGGCTGTAGGTCCCTGCTTTTCCTGACTTTGAATATTTCTCACCGATTCCTTCTAACCTGCAAAGTTTCATTTGAGAAATCAGCTGACAGTCTTATGGGAACTCCGTTATAGGTAACTAACTTCTTTTCTCTTGCTGCTTTTAGGATTCTCACTTTATCTTTAACTTTTAGAATTTTAATTATGATGTGTCCTAGAGTGGGCCTCTTTGCATCCATCTTGTTTGGGACTCTCTGTACTCCCTGGACTCGTATGTCTATTTCCTTCACCAAATCAAGGAAGTTTACTTTCATTATTTTTTCAAATAGGTTTCTAATTTCTTGTTCTTTCTCTTCCCCTTCTGGTACCCCTATGATGTGAATGTTGGACCTCTTGAAATTGCCTGAGAGGTTGCTTATACTATCCTTATTTTTCTGGATTCTCTTTTCTTCTTCTTGTTCTGATGGGTTGTTTGCTTCCTTGTGCTCCAAATCATTGATTTGATTTGCGGCTTCATCTACTCTACTGTTGTTTCCCTGTAAATTGTTCTTTATTTCAATTAGTGTACCTTTTGTTTCTGACTGGATCTTTTTTATGATGTTGAGGTCCTCACTAGGTTCCTTGAGCATCATTATAACCAGTGTTTTAAACTCTGCATCTGATAGATTGCTTGTCTTCATTTCTTTAGTTCTTTTTCTGGAGTTTTGATCTGTTCTTTCATTTGGGCCGTGTTTCTTTGTCTCCTCATTTTGGTAACCTCCCTGTGTTTGTTTCTAGGTATTAGGTAGAGCTGCTTTGACTCTGAGTCTTGGTAGTGTGGCCTAATGTAGTAGGTGCCATGTAGGGTCCACTGGCACAGTTTCCATTATCATCCACACAGGATACTCAAGGTGTCCTTTGTGTGGACTGAGTACACCTGCCTCTTGTAGTTGAGACTTGGTTGCTCTTGGCAGATCAATGGGAGGGATTTACCCAGGCCAGTCAGCTGCAAGGATTGGCTGTGACCACTTACCACCAAACTCCACCCTCTGTGGAGCATCAGCTGTGCAGGGCCAGGGTGGTCCAGTGCGCCATGGTCTGTAGCTGTCCACTGGGTACACTGGCCCTGAGGTTTCTAGAATGGTGCAGGCCAAGGTCAGCCCCAACCTGTGTTTTGCCTGGGACTACCTTTCCTGAGCTATAAGCAATCTGAAAAGGCTGCTATTCGTGCTGGGCTTGGAGATTCCCAGGCAAAGCCACACTGTGAACCTATGCTGGCTGCTACTAGTGCCAGGCCTGGTGCTGAGTCCAGCTGTTGCTTGTTTGAGAGGATTTAGGAAGTATGAAGCATGATCCAAGACCAGCCACTCATCTGGAAAACCAGTTTGGAAGGGCTCAGGATGGGCTTATAAATTGGGTGGGGTGGAGCCTCTGGGGATTTCCAAGGTGTGTCAAACAATGTTAGCCAGGTTGATGGAGTTTTAGATATGGTACTAGCTTGCCAGCCCTGTGGGGGGGATGGTTTAGAAAAGGGACAATGGCCTCTACTCATCTTGATGCCAACACTTCAGTTTCTCCCCATTGGCCACTGGCTTCTTTCAAGCTGCTACTTCTCAGAGGGAAGTGATCTCAGAGGGAGTGAGTCTGAGTAGGTGGGTCCATGTGTGGGTTCTTTAAGAGGAACTGCTTGGGGCTCCAGAGTTTTCTTCTACTGACTCCACTTTTTTTTTTTTCAGCCAGAAATTGTGGGGACTTATCTTCTTGGCACTGGAACCACGGGCTGGAGGGCCTTGTGTGGGGTTGGAACTCTTCGATCCCAAGATATCCCTCCCTCCTGAGTTTTTATCTACCACATGTGGGTGAGGGACCAGCCCATTCCACTCTGCACCCCTCCTACCAGTCTGGATGGGTGTAGTTTCTTTAATTCTGTAGTTGTCAGACTTTTATTCAACTCTATTGCTGACAGTTCTGAGTGATGGTTGTTCTATATTTTAGTTGTAATTTTGATGTGGTTGTGCGAAGAGGTGAGCCATGTCTGCCTACGCTGCCATCTTGACGGGAAATCCCTCTAAACCTCTATTTAGCCTCCTGGCCTTCTTATCTCATTTTCCCACCCATGATCAAGACTCTCATGAAAATAAATGTGTGTGTATATATATAAATATATGTATATGGTTATATATATTTACACTGTCCGGTGCAGTAGCCACTAGTTGCCTATGGTTACTTAGCACTTTAAATGTGGCTAATACATATTGAGATGCACTCTAAGTGTAAAATACACACTAGATTTCAAAGACATGGTAAAAAGACGGAATGTAAACTATCTCATCTTACTAATATTTTTTTAAAAATTAATTACACATTGTATTGGTTTGCTAGGGCTGCCATAACAAAGTACCAAGACTAGGTGGCTTGAACAACAGAAATTTACTTTCTCACAATTCTGGACACTAGAAGTCTGAGATCAAGCTGGCAGCATGACTGGTTTCTTTTGAGGCCTCTCCTACTGGCTTACAGATGCTATTTTCTCCCTGTGTCATCACACGAGCTTCCCGCCGTGGGTATCTGTGTTCAAGCTTCCTTTCTCTATACGCACACCAATCATATTGGATGAAGATTCCCTTCATTAAATGGGCCCATTTTAACTTAATTAGCTCTTTAAAGAGACTATCTGCAAATACAGTCACATTCTCTGGATCTGGGAGTTTGGACTTCAACAAAATTTGAGTGAACATACTCAGTCCATAACGCATGCCAAAGTGATATTTTGGATATATTCGGTTAAATAAAACATTACTGAAATAATAAAAGACTTTCATGAAGATCACTACTGATGGTTATTCTGTTTTCTCATTTACATATGCTCAGTAAATATTAATTAAGAGAAAAGTCTATAGAAAACAGGGCCCTGAAAATAGACCTCAAAAATAGGTCTATTTTCCAATAGAAGATTGAAGATTTTGCAATATTAAACATTACATATTTTTAACATGCAGAAGTAATAATCTCATTATATGAATCTGTACGGATGGGGCAAAGAAGAAAACATCTGAATTATCATACTGATAGAGGGCACCCTTTACCGAACAGGCATTGGATTTAAGCAAGATCACAATTATCAGTCCAGAATAATCATCCATCTACTCAAGGATTAACTCTTTTTGTAGCATAAAAGTATTGAGTATAACTGAGGGTGAGAAATATTGGCATGGAATTAAGACTTCCAGCTTTATTCCTTTTTGATATACTGTTCCTTTTTAGTAACAAAACTTTAACAGGAGCTTTGATTGTTTAGTTCATCTTGAATTTTCCCCCTCCCACTTGGAATGGTCCAGGGGTGTCCAGTCTGCAGCCCTCTGGCCACATGTGGTCCAGGATGGCTGTGAAGGTGGCCCAACACAGAACTGTGAATTTACTTATAACATTATGAGATTTGTTTTGTTTTTGTTAGTGTTTGTGTATTTAACATGTGGCCCAAAGCAACTCTTCTTCCAGCGTGGCCCAGAGATGCCAAAAGATTGGACACCGCTGGCAGAAGATTGTGCTAAACCTGTTTGACTTCTAACAGTCTCTCTCTTGCTTCTGGTGGAAGGCACAGAGGAGGCACCAATAGAAACATGGCAAAAAAGTATATAATAATTCATGGCTGTAGAGAGAAGTTCTAACATATGCATCTTCTCTATATAATATTTCACAGCATTGGGCTGTGAGAATATCCTCCTGTTGCACAGTCAGAGGTGCCTATTGAGTATAGCTGGGACCAGGGTAATGAGAGAACTAGGGTTTTGATTAGGTCTTTTCTCGCTCCTGAAATAGTGTGAGATTGAAATTTTGATTTCATCTTCTGATTTTCCCCTGGAGAGTCAAAGAAACATCCAGCATCTTGGACTACATCCTTGTGTCCAGAACTGACCATCTTCTCTGCTTATCATATTTGGGTCTTTCTAACAAAGAATTCACCCAGAAAGAAAAACAAATAGTAGCCATGCCTCTGGATTTTTAATGCTAAAAGTGTGGTTTGTAAAGAAGAGGAAATCATGTTGGCATAAAGGTTTTAAAATGTTATTCATTTTGGGTAAGTAGTAAAGTTTGAGAGTCATTTGACAGGTCATACTATAAGAAAAGGGAAAAAACTTTATAGGAACCCAATTGTTTCCTCTTTCACCCCCACATTCCTCACTTTCTAGTTCCTTACATTTTAGATTCATTCCTTTTGGAAAATAGGTATCAATATTAAATAACTTGGATGTTAAGAGACATTTCTTCAGAGAAGATATACAAATTTCCAATAAGTACAAATATATTCAACATTATTAGTCATCAGGGACATGTACATCAAAATGATGGAAGATATCACTTCACACCCAACAGGATGCCTATAATAAAAAAAGACAGGTAAGGACAAGTGTTGGCGCGGATGTGGAGAAATTAAAACCTACATACTGCTGGCAGGAATGTAAAAAGACGCAGTCACTTTGGAAAATAGTCTTGTACAATTACCATATTATCTAGTAATTCTACACTCAGATAGATACATGTATATATCTCCCCAAATGGAAACATATTCATTCAAAAATTTGTACATGACTACACAGAGCAGCATTTTTATAATAGCTAAAAAGTGGAAACAACCCAAATGCCATTCAATTAATGAATCAGTTAATAAAATGTAGTATTTTTATGGAATATTATCCAGCACTAAAAAGGAACGAAGCGCTGATACATGTTATAACATGGATGATCCTTGGAAACATTACACTGGAGTCATAGAGGACCGTGTAGTGGATGATTCCATTCACATGAAATGTCCAGAAGGGGCGAATGCATACAGGTAGGAAATAGATTAGTGGTTGTCCAGTACTGCAGGGGGTCTGAGGCTAAGGGAAAAGGGAGTGACTGCTAACAGATACATCCTTTTTTGGGGGGGTGATGAAATACTCTAGAATTGACTATGGTGATGGTCATACAATTCTGTACATACACTAATAAACACTGAATTGTACACTTTAAATGGGTACATTCTATTGCCTGTGAGTTATATTTTAATAAAGGTATCCCCACCCCTCAAAATTAAATGACTGAGTTAAAGTGCAGTTTAATCTTTTGAGAGGATGATTTATAGTATCTCCAAAGGAAAAAAACCTACAAATGCTGATGATTTGAATACAGGTTATTTTCTCCAGAGGATAATCTGGAAATATATGAATATATATACAAGTCAGAAAACTCTTGAGTCTCTGATGCTGGTTTTCCCATTTCTTGCAAGCATAGTGAACAACCAATAAACGTCAACATGAAAGACTATGTCACAGTCACAAACTGCTCTTGAATTCACCAGACTGTAGCTCACAGCTTGGAAGCATCTGCCCATCTACCACATTTAATAAATTCAACGATCAGAGAAAGTCGGCCCTACCCAGAACAAGTTTCATTATGTGTGGCTATTCATCCCTTATGATATTAACGTTAAAATGCCAAGTTGAAGGCTGAACTAATTGTAAGTTCAATCCATGTTAGAGATCTTAAAACTGAATATTCATTTCTCTCTTAAAACAACAATGCTTAGCAAATAGAGTGATGGAACAGATTCCCACATCACGGAGATGATTTTTAATTATGAGAAAAGTCACCAGTACATTGACCTATGACTAAGGTTGCCAAGCACTTAACCTTGATAGGATAAGGTGCCAACAGAAAAGCCACACAACACCACAAAATTTGGTTGGGGAAACTTCAGCAACACCAAGGTGCCCACAGCTGCTCCTCAAGGGGTACTTGTGGTTCAAATGACATGTATAAGAAACACAGCCTGCAGACCACCCGCAAGCTAAAAGCAACACAAGACAAACCATATATGGATATGATTATTTAAGGTGATGGTTGCCATGCCAATGCAAATATTACCTCACCACCCACTTCACCATCAACAGATCTCAATAAGTAACCAAGATGACAGAATGCATTTAAAGTGCTCTTTTTCCTTGAAGTGCTACTGTCATCCATTGGTACTTTCAGACATTCTTAGGTAATGGCTTAAATTCAGCCTTCAAGATACAGGTTCCCCTTCTGAATGCTACAGCAATCCTCAGCAGTGGAAGCATCAGGAAGACAGGATGAAGTGAGTCTTCCTCCAGGAAACTGGTGGTTCATAAGGTGGGTTTGGAGTAGCAGAAAGAAAACTCCTTGCTTCTCCTCTTGCCCCTTGGCTGCCCTGCAGTTTACAAGCCACTCCCTCCTTCTTTAGAAACGGCACACCCTGCGTGTGATCCCGTGCTGGTCCAGCAACACCAATGAGAAAAGTAAGTTCAACTTCACTCAAGGAAGTCTCACTACATTCATTTAATTTAAGGAATTCCCCCATGTTCTGTGATTACATCCTCCCTATCCTGTTAATATTTAAATGTGCTTTTCTTTATGGAATAATGGTTAAAGCAGTTATAGAGTTTTATTTGATTATGTTTTTAACTGATAAAATAAAAACCTGGTTGCTGTATGGTGACCTCCATTTTTAAAAAGGTTGATCAGCCCATGAGAAGTCTGGGAGCTGCTCTTTGAGGAAACAACATAAACCTGTAATTTTGCCCTGTCGTTAAAACTACTAGTGAGCAAGGTGGAAAATGACTGTCTTCCGCGCCTTTTCCTCCCATTGTTTGCAAGGGTCCTCATGTCACTCTGAAGGCATGTCCTTGCGGTACTGAGAACAAGATGTTCTTGGGAGTAGCCCAGCAGGAAGGGCTCGGGGACAAAGCCTCTCGGAGTTCCCAGGAGCCAAGCAAGAGCAGGTAAAGTCTGCAGCATGACTTGCTGCTAACTCATGACTAGGGCTCACATGGTGCATGTTTATTTTAGAAGCACCTAATTTCTATTTTATTCGAGGCCATTTTATTCATTAATGTAGTCATTGAACACACAACAAAATTCTCAGCCAGTATGTTCCAGGCTCTGTCCAAGGTGCTAAGAATGTAAAATTCTCGCCCTGAGATGGCTCCGCGTCCCACAAAAAGAAAGTCATGCAAACAATAGTTGCATTGTGATCGTCTGTCATGGGGGAGGTGGGAGCATTTAGGTTTCATTGAGTAAGTTGAAGATGCCTCCGCAGGGTGGAATGGGGGACTTAAAAAGGGAGAGGACATTGTTCTTCAAACTCATTTTCCAGTGTGAAGAAATAGAATTTATAGCTGGAGAATAAATGGAAGTTGTGGTGAGACAAGGAGACAGCATCAGAACATGAAAAGGCTCAGAGCCTGTCTAAAGAATGTACATTTAATCCTTCAGGTGATGGCAAACTACTGAAGGACGGTGATGTGACCACTGGAATTCGAGAAAGCTCCTCCTTGCTGTCAGCGGGAAGACGGAGCACAGGGGAAGGATGCTGGGTGTTGGTAGACCAGTTAGAAGCCCATGACGCTAGTCCAGGTGGGACGTAATGCATGTCTGAGTGAGGAGAATAATGGTGGTGAGCAGAGGCTGGATATCAGGCACAGGTAATGCTAAGAACTGGATATTGGGTAAAACCAACACAATTAGTCCATGATACATTTCATCATAGGCTGTGCCCATTCACACTAATGCATTTCACACAATCCTGCCAGTAGACAGCTGCACCCTTTCTAACGGAACCTTTACACTGCCGAACTTTCTTTCATTCACAGAAGAGCTGGCAAGCATTTCAGTAGGTAAAGATATAGCTGTACTTGAAATATGCAACAGAGTCCCATCAAACTTAACAACACAGGAACTTACATTTTAGAGTGTTTTGCCAGGAGAGGGAACTGAAGTGTGGGCTATGAAGCACACTAACTTCTGATTCATTCCCTGAGTCCAAAGGAAGACAAGTGATAAAGGAGAGATACAAGGGCTCTCCAATGTTATAGGTTTTGGTTGTTTTTTTCCCCAAGCACCCTGAATTGAGAATAGGCACATAATTTGCATGACAAAGTAGACACGGTGCCTCTCTGAGAGCAATGACAAGCCTAACAATCTAATGATCTATCAATACTTTAGAAATATCAGCGAGATAAAGGTAAGACCACGATGGTGCTGTCAATTTTGTGTCTGAAGCATGTCATTGTTTATTTTTAGATTTGAATTTATTTTTCATTGAGGTATAATTAACATACAGCATTATATTAGCTTCAGATGTTAAACAGGATGATTTGATATTTGTTTGTAGTGTGACATGACCACACGAGTCTACTTGATGTCTGTCACCATACATAGTTACACATTATTTTCCTTGCAATGAGAATGTTTATGATCTACTCTCTTAGCAGCTTTCAAATATGCAGTATGGTATTATTAACTATAGTCATGGTACTGTATGTTGTGTCCTCATGACTTACTTATTTCATAACTGGAAGTTTGTATCTTCTGAATCCCTTCACCCATTTTGCCCACACTGCACCCTCTGCCTATGGCAACCACCAACAAGCTGTTCTTTGTATCGATGAGCTTAGATTAGAATTTATTTTACTTTGCAACTTTTAAAAACCTGTTAATAAGATATATACATATATGCTACAGGAAACTTGAAAGACTCAAAAAAGTTTCAAGTGAAAATACAAATACTCTTGTAATTTTCTATCACTAATATCCCATCAATATTAGTATATTTTATACTCAGATTTTTGCTTTTTTATGTAAAGACTTGGAATCATGCCATGGATAGAGCTTTGTATGCTGGTGTTTCCTATATAAAGTATTTCTCCATGTAATTAAATGTTCTTGAAATTTTAAAACTTTAATGACTCCACTATATTTTACTATATGGACACACCAGTATTACAGTGGTGAATTCCTGCACGTTGAATAGTTAAGCTGTTTCTAACTTTTTGCTAAGAAAAACACCACCGTGACCATCTTTTTTGTTTATAAATCATTTTATAAAAGTAAAATAATTTAATTGTGAAGGTTTTAGCATTAGAGCAATAAAAGGAACAAGAAAAAAAAAAGAACCAACTGATTTAACTGTATAAACTCTAATGCTCTGGAAAAAACAAACAAACAAAACAAACCACAACACCTCTGTGATATGCAGATTGTTTTGAGCCAAAGGCAACTTCAGCCACTGGCTCAAGAAAAACTTCTGCCCCTCCCTTAACTACCTAGAAGAACTTGAATCAGGGGCCTTGACTGAAATAAGCGATTATCAGAGATAACCTCTTTGGATCTATCCATAGGGTAGGACAAACTTCTGTTTACTAAAAATGTCTGTTCTTATCATCCCACAATAACCTCTGGAGACCCCAGGTGCATGACCTCATCCCTAGCTCAAAATACCTTACACACCTCCACCCCCTTTCCAACTCTGCACCTCTCCTGCATGGGGCTCCCTAACTCTCTCAAGTGCACAGCGTTCCCACACGTATATGTGTATTAACCTGGTTATTTTCTCTTGGGAAAAAACAAAACAACAACAAAAAGAAATACCCATTAAAAAACAGTAGAACCACAAGGTGGGAGAAATGCTGGGCTTCTTAAACTTTTAGGCAGGTCTCGGGACAAGCGCACCAAAGCTGGTAATTGTGAAGTTCGTTATCTGAGAAGTTCGTTATCTGGAGGGTCAAGATGGTTTCAGCCACAGCAGTGTTTGCTGATTGGCCAATTACTCATACTCCAAATGCCCTTGTTTACCATAGGACTCAAAAGAACCTTAAAAGATAATCTAATCCATTGAGAGGCTTTTAGGGCTGTCTGTTCTAAACCAGCTCAGACACTGGGGAATCTATATTGTCTTTAAAGGTCTCTAGATAAGAAGATTTCATAGCCTCTCTTGATAACCCATTCCAGGGTTTAAGAATCTTATTGTCAGGAAATTCTTTCTTTAATCTAATTTAAATCCCCCCGAGCTTTAGTTTAAATCTATTCCCTTCCACTCCCCTCATTCAGAGGAGGAGAAAGACCGTTTGATCGCCATCTTTTGCAGAGTAACTCATCATGTAAACACCAGGAGGAGAGGACTGTTGTATTTGTTCTTAGCTTCATAATCTCTTTCACTGTTTAACCCTGGTGCCTTCACCTTTAGGGACTGTGGGTCCTAAAAGATTCATTCCCAAATCATTTAATCATCATGACAGCACTCTTAAATGTCTCTCTATTTTTCAAGTTTGACACAGCTCTGATCGTTCATGAAGACACAATTCACTAAATAGAGGTAGCAGGAAAAGTTTTACAGGTGGAGGTTATTTTTCTGGAAGCCACTGCTTTCACCGAGGGGGAATGTTAGGAGAGCTCAGAATTCTTGGTAGACAAAGACATTGGGAGATACTCCCAATAGAGAAGAGGGTGTGCTGTGTGGGACCACAGATTCTGTCTTTGCAGCTTCCCAGACCTACACGTGAGAGTTCAGCTTCCATACCCTTAGGGGACCTGTGGCAGCAACTAAAAGCTAGACCCGGTTATTACTGCTGACACCTTTGCTAGCACAGCATCAACCAGTTATTAGTGGGGACACACATGGCCTTTGAGCCACCTCAGCACCTCCAGGGCAACACAGGAAACTTCAAAGACTGTGGAATCAGAGGGTAGGTGACTAAGTGCTAGATATCTTGGTTGCCTCTGTCCACTGAGGTTCAGTCACAGTTTTAAAAAAATCTGCAAATTTAGCATTGAGAGGAGGCAGACTCGAGTGTCATCCAAATGCTGACAGGCAGCGTGATAAGATAAAGGAAAAACCTGGACGTTAAGAGATCTGTGTTCTGACATTAGCTGCGCCCCTCAGCTGTGACATGGTGTTTCTATTCCTCTGGGTCCCCACACGTAGAATGTGGCAAATTACAGAGCTCTTAAAGTCTTCAGAAAAAGACACCTCATAAATCTCAGCCGCTGGAATAACTAGTGACAGAGCAATGCACTGGGTTGTCACCATATACAAGTAGGGAACGCCTCACCCCTCCCATTTCAGTACCGACCAGCACATTTAACAGTTGAATCAACATTTAATTATTAGTCTTTGGGGATTATTCAGGAGAAGTTTAAATTTCTAACTTCACCAAAGGAAAAAAGTATAGGCTATCTCTCCTTTCCATAAGCATTTGAGTACTTAAGAAATATGTAACTAATTTTAACGTTTCCTAAGTTGAATATAATAAAGAAAAAAACCCCAGCGGTTGAAAGGAATTTCCCAGAGTTCCAGCTAAATAAATACAGATAGATGGACTGATGGACAAATGGATGGATAGACAGACAGATAAAGAAAGATGAATAGGTAATCTCTTGCTTTCATTGTTTTGGCTAATTTTATCATTGACTTCCTTCCACTCAGTACAAGAGCCAACCACTTCCTGTGCTAATGTTCCCTCCACCCTTTTCCAAAGCAACCAGGGAAATTCTATGTGAGACACCACTCAATTAGCACCCTGTGATTCACACGTGTGGTAATACAGCCAAGTGCCATTTTCTTCATCGGAGTTTATTAATTTATTCAGCCAGAGACTATCTGAAATACATCAGTGTGAATAATAAAAGGAAAATGATAAAGGGCATGAGAAACACCACACTGTGCTCACAAGGTCTACCCTCCTATGACAATAAACGCCAGTCGTTGCCTCTAACACTCCTGGGCACGAAAATTAAGTCCCCAAAGAAGATACATTTCATGAAATCAAGCTATCATGAAGATAAGTTTTTCTTTCCTAAATGATATTGCCTTTTTCCTTTCCTGTAGACTAAAAAAAAAAAGATAGTGTTCTGGGCAGCTGCGGCCCTGATGTCATACTCAGAGTCCAAAGAGAAGGGAAGGAAAGTGGGGACTGTATCAGCAAGCTGACTGGATGCTATGCAGCTGGGAAAAAAATGTTCCAACCTGCTAGGCCACAGCAGACTTTCAAAGAAAGGTCTTGGGATGAAAAAGACTTAAAAACTGCCAATAGCATGAGCAACCTTTCGTGCTTCTTGAGAAATGATTACATGGGAGTAGGTATTATAATTAAACTAATTGTAGGCCTCTGTCAGGGTAGCCACAGCCACTTGACATTCTTACCCAGCTGGTAAGTGTCTTCATTACCAGAGCCCATGTTCAGTGTGGAGGGAATGTGTGGCCCCTCTTGAGGCATCCATGCACTTCATTTAAGCGCACTCCAGTTGACAATAAAAATCACACTCTGAGTTGCAAACAAAATGAGTCTTTGCAATTTTGAGAGGGCTAATGCCTTGAGCTTCCTCCACACAAATAAAAGATGGAGAGGATTAAAGTCTGGGGGATTACCGGCCCAGTCCAAGCTTGTCTGACAGGCTGGAACCTCGGGGCTTGACTGCATCAAAATGCAAAACAAATGCTGTTTGTTACCTGTAACAAGGAGGGCTCAGATGTAATTTCTAGGCTTGAAGGGTAGGGGACAAAGAAAACAGCACACTGGGGAATGCCAGGTCTCTTACTTACGTCACGACTAACAACAAAGCAATGTAAGAGGAGGAGATCCTCAAGTAGGTAAACGGATCACTAGGAAGTTCATCCAGGAAATCATTAACCTATGGGACTTCAGAATCATGAAGCTCAGTCTGAAGTTCAGTTTATTAAGCTTTGAATGCCTCTGAGTGTCTTAACTCCCGGAATAAAGTCAACAGACAACTGCAAAATCCTCTTCGTTGTTCTGTTATTCTGGCCTCGCTGATTTACTTGACGATCTCTAAGAATTCCAATTTGTACTCCATTTTGGAAATGTCAGACGCATTGGCCTCACAGAAAGGGTGTCCAGACTGCGTTCACCGCGTGGTCTGGGAGATGGGAAGAGAAGAGGCTTGAGAAAAGAGGCATGTTTTGCTTCTCGGCCTTTCCATGTGCTTTTTTTCCCTCAGGAAAAGTTCTGATTTCTGTGCAATTATGCCCTTCTGCTTTGCTTTCTTACTTGCAAAGAGATGCTGAGGATTTACAGTGTGCCAGGTACTATACTGAATGCTTTTTATGTCCTACCTCACTTAACTTGACCCTTGTCTTACTCTTTTTACATTGACGGACCCCAGTATATAAAGGGGCCGTTCCTGGAAACACCATGCAATCAGATGCTAAGGCCCCTCTCCACTCCAACGCTCTCCCTCCTGCTGCCTGGGTTTCCCATCTGGGCACCCCACTCTGGTGGCCCTTCTGGGACCAGTTCTGTGTTTGGGAAGGATGGGATGTCTTCCTTGACTTCTGTTAAATCTTTCCTGGTTCCCAGCCCCTGCATTCTCAGCAAGGCTTGAGGTAACCTCACAGCACGCCCAGTGTTACATTGTTAGCTGCTGCGGATGGCTCCCAGGAGTCACATCAGCAGTGAACACGGCCCTGTCACAGCGCCCTTCAGCACACTGGGAAAACAGGGAGGAACTTGTGGGAATACGACGGACCACTGCTTCGGCAAGAGTTGGAAGCATTTTACGGCTCCTCCAATGTCAGTACTAGGGGAGGCCTACTCCACTCACAAGTATTTATAAGGAAGGCTGTTCTAGACCTTTCTAATGCTGCCCTGCATGTGGCCCTGCAGTGCCTGGGAGTCACAGTGTTTGCTGAGAGAAGAGCTCCATCATCAGGCACACAGTGCGCAGAAGCTCGGTGGAAGGGCAGAAGTCAGGACAGCTGGCTTCTCTGTTCAGCCCTCTGTAACCTCAGGTGGGCCATTTACCCCACTGTTTCCCATAGCCAAAGCACAATAACTCATTCTTGAATTTACGTCACATGCACTAGATAGTGTGAGCTAATGCAGGTGACTACTTTAACAAGTTAAAAGTACATAAGATACTCATACGATTAAAATCATAGACCTGGTTGCATCTAACAGACTATCTGAGAAATTATAAACTTCCAGCTTCAGGTGGTACAGAAAAATAATGAAAGGAGAGCAGGACATTTTAATTTATGACCCAGGCCTCTGAAGACGCTCTCTGAGGAACACAACACGCAGTGTGTGCTCTGCCTGCTCTTGTTTACCTGAATTACAGCAGCATGACTGATTGAGACGAGACATATAATGTTATTTAACGATAAATTTGTTGTGGAAACTATTGAACACAAAGTCAAAATAAGTTATGAGTATACAATAGAAATAAATAGCTATAAGTACAATGGCAATGTGAAAATCAAAATAAAGTAGGCTATTATTTTGTCCTGACATTAATTGTATAATAATACCTATATTTAATGCTGTGACTCAATTTTGTGTGTCAAGTCAGAAAAACAATTGATATAAAGTATTCGAATCAGCAGTGACTGCTTTTCATTGTCACTAGCTTCTAGCAAGAATCTTCGGAAATGAAATTTGATGCTGCAAACATGCCCAGGACCATAGGTTAGACAAATGGTTGCCCAGAGCAAAGGGGTATAAATGGATTCGGGAAAAGGTCTGGCTGTTTGAACCCCCAACCCCCCGAAAAATTATTCTAAAGACTGAAATTCTTTGAGCTTCCCACTCAGGCACTGTGGTGCCCACAGATGGGCACGGATGTCAGACAGGAGCCCGGCAGGGAGTGAGGCAGCTCGGGTAGATGAGCACGGTGGGGGCTACGAATGGGGCCTGGGAACAAATCGTGTTTGGGAGGAGATTTGCTGGCCAGAGCAGATTTTAAAGGGGAGAGTGACAAACGAGCCAGATAAAACAAAACCCCGTTCTATGGGGCCATGATATAGGACACGGAGAGAAGCAAATGGGGCCATGCATTATTTCCTGGACTTGGAAAGAGTGTTGTCCTCCTAGTTAAACTAGTACAACCTGCTTCCATTGGATGAGATGACTATCTGAGGGTGTTACCTTAAGGGGCAGGATAAAATCCAGGGTCTAGAAATCTAATCAAGGTCCATGTGGCTAGAGTGTAGGAAGATGGTTGAGACTTAATGGTGTTGATAGACCCGAAGATTGTGGGAAATAATGTGTTCTGCTGAAACCCACCCAAGAAGAGTGGGCAAAGGAGAATCTGTCAGTGTGTCCTCAGCACTGCCCAAGAAGGGAGCGGTCTGGGTAACTCTACTGCTTTTTGCCTTGCTCAGCAGGTAGGGCTGTCTCTAAATGGGATATTATATTTTACAGAGTGTGTATGTCTCTGGCTGCATGGTTGGATGACACTGGATCTTCCATCTATCACCCCCTCTGGTTCCATTAGCTTCTTACTCCAAAATGCTCTCCAAATATACCCCACTGCAGAGAAGAACACACAGATAATCCAGGAAACCAAGTACCCAAGTCTGTTGGAAAGTAATTATATCTCACTGCAAATTAATACATTGCATTGGCAATCTGCTTTGTGCATGAACATCTTCCAAGGCTTTTTCCCCCATCTCTGTATCAGTTGTCCAAATTATATCTAACTAAGGAAACAGGGACAAATTCAACTTTTTCAGTCTGCAAAAGTGAGGGCATCATCCTGGGTTGGGGTAGTAAAAAAAGAAGTGAAGAAAAAGAAGAAAGGAATGGCAAAGGTATATAATGAACAGTAGAAAGGCACAGTTATAGCATATACTGGTACTTCAAAAAAAATACGAATAAAACTGAGTAAAGAATAATGGAATTGCCATAGACTCATGTACTGCTCTGTGCTGCTGTAAAGGCCAACAGGTTCAGAGAAATGCATCATTAGGGGATTTTGTCATGTGAAAATCATAGAGCACACTTGCGCAAACCTAGGTGGTTTGACCACTATGCACCGGGACTCTGTGTTACAGCCTATTGCTCCTGGGCTCCAAGTCTGGACAGCGTGTCACTGCACTGAGTACTGTAGGCTACTGTGACACAATAGTAAGTAATTGCATATCTGAACATAGAAAAGTTACTGTAAAATATATTATAAAAGATTTAAAAAATGGTACAGCTGTATTGTGCACTTAACAATAAACGGAACTGAGGGGACTGGATGTTGCTCTGGGTGAGTCAGTGGGTGAGTGGTGAATGAACGTGAAGGCCTAGGACCACTGTACACTACTGTAGGCTTTCTAAACACTGTACACTTAGGCTGCGCCAAATTTATAAAACACTGCAAGATTAAATCAAGCTTGAGAGAAAATGATGCAATCAAGACCCAAAGTAAACAAGAAACATGAGGCTGTTGCCAGTGTAACGTGGCATACTATTTTACAGCAGACTTTTTTTTTGTAAGTACAGAGAATGCACCCTAAAATAACCACTAAAAGTATAGTCGGGTAAATGTGTAAACAGTAACATAGTCACGCATTATCATCATCAGGTATTACGCACTGCATGTAACTGCGTGTGCTATGCTTTTGTATGAGCGGCACCGCAGTGGGCTTATTTACATCGGCACCACCTCAGACATGTGAGTGAGACGTCGCTGCTCCCAGGTAAGAGGCCACAGCATCACTAGGTGGTAGGAATATTTCAGACCCTTTGTAATCTTATGGGACCACTGTCATGTACGCTGTCTATTGTCGACTGAAACATCATTATTCAGCACATGACTGTATGTACAAGAATCTGATAAAAAATAACAAAAAGTGGGTGCTTTCAAAGTGCCTGGAACATAGCATTTCTTCCTCACTGAGACCTGGGGCACTGTTAGGGAGTTGCCTATGTCACTCAGTTGGTGTGAGACAGCTGGGATTCCAGCCTGGAATCAGGCCCTCAAGCCCAGGCCCCCAGAGCGTCAAAATCTTCAAGGAAATGAACACGGTCATTAGTGTCTGGTGCTGGGGAAATTACCTCACTATGTTAACAAAAATAATAAAGCTGGATTTCTACATCCCTATTTATACTATAATCCAAAGTGGAATGCAAATGAATTAAAGACTTAAATATGAAAGGTCAACTGAACAGAAGAAAATGTAGAAAGATAACTTTGTGACCTAAGAGTGAAAAAAGACTTCTTAAGCCCCTAAATGCTCAAACTGTAACCAAATTCAATGAAAATAAGAGAGTGCATTGGACCGGTACAATATTAAGAAGTTCTGTTTCATAAGGTACATCACTAACAAATTCAATAAAGGACAACAAATTGAGAAGGCCATGGGACACTCAAACGAATAAACAACAACAACAAATCCAACAAAAAGTGGACAAAGAATATAAATAAAAGTTATAGAATAAAAGGCCCTGAGAGTTAACAATTGTAATTGCAGTTATAAAAAGGTGCCCACACTCGCTAGCAATGTGAGGGAGCCACCTTACAACCCAACAAAACACAACTTGATGTGCAGTAGAGAAGACGCAAATCAGAAAAGTGAGTAACACTGACTACTGGTGCAGACGGTGGGAGATGGAAATGCGTATCGATGCTGTGAGTCTGGGGTGCAACCTGGCAGCACTTCGTGCAGGAGGGATGCCTGATTCCATGACTCTCATGGTTTTAAGGCAGATAAACCTCCTCAGATGCACTACAGGGTGTGTGTGATGGTATTCCTTAATGCCTTTGTGCAGTAAAAGGGGTTGGAAGCTACCTAGATGTCAATCACTATGGGACATCAAAGTAAAATGTAGTATATGTTAACTATAAAATATGGTGAAGGAACCAATCAGGTTGATATAGAAGTATGGGGAATCCACATGAAAAATGCTGGGTGGAAAAAAAAGGAAACAGAGTATTTAGAGCAAAATACCATTTCCATGAATTAAAAACAGCTATACAAAAACAAGTTTAATTACTTATAGACATACACCAAACACTTCACACCAGAATATATATGGAGGAGAAAGGTACAGGAGTGTGGATT
This sequence comes from Anoura caudifer, assembly GCA_004027475.1. Taxonomy (NCBI): domain Eukaryota; kingdom Metazoa; phylum Chordata; class Mammalia; order Chiroptera; family Phyllostomidae; genus Anoura; species Anoura caudifer. The sequence goes on from PVKU01000175.1 coordinate 594,958, forward strand.
AAGAATAAAAAGGAGGCAAGAGAAACTTCAACACGGAAGGGGTTTTGTGTGGACCAGCGATTTTCAACCTGTGTACCACAAGAATTTTTAAAACATGCAATACCTGACTATTTAGTCAGGGGCACTGACCTCTTTTCCCTTGGACTGTCAAATAAAAAAATGACAAGGCCACTACAGCCAGCCATTGTGAATGAATCAAAATTACATATTTTTTGTCAGATCGGCAAAAGATATATTTCTTGGTGAGGTGCAGAGTTTTAGTAATTAGTCTGTGTGTGCAATGAGATGAAAAAGGTTGAAAATCGCTGATGTAGACAAATTATGAGAGAGCTAGGGCCTGAGGATTATTATTCATTCAACTCTTTCCTCTCAGTCCCCTCCGAAGAACAGAAGTGAACTCATGTGGCACAATTCCAAAGGAAATCATGACAGACGACCCAGCCAGTCAGAGGACAAGCGCGCTATGTCCCTTACGTTTTGCATATCAGTATCATGGAGGTGAGATGCAGTAGTGTTTGGAGGAATTCAAGTTATTTCCAAAACTTGGACTCTCCTAAAAGCAGAAGAGATGAATTATTAATGTGCTGACAATTTAATTTTTCAAAAATTGGAGGGGTTAATGAGAGAAGCTATTGCTGAAAAAAAGTGCTAAGCAGAGTTCATCAGAGTAAGGGAGAGAAATGTTAGGCAGAGTCAGTCCCAAACATTACCTACTTACTCATCACCAGATTCCCTCCCAGGAGCCATCACAGGGCTGCTGATGCCAGAGACCTAGAGAAAGCTCCCAGGATTCGACCATTTTAAAGAGGGGTGCACCACAGACCACACTTCCCAAGACTTGCAGCACAGACATTTCTAAAAGATCAGAGGAAAGAACGGTACTGTTCCATAAGCAGAGTCTCAGGAGAAAAGATGGCTGAAGAGGGAAGCAAGGCATCCAACAGCACAATGTTGACAATAGAACAGAAAATTGTACAGCTGAGTCAAAATGCCCTGGAGGAGGTGGGAACGTCAAGATCGGCCTGTGGCTGGCGTAAGAGGAATCATATAAAAGAGAAGAGGGGGAAAAAGCACATAATCAAATACCAATACAAAGGGCCTGGGAGAGGAGCAGTGTCAGCAGGGGTTAAACCTGAGATGAGCTCAAGCTTCAGAAAAATGCAGAGGACAATAAAAGGAATTATTAACGTATGTTTAGAGTGAGTGCAAGGAATGATTCAGATCCCCCTGGGGCCAGATATTCTAGTATTAGCAGATGATAGTAAGAGAGAACAGAAACAGCATTCTGTTTACTCCCACCTTCCCTATCGGCCAGAATGATCTTTAAACTAAGCCACAAAACAACAGATTAACAAGGAACTGAAGCCTGAGAGAGTTGATAAAACCAACGGCAGCATCTAGTTCCTTTGTATGAGTTGGTATCTTTAGGCCCAAATGAATTTTATCCGAATTCACTGAGGATACTTGCAGATAGGGCTGCAGAACTTCTGTGGTGATCTCTGAGCAAGCCTGGAAAACGTGGGCAGTGCAGGAGACGGAGCCAACGGAAACGGCCTAACTTTGAAAGGGCAGTACGGCGTAAGGGGGGGAGACCTTATGAAGACAGCAGAATAGTGAATTTCAAGTTGCTGGATAAATAATGAAATAGATAGTTTATAGAAACTCAAGAGAAAAAGAATGAAAATGGGATAATTGCTAGGGATTAATAAGGGCTGTAAAAACAGTTTATGGAAAACTCATCTTCTTTCCATCTCTGAAAGACTCACCATATGAGGTGACGGATGTTTGAATTTCTACATTTCCAAAGCTTACTAGGTGATTCTGAAGATCAGCTAGTTGTGGAAGACACCGCCCCCCCCCCCTTCCCTGCCAAAGCCATAGATCCAGGTATAGTGTGTTTTTTTTCCCCCAGTGACTTTGCTGCATCAATGGCTTCTTCTTTTATCAGTATTTCTTATGCCTTAGCATTTCTTAGAACTTTCTGACATCTATGACAAAGAGGAACATTAAGCCCTGGGGACTGTCCCTTAATCTTTAACAACTGGAGATGCCACGCCATCTTCTCCCTTCTGTTTGATTTTTAGAGCAGTCTGCATAATTACAACCTATAATTAATTTTTTCATAAAACTCTGAAGGGTTCTTTCATTTCCCCTAGCTAAAACTTTCCCTTAAAACTTCAGAATATTTCATGCCACATATTTAATATTTTCTACCCTTTACTGGTATTTTCCTTTCTTTTTCTCTGGCATCTTAGGCCCTGCTAAAATAATTTTCCAGTTTTACTCACCCAAGCAAGTTCTTCACCTTTTATTAAACACACACCCATGCCCATGTCAGCCCTTTTTCTCCCCTAACTCAAATCCTTGGAGTTCTTAACGTTTATAAGCCAGAAAGTAATTCTGCTGTTCTTCCAAACTGAATTTAACCCATGAAGTTTCCGTGGGGCATATCCTGTTCTCAACACCTGATCTGAAGAGTGCGAGACACATTCGCCTGCAAATGCTTCAACATCACCAGGGCCCAAACACACACTCCTGGGGAACCATCAAGACTAATTATGATTAAGCAGTAAAATATGTCCTTCCCTCCTCATTCCCCCCACACCATGCCTAACATGTAGCAGGCACTCAATACTTCTCTTTGTTTTATTAATGAGTGAATAGATAAACATATGTTGGTCCGGATTCAGTGCTAGAGGAGTCTGGCAGGGAAATGATGACAGCGGAGCAGAGGTGGAAAGCAGCCACATGATTATTATTCAAATAAGAAATATAATATTTATAGTTTGGGTCTAGGGCAAGAGAAACTTTTTTTTCTCAGAAGTTTCTTGTGTTTATTGTTAATGGGCTGATATTCTTTATTTTTTGAAAGATTTTGCATATTTATTTGTAGAGAGAGGGGAAGGGAAGGAGAGAGAGAGTGTAAGAAGCATCTATATGAGAGAGAAACATAGATTGGTTGCTCTCATATGCACACTGTCTGCGACCGAACCTGCAACCCAGGCATGTGCACTGACTGGAGATCGAACCCATGGCCTTTCACTTTGCGGGGGTTATGCCCAACCAACTGATCCACACCAGTCAGGGCTGGACAGATATTCTTTTATGTGTACACTCAGCAGAGCTTCCAAATGAAGGATAACACATAAATCAATTTTAGAAATAATCCCCCCAAACACATTCCTTTCTAATACAAAGACATAAAAAGCATATTACAGTTTCATCTTCAAATTTTATGTCAAACCATCCCAAGATAGAATTGAGAAGCAATATAAAATTTAATGTAGAATCTGCTATCAGGAGGAACAGAAGGAGAAGGAACTTTCAGGCATTGGGCAATAAGGGGCAGCTCTGCAAGCTCAAGGCCTCTTACTGATTTTACACTGGCTCTTTGAAATTTCTGGGCCAGTATGCAAGCTATTTAGAAGAAAAACATTAACTTCACCCACATGAAGCTCTCATGATTGTTCAGTCACAATCATTTTCTCAGAATAAAAAGAGCGATCACTTAGCCTACATCATTGAAGCAGCATGCAAAGATTCAAGATAAAAGATTTAATTGATCACCTCAAAAATTCTAATACTTGACATATCATTTGTTGATCATTAAGAAATTCATCCTAAAGAAGAGATTTAACAGAAGAATCACTTTAGGGTTATCATTTTTGCTTAGTTTTCAATTCTAGTACTACCTTTGCAATCTCCCATCTCTCTCTCTCTCTCTCTCTCTCTCTCTCTCCATATATATATGTATATATATATGCATATATATGCATATATATATACATATATATGTGTATATATATGTAGAGAGAGAGAGAGAGAGAGAGAGAGAGATAGTAGAAAGTATGCATCATGGTTCAAATATTTCTCTATACTGAAGAATTAATCACTTGCAAAGGAGGAAAAATATCCCACATAATTAGAAAAAATTGGCAGAGTCCCAGTCTCTTAACCAGAACTGGCTACATCATTTTTGGAGCCTAGTGTAAAATGAAAATATGGAGCCTATTGTTCAAAAGCCATGAAGGCTTTCAGGAGGGCAGCAGCAGAGCATTAATCCAGCACAGAGCCTTCTAGGTGCAGGGCCCTGCGCGGTTAGGGGCACAGGCTGCACACCCACACAGCTGCCCTGCTCCTGAAGAACATGGAAGGATGAGACACACTGAGCTGAGAAGTAAGTACCTTCCCAAGAATGGTAAACAAAGATGTATGTTGTTTTGTATCAGAAACGTCTCCTCTCTTTTGTATCCTGATCACACAAATCTATTATTTCTTAATGTGTTTATTCTTTGTATTCCTTGCCCATTTTAAGTTATCATCTTACGTACCTCGCTCTATCCCAGGAGACTAACATTCTGTAACAATTCCTTTCCATTCCAGATTCATAGCCTATCCAATCCAGAGTAAGCTTCATTTCTAGAGTGTTCTGATATGCTCCCTGCCCAATTCTAGTATTTTTTGGATGGTAAAAAATCTTTGTAAGTCTCTGGGATAAATGCTCCCTGGAAACATCAGTTCATTCTCTCAGCACCAGAAAACAGCCGTGTAAAAGAAAGAATCCTCATGAGAAAATAAGGATTCGAGTCCTAAACTCTGGGCAGATCATTAACTCTACTGGGTCTCAGCTTCCTCATCTACTAAATGGAACACTATCTTCCTTACTGACCTCACTGAGAAAACACAGGTAGCAAGTGAGAGAGTGCTTATTAAAATGCTTTGTAAGCTCTTAAGTGCTTTGCACACAAGAGATATTATTTTGGTGATTTGCATTATGTATTTGCTTCCGTAATGCCAGCAAACTACAGGCAGCTACCAATTTGGAGTGCAAAGAACACTGAGGTGTAAATCAGCGCATCTGGCCTTAATTTCTGCCGCTAGTGATATGCGGCGGGATGGTGGGCAAGGGGCTCCATCTCGCCAGGCCCCAGTCTTCACATCCATGAAACAGAAGGTTTCAATCATATCACCAAGGTTCTTAACAATTCTAAGATAATTTTTTAATTCAATTTACTTCTTTGACAAAATACTTGTTGGGTTCTTTCTATGTACCAATTAATAACCTAGAGTCCTTGGGATACAAAGACAAACCACTGTTTCAAGGAGTACTGACTACTTAGCAGGTTCCAGAAATTGTGCTTCATGTTAGTGGGGCACAGATGCGTGAGAGCTGGTCTGTATGCTCAAGGAGCTCTACAGGAGGATAATCAATCAATTGAACATGACAATATTCTGGTTCTACAGAGACTTAGTCTTATGCTATAATAGTAGAAAAGACGGGTACTTAGCCTGGCACAAGGCTGGGGCTGGGGGTGTGTTCAGGAAAGGCTTTCTGGATAAACTAATGTTGCTCTTGTCCAGGAGCACATTTGTGTTTCTTTTGCATGAGCTTCTGTGGTCCTCTGAAGTTTCTTTCATTTAGGGTTAATCTGTAGAACACATTAAGTCCAAGCACAGGCTGGACATAGTAACAGTTTAAAAGAATCTGTAGGATCAGAAGATGCTAGTCTACACAAATCCTTATTAGGTTATATCGGGAAAATATACTGCTTTGAAGGTTAGCGGATTCTGTTTTGATTTTTGCCTGCAAACATATTGGGGAGACTTAAAAAATAGATGACAAATTTCATTGTTTTTCTATATGACACAGCCACTGGTGAAGATTACTCTTTCCTACCATAATAGGGCACTGATGAGTTCTGTAATAAAATGTGGACTGGTGTTCACGAGAACAGGGAAAGTAGATGAGTCAGCAGCCACAAGCAACAAGTCAGGGGCATGACAGAGGAACAGCTCACAGCCGCAGTTACGAGCACAGTTTGGGTGATGAAGAATGAGGGGGTGAGTGAGACCCAAGGTTAGGGAAGTCTGATACTGCAGGCATATCTCTAATGTCTCATATCCAAGAACTTAAAAGTTGACATTTGATGCCACAACAGAGACCAAATACTGCCCGTGTATCTGAGCCAGAGTGCCTGCTCTCGAGTCCTTTTTGTTGTTGTTGTGAAATATTTAAGTGAAGGTGATACAGAGGTAAATCAAAGCAAATATTCAGTTTTCTTAAACATATTAACCAACCTAATACAACCCTACATAATGAAATCAACATGACTTCATTTTGTGAGTGGCACAGATCTGACTTAAAACTGTGAAGTTAATTATCTTAAAAATAGAGTCCTTCAGGGTCACCAGCTACCATATGAAACCCATTTACAAGACTCCCTATAATCCAGCACATGAGAAACCACAAGAATCTGAAATAAATATCCAGCCGGCAAAGATAATCCATAACTGTACAGTGCAAAGAAAAGCTCCACTATGTTTCTGCTTTGCCTCCTTCACACATGGTTTAAATATTCGCTCCTCCGTGTTCACTTGATGTAAGATTCTGTTATCGTGATGAGGGAAACCTAGAGTGTGCCAGCTCTACAAAGAGGACTAGCTCAGTTACAAACACCATCTCCGTACACACACAAAATCCCAGGCTCTCACGGATAGCTGTGTAATGAGAGCACACTGGGTAGAATTTAGCAGCTGCAAGACTATTCATCTCCAAATTCCCCACATCTATTTTAGTCTAATAAAAGAGCTTACTACTCCATAAAAAATGGTTTTCTTTTAAACAGTTGGCTTTGGTTGTGTTTCTCAGCAATTATGCATATACCTGGGAGGCAGGACGTCTGACAGAAAGACACCGGGTGCTACATACACAAATAAATCCTGCGGAAGCCGTAATACACCTCTGTAAGGGAAGTCTCTGGTCTCTGGAAATCAATGTTTCCTTTTGTTTCTGCCTTACACTTCACCTATTTTAATAATCTGAAACAGACTAGCAACCAAATTTACTCCTAGAGCTACAATGAGCTATCCTAGAATTAAAATCATATAAAGAATGGGAAGATATCATCAGAAACAGAATGACTATCTCCAATTTCCAAGGAGCCTTGGGTAGGTGCAAGAACTGCAGAAACCTCTGGCCCTGGCACCTTCTTATTTGGTTAGCTGGGTTCTCATTCTCAGAACTTACTGAGTTTTGGCTGTAGCTTCCTCCTGCCAGTTCAAATTGCAAACTCTCTCACTCACTCAGCACTAGGCACCCTTGGCAAACTGCCCCCTCTAAGCCTGAAGGTACCTTTTCAGTTTTCCAAATGCACCCACAACACCTTAACCACAGGAAGTGAGCAGGGCCAACTCTAGCAAGATTAACAGGGAAGGAGGGAGAAAAGAGAAGTGACCAACTAGGATTATGACATTATCACTGATACAACTTCTCCAAGGAAAGATCTCAGCAAAACACTGGTTTAAGGACTTCCACAATATACCTGAGGTATGTGGTGAGTGGGTGGGAGAGAATGAAGTGAAATAAGAGACAATGGCTTCATAACCATTATCCACACACCACAGCCCTGTTTCCAATTTAACTTTACATTTTTATTCCAGAAAATAATATTAGTCTTTTGAAAAATAACAAATAGAAAAATTTGACTTAGTTGGAAGAGAAAACCAGGAAGGTGAACCAAGAATGTAGATAAAAAGAACTGTTCTTAGCATTAATTTGATATGTAACTAGTAAAATATCATCTAAATGCCAAAAAGTGTTAAATAGTTTTTAAGAAAACATTAAAGTCATGAACTGTATAAATAATTTAAAAAAGAGAGAAAGGCCAAGAATATACTTTTGCAATGATGAAAAATGCTTTAACACAAGGCCAGAGACTTTGATTCATAGAAATATTAACAATTTTGTGGGAAAATAGAAATGAGTATTTTGGGGACAATCCAGAGACTCTCTTCCCTTCAACAGCATTAGGGTTACAGAAAAGGAAAAAATAAAAATGTAGAGAAGAGAAAGGGCCACTTGTGACTTTGCCTTAGGCTATTAAGATACCATAAAAAAAATGGTTAAACGTTACAAAAATACAATAAAGGAAAAGACACAAAAAGGAAAGAGTATTTTGGGAAGTGTTTAGAGAAGTGGTGATGGAAGGGACCCTGACACAAAAATAGCAGCACCACAGAGGGGTGGGGAGCCCCATTTTGAACAAGATTATACTACTCTCATAACATCAATATTATTTCAGCGCAATCAAGTATATCATTAATGTGCAAAATCTACCTTTATGAGATGCAGCAAAGCAGAGGAGAAAGTTGCCTTTGAATGATTACTCCGAAAGTCCAATCAAAGACATTCTCCCATGTTATCAAACACAGATGTGCAAACGAAGGAGGCTAGAAACGGTTTCTTACTGAAAAAGATTGGCAGTAAGATTGAGTACCTTGAATTGAATGCATCTCATCATACGAAATCCTGCATATACCTGGGAGGCGCTTCAAAGTCTACGCGCACAGAATAATGCTCAACACATGTTTGCCTGTGATGTGCTTTTAACCCAAACCCAATCTTCATAAGCCAATCCAGAAATCCAGGGCTTGCCGATAAACAGCGGCACACAAAGACTACTGACCTAACCGGAGAAACATTCAGATGCTGGGAGAGAGCTGAAGAGAAGCCAGCGCACGGCCGGCCGCGATCACGCCTGCTTGGTGTTAGCTCAGGCCCACTTCGGTGCCTGTTTACGGGGTGTGTTCACACTCTGGCCAGGAGGACCTTAATGCGTCTGCATTGTACCAAGTGACAAATTAAATAAAACGCTGTGCAACACGGTTTCACATTTCCCTCTTTTCTGCCCCTCCCCCCCCCCCGTTTTTTAAAAAGGGAGATAAAGAGAGCTATTTCCCTTCTTTTTGGCTAAAATATTTCCTTGATAACATTTTATTTCATGATTGAGAAGGTGCCAGGTTTCTGAGTGCTACCTGCTTGCTAATTAAACCCTGGTTTTCATTTCAAAGTTTAATTATATCTTCATTTCCTATCTCTGTAAAATGCTAATGGAAGAAATTCTTAAATACAAATGAGTAATTAACACCCACGTATTTCTTTTAAAAAATTGTTTAAGGTACCTTGAGAAAGCCTGTGTTGTAGTGAAGAGTGGGCCAAGCAGGTAAGTGATTTCTCTTCATTGTTTATCTACTTAAAAAAATAAAACAAAACACTGATTCAACAAGAAAACAACAAATTGGTTGTTATTTGCTATCGGACTGTGGCAGGCCTTTCACTTGCCAGTAGAACGTGGAGAAGCAAGAAGCTAGGTAAGGACTAAGGGGGTTACATGTGAAAGGAGTGTTTCTGGTATTTCCCTTTCACCCACAGGTTTAGCTGTAGCACCCATGATACACCGCAGATTCCCCTGACAAACAGCTAATGTAACAGCATAAAAGAGCAAAACTGAGGAGATGGCCAATTCCTCTCGTACTTCCTGCAGAGAGATCCTCCGCAGAACATCTTTTTCCATCTTTCTGCCCCAAAGTGCAGGCATCATTATTAACAAAGGACAGGATACAAGGGCGTGCAGGAAAGGCCAGTCGTTCAGGAAATAGCTATCATTTGGTAAATGGCATAATAAACACATTATGATCTTTGATGCAGCGGGTAATGAGCCGGTATATATGTAATATCAATGCTAAGATTATTCTCTATCTCTGTATGTATTTTTCCTTATTTTACCTGAACTTCTCTTTTCTATTTGTTTGTATTTCCCAAAATTCAATAAGTCATTTTGTAACATCATCTGAGAGTTGGTATTATTATTATTATCCTTTGCTTTTCATTATTTTGTGTCTGTTCTACTAAAAGTGAAAATCTCTCTTCTCTAACTGCTATAGACTATCGGTTAAAAGAAAATAGAGGCAAGATTCAGTGTTAGGAGACCTGAAGGAAATGCATGTCTCTCAAAACTAAGGTTGATCAGAAGTTTAAAATTCCCAATCTAACTCTCTCCATGATTTTCTGAGTCCTGCGAGCTAACCATTTTCAAAGAGGCAAATGCCACCGTTGTGTGTGATGAATGAGAAACCGCCATTCTGGATAACCCTAGCTCATGTCCGATTTCCCAGTCACCCACCTGTCATGTCCTTTTCATCTACGGGCAGGATCAATGCTCAGTGAGTCTCTTTCCTGCCCAACTTGTGCTGTTCCTTGCCCATCCCAGTCTTGCACATTTTGGTCTTTACTCCATCACCCAGCCACTTCAGGTATTGGTAATCTCGAGACCCCTGTGACTACATAGCACTTTGATACAGAGGAGTGGAATTTTCAGGTGTTGACGAAACACTGAAAGTCAGAGGACAAGAATGGCAAAGCCACCTCTAATGGTTGTTCAGCAATAAGGGGAATGTTCTCTGATCACAATGGGGAAGCGCTGCCTATGTCTCCCTTCAAGAAATAACTTGTCGTTCAGCTGCATGGAGCCAAGATGTAGCTGACAGCCCCTAGCTATTCTTGCTTTTAGAGTCCTTCTCAGTTTTTGACTGAAGGCCACACTTGTTCCAGGCAGCCACCAGTCAACGACTGAGCATTGTAGGGTTCTAGAGCCTGGCTATTTCTGCTCAGTGTACAATTCCTCTACCAGGCAATCTTTGCTCTGGAGCTCACACTGGGTTGGCCAAGGCTTTGTCGGATTTGTACTGTGGTCAAAGCTCTTCCTGCCCAACCAGGCTTCCTCCCTTTTCTTTCTTTTTTTAAAAATCTTTCACAGGTGTTACTCTCTCAGTTAACCTCTTGTGCTCCTATTTTGTCTTTTCCATTGCTTCCTAGAGGATGCAACTGGTAAACTGTGATCACTATTATCCGACTCCGGAAAGCTTCCTTTGCTCAGTCAAAGCTCACACACTCTCCCTAAATCACCTGGCAACAGGCTTGGTAACAAATATGTATATGAGATGATAGAGATGATAGAGATCAATAACTCTAGTATTAGTAATGTTTGCCAGGACAGCAAATGAAATAAAAACTTACAAGCTGTTTCTCAGGTTATCCTGAATTTGACAAGCATACTTCTCATTAATCTTACTACGTTCATGCTGTTTGTACAAAGGGCTCTGACTAACATATTCTTGGGATTCTTCCTGATCTACTTTCCCTCTTCTATTATGTTTCTTTTTGGCATTTGTATATTATTTGAAGATTATTTGACACATGTATATCTAAGACTAACAAATGGTATACATTTTTATATACTGAATGTTCTTGCACAGGTTAGTTTTATCATGTTTACTTAATAAAATACAGATTATACTTAATTCAGGCTTCTTAACTACTTTAAGTGATTGGTTAACTCGCCTAAAGTTTTCTTTAACACCATTTTCAATGACTCACTGGTAGTCTTCAGTTGTATACTTCCTAATATTCTGTAGAGACTGGCCATTGAGTCTATATTATTTCATACTTTAATGAGAATGATTTGAATGATAAAACAGCATGCTTATAAAGTGTGATAATTATAACAATTCAAAGAGAGGTAACCAGCACCTTTGACAGCAGTAGAAAAATTAAAACCTACTTTGACCAATTTGGAAAAGTGTTTTGAATAAGAAATGTGAAGTTTATTGGCAATAAGTAGAGGGCAATGCACTTAGGGAAGAAAACTCCAGTGCATAAGTACAAGATGGAAATGTGTTCACCCAAGGTAGAAAAATACACAGGAGTCACAGGCGGCCACCCACTGAGCATTAGCCATCAGGATAATGGTGCTATTTAAAAAGAAAGCAGGACACCAGGACGCATGAGCTGAAGTCAAGTGACTGAGAGCTGCAAAGTAATCAGCAGAGAGTCATTCTTCATTGATCAGGGCCTCACTGTGTGGAGGGAGACAGTGTGGAGAAGATCAAGGGTGTGTGGGAATGATCAGAGAAATGAAAAATAAGAGCTCTGGAGAGAGTAATCTGGAGAAGAAAGAGCTGCAGGGTGACAAAGTCTACAAAACTCATGAAAAGGGGACCATATATGAAAGACAGTGCCCATGCTACAATGGAGCTTAAAAAGCTGGTCGTGTATCCTTGGGGATTGCAGGCAGAAAACTAGAATGCCTTGGAAGCCAGGCAGAGTACTACTAGAACAGTAGGCCAGGGGAAACCCGCGGTCCTCTTGGGATCTTTTTCATCATCCCACTTTCAGTGGAGGCCTGAGCATCCACTTATTTCTCATTCTTGTTAACTCTCCACCAGGTAAGATGACTGCACAATCACAGTGCAGAATACCACCTGACGTTTAGCTTCTGCTGCAGAGAGAGACAGAGGCTGTGGCAAGCTGGACAGCACGTGCTTCAAACTGTTGGACAGAATATAGCTCTGCAGTGAGGGCATTAATTTTCTAGGGGAAGCCAGGAATACACAGTCAGGTAGATTTGAACATAAACATTTTTTTTTAATTTTGAAAAATATTTCATGAAAATAACACATGCACATAATTCACAATTCTCAAAGTTAAAAGGTACTATAAGCAGTTATCTCCCCAGCCCACTCTGAGGCTGGTTTCTCTGACGCAACCCTGTGGAAATTTTTTAGTTCATACCCACACTTCTGGAGAAATGAGCTGATAAAGTTATTTTTTGATTAATCAACTTTAGTCACTATTTGGTGTCCTTCTGTGATGGCAAATAAAGATTTAACTACCTACGTTCCTCACCCGCCTAAACACCCCCGTACTCCTGCTATTATGCCACAATTTGGCTTAAAAAAATACTCAGTTTGATGCTTATGTCACTATAACCCTGTAAACATTGCTCAGTGCTAAGCCAAGTAGCGTGCTATGATCACTTCTTTCTTGTTCATTTTTCCCTAAAATTAATCTTTGCCTGTTTTAGAAATTTGCATAGTTTCATATATTGCTACCAATGCTCCCCAGTCACTCCAGCACTGCCACTGAACCCCTGACTTTGTCCATTTCCATCTCTGGAGCTGTCACTCCTGGAGCGCCCGTCTCACCGTCCCGCCGTCTCCCTCGTCTTGCTGCCTACCCTGGGACGGACGCTGCTGTCAGACGGGCTTTCCTTCCCTGCAGTTCTAAGTTTCCCCTTGTTCCCGCTGGATTGGAGCCTCGCTTCCTGGACCTGACGTCTCCCTCTTTCTTGATTTATGCTCCTTTATCTGGTGAAGATACCCTCCAGTAAATCCCGAGAAGGGAAGCATGAAAGAGAAGCTGCTTGACTCCTCCTGTCTGATACTCCTGCCTACATTTGATTGATAGTTGGCCAAATAAAGCATTCCAAATGGGGAAATCACTTACATGGGATTTTTAAGGCATTTCAGTACTGGTTTCTAGTTCCCAGTATTGCCGTTGAGAAGTCCAATCCCATTTTTATTCTTAGTAATCCTTCTTAGGATCCTTCTTAGGAAACCCTTCTTGTGTTGTTTGTTTTCTTCTCTAGAAATCTCAGGAATCTGTTCTCTAAGTGTTCTGAAGTTGTATGAGAAAATGCCTTAATCGTGCTGGACACCTGCTGTTTTTTTCTCCCTTTTTCCTGTTCTCTCTCTTTGAAACTTCTAATCCATTGGAGATAAGACATCTCAGATGATCTTCCAGTAAACTTCCTTTTACTATATTATCCATGTTTTGTTCTTTTGTTCTACTTTCTAGGGGAGTCCTTCAAATTTATTTTCTTATCCTACTTTTAAATTTTCTTAATTCATGATTATTCTTTTATAACTGCATCTAGTCCTTTCTTAAAGATAAATCATCTTTTCTTGCTAATAACATTATAATTATTTGATGACCTTGTCCTTTGCCTCTTTTCCCTCTTAATGCATGTACCTATTGTTTTTTTTTATTTTAGTATATTTTCTGAGAGACTTTCATCAAATATTTGGTGACTCATGGTTGCTGTTTCATGTGCTGACGTGTCACTGAAAGGCTAAGCAGACTTTCTGTGGACAGCGGTAGATGCTGTTCATTAGTGAGCTTCGCTGTGGCCTAATTAGTGGTCAGCCAGGTTTGTGGTCGGAGCCTCTCCCACTTGTTAGTATCTGCAGCTCTTTCTCTGTGACTGTTTAGTTCTCCAGAGGCAAATTCTCTGGAAAGAATAGGACCTAGAGATTCCAAATTTCCATTTGATTCCCTGGTTTCAGCCTCACCCCTTTTCCTGTTGTGCTCAGTTTCCTCAAATATGGAGCTTTTCTAGTCCAAATTCTCCAAGTCTCTGAGGAGGGGGAGGGTAGGGTGACACTTAAAAGTATGAAATTAGGGGAGGGATGTCTAAATTCATATGGGAATACTCCACCAAACAATTCATTTTCAGCTCTTTGCTGATGCTGGCTCTCATTGGTAGTTCATACCTTTAAGAGCTGAGATTTCGAAAAATGAATGAAAGATGTTCCTTTTGAATATGAAAAGACAAATAGCTGTTAAATGCTATATGGGAGATAAAGAGTTAAAAAGATAAAATTCCTGAATACTCAACTTTTGAATGAGAAATCTTGAGACATATTTCCTGAACTCAGAGTATTTTCTTTATTTTGGTTCTTTGGCATTCTCTCTCCTATCCAACACATCTGCACAGTTCTACCTAGAGTCCAAGCACCGTAAGTGAGTGTAACATGTCCTTAAATTTTCAAATAAATACCCAACCATTGCCTGGAAAGACCATAATGGCAACACCGCAGAAATGGAACTTGTGGCTCCCAAGACGTGGCTCCAGGTGAGAAGCAGAAACGCTCATTTGTCAGCTGAGGTACTGAAGACCACGTTCGGCATTTCTTAGGAATACGCATAGAGAAATTCTAAAATCAGACATATAAAGTCCAGGACCACCTGAAAGAGATGGGATTTGTGCGTTCTCTTCCGTAGTCGGACCAAGAAGATGTCAGAGTTGACAGGTAGTCTGGGGCTTGCCCACAGCCTGTGCAGGACTAGACAGCAGCGTGGAAATCACTTCACCGATCTGCTGTCACTCTCCCTCCAGGGTCACGCCTGCTTGCCTCTCTCTCTCCAGTTTCACTGGTAGGTCCTCACTGAATATGTTTCTGTGTGTCTCATTTACTCCGTATCAACATGCCCCTATTTCTAGTTCTTTTGATTGTTCCACAGCCGTGGGTCTCTGTGGTCTCCCCTGTCTTACCACACAAAACAAAACCAACGAACACATTTCCTATCTCCAAAGCTCTGATTTCTCACTATCTCCCATGTTGAAAAATATATCAGGCCCAGTGGCAACAACAACCTTAAAAGATCAAACACTGTATATCCGCTGGAAGGTCTAAGTTCTTAAGTGTTCTTTCCTTAACCCCCTACCACTTCCTGTTGCCACAAAGGAAATACCCTTCTCTCTGTTGGTGCTGTTCTCCCCCATTTAAAAGAGAAGAAAAGAAAAGAAAGTTCAGGGCTGGCAACTTCAATTTCCTTTCTTTCCATGTACATAGTATATTAAAACATCCTGTACTGTATGGGGCCAGAGCAGGTGTGAGGAGTAGGGTCAGGCCTGGGGGTTAGTGTGGAGCGGGTTGTTTCAGGAAAGACAGAGAAGATATTGGGGTGGTCAAGAAGGCAGGGGCCAAGGGACAGAAAGGAAAACATAGCTCAGGAGGCTCACACACAAGCACGCTGTCTCCACAGCTGTGAGCCAGGCCGGGGTGGCTGGACTGTGCTTTTATTAGGAATGTGTCAGAGGCTTTGTAGTTACTTCTTAATTTTACAGATGGTCAGAGAAAGTGATTATATTACTTGCCTACGCTTACCACCAAAGGCTGATTAATACAAGATGTCCTGACACGGGACCGATGTGTAAGGCAGAAGAAACAAGTGAAGGAGGACAAGCGTCCCTGTAGAATCCAAAGTTAAATTTTGAAGCAACGAGGGCAAACCATGTCTGAAGGCGAATGGGTGAAGATAAATCATGTCAGAACCATGAAAGTAAAGAATCTAAACAGCTTTCTAACTCTGCTCCACGGCTGGCTTTCTAAGGGCCACACCATTTTTATCCCCTTCCTGCTTAGAGTGCACGGCATTGGCTAACAGCAGAAAGCTGGGAAGGTGCTGGAGATAAGACTGAGCAGGAAGCTGATTCACTGAGAGCAATTAGGAGATATTTGACAGGAAAGCTTTCTTATGGGGGTGGGGGGAACGGGGAGCACTTTGTCCATTTGGTCATTTGGCATCGCTTTCATTAAAAACTGAAGTAATATAGAGAACCACAATGACCTTCATCATAATGAGGATATTTATTATAAATAGCCTTGAGACGCATGAGATTTAGCACTGAGGAAAAGGCTGAGAGAAATGAAGTTTGGGAGTTTCCCTACTAATGAAAAGCCAGATGAAAGAAAAGAGATTTAGTCATTCCATGTTGCCAAATTGGTAAAAGCTTTTGAGGACAAAGTAATAATATAGATATCGCCTGGGTAACAGACAAGAGAGATTCCACAAAAGATTGTGAAAAGCAATTTTCTGGTAAATGAATCCTGTTTTCCTACTGACTTGCATTATAAAATCAAAGCTGTGTGGTGATGAGAAAAGAATGTTGGCACCTGGATGGAATAAGGCTCAAAGGGTACAGTAATTCATGTAACATAATGTATTTCAGGTAAAAGTGTTAGGTTGAAATAGTTGTAAAACTAAATTTTAACATATTACTTATAATACCACGCTGTAATCAAACAAGTCACAAAATGAAACACTGACAATGAAATCGGAGCATGTTCCCCAAAATTCTTCGGTAATACAGATGTACAAGTTCCCTGCCTCATATTGTTCCCATTAGGATTCTTACAATCTCCAAAGTTTTAGCAATTTGTCCAAGCTTTTCACCAGCCTTCTACCACCTAAGGGCTTAACGTTATATCCAAGGTAATTTTAAAATAAGGAAGTGAGGTCTCTATCTCAATTTCTAAATGCTTCATGTTGGTCTGGTTGATCTCTAAGATATGTTGAAGGTGTTAACTTCCTCCAAGACGTGCTACTGTGGTGCAGACATCTGATTCATGGTCTCCGTTCTCTCTCTGGAAGAGCTACTGGTAAATTTCGGGGGCTCTGTAATCCTGCGGCGACACTGACTTTCAGAGCTGGGATATTCATCGGTTTTGTTCACTTATGCTTCTCCAATGCCTGCACCAGTGCCTGCCCTATCAAAGGCAACCAGTAAGTATTAATTAAATACACTATTGAATACATTTTCCAATCCTCCCTCCCATCTATTCCTTTCTTCCTTTAATCATATAAAGAACATTTTCTTCAGACCCTGTGCTAGAGGCTGGGGATAGAACAGTCGGTGACTAAGCAGACAATCCGTTGCCCAGACGGAACAAACGCAGAATACTTTTAAGGTTACTTTTAAATCACAGCAATAATGTGGCAAGTGTCACAAGAGTGAAGCACAAAGTGCTTGGAGAATATTCATTCAGCAGGAAGACTTCCTCCCGTCTCTCCTTGAAAACCTCCAGCGATATAACCCTCTACTTACAGAAAAAGGAAGATCTATTTTGGGACACATACAGTTGTTCCAAAGTTCATCTTTATATTTAGCAAAGATACATCTTCCCAATTTATTGCCTCTATAGATTGCTTTATTTCTGTCTTCTTCTCACTTTGGCTGCCTTTCGAACCCTTGAACGCAGCTATTATAGCTCCCCTGTTCTTTCTTCTCCGGGTTGAATGTTTCCAGTGTTTTTTCTCATTATTCCTTATATGAAATTGGTTTGAGCTACTTCACCATCCTGGTCAGTGCTCTTGCCATGTATTCTTAAAGCATGGGCCCATAACCAAACCAAGTGAGCAGAACAGGAAGTCTGATTGTCCTCTTCCTCTCTATACCACATGCTCAGCAACGTGGGCTATGCTCACTTAGTTTTCCTTGGCAGACGTACCAGTCCATTAACTAAAATGAACCTTACACTTTACCATCCAGCATCTCCCAAACTTTCAGTTGTATGCACACCCCTTGCAGAACTGGTTATAGCTCTTATTCAGTAAGCTCAAGGTAGGTTCTGAGATCACGTCTAACAAGCTCCCAGGTGAGCCTCCAGGCTGCCGTTCCACAGATCACACTGTCAGAAGCAAACAACTACACTGAGACCAAACCAGTAAAATTTTCCTTTTAGGTGTTAACCCATACTTTCATATTTTTGAGCCTTGATTCTGTAATACTGCATGTGATCTACTTACTCCTTTTAGTTCTAAGAATGGTGACTTTACTCTCACCAAAAAACTTACTTTCCTTGATGTTGAAATGGATTACTACTTGCCTTAAGGTGCCTCTTGGATGATGACCTGCCAGTCCAAGTGAGGCATGTCCTTGTTAGTTCAGTTTGTTCTTTAGATTCCACATATGAGTGAAATCATATGGCATTTGTCTTTCTCTGAGTGGCTTCAAGCAAAATGGAGACAAACGCACAGATACAGAGCAGGCTAATGGGAGTTAGGGGGTGGAGGGATTGAGCAAAAAGAAAAAGGACTCATGGACACAGACAACAGCGTGGTGATTGTAGGGGGGGAGGGGGATGGGTGGAGGTGGAAGAGGGTATAAGGGGGATAAATGGTAATGGAAAAATACAATAAAAAAGAACCCCCCCCCCAAATAAAACATAGTAAGGCATATCCTATATAAATATAAATTATTATTACTGTGTCAAGAAATGATTCAAGTTTGATTATTTCAGTACATTAGCTTGAAGCAAAATGGTGTTAGATAAACTTCAAGCTGCCCTAGTTGGTGTGGCTCAGTGGATTGAACGTTGGCCTGAGAACCAAAGGGTTGCAGGTTTGATTCCCAGTCAGGGCACATGCCTGGGTTGCAGGCCAGGTCCCCAGTGTGGGGCATGTGAGGGGCAACCACATATTGATGTTTCTTTCCCTCTCTTCCCCTCTGTCTAAAAATAAATATATAAAATCTTAAAAAAATAAACTTCACGCTAACTTTATAAATTTACATGTTGGTAGAAGCTACCAGAGATACATGACTGTTTAGGTAGTACACATTTCACTGGACCATTAGCTAACTTTTGTCCCTCCTCCCTCAGATCTCTGGATTCCTTCCAGGCTTATTTTCCCAGGAATGCCTGTTTAATTTGTTGTGGTCCTCCTCCTTGTGCATGCAGTCTGTAAAATACAGGAGGGAGAGGTCCAAAGCTAGCTTGGCTGTGGAGCTTCACCTTGTGTCTTCTGGGACATAAAGCTGTTTGGAAACTCACTGCAATTTCAGCAAAAACCGGTTACTTACAAGCTGGCTCTGTAGAATTATATTCTCGCTGGAATAGGAGAGACAAATTCCATGACAAAACATCATGCTATTATACACCCTTTCAGAATTCTTATAGATTGAGCAGGAGTAATTACCATGAACTGATTTGCTACATGATCATACTGAGGCACAAAATAGAAATGGATTATCCAGAGTAGGTGCTTGACCTCAGCACAAGTCAGGGCTGGCTAAATCAGGGCGTCGGAAGCACGGAGAAGCTCTGTTCCACAGCACTGAGGCTGCTGGAACTAGATGTGATATAAATAAACTTAGGTTTTCCCACGGTAATATTCTCCATATCACTACGGTTTACCAATTTAACTGCAAATGAAAATATTTAATAATATAAAAGAACAAGAACAGACAACAAAGTGGAAACACTGTTGAAAGAATGAGTTCAAACATCTACAAGCACTCGTCAGGAGGCAAGTTTTGATGCGAGGCCACGATAACTCTACAACAGAGTCTTCCTCACATCTCTGGGTAGATGCTGCGAAGGGGGAGTCGACAATCACCCCCCATCACAAATAACATTCCCAAAGCTCCTTCACAAAGTCCTTTGCCATTTTAAAACACGAAGAACACTAACTTGATAATTATAACCAAAATAAATGAACTGGACTACCATAAGCCAGTTGTTCTTGACACAGGCACTCATTAACCTCATTTATGAAAAGAAAGAGTTATTAATGCACATTACTTTAATACCAATATAGAAAATAACTGCAATTAATTTGGAAGTAATAGTAGGGTATTTTCAAATGGTCACACTATAAGAACAGGAAGAGAGTAAATAAAATATTTATTATGTAAACCAAATTAAAAGTCTTTAAGTAGTATTAGTACTCCAATCAGAGTAAACCTGATGAGAGCACAGAGTAAATCCAACAACCAAAGAGTCAGAGAAGATAGGGCAGGTCGACTCGAACATCCCCACTTTAACAAAAGTCTACCTAATAAAGGATTCATAGTCAATGAAAGCATTAAGTGATGCCAAACCATTGTTTTCCAAACGTACATGCTTTCTAACAGATATAAACATTATGTTGGAATTGTGACAATACCTAAATAATATGTTCCTAATCCTATGAATATTCACTCAAGGGCTTTAATTAAGTATAAGAAACACACAAAGGATGCAGAATGCCAAAACTGAAAATCACATTCAGAGTCAGCAAATTATTACTGCTTATAGCTAAAATAAACCTCAAGTCAAAGAGACACTTCCATACAGATGTTTTCACCAGGTGATGTTGTTGAATGGTCACTCATATTTGCCCTGAGAATCATGGATTTGGCTGGATTTCGTTAAAACTGGAAATTGTCTGTGGAAGTATCCAATTGGGATACCACTGCCTTGGCAAAGATGGAAACAGTCACAAAAAAGCTAACAATATTTAAAAATTGATACATGTTAGGTTAACTTATTAAAGGTTAGGTTGCATTAAAAAAATTTTTTTACAGCAGTTTAATAAACATATTCCACCAAAGAGAGAACCAGCCCTAAAAGTAGTCCTTAAAATAATGACAAAATGGGAGAAGAGCGAGTTGAACTGAGTCCTAATTCAGCATTTAGGCCTAAATCTGCATCTTGGTTCTCACAAGTGGTCATTGCTCTCACCCAGCCAAGGCATTTGGGGTCCCCCACTGCACCTTCTCCTCTTAAGGGTTACTATGCACTGTAACATAATTACCAGCTTATTGTTTACCTTTTCCTTCATAAAATAAGTTCCTTAAGAGCAAGATCTGTGGATCATTAATGAACATTTCCCAGGTAATTTATTTCTAGGAAATCATAGGCACTTACTTAGCACATGTTTGGTGAATGAGTGAATGAGTGAAGGAATGAATGATTCTCAAATTCATCAGGGTGTGGGAGTCAGCAACCAGAACAGGCCTCTCTTAAGTGAAAGCTGATTGTGCAAGAAGTTATTGGCTTCAGTGGAAGTTTAAGGCAGGGAGGTAGAGGGAAGCATTGAAGAGAGGGAAAAATGAAAAATTCAAGTCCAGGAGCATAAATGCTGCCCTTTTGGAGAACAAGAGCAGTGAGTCTAGATACAGTATAAGAATCAGAAACGGAGCTGCTCCTTTGAGCGCAGTCTTTCCATAGTTTTTAAGGAAAAAGGCCTAAGAAAATGCTGTACATTGACTTGCAGATTGTGATGGCTAATTTTCTGCATCAGCTTAGGTGAAGGGATGCTCCAATCGCTGGTAATAGATTGTATCTCGCTGTGTCTGTGAGCATGTTCTCAGAAGAGGTTCGCCTCAGTAGACTGAGCGTGGAGGCATCATCCAAGCCACTGAGGGTCTGGACAGAATAAAAAGGCAGATGAGGAGTGACTTTGATTTATGTGCTTAGCTGGGACACCTATCTTTTCCTGGTTCTACTGTCTTTGGACAAGGACCGGGTCTTATACCACCTGCCCCGTTGGTTTTCAGGTCTTTGAACTCAGACTGAATTACACCATCAACTTGCCTGGTTTCTCAGCTTGCAGACAACAGATTGTGGGACTTCTCAGCTTCTATATTCAAATGAGCCAATTCTTACAATTAATCTCCTTCTCATTAGCTCTGAAGAATCTGGGCTAATACAGATTTAAACTGAACTCATGGCCAAATGGTATGATGGTTGCATTCGCATATATTCTCACTCATGTGAAATTTTCTATAAATTACTTATGCTGGATCTTAAAGAAAAGTTCTTAATTAAAGAGAAGGGCTCTGAGCCCAGTGTCAGAAGCAAAATGGTGTTAAGGGGCCAGCATCTTGCTGTATAGTCTAATATTGAAATCTGTATTCACCATCTTTCACAGAACCCTGGGTATACAGGGTTTGGAAGAAGAATTGCACTAACCAAATTTAAGCTAGTTATAAATATGACACCTCTAAACCTGAGAAGTTATGTGACTCTGACAAAATGACCCCACATGTTGGTGAAAGGGCCGAGTTTCAAAGCTAAGTCTCCCCTCTCTTGGTGCCAGTGATCATCCACTAGAGCTCACTGCCCCTCAGGAGGACACACAGGAAGGCACAGTTCACATGGCATGTAGGACTCAGCGTCATGTAATATGCTAAACATGCACCCCCAGCAAAAGGACTATTCAACATGTGTGACAATTCTACAACCAGCATTATCGGTCCCTGGGAGCAGGGGCTTTCGGAGAGCAGGACGGTAATCCCTGGAGATAAATTAGAGCCAGTGGACAGGGTTGATATTTGCTGTCTGTTCCTGCAACTTCCACCAGGTCCCAAAGGTGGGGCAGGCTTCATGATTTGGAAATGACTCACTGAATGGCATGGCTACTAATGCTTATAGTCAGATTAAATTGAAACTACACAGAATGTAAATCCCATAAAATGGTGTTATGGAATCCGTATGGATACTTTCCACCATGTAACACTGTTGGTGCTTTGAAAAAGGAAGAAGGAAGAAAGGCACGGGGGAAGTAAGGGAAGGAGGGAGGAAAGAAGGGTGAGATAGAGGGAAAGAGACAGGGAGGGAAGGGAGAAGGTGGGAAGAAAGGAAGGCAGTGCTTAAACTATGGGCTTGTTCCTTATCTGAAATTTCAGATCCTCTTGTGTTTAAAAGGATGGCAAAGTAAATGCTTTCTCTGTAACTTCAAGATAGAACTCTTTCCTTTTTGATCATGGAGAAATGCGTAAAACCCGCATTTGAGGGAAGGCGAGTGTCAATTAGGTTATATCACCAAGTATGCACATCTGCCTGAGGTAAAAAAGGCACATGCGGAAGGAATTACTTGATCTAGTATATTCTCACTTACACTCCATCCTTCACTATGGTGCGATCTATGGATTAACATTTTGCAGAAAAATGAATTCAGCTAATGATAGGCAAACTTTCTCACATCAGAATGTCTCCTCTTCATAAAATGTGTAAAAATCGTTAGAGTGAAATTAACAGGCTTTTTGGAGGACCCAGTAGAAAGGTCACAACGGAAGGAAAGCTATAAGGCTTCCAAAGGCAGAGACGGCATTCTAACCACTGTCTAACCATTCTAAGCACTGTCTGCTCTTCGTCTTGGGTCCCTGGATTGACTCGCAGACACCCAACACACACAAACACCCCTGAGGCTCCACCACTATTTTTGGTCACAATTAGTGTCAGGGAAATCAGTGGCTTTTCCACAATATGCCATGTGTTCTCGCCTCTCCTCTATTCACTAGTATCGCTTTCAAATTTAATTCATGGTATATATTCAGGTATGTGACCATGTGCTAATTTTATTTTGAGGAGGTGTAATTAAGATGGTCTGGATCATTTATTCTTAGGAAAATAAAAATTTACAAAGTGGCTAAAAAGCTCTTCTCTAAGTGAGCAGCTGGAGACACCATTGAAACACACACACACACACACACACACACGCCCACACACACACTCACCCAAACATACACATAAAGTTATGCGCCGAAGAGACGTCAACACCCCTTGGAGGTTACAGGTTAGTTCACTGGTTAAAGAAGAATGTGCTGAGTTGAAACTGATCTTTACATAGGTAAATACATATTTCCACAAGAGACCACTCAATCATCCTCCAACCGCTGTTGCTAAGCGGGTAGGGGGAAGAGGTCTACATTTTCCAGAAGAAAAAGAATTCCTAATAAAGACCATCTGTAACTTGGCCCTCCATGCTATCAATTAGGAATACTTAGAGGACATTCCGTTGCAAATAAATTTCTACAATGCACAGAAAAGGGGTAAAATTTCCCTAACAAATAAACCTTTGATGAACTCCCAAAAGAGTAAAGAAGGAAAGAGGCCTGCTACTTACTATCTTACTGGGAATCACAGAAGGATCTAGTAGCCCCTCTGGTCAGTGCATCATGCAGTGGCCGGGGACGGAGAATAACGTTTGAGTTTGGTCATTTCATGCTACATCTTTAGAGGGCAAGGGGAATGTCCCAAGACCAGAGTGGTCAAACGTTGTGGCTGCTGATTCTTTCCTTCAAAGACATTCATAGTCAGGCACCTGATTTGTTAGACAAACAAGAGTCTCTCTGAGGGAACCGAGCCTGGCCCTCTTTCTGCGTCTCTGGCTGCCACACCAGGAAGAAGTTCAGGGTCATTAGGAACCCAGTTCAAAAATCTATGGCCTAGAACAGTGCTGTCCAACAGAACCATAATGTGAGTTACATGCGTAATTTTTAATTTTCTTTTAGCCACATTAAAAAGATAAAAGAAACAGGTGAAATTCATTTAATAATGTATTTTATTTGACCCCACATACCAGAAATACTATGATTTCAGCATAATATCAGTGTAAAAACTGCTAAGATGTTTTACATTCCTTTTTCCACACTAGCTTTGGAAATCGGCTACCCCTTTTACACCCCTTTATTCAGACCTGTCGCGTTCCAAGAGCTCCAAAGGCACATGAGGTGCGTGGCTGCCACACTGGACAGTGTAAATGGCAGACATTCCGCCGTCCACATGTTTTTCTGCCTTCTTCTCATCTGCCCAATGTAACAGGGTGCAGCCAAGAGGGGGGCCCCAAAAGGGAGTTGGAATGGGGCCCAGCACTCACGGTGTCCAGGAAATATTAGAGGGACATATAAGATGTCCTCACCCCCTCCCCCACAGGTATGAGTTGGGGGAAGGGACAAATGGAGTAGGGCCATTGAGTCGTTTTGCATAGCAATGGTTTGCAGATAACCACCGGGGTGGGTGTTAGGGCAGAAGGGTTGAAGGAAATTTTCCACTGCCCCAAGATAGCAACATTCCCGCGCGCGGGCTCTCTCAGCCAATAGCTAACTGCCACATTAGCTTCGGTGTGATTGCTTGCTCGCCTCTATAAAAGAACCTAGCTGTGAGCACTAGGCACGGCTCTCTCTTGTAGCTCCTTGGGAGTACTGTATCCCCGGGACACAGGTTGAGAGTTCACCCCTGCGCCGGTAATCTTTGGCCAATAAAGTAACATCTTGTACCTGGACGTTTCTGGTAGTTAATTATTCTCGCTCGCAGTTGGACTGCAACACCCAACACACTCGGTCCCTCTTCCGTTTTTTCTGCATGTGGGGGAGTGTGAGCTTTTGTAAAAGTCCTTTACTAAAAATAAAACATTTTTGTTTTGTTTTGCAAAATGAAACCATATTTACGAGTTCATCACAATTCAGTTCTATTAACCTTCTAACTACTCAACCTGTGGAATCTTTTTTAAATAAAACAGTAAAATAGACAACTGGCTCTGCTACTTACCAAACAGGAACA
Organism: Anoura caudifer; assembly: GCA_004027475.1. NCBI lineage: Eukaryota > Metazoa > Chordata > Mammalia > Chiroptera > Phyllostomidae > Anoura > Anoura caudifer. The sequence goes on from PVKU01000175.1 coordinate 620,248, forward strand.
AAATCACTCACCTTCTCCAAGCCACAGTTTCCTCACATACAAAATATGAATAAGATAAAAAATATGACAGTAAAAAGACAGCAAACTCACAGATATTAACAACCACACCTAAAATAAAAGCAAACTAAGCAAACAACTAGGACAGGAGCAGAAACACAGAAATGGAGATCACATGGAGGGTCAGCAACAGGGGAGTGGGAGGAGGAGAGAGGGGAAAGGTACAGAGAATAAGTAGCATAGATGGTGGGTAGAAAATAGACAGGGGAGGGCAAGAATAGTGTGGGAAATGTGGAAGCTAAAGAACTTATGACACATGGACATGAACTAAAGGGGGGAATGTGGGTGGGAGTCGGTGTGAAGGGTACAGAGGAGTGATGGGAAGAAATGGGACAACTGTAATAGCATAATCAATAAAACATAATTAAAAAAATGTGAACAAGAATACCTTTCTTGTAGAGGGTTACGGGGAGGGTTAGGGAAGACTCATATCCATTACCTAGCCAGGTAGCTTCCACACTGAGTTTTCAGCAAGGGGTGGCCATGGCTGTTTAGTGCAAGTGGGTAAGGGGTTGTTCCCAGGATCCGCAGCATTATCCTGGCCGGCTCTCGCCCAGAGGAAGGGGGGAGGTGGCAAGCGGTCCTGAGTGTTCCTGACTTCCTAACCTCCCCTCCCAGCCCTCTAAGAGTTCTGCTTAAAGCCTTGGCTTCTAATAAGTGATGGGAAAAGGAACTATAAACATTTTCTTTTTTAGTCCCATTTTTTTCTTTATTTTTATTCATTTCTACTTTTGTTTCTACTTCTTCCCTTTCCAGAGATCTCTCCCTTCCCTCTCCCCGCTCTCCTCTGTCCTTCTCTCCCTTCCTCCCTCCCTTCTCTTTTCTCTCTCTTTCCCAGGCAATGGACTTGAGGCAAACTGTCAACAAGTTGGAGCTGCCCATCTCTCACCCTCCTGTTAAGACTCCAACACAGCTTTGGGCATTATGTGAAAATGCAGCACATGATCACAGATCATTCTAACCGCAGATTATAAATGAGGAAGTTCATCATAATACACACATAGCACAAGTTCACTTCTGTAAAGTAGCTAAGATGGTATAGAAAAGGATGTTAGCTAAAAAAGGTAAGTAAAAGTTGGGAGGCTGAGAGTGGGCCCACAGAAAACACTGCCTTCCATGTTATGACAATACCAGCACAGGGTTTTCAGAGTGTAGGAAAGGGGGGTGGAGAGGGCCCGAGGGAACACAGCACTCTGTGCCCCGGCCCAGACGGGCTGCTCCGTGGGGAGCTTCCAGCCCGGGTTCCGGGAAAACAGCTGCCTGCTCATGGGTGTGAGGTCCCCGACACACTGAGACCTGCTGTCAGCTGAGGGGTTGTGTGTGTTTGTAACAGCACGTACATGTGTGCTTGTGCATATGAACATGTGTGTGCACATGTCCATATGTGTACGTGTGTGGCTATCTGTATATGTGTTGGCCATATACTCACTTGCATCTGTTAGGTGTGTCTATATACAGTGGGGGTGGAGGGAAGCCCCATTCTTTGCCAAGAGACTGCATGCTACCTCTTCCCTTTCTCTCTGTCTCTCCCTCTCTCCTCTTTTTCTTCTCCATACAGGAGGAGAGAGGAAGAAATAACAGAATACCATTTGGGAGAAGTCACTGGCTGTCGTCTAGGTTTCTCCATCAGTAGCCCTGGAAAAAACTATGTCTGTTTGGTGAATAAAGACTAAGGAACCTAATCATAGTTTAGAAATTAACATCCAACTCTTCGTGATATGCGATAAAATAATACATTTTATCACATGTCCAGGTTATCCGCTGCCTGAGCTAAGCGGCCAGCCTGGTGACCCACGGTGATGGCCTTCCCCAGGCCCGCTCCTTCTGCTTCAGGAGCGGGCAGCAGCCCAATACTGTTCCTGTTCCCTGGACGGTGAGCCCCTTCACTGCGCTCAAGGTGCCTGGAGCACCGGCTAGGTGGAACGCATACAGAAAACAAAATAATTCTAAGTTGTAGCCTTTGCCCTTTGTAACACAGACATCTGAAATATAACTAATGACATAAGGCAGCCAGTGAGAAGTTACTATATTCTAAGTTCTCTGAGGGCAGTGCGGTCTCTCATCCATCACCGGACGCAGTGCCCGTGCGTACTTGGTGCTTAACGAACATTGGTCAAGTCAACGAGCAGTGTGCATTCCGCGGAAGGGACAGGTGAATGAGCAGCTGGGGAGCTCTGCCATGAGGGTCACTTAGGGAAGAAGAAATTCCTTAGAAGGGGTGGGACTGTAGGGTTGTGCTCGGGAGTGGGAACGCACGGAGGGAAAGGTTTGAGGGAAGACACCATTTCATGGTCTGTTCTGCTGCTTTTTGTTCCCAGTGGCTGATGAATCTCTAGGGCCCACTTACCAAAGCAAACAGACCCAAGTTGAACATACTGACCTTTCAGGAGACATGTGATTAAGTCCCTTCAAGAACCCGATTTTATATAACTTCCAATTATTGGGAAAGGGATGGTTTGTGTTAAATACAGGCAAGCATTCTGAAAAACTAGCTCTGCGGTGACTCCAGGTATGTTCTTTTCAATTAAAAAAGGAGGGGGCAACGATTTCAAAAAAGTATAGTGAAATTTAAAAAGCATAGAATGGGCAGGTTTCACATTATAAAATTTCTAGCATTAGTTTCAAATTAATGAATTCATTTGATGTTTGAATATTTACAATTACTTGATATTACTCTATTTTTGTTGTTATTGTTCATAATAAAATTTTCTAATATTGATTTGCCTGCTCTGATCATTTCATACCCAGTATTAATTTATAAAAACCATTAACTTACTTATTATCTGCAAGATAAATCAGTGGTGGTTATATAAAATAGCTAAAAAAATGAATCAAGGTCTAATACAACTGAAAATTGCAAATTGTAGCAGTCATTACCACGACTTAGCTGCGTCTAAAGCTCAGGAGGCTAAGGTGACAAAGAGGAAGAATGGCAGGATGTCAATCTCGGAATGCGACAGGGAGAGAATCAGGGCACGGACACTGAAAAGGTGATAAAACAGGGTTTTCTTCCACTCTTCTTATAATATACGCTTTGCAAATATTGGCAGTTTTGACAACTTATACCACACCATGGATTATCCTATATATTTTTAAAATTTCTAATTGAGTGGTATAATTGCTAATAAAATTTAATCTCTCCTTGTTATAGCAGCTTTTTCTTTAACCTGATACTTTCAGGAAAGAGCCCAAGCTAGACAACTGAATCCATTCTTTCTAAACAAGTTTCTCAACAGAAATAATGGAACAGGGAATGATCAACCCAGTGATTCTGAGTTAAGACTATTACTTAATTCCTTCACGTGACATTTATTTGTTACACGAGGATTTTAATAACTAAAGCACCATGAATACTTATTTTTTTAAATTAGTAACTGAGCTAAGCACTTTATATACATTGTCTCATTAAATTCCAATATAACGACAGAACTTATTCTTATATTCTTATCCTTTTAAAATTTTTTTAAAATTTGGGGCAAGGAAAGTGAATGAGTGACTTTAAGGTGACCAACACTGCCCGGGGAGCTGGGAGGCCACAGTTTCGAGAGAAAGTAGTATGTCCGGAGCCAGATTGTTGGGGTCCATCCCCAGCCATTCTGCCCATTCAGGAGCTATTTGCCCATCCTCTCTATATCCCAGTTTCTAAATCACTAACATGGGCATAACAGTAGTGTCTGCTTCATAGCATCCTGGTGAAGAGAAAACGACTTAATGAATGGAAGGAGCTCAGGACAGTATCAGTACGTGCACAGCAACAGGCACTGCAACACAAAGGTGAGCTATTCCTACTGCAGCTGTAATACCTGAGGCCCTGGTGCGACCTTAGTTAGCACTGCAAGTAGGCAGTGGTGTCCTCATTTGCAGCAAAGCTGGGAAGATGCAACTTAGAGTCCTACCTTTATGAAAGTGGGGAAATGGAGTGTAGAGGTACCAATTACAGGCTGAGCCTTCAAGATTCTGAAAAGCGATGGGAATGAGCAGAACAGTACTAAACCCTTTTCCATCAGCTTAACCTTGGGATGCCCAGGTAAGAAAACAGCGCACACATCTGTTGAAGATCTTTAAAGAGAATTTTCATACTGTTCCTAGGAAGGCACACAGAGACAGAGCTGGATGTTCTAACAATCCAACCGAGATATCAAAAGTTAAAGATCTTACACGAGAGAGACAGTTGGTGTCAGAAGCAGAGAATGTTGTAATAACAGCAACAAAAGTATTGAAGAGAACAGCCAGTGCTTGAGGGTTTTCAGCTATTACTAGAAGCATTTGTCTGCTGCGATTAATATTGATTTTTTTCTGTCTTGCTACATGATAGCTATCTTACTAAGTATTTACTATTGTACAAGAATGTAGCAATTATATCACCTAATGAAGAGCCCATTTCCACACCAGGTAGATGCTACAGTAAGTATCTTCAGCCTTGGGTGGTGCAACATCGCTCTGAATAGATGTGGTCTGAGACCTTAAGAAATTATTACAATCCAAAGAAAAATATTGTATCATTTAATTACACTAAGCTTCAGCCTACCAGGATTGTTTGCAATTTTTTTCCCCCAGTTTTCCTCAGCAAAATAATATCCTTTCTGGTCCTTTACAATTGAATAACACGTGGTCGTATAAACGGTAACTGTTGAGTAGCTCTGTCTTTCTAGCTCTTAGAGATAACACTTCCACTGCTGTTCCCTGACTTGGTCATCACTTTCCACCACTTTCCAGGCAACGAGGCCCTAAAAGGATTAACCCTCTGTCTGGGGTTGGAGCCAATTCTTTCAATGGATGCCAAAAGTTCACCAAAAGAATTCAATTGTCAAATGGTGTCTCTAATGGAATATGATTTTTGTTTACTTTAAATTATGCGGTCGAGGAAGTTGTGGCTAAGTACGTTGGCAGAATGGAAAGTGTCATTATTAAGATGTGGTGTCACTGCTTCCAGCTTTGCTACATAAAGTGCATCCGTCTTTGCAAAGCATTCCCTATCTCTAGCATACAGTTTTTAACAGGAGTTTTCATAGAGGAGCTATAATCAAGGCCAAATCCACTTTGTTACAGCAGCAGGAACTAACACCAGTTACTTGCTCAGAGTTAGTAAGCTACGTGCCCAATCAGTCTCTGCCACCCACCTACTGGGAACAGCAGACTTCGCAAGCAATTCAGCAAATTAGGCAGCTTTTACAGATTCTATTCCCTCAGGTTTCAGATTTCATAAGATGCCACATAATTTTCACATTAAGATGCACAAACAATGAAGTCTAACATAATACTGTATATTTGTGTTATTTGCCCTCATAATTATAGGTAAATTATAATAATGGACTATGAAATTCAGAAACCTTATCTGTAACCAAATTCCTCCAAAGGGGAATAAGTAAAATGTCTAGTCTCAACGTTGGATGTCTAACTATTCAAAATAGTGGGACTCAAGGAGCAATCAATCCATCTGGCTGGCACCCAGTTCTGAGAGTGGTTTTCGGCAAGGACCCCTCAGGAGGTGGCCCGGGCACTCAGCATTTCAGCATGCCTGCGAGTTGGCCAGGGGAAGGGTCTAGGCCTAAGGGTGGACAGATGAGATTTTATTCACAGGAAATAGAAAGGGCTCCCAACGCTGACTGGCTGAATGTTCTCGTGGCACATTCTGATAATTCCATGTACTTATCTGCAGCTGCAGAAGAGAACGAAAGGGGGTCATTGTGTGGCAGCTGAGACATCTAAGCATTTCAAGGCGCTGTAAAGCCGCTGCAATGATTTCGGCAGGAGATCAGACTTATGTTTGGGAAGATCATACAGGCAGCACTGTAGAGGGTGGGTTGAAAGAGAAAGTTAAGACCACTCAGAAGGCCGTTGCTTTAATCTGGAGATTAACGGGGAGAACTTGAGCCAACAAGTTCAGTGAAAATGAAGAGAAAGAATTTAGATACTTAGGAAGTAGAATTCATGGGACTTGGTCATGAATTAGATTTTGAGGAGGAGGGGAAAGGATGCATCTCTTTCTTGGCCTCCCGGATAGCCTCAGTAAGGGCAGACAAGCAACGTCAATTCCGCGACATTCCAGCTAATGGGGGGGGGGGGCGGGGGGTTGGGGAGAAAGGAAAAGAGATAATGGTGAGAAGGGAGGACAGAATAGAGGGGTCCAGGAATGTCAACTTCTAATAAGAGGCTAGTATGAGGAGCTTGCAGGAGCAGCCAGAAAGCTAAAAGGAATACGCTGAGAGAGCAGGATCACAGAACTTAACAGCAGATGCAGTGTTAAGGAAGGAGTGATCTCAGTGGAAATGAAAGAATTCATTTTTAAACATTCCTCATTTTAAAGAGAAGGTGGAAACATTACACTACAACTGTCCTTGGATCTCTAATTGCCTGCCCTTTCAAGAAAGGAAATTACTGTTTCTTTCCTGAATGGTTAATTTGTGTCAAATAGGATATCCTTGTTTTTTTGAAGATATATCAGTTTTTTTTTAATTGTAATAAAACTAGTATTGCTCTACAAGGCTAAGCATAAATTATTTCACTATAAGATTAAAATTTATAGGTAAATATTATACATTTTATTACAGCCACTTTTTAAGTACCTTCATGTTAAAGATTTTAAATACACAGAATTGATAAATTAATAGGAAAAAATTATTTTATAGATTTGCAAGTCCCAAGCTGATCATTTCACAGTTTGGAGTTTATTGTACGATGTAGCAAACCTCACGGCGAAGAACAACTGGACAGCCTAGTCCTACCAGACATGGTAAAAACCTGACAAAAGCAGAAGGTGTGTAACACACTCCTAGCCGTATGAAACACAAGGAGCTCATCAACATACTTGAACTTTTCTTGGTCTGAGTTGTGATAGCAGATAGGAAACGTCAGTACTTCCTGGAAAGCACAGACAAATATAAACACAGAGAGACTCCGCTGAAAAGAGTCATAATTCTTGGATTGGGGGAAACTGTAATCTGTTTGCACTTGCTAGAACCTAGCTGGAGAGTACTAGAAAGGAGACAGTCTTTAATAAACACCCTTCCACGGTGGACAGTGCCGCTTCCCCTGACACTGCACCTAGGTGGTTATCTCCAAACCAGGGTCTATCTTAAAGAGGCCTCTGAGTTATAAAGGATGTTGAGACGGGCACTCTTTATGTCATTACTCCTTCCACAGCAGGTGACCTCCCCATCCCAATGACAGAGATGCATCCGTCAGAGGGCCATGCAGAGGCTGCATCTGTCATAAAATGGTCCTTAACTTCTTTTTAGTAATAAAGCATTTTGGGAAGTAGAAGGAAATTATGGACTCTTTTTCCATAAAATTATGCACACTCATTTATGGTCAAAATTTTGCATATAATTTTTAGATAATCCCAGGACTGTGTCTTAGAAGTTTAAATTCACATGTGCTTCATAAACACTATTATTGCATGTGGAGTCTCCACAAGATTAGAAAAAGAAAGATTTGTTTTCTAGAAATTCTTTACCATGAACCTTGACAGGACATAATTAACCTATAGACTATAGCATAATAACATACTAGCATTCACAAAATACTTATACCAATGCTTTCTACCAATTTACTTTGAACTGACTTAAAAAGAGATGTCAATGATAACACAATGACATGTATACTACCTTTTGGCTACAAGTTTCAAGGTGCTTCATGAAGCTGCATTACCCTTTTTATGGAAGATATTTGGTCACAAACACTCAAAGACATATTCACTTCACGAGAAGACGAGAGTGACTAACTGTGACTAACTAAACCCTGACATACAGAAAGAAGACAAGGACCTGTAATGTGCATATCCCACTTTGTCCACTTTTGTCTTACCCAGAGCCAAACTACCTTCAGTTAGCAACACGAACAAATTCAGTAACATGTGGCCATGCGCATAGGAGGGCTGTTAGCACCACATTCATGTCATTTAGGGACAGCCCTGTGATGAGGGACACTCTTGGATACTGCTGTTTCATTTTCTGTATAAGGTGGAATAAATGTTCAGGGAATCATGTCTTGTCTTATTTAGGTACTGATCCTCAACAGATGTGTATCCCCGCATCCTCTACCAACTACACCTATACATTATATTATTATATGCCACATATTACTGTACCTCCTCTTCTCTCTCAAGTCATAAGAACTTGCCCTGGCTGGTGTGGCTCAGCGGATTGAGCATGGGCCTGTGAACCAAAGGGTCTCTGGTTCAATTCCCAGTCAGGACACACACCTGGGTTGTGGGCCAGTAGAGGGTGCATGAGAGGCAACCACACGTTGATGTTTCTCTTCCTCTCTTTCTCCCTCCCTTCCCCTCTTTCTCCCTCCCTTCCCCTCTCTCTAAAAACAAATAAATAAAATTTTAAAAATATTAAAAAACATTAAAAAAAGACTAAAGCACTTGCCTAAAGTCAGATATCTCTCCAATACAAAGCATCCTGAGCACCAAACAAATGTAATAAGAAAGACTGGCAGAATATACTGGATTTTATTCTCTCCAGATCTTCCCTCCTCGTTAGGCAAATTATAAATTTTGTGGATGAATTCAACTCCACAATTACTATATCATATTCCATTTATCTTTGTACATTTTTGTTTTCAAAATATGTTTTCAAATGCACAGGTTTTGATAAGATAGGCTCCAAGGTGATCAAAGACAGGGAGTGCTTCCCCAGTTCTTTTTCTCCAGTCTTATCAATAAATTATTTGCAGCAAACTAAAAAATAATAAGAAGCCTGAGAAAAAGGTAGTATTGGAGGTCTAAGAATCTTTCTGCAGCAGTTTTAATAATAATCAGCAGGACATTTTCCTCTTTACCATCTCATTCAAGCACATTGTGCTAATAAATTTGAAGGTTAATGAGGCCTTATCACAGGGATGAGATATTTGCATGTTTTCGCAGAGGTCTCACTTTTGAAGTTTCATTAACCATCAAAGAAATAAACCTCACTCTTGGAAATATGTATTAGTAGTCAGCACTCGATGCTGACTTAACTTACAGATTAGATGGTGATAAGAGAGCCCACAAAAAATGAAAGAATGACATATATTGGTTTTCTTGACCTGTAATCATATTTGAAGTCTCTACCTTCCTCGCTTTATAATTTTAATTTCACTGGTTTGAGGTTGATTTGAGGCCAGCTCTATACTTTTCCCAAACACAGGATAAAAATGATGCAACGATGCAGCTCTAGCTCTGAAGTCAGTTGAGGGGTAAAAGGTCATCGGTTTGCAAATACTCTCAAAGGATTTGGACAAAAAATGCGAGCATGCGTGTATCTGCACACACATCCACTTGGAGGGAAAGGAAAAGGGAGAAAATGCTAGAGCTGATGGGGTAAAATGTTGACATCTGAGGAATCTGGATGAAAGGTATACGAGAATTCCTTGTGCTATTTTTTGTAACTTTTTTTTGCAAGTCTAAAATTATTTCATAATAAAAAGATTTTAAAAATCTAAGAAAGTTCTGAGTTAAAAAAGACATAAATGTGAAAACAGATCAAAGATTTCGCAGATGTAGTACATAAGTATGCTCTCAGACACAATTAGTATTGGCCTCAATCTTGTAAATCAACAATCAATACTCAAACACTTATGTTGTTTAAAGTCACTGGTCTATTGGCAAGATGCAGTAATATACATTACAAAAGCCATCATCCTAAACGACATTAATGTTTCAGCTACAGCTGCCATCAATTATTTAAGACTTACTTCCTAAGCGTGTTCATAGACTAGAAGATAAGATTTTCAGAGAAGGTAGGGACAACTAGAGGAAGAGAAACAAAAAATAACTATCTTAGTAAGAGAAAGTTTTCTGAGTAGTCTAGAATTGTATCTGTATGTGTGTGTGTGTGTGTGTGTGTGTGCGCATATACAAGACTACTTTCATCTGGTGGACTATCCACCAGATTCAGCAAAACTATAAGACTACCTGAGAGAGGAGGCAACTTTTCCCCAGGCTATATATGCCAGCAAAATAAAGGATCAACTTATTGAAATATTGGCCCAGCTAGAGTTTCTTCCATTAACAATCAGTTGAGACACATTTTTAAAGTACAGCTTAAACGAATGGCTGCATGTCTGTAATAATTTTGACTTAAAATGTCAACTGTATTTGAGATGCCATGTGCATTTAATCAATGTCTCCACATTGTAAAATAAATATAGTTCAGTGTGACTGCTCTGCCAACCATAAATCATAATTCACAAAGACAAGAACATTTCATGTTCTCTATTGATGGTTGTTAATGACAATACTGATTAAAATGGTATCTGCCTGCCATATTATTGTTAAACAGCTTATTAGAATTTCTATTACATCCTATCACCCACCGCTATTTCCACTATTTCTCTGTATGCTGATATATCCCTTGTGGAATAAAACATGATAGATTCAAAGTTTAACACTGAAAATGCAACACTAAAGAGCAGAGCTTATCAGTACATTTTAGCCTATATTTCCATAATCAAGAGAGTTCTTTCTGTCAGAGACTCCACTGTTCAGAGGACTTGTTTCTCTCTTTTGGAATTAATACTTGAATTTTTCCAAATGGATGATTTGGATAAAAAAAAAACACAAGAGGAAAAATATCAATTGTCATGTATAAGTCACATCAGCCAATGGAAGCAATTTCAAATAGAAAGTGATTGTCAGTCACTATTTCTAAAAGATTTCTTGGAATCGAGCATTAGCTCAGCGCTCTGTTGCTGGATGCATGCTGTGGCCCAGGCAGTAAGCAACAGCAAACTGGAGTCGGATATTCCTAACACCTCAGCATCACCGGGATGGGGAGTAGACAGAGCCCCACTGACTAGGATGAATAACGGCTGGAGAATTTACACAAAGGCGTAGAGTCTGACTTGCAGAGGTCGGCCAGCTAGTCTTCAAGTAGTTCATTCAGGCATATTTCATCAGAAACACAGGCCATGGGAGAGAGGAGAGCAAATGACAGATGAATAAAGTCAGATAAAATACATGAGGTTCAAGAAAAAATACCCTGTAACTAGATATATGGGGATGGACATGGAGCCAGGAGCCAGCATACTGGGTGTGACCTGTCAGTAGCAAGTTCTGCTGTAACAGTGCTCTAGTCCAGGACAATGGGCTCGACAGTGGGGCCTACGTGGGACATTGGGTTCCAGGCAATTCAACTGAGCAGACCCCACAGTAGAAGTCAACAGGGCAGGGAGGTGGTATTTGGTTAAGAGTCATGATTGTTCCGAGCTCCACAGGTTTACTGAGCTCTGTGGTTGAGCTACTAGGTGTCAAATGTGGAGAGAATGGACACACAGCTAACCAGAGTCTGGGAAGAGACTATAGATCATCCATCTGTCTCTGTGCTTAGTTCCAAAAACTGGGACTAGGAGGAACCAGAAAATTGGGTTACAATTATGAGAAGATAGGTGTGGGGGAGGGCAAGGGGACAGAAATGAAGCAGAGGCAGAAGTATTGGGGAGAACACAACTATTCATAAGACATGGGTCTCATACTCCAGGTGGTTATAAAACCAGTGGAAAATACCAAGATGATCTGGACCAGCTCTTAGCAAGTCTAGAGTAATCAGACCTGAGACGGAGGAGATGCTGGGTGAGATGGGGTTAGCAGGCTAATTGAAGGATTCGAACTGTCAGGGGGAGTTCAATTTGCCTGAGGGAATGACAATGACCTACCATGTCCCCACACCTGTATAAATGCCTAGGTTTTGGATTACTCAGTGTGTGTGTGTGTGTGTGTGTGTGTGTGTGTGTGTGTGTGTGTGTGTGAGAGAGAGAGAGAGAGAGAGAGAGAGAGAGAGAGAGAGAGAGAGAGAGAGCGCATACATTGTAATTGAAAATAGAAAAACAATGAAGAGATGAGGTAGGATAAAAAGGAAGAATATTCTCACAGCAAGAGCCAATTAACTTGCCAAAGAGTTTTCAGAAAGAGTGATATGTTTCAGTCATCCTATGACTCCAGACATTATATACCCCAGTAGAACAGGGATAATGAGGGTACAGCAGAGACCTGCAGACGGCACCCACAGTCTGGGCGAAGACTGGGTCAAAGTTCCAGGAAATTGGTCAAAGCCTCCCCTTTCATTTTACAGTCCGTCTTCATCATAAAAGCTGTTCCTTCACATACTTTGGAAATTCCAGGAGGCAAAAGGAAAGCAGAACAAATCTATGATATTGATTTTCTACTATACATTGACTAGAGTTCAAATTTAAAGTGAGAAATTATAGTTCCTGGGGGAGAAGAAACCTATCAACGGGAGGAGCTCGCACCAAAAGCCCCAGAATTAGGGTTTTTACTGTTCACTGGTGATTTTGTCTGCAATCAGAGCTGCCACCATTATTTCTGGGTGATATGCCTCCAGCTCTCTCATCCTTGAGTTTTAAATTATATAATATTTTAAGAATTCTTTTGTTGGCAAGTGAGGTGCTGCTTTTAGTCATTCTCTGCTGAGACATTTCTACTTTGATTTTTGGAGCTATATGGATTTTTCAGATACTAAAACGCTTAGAGGAATAAATGGCAGCTGAGGTTAAAGCAAGCACAAAACACAAAGATAACAGCAGAGCTGTTTTCTTTTGTACCTTCTGCTGTCTTATAGTTTTTAAGTTTATAGTGTAAATTTTTAAAAATTTGTGGAATTCAAATAGTTACTTTTTTATTTTTCAAAAAAAATTTTATGCATATAAACAAAGGGTAGAAAAGGAGGGAAAAATCAGATGATGATTCTTCAAGAGAGTTTATCACCCTGGGAATGTACACTAGGGTAACTGACTGTTCTGATTTGCTTAAAATTGAGGAGCTTCTTTAGACAGGGAATTTTCAGAGCTTAGCTAGGGATAAGGTGGTCACCCTACTGCACACCAAAGGGCATTCTGAGTTTGAATACAGGGGCGGGAAAAGGTAGATTAATAACAATAAATAAATAAATAAATAAATAATACAAGAGTAAACTGTGTCGTGTACTCACAATTGTAAACCCACTTTTGCCTGCCTCTGTATGTTTAAAAGCCAAATTTTCCATTTTGCCGCTATTTCAATTCTGGCAAATTAAATATTCATAGTCTGGGCAATTTCCCTCAATTCAGTGTCATTTCACCTCATGAAACTGATTTTTCAGATAATCAACCCTTCTGTATTTTAATCTACAGACACAGCCACCTTCTAATCACGTCCAGCCAATGGCTAAGTAGTTGGTGGCCATAATGGCAATTTATACACATATTGCAAGGGCATGAAAAGTATGCATTTTCAAGGGAAAGCAAAACTTCCATTCAAGAAGCCGGTTACACAGCTGAGTTTAGATACGAAGACATCTCACTATGTAGTATTTTCACCAATACACTACCAGTGCCTCAACCATCCCAGTATTTGTGGGCTTTGGGGATGCTCTGGCTACATAAAACGAAATTAGTAAATCTCATGTCACTTTAATATTAGAAAATTCATGGCCCACCAAATTTTGAAAAGTTACAGGTAACATGAGAGCCCACAGGCTTGTTCATTGTGGGTATCTCCAAATGGAGCACTGGGGCTGCCCCTGATTAGGCCATCTATCGATGTCTGTTCAATGCATGAAGGAAGACGTCAGGGAAAAAAGTAAGAAAAAATTTGTTTATGCTTATCGCAACATCCTTTATGCTTTTTGCATACTGAGCAGTTTCTTGCCCAACAGTATTAAATACATTATTTCAGAAAAGATTGGGGATGCTCAGCTCAATCTAGAAAAGCAACTTGGAAAGAGCTGTCAAAAACCCACTTATTTGAAAAGGGCCTGAGGTATATATTTCTTTAGGGTTGGGGAGGCAGGGAGTAATTGGAGGGGACGCATCTGAATTCCAATGGCACTTATGGTCACAACCTCACCATTTAGCTCCTAACTGTAAATCCTGCTTCCATTGCTGATTACTTTTGTATTTATGGGTCATCTTAATTAGACAGTGAGTCTAAGTGAAGGGTTCACATTGTATATTCTTTCTTGGTTTCCCCAGAGTAGCATTTAATAGATATTTGAGTAAGAACTGATTGACATTTTTTCCCCTATCATTTTAGATGGATATTTATCCTTCTTACTTTTAAAGTACTTTAGGGAGGTCAATTCCACAACCTGTTCAGAAACCTCATTCCACTGCTTAACAACCATTTTCCTTTTTATATCTAACCTCATTTTTTTCTCCTGATAGTGATTTTGTCCCATTTTCTCCAGCCCTGTCCTCAGTGGGGGTGGGTAACAGCTGGTTACCACTACCAGTTAACACACCCTTCACCCTTTTTATCAAGCAGAAATAAAAAATAACTCCCAATGCAGTTTACCCTCTTTATTTTTGAAACACTTCCACTGTTTTCATTATTTTTAATACTGTTATCTAGAATGACTAAAGGGCACAACACCTTAATATCCAAATAAGTCTCCTCCAATTAGCACACCATCTAAGCCAGTCAGTCAATCAGCAAAAGCTTATTAAGGGCCAACACTGAGAAAAGCATCGTGAGGAGGTCCCTTGGCTTAAAGGACAAAGTCCCACTAAGGATATGAGACAGACATGCAAAACCCACACTAAACACCAAGTAGGCCTATCAGAAGCACTAAATGAGAAGACAAGAACTGGAAGAGTTTTGATGAGAAAGACAGGAATGAAGGTCAGAGGAGTCATGAAGAACATGGGGCTGAAGGCAGGTTTCAGAAGCCTAGAAAGACCCAAAGAGAGGGAGGGAAGGAGGGAGGGGAAGAGAGGAGGGAAGGGGAGGGGAGGAGCGGAGAAGAGGGAGGTCACCCTCAGAGAGGGTGCAGTCTCAGGGCTTCACAAAGTGTGTTTTGGGGAATAGTGATACTGGTGATACTGGTCAGTATGCAGAAAGGAATGGCAAAATAAAAAATGATAGAAAAATAAATTGGACAAACATATAGAGGACATTAAATGGCCAAACTAAGCAGTTTGAATCTGGCTGCATCAGAATTGTCAGAGATTCTCAGGCCCCACCCTAAACCTAACAAATTAGAATCTCAGATGATAAGGTCCAGTGATCTTTAATTTGAACAAGCTCTATAGATGACTATAAAGTACAGTTGGATTTTGGAGAACAACTAGGTAATTGGGAATTATCCTAGCTCTTGGAGCTGAATACTATTAATAACGTGCATTTTAAGAACGTGCTATGTGCCAGGCATTTTCATATATAATCTCATTTACTCTCAAACCACCTTTATTAGGTAGATGCTATTATCATTCCAATTTCACAGAGGAGGAAACTGAAGCACTGAATAGTTAAATAGTTGCTAAAGAACAGACAGCTAGAAAGAAATAGAGCTGGGATTTGAACCCAAGGAGAATGATTCCAGAGGACCTGCTCTTCACCACTGTACTATATTGCATTTTAGTGTAGAAGGTGTTCATTAAATGTCTGATAACAATGAATGAATGATTGGTAGCTATGCTTAGGATGAACTGGAATGAAGAGAGGGAAAAAGGAGGAAATTCAGTTATGAGCCTACTGAAACAATCTAGTAATAAAAAAGAAAGACCACAATTAGAGTATGCTGTTGGAAATGGCAAAAAGGCCCAGATATAAGAGAGAACACTTTCCTAGTACTAACTGGATTGCTGTGGGGATGGGAAAAAGGAGGCTCCCAGACGTCATGGGATTCCTGGCAGTGCCTCAAACAGAATTAGGAAAGTCAGGGTGAGCTGGTGACTTAGATGGGGGGATGATGGACTGGACTGTAGACATGCTGAAGCTGAGGGTGAGGCAGGGCCACTGGGTAGAAACTATCAGCAGTTAGCTGGAGAAGCAAAACTGGATTATCTCCAAAATCCTGGTGGACCTTACTTAGCATGGTTGAGATAATAGTCCTAGATGTGCATTCAAATGATATTTGTATATCTCTTATCCATTTTTCAATTTGTGTACCTTCTATATCTGTCTATAATTGTTCTGGGAAGTCTCTTTCTCATTCTATGAGGAAAACAGTTACAGTTATTATGCTACAGACTCAAGTCTTGTCCCTTAACTATGAAGCATCTCATGTTATTAAACTGCTATTTTATATGTTGGCTTAGGACAAGAAATCCAATGAATGTCGAAAATAAAGAAGTGTGGGTTCTACAGGGTCTGTGAAAGTATACAGAATTACGCCTGGCGTCAATACACTATTAGATGCTAATACACTAGTAGCAATGACCAAGGCTGGCCTGGTCTTCGTATTATATCAGTCCAAAGTCTGTTTCACTTGTAGATGGGTTGTTTCACTTTTAAATGTCTCATTGCTTCATTATCTACAAAGTAAAACTACTATTTGCTACATTCAACTCCCATGCATCCTAAAGACTGATGTTAGTAAATTACATTGAATTTCTCAGATAAAAGGTGCTAAACGAAGAACTGATTCCATTTTTCCCCTCAAGCAAATTATTAAATCTATACATGTCATTATCTAACAGTATTAAGTGAACATCCTACAAGGACATGACATTGTGCTGGACATGGTAAAAGCAAATTAGGCAAATACAGTCCCAAATAGGAAGTTATGAGTAAAGCTGTTATTTACATATATGAGTAAAGCTGTTATTAATATGTTTTATTAGTTACTTAATATAAGTATGCAAATAGATCCATTAGAAAATCTTTTGCATTTTATAAACCCAGCATCTTAAATGATTAGATTTCACCTCAAATGCCAATGACGTTTATTTTGTAATCTATATCTTCCTCTTTAACACCTGTGAAAGCCCTTTTTAGCATATCAATTTTTCTAAAAGTTGAGCCAATTTTTTTCCAGGGGACTTCTGATCTGTTAACAAATCTAAACCTCATTATCTGACAAAGTAATGAGATAAAGGGGTCTATTCTTTTTCAGTGCTCTTTCATAATTCACATTAACATTAATGGGAGTTGTGCACACATATTAAGAGGAGAACAGAACCTTAATTAAACCAATAAGGCTTTCAGTTGATACTGTACGTGATCATTTTTTGTATGTTATGTATGAGAAAATCATCTTGCTTTGAATAGCCATAAACAGAGCTACAGAGTAATCAAGATTACATAGGGTAGGAAGGGAAGGTGATGGAGAGCAATCAGATTTTAAAATGATTTTGAAAATAAGCTACCCATCCACTTTTATACTAATTAACTTCATCTATGCCCCTCATCCATCCATGAACACATTCAAAAACAGAATGATAAACAAACATTTGCAGATATGCTTGACAGCTGAAAAAAATTATTAAGAAGTACAAATTGCCAGTTGTAAAAATAGTCACAGGGGTGTAAAGTATAGCATAGGAAATATTGTCAGTAATATTGTAATAACTATGTATGGTGTCAGATGGGTACTAGAGTTTTGGGGTGAGCACTGTGTAATGCAGATACATGTCCAATCACTATGTTGTACACCTAAAACTAATATAATGTTGTATGTCAACTGTAACTGAAAAATTTAGTTAAATGCAGAGTTACCATATGACCCAGCAATTTCCTGAGCCATACATATATCCCACTGTCCCAAGATATGCACCCAAGAGAAAGAAAAATATATATCTACCCCAAAACTTGTAAAAGAATGTTTATAGCAGCATTATTCATAATAGTAAAAAAGTGGAAATATTGCTAAATGCCCATCAACTGATGAATGGATAAACAAAATGTGGTATGTGCATACAGCAGGATATTATTTAGCAATAAAAAATGAATTATTGAAATGCACTACAAAATAGGTGGACCTTGAAAATATTATCCTAGGTGAAAGAAACCAGTCACAAAGGACCATACATTGTATAATTTCTTTTCTAAGAAATGTCCAGAATAGGTAGATCCCCAAAGAGAGACTGCAGCTGGGTGGTTGCCTAAGGCAGGGCCATGGGGGTGGAGGGTAAGTGGAAATAAGGAGTGAATGCTAATGGGTACAATGCTACATTTTGGAGTAATAAAAACATTTTAAGTTAATTGCAGTGATTGTTGTACAACTCTGTGAATATGAGGTCTGTCCAGAAGGTATTAAGCCACATAATATGAAAAATAGAGACATTTAGTGAAGAAGATACAAGATACAAGAAACATTGTACCTAGGACAATGACACCTCAGTCCCCTTCAACGCAGGCACCTTGGGACCTCACACAGTTCTCCCAATCGCTGCCCCATTATATTTTCCTGAATCTCATCCACATCAACAGATTGAAATATCTTCCATTGATTTTAGTTTTGGGAAAAGCCAGAAGTCACAGGGCACCAAATCTGGGCTGTAGGGGGGCTGAGTCACCTGGGTGATTTGATGTTTCACAAAAAAACTCTGCATGAGATGTGATGCATGAGAGGGTGCACTGTCCTGATGGAGCTGCCAGTCACCAGCTGCCCATAGCTGCAGCCTTCTGAAACTATTTGGATGCAAATAGTTTCCATAGAGAAATGTTCAAGCTTAATGCAAAATTGGATGCAGATTCACTGCTCTACTTGCTCAGTCATTTTGAATGCTAGAGTCGCACAGTAGTACACATGCTCACTCAATGGCATCTACCACCCCCACTGACTAGTACAGTGAAGTCATCATTGTTCACACATGCGCATTCCAGTCCACTCTCTCTGGCTGTCAGGTTATAGCAATGTCTCACCTACCATTCTTGTTATATTAAAAATGGCTGGACTTTTTCCAGACAGACCTTGTATACTAAAAACCATTGAATTTTACACTGCAAATCAGTGAAAGGGATGGTATGTAAATTAAACCTCAATAAAACTGTTATTTTAGAAAGTAGATATGTGAATCTAGCTGTTTTCTACTGAGACAATCATTAAGGAGATCTGCAAAATGTAAAAAAAAAAAAATGATGAAGTCAGACACCAAACACTCTGCATACTGGGCCCTGCAGCAGCCCATTTGTTTTTGCACTCCCCGCAGCAGAGGAGCAGCCCACCTGTCTCTGGGTCTCCTTTTAGTTAAGAAACAAATGCCAAAGAACAAGCCTAAAGTGTCTGATCTGATGTAATCTATGCTTTCCCTCACATCTATCTCCATCATTTTATGTCATTGCCCCATTCACGTAGGCGCTCTCAGTCACTCCTGTATGCTCTCTTGTTTACAATTTATTCACATTAGGGTGCTAATTGTTCTCTCTGGTGCTTTGCTGCAAAGGAACAAAAGCCGGGATGTATAATACAGACATATATAAATATTAGCAGCTATCACACCACTGGGTTTAATGGAAGTCAACATCAGTGTGTTCTGCTCTCCGCTTTGCAGTTCTATTACGGGCTCAACACTGCCGGTCATATGTTGTAGCATTTTAAGCCCAGGCCTGTGATTAACAATGAATACAAAAAAAGGGCCATGACTCTGGCAATTTGAATGAAAAATTAAAATTGCCAGGACACTTAGCTCAAGGGAAAATAGGCAAATTAACAAAATGAAGAAACAAAATATTAGTGGCTCATATTGTGAAAGAGAATGTAAATAATGTAAGATGAACTGTGAGGTGAGAAAATTCAGTTACCAAAGAGACAAAAAATGAACCTAGCAAAATTCTAACTTTTTTCCAGTTCCCGTTTCTTTTCCTCTGCAATCATAGAAAGCCATGGAGAGAAAGATGGATGGCTATCCTCATAGTAGCCTATGCCATGCAAATTATTATTATTATTATTATTATTATTTATTTTGCCAAAGCCATATATTTCTCTCAGGCTCAATATATGCAGCCATTTTCCCTTGATTTGTAAGGTTCTCTGTATTCAATGTATGAGTATTTCTATATACAGCCTGAGGCTGAATTAAGAACCTTGACCTACTTTGGCTTTCATTTCTCATTTGAAATTCCATGTTTCAGACTGGCCTCTACTTCATGAAGCCCAGCACCTTCACTCTAGCCTGTTGTTGGCCTTTAAACTTTTGGGAAACGACTGGTAAAATTTCATTGGCCTGGCTACACGAGCGAGGCTACCTTTCACACCCATAAAGTCGAAGGGACACCCAGGCATTTGACGCCCACTGCCTAGAGAGAGGCAATGACAGGTACAGCCACATCATGTTTATCGTACACAAGGCCTGTAACAGCCGTTATGGGATGAAGGTGAAGAGGAGAAGTGTATGACAGATATCATGCTCCCTGGAAATAGAAGCGTTCAGTCTCTATCTAACCTAATTTAAAAATTGAGTCGGAATGCATCTTTATGGGGAATGTATGAAGAGGCAACTTCCAAGGCAGCCCAGTGAAATAACTATGAGCTGTGCATTAA
The DNA here is from genome assembly GCA_004027475.1 of Anoura caudifer. NCBI lineage: Eukaryota > Metazoa > Chordata > Mammalia > Chiroptera > Phyllostomidae > Anoura > Anoura caudifer. The sequence goes on from PVKU01000175.1 coordinate 640,491, forward strand.
GAATATCAAGTCCAAACCCATCCATATACTCTCTTCTCAATGACTTGAAGAAAGAAAAAAGGAAAAACAACCCTGTTTCTCTATTTGAGCCCATTTTCATCTGTATTCAGCATCATCAAGTGATAAGATAACCTTGACAATAGTTCACAGTTACATTTAGAAAGGGGTGAGGCAAAGCTTACAAAGTGTAAATGATTGAATGATTTTACCTATGTCATTACTTATTGTAGTTTATTACGCAAAATTGTCCAGGCTAAAGAAAAAACAATGCACACATGAAATACAAAGTAGAGATTAGAGGAAAAAGAAAAAATCAAAACAGAAATTTAGTGGGCTTGAAGTCACAGGCACTATGTGATGGCTGGCTGTCTGGGGTGGGGCCCGGGGGAGGACAGCAGGCAGCCTGCCAAGCTGGGCACTACAGTGCAGTAGCTTTGTTTACGTGAATGTTGTTTACACAACAACTTGAAGAGAATGTGTTATTATCCCCAGTTTACTGATGAGTAGACTGAGACTCACAGGGATTAATGAAAGTCTGGAGATTTACGTATTCAGAGCCTGGAAGGGACAGATAATTTAACTAGGTTGAGTATTAATTGGGTGGCGGTGGTGTCTGTGTTGCTTGGGTTGGTGGAAGAGTGTGTGTGTGTTTGTACATGTGTGTCTATGTGTGTGCACACAGGAGTGCTCTTTTTCGAACAACTCGCGGCCAGCTGCCATTATACAGAGTTGCCTTGATTTCAGTAAGATATATAGTATATTTTGGTATAGAGCAAATGAACATAGATGCTTTAGATTGGCCATGCTTAGAAATAAGAAGTCAATGCCTCTAGATGTTTAAAACTACCTCTGTCATTAGGGTTCGTGCTTTAGACTTTCCTGTGTGGGCACCGAACCAGCGTACCCTTGGGCACACCTACAGTAGCTGAGTTAGGAAGTAACAATACAGGACAGTCGATTGATAGCTGAGGAGGAACAGAGTTGTTACACACAGCTGCAACCCAAGTTCACGGTTCAGATTCAAGACCACAGTTCTTTAGAATGTTTACTTCAGGTATAATAGGGCTTTGTATACTAAAGAAGATACAATTTGGCTGAGCTGTTTGTGATAGCTCTATGTGAAGTTGGTTTAAAAATAACCTTCCCATATTCATAGGCTGCAAAAAAATTTTTTTGAAAAAGCAAGCATAACGTGATTTGGCATCAGTCCCACAGTGTGCGAAGTTCTGATAACGTAGCTGCTAAAAATTCAGAGTAGCTTGGGCAGAGGCATGCTCTGTCACCTGTGGAGACGGTTACCAAGAGTGAGATGGCGCCATCCCTTCTGACTTCTTACCTTCTTAACAGCACCTGCTACAACCGGAAAAATCTCAATTATTTTGAGTTAGTTGTTTATTCTCTCTCCCTCACTGGAATGTGAGTTCCACAAGAGCCATTGCCTGGATGTCTTGTTTGGCACAGAATGAAATGACTGCTAATTTCTGTGAGTTGACAAGGTGCTGCTTTGTCCCGGAGGTATTCTAGGCAAATGGCTCTCTACTTCCTGAGAAAGTCATTGTTACAATAATTCACATGGTTATGCAATATTTTACTTGTTTTTGCTTTAAAGTCAAGAAACCCAAAAGTCTCATTCTTTCTGTCTTTACTAAGACAAAAAATATACCATAAAAGTAGAAACTTCATTGCTCTATGCCCAGGGTCTAGAATAGCACCTGATGCAAAGCATGCCTTTAATAGAATTGAATAAAGGAAGAACAATTATTATTGTGCTTGGCAAAGAGTAGGCATTCAATGTATGTTATTAATCAAATAAGTTAAGGCAAACCAATTTTAAAAACAGAGATGGAGTTTCTGTTGGCAGGTTTTACAGTTTCTTCTTTGTTAATCCACTAAAAAGGAGTTTACGAGACACTATTCCTTTCAGTACAAAATCACACAAAAACATACAGAAAAAGGTACTTGATCAACAACATCAAGGTTTTCCATTCAGGGTTCACACCCAGCTGACAATTGAGGAGAATACAGTAGCTATGATATAAAAGCTATGGATTTTAAACACCAATCTATAACAGAATTCAGTTTAAAGAATACAAGGATCAACAAGGTTATTAAATAACTAGGAAATCAGGGACTGATTTCTGGAGTTTTCACTCTAGACAGGGCAAGTTTTTGTTAGCCAAAGGACATTTCTCTTCAGTCCTTAGGAGGTCTCTGCTAGGCCCCAATGAGGTGGCCAAAGACTGAGAGCCATGGGCATGTCTGTGGAGGGGTTTGAGCTTCATTCACCCTTGGGCTACCAGAAGCCGCATGCGGTCTTTCTGCAGGGTAGTGCCACACCAAGTACAAGGCCTAAAGGAATCTGAACACATCATGGGGAAATTTAAGCAGCTCAATCTCCTAAAGTTCTCTCTCAACGCAAACAGAATACAGGAAAACTACCGAAGGCAGTAGGTTCCAGAGCTGCATACTTTTCCATAATAAGTTCTGGCCTGTGTAAAGGCTATAGTTGAACCTGCAAGGAATCATTCTGAAATCAGCAAAGAAAAAGCATCCTGGACCCAGACAAAACACGTAAATATACGGATTAATGAGATTCCAGGTAATTTTTTCAAAAGGATCAGAAGTACATTAAATTACCTAATGAGCTAAAGTGTACTACCAACTTCTCATCATCAACATGAATGGATCAGCTAATATCAGAAAAGCATACAGCACTTGGCTTTTTACAAGCACACCACGGTCAGCACATTCACACTCCCACCATGCAAGGTTTAGTGAGGAGGAGCAAGCAGAATCCCAGTCCTTGCTCACGCCCTTGGCCAGGTGCCACGGTGCATGGTACAAGCACACAACCTGTATGAAAGGCCCTGGTTCAGGAAAGTGTCCATCCCTGAAATGCAGATAATGGAAAAAATAATACATATTTGAACCACACAGCCAACTTCTAGAGAACCTTAAAGCAATCAATCTTTTTTAAATATGAAAGAAACTAAGTCAATAGCATCTGAGCAACAGATGAGAATTAAAGCAAAATCTGTTGGCTAATGGTAACAGCTTTTGTGTTCTTTGTTGTTGAAAATGTGCATGTTGCAGAAGCTCCAATATGCTCACAAACTCAGATGCAAAAGGCTATGGAAAACACTTGCTATTTTTACACTGGAGATACAATCAAACTCCACCTTTCAGTTCTTGGTTTTGCTAAAACAGTCGATGGGAACAAACCCTGAGCTGCTAGATGTCTAAAGGATCTAGGAGGCCCTGTGATTTCTACCAAAGGAAAATGGAGTGTATATTTAACAGCAAAAGAGCCAGCTCTGTGTTATGGGCAATGGAGTACGAACCTGTGAATCAAATAATAAGAAATAAAACATAAAATTGGGGCTTAATTTAGTGATATTGTAGCAAATGGGAAGTTCTAACAGTTTTTTATATTTATAGACTACTCTGGTTAAACCTTTCTAGTTTTTTATACCTTAAAGAGGATTTTTTCCTTGTAAATTATAATACTAAGACATCATAGAAGTAATTATAATTATGATATAATTATATTAGTTTTCTACTGATGCTATAAAAAATACCACAACCTTAGTGGCTTCAACAACAAAAATGGGCTGAAATTGAGGGGTTGGCAGGCTTGCGTTCCTTTCCGGAGGCTCTCCCAGAAAGAATCCATGCCCTTGATCTTTCCAGCTTCTGGAAGATTGGCTCATGACCTCCTCCCTCAGTCTCAAAGCCAGCAAATATATAGATGTATACAGCATTTCTCTATACCTTTCTTCCATTAGTCACATCTTCCTTTTCTACGTTTAAGGTCCCTTGTGATTACATTGGGTCCTCTGGGGAAAATTCAGGACAACCACCTTACCTATGGTCAGCTGATCAGTAACCTTAAATCCCTTTTGCAATGCAACCTAACATACGCACAGGTACCAGGGACTGAACATGTGTATCTTTAGGTGACTGACCATTATTCTGCTTACCACAATAATTAACACTAACAAAATGTTTATTACTTGCCAGTCATTCTAAACACATTATACGTAAATAAACAAATACAATTTTCATGATAATGGTAGATTCTATTATGATTCCTATTTTTCAGGTGAGAAGACTGAGGCACAAAGAGATTGAATAACTTCCTCAACGTTACTTAGAAAGTAGAAGAGCCAGAGCTGTAGAAGGGCCGTGCTTGCCTCTGCCCTGGAGAATTCTGAAGATGCCAGGCTGGCTGGGGCATCCCTGTGGCAGGGGAAGGAGAAAAGGAGCAGTGGGAACTGGCTGTACTTCTGTCATTTGGAAGCCCATGAGATCATAATTCTGGTGAGCCAAGTAGATGCTCTAGAAGGAAGTCAGGCTAAAGCCATCTCGAACTAAAGTCTAGTGGCTGGAGTAAGGAGACTCCAGGGCTGTACCATTTGAGATCAGAAGGTTCCAGAAGTCAGTGAGGAAATGAAACTCCTACATCAGTGATTGGCGCAATAAGGAGGCACAACTACCCCTGAAAAGTCCACAACAGCGGCCCATGAAAGGGCACCCGACAGCCCAATACCAGATATAACCGTTTAAACTCTGTTTTAATAGTGCCCTTCTGTTCCCCCTGGTCACAGAGCCTGAGAAAGAGCAGAAGGTGTGATCTTGACCCCAAACCGAAGGTTGTATTCTGACTGGACCCTGATGAGCCATGCCTAGTCAGTGGAGGGATCGCACATGAAGTCTCATCTCCCATCCCCACTGCGTCAGGAGGGCAGGTATGCTAGCTCCATTGGGAAAGTGGAGAAAGTAAGGCTCAGGGAAGCTATGTGTGTGAAGCCCAGTGGCTGCTGTGTGGAGGGTTGCGAATTCAGACCAGGGCCATCTGACTCCAGACCCAGCAACATCTCCACTGGACCACAGAGCCTCTGTCGGTGACAGCTAAGGCACCCACAGTCCTGGCCATAGACACACCTAGAATCATGGGGGTGGGGCAGGGGTGTGCTTCATTTACACAATTTAGGACTCACATTTAATTTACCCACACAACACTTAGGTACCGAGTGCTCTAGGAATTGCCCGTGTCTCTACCAAGCACTGGCTTTTCTTGGACAATAGATACATAACAGCTTCCTGTCATCAGCATGAGTTTCAGAGCCAACCAAGAAGTCTCATTCTGCCTCTGCAGAAAAGGAGCAAGCACATTCTCTGTTTAAATTTTTATGCATTTAGCCAAAGAGAAACGAAAGCTTGCATTTTTTTGAGTGTACACGAATGAATGATTTTACCAGGAGAAACAAACAAAGACATAAACAACAAAACCAGCTTAGCCTTCAAAGCAAGCCCATACCTCAGCATGGCACCAAATCCCTTCCTCTTTATTTTCCTTTCCGGATCTTCATTTTCCTCTTTCTGCTTTTTCTCCTTGATTTTCAACTTGCCCTTTTCCTTCTTCTTTTCCTTCTCTTTTGGTTTTTTGACTTTCCTGGCTTTATTTTCCATGTCCTCTAGCTCGGAGTTCCCCTGAGGGGCAGAGTCACAATTCAGAGCTCCGTGGCCAGAGTGCGAGCTCCTGTCAGACAGTCTGTCTGTACAGAGAAATAAAGCAATACCTGTGGTCAGGGGCACTTGTGTCTGCATATCAAGAAAAGTTCAATGTGAAATATAGAAGAAGGAATAACAGTGCTCTGGAGTTCTACTCTTCCATGCGGCTACTTGCGCCCTTTGAAGAGTCCACTGCCTAAATCTGGTAACTTCAAGCAAGATTTGGTATGGGGAGTGGGAGACGACGGGTTGCCTAGCTAGTAGTCTGAAAGGCTTGAAACACGGTACAACAGTAATCTCTCTGAAAGCCCGCTTGTTAACCTTCATCAGCTCAGACAAGTGCACATGCCGGGTGGGAAACACACGGCGTGAGTTATTTCCAGGAGAGGTTTCTGAGGACAAAAATAACCCAACTGCTTCCACCCAATTAATGCAGTCAGTCCTCGGGTTGATGCTGCTTCTAATGACTCCAATAAGAATGTCAAAAAATGCATACTTAGTGCTCCCACCCTGAGGGTAAATGACAGTTGGTCCTTGTAGGAAAGTGAAAGAGAACATTTCTTTAGCGTTTGCACTGTAAAATAAATTGCATATTGCCTTATCCAATTCCATGTTCGTTAAGCCAAAGGGCAAAACATATCAGGAAAATGAATTACTTTTAATATCAAAAATATAATTGGGATCCTTAAATCATTTTTCTCCGTAGTTAAGCACACATTCTTGCCTGTGATTCGTGGATAATAACGAGATGAAGAAACCATTTAAGGAAGCATGTCGCCCTACCAGCTTCTAATTCTTCAGGTCCATCGTAAGATTTGTCAATGGCTGCTCTGAAGCTTTCGTTGCAGCCGCGGCCGCGGACCATGTGCAGCCGGGGCCTGTGGAAGGGAAGTTCATTCTTTCTGACCTCGGCAACCGCTGTCTGCAGGCTCTCCAAGGAACTGGATTTTTTCAAACCCAGAGTTGGCCCGAAGTCTTTGCTTGGAGATTCTGGAAGAGAAAGGGCAAAATGTTACCTTTTCCCTATTGATGCAGTAAGGTGTCCTGGAAGGGTTTATTGTTCCAAAAACATTTCTGATTGGGCAGCTTAGAAAAAGGGTGTTAGAGTGGGTGGCAGTTGAGGATAAACCCAAGCTTTGCCACTTTCTGTGACTTCAAGCAAGTGGTTTGGCTTCTTTGAGCCTTAGTTTCCTTTTGTATAAAGTTGCAGTAAGATTTAAAATTGAAATTATATCATATATAAGTAAATATGTATGTGTATGTATATATATATACACACGTAAGCACACATATGAAAGTTTACAGTTTACAGAGCTTATGAGTGTGTGTATATGACATGCACATGTGCACACATACACACACACAGAGCCTAATACAAGTGCTTTTCTCCCAGTATCCCCCTCAAGCACCTCAGACATTGTAGCTTGCACTATTTCCTTCACTGTTTTTATAATTATTAAGAACTGTACTATGCAGAGAAATCAAAGAACATTGATGTAATTTGAATTTTTGTGATTAAAAACTTTACCTCACTCTGGTGGCTATTTATGTACAGCTAATGCAATTTATTTAGTCTATAGATAAATAAAGCAAAGCAAGAAAGAAAACAACTTCTCTGTGTCAATTCTTATCACTACAAATTATTTCTCATTGGTATCTGCAAAAGGGGCAACTTTTATATGACATAATATTTCAAAAAGATAAAAGCAAAACCTAAATAAGTTTAATTGTTTGTATTCCGATACATAGTATTTTTCACTTGTACTGTTTGTCTCACCCTGTCTCTGCCCTCTTTCACCCAGGTGTTGGCCTTGCCCTTGACCTCCATTCCCACCCACAGCCAGGCTCCCAGTTGCCCATAACAGGATTAAGCTATATAAATACCAGCAGCACAGGCTTACTTTAAAGATGGAAGGGATTCTATCAGGGCTCTTTTCCTCCGGAGCCAAAGTTCACAATCCTCTCGGGTTACGAAGGAGATTATTATTATGGTGCAGCTATACCTGCATTACTGGAATGAAGTTACTTTGCAGTTTTCCAGTAGATATACATTGAGTGCATATTAAGGGGTAAGTATGTAAGTACCTACACTTCAATGCCTAGCATACAGAAGGGCTCACTAAACAGCATTATCTTTTTTTTTACTATGATCGCTATTTCTGCTCTGCTACTGCCCTCACCATTAACACTCCCACTAATTGCTTAGCACAGTACTAGGTAATACAAAGAGTACAAAAGAAGTATGACAAAGATGAAATGCCTATATAAACACACATAACATTCAGTAACAATACACACTTTTTTAAGTTCTGTATATATTAAGAATAGTCAAAATAATGACAATAACTCTGACAGCTGACAATGGTTAGTCCTAAGTGGTTTTTTTAAAAGATTTTATTTATTTACAGAGAGAGGGGAAAGAAGGGAACATGAGGGAGAGAAACATCATTGTGTGGTCACCTTCTCATGTGCCCCCAACTGGGGACCTAGCCTGCAACCCAAGCATGTGTCCTGACTGGGAATCAAACCAGTGACCCTTTGGTGTGCAGACCGGAACTCAATCCACTGAGCCACACTAGCTAGGGCCTCAGTGTTTTACTTATATTAACTTGGCATAACCCTTACAGTTGTGCTACTGCACTATTGTTAGTCCCCAGATGAGGAAACTGAGGCACAGAGCAGTGAAATACCTGGTCCAAAATGACACACTTCCTACGTGTCAGAACTGGGAACTGTCCTGAGACAGGCTACCCGCACCTTTTCTGCTTCACACTGCCTCAGGTGGTACACTGTCGCTGCTCTCTGCTTGATACGGTCAAGCTACTTAAGCGAGAACACAGGTTGCTCATCTCTAAAATAAGAGCATTAGTTTAGATTAGCCCCAAGCCTGGTCAAGCAGGCAAACCGCAAAGACTGGATTTTTGTTTACAGTTTAATCATTAACCTACAGGACACAATTTTGCCCTTTGAACAATACGCACGATGGCAATACATACCTCCTTTTCGAGAGTGACCGTGTATCTCCCATAAACACAACAGAGATGTGACGAAGCAAAAACAAAATTACAAGAAATTTCAGGGACATATTTCAGTACCACTTGCGAGTCATAAATACGGAGCATACATTTAAATCCACAAAAGGGAGATCTTTCTTCTATTCCCAGGAAGGATGGTAAGTGGAAGAAACAGAAATCGAGTAAGATCATTTCCGACAAGCAAACACAAAGCAGCACAGAGGCTTGGGGCACTGAAGCCACAGTAAAAGCTTTGGAGTTTACAGAAAATATTTTACACCGTCAAACCCTAGGGAGGTCTGGTACGAAGTTTGCTGAAAACGTGAAGATGAAAAGTATCTGAGAAAGCTTCATTCTTCTGTCCACAGTAGTAATCATCTTTTATTTATTAATTGCCATCCAGGAGATTATATTAGAAACCAAACTGTAAGTATTCACATCAACCTTCAGCAAGGAATTCCAGGGAACATGAAAGTGAATAAATCATCCAAGATATAAGGCATGTTATCTAAAAGGAGCTCCTCTGAAGCTTAGCAAGACGTTATATTTGAGAATGAACAAATACAGGGTTAGTCATTCTAAGCGAACTGGATTTTGCAGGATTAATAGAGCCAGCAAAAAATTCACTTTGCATAAAGAAAAGTCACAAATTAGAAGCATCAATTGATGTTCACCAAAATGACAACCTAGCTCTCTTGGATGTAATGAATAGTAAAACTAAAAGTGAAAAGGATGGTTGAGTCCTAGGTGGTATTGTGGACTCTGGGGGTTTTCAGGCTTGAAAAAAACCTTTGCATTTATTCCAGGGGGTAAACAGGATGTGGCAGTGGGAGAGTGACTGATGGTAGAGAGAAGAATCCAAAGTCTTTACAAATGCTTACAGGTGCACCGACCTAATGGAACTGAATCTCCAAGTGAAAGGGGACTCTGCCATGAACCTTGACCAGGGCTCATGTTTCCTTTATGTGTCAGAAACCTTCCGACCAAAGGTCAAGGTTACTGGGAGGTATTGTTATGTCAACTGATGGGCATCAGCACTAAATGCCAACAGAACACTTGGAATAAACTACCAACCACGCAAAGATTTTATGATGTACAATAAATTGTCACATTCAATCCCTCTTTTCTGCTCCAACCCATACCAATTCTAGCTTGGATTCACATTGCATTGGGAATTCTGTAACTTTGAAAATGTAAATATTCACTGCCTATTTTTAGCCTATTTACCCAAACTATATTTTTTTCAAGGCTCCCACTGAAAATAAAGGTCTCTTTGAAGGGATAATAAAAAATAAGTAATTAATCAAAATCAAAACCTTGGTCATTCTATGCCATTGAAGTCATCCTAAAATACGATCACTCCTCACGTTTTCATCTGTAGCTGATATGATACTGGCTGCAGCTGAGTTTAAGTAATTGTCTGAGAGAGAGATCTATGAATACCATGTGTTACCAGTCATGGGGTGGACTTGGTCCAAATTTGAGCACTTACTTGTCCCACTTTGAGCTGCTACAGGGCTAATCTGAGTATGACTCTTCAATGATTTCCAGGCCAGCTTAGGTTAGCTGTAAACGCCAAGGAACAAACCTTCTTCCAACATTCAGTAACAAGACTTTATTTTTTAACTTATGACTCCTATGTCAGTGACTACATTCTCTCAGATCCTGATAAACTTATCTTGCCATCAGAAATATGAACTTGACATACACAAACTTCTCACAATTAATGATAAAACGGTTATCAAGGATGCTAGAAGAGGGATCTCATGGGTTAAAAATTATTCTCAAGGTGGTAAAATGAAAATATTCTTCAAGTTCCAGGTGCCAAATATTCCCTTAAAATAAAGGCCTCATAAAGAAACACTATTGTAGTCATTTTTAAAAAAGATGTTACAACACTTTCAAAGATTCTTTTATTCTCAAATCAAAGGGATTGTCTTGACTTGGTCCCAGAAGCCTTCCTTACACAGAGTACAGGGAAATGTCACAGTCATGTCTTCTGGCCCCACCAGTCCTCAAACACATTCACCACTCCATGCCATCCAGCAAAATACAGCGTCATGAAGAGAATTAAAGATTTAAAGGAATCGTGCTGCTAATTCCCCCATGGGCATAAGAAATGGGAACAGAGGGAATGTAGAGCCACTGTGTAGGTGGAAAGGGGCCACCTACACAAAAAACGGATTCTTTTTTAAAAAATTGTTGTTCAAGTACCATTGTCTCCAAAACAGATTCTTAAGACACCAAAACACCATTGTACCAGCTGTCTAGCTAGAAAGTCCATTTCACAGATGGTGACACAGACAGTCCTTCCAGGAGGACTTGTGGGTGTGAGCCTCAGTTTGTCAGACTCGGCCTGGGATTCCTGCCCATGCCTTTGGCCTGAGAACTGCTGTTGGCTTCCTACAAGCAGGTGGTTAGGGTAACAGAGAAAAGAGTCTACAGAGTAGTTAACAGCCAGTTCTTACAAGGAGAGGCTGTGGAAAATCCCAACATGCCCCACTCTGCTACTTAGTAAGTTATTAAACACTCTGAGCCTCAGTTTCTTAATCTGTAAAATGAGGGTAGAGGAGGACAGAAGAGTGCCTTGCACATAGGATGTACTCATAAGACAGTGGTGATAATTATTATTCCTGTTACCTCTAACCATTAGAATAAGTGAAGGCCCAGCACGATGCATGGGTTCAATCTACCACTGCATTCTTAAATACAACCATTTCTTTTGCAAAAAGCTGAAAAGGGCTTCATACAGAAATACTATCTTTTTTTTCTTTTAATTTAAAAGTTGACCTGAGTTTTTTTCACAAATAACTCCTTACACTTTTCTTTTGAAATAAGGTGTATATATATCCACCTGTTCATCAGCTGCAGAGGCCATTCGTGGGAAGATGAATATCAGGGCCTTGGCTGCCCTTTCCTTCAGGCTGCAGTCGTTTAATTAGTCAGGGATTTCATTGGCAACGTCTGAACTTCCTGTTCGAGCACTCAAACCCCACATTAAAAGGATGCCTTAATCCAGGAGACCAGTAATTGGATCTTCCATTATTGATGAAATTGCTTCCAATACATTCTTATTAAAACATAAGAAATTATTTGGGGGAACGTATTCACTTTTAGATACATGGCCAGTTTTTCTTCCAGCTCAAGTTTAGTAATGAACAAATATTTATGACAAGCTAACAATAAATAATGTATGTGTTGATCTGCACATTTCAGTAACACCCATGGTCCTCAAGGCACCCAGGGAAGACTAATTAAGCTAGAGCCCCTCCCTCTAAAACAAAGGGGTTGTGCCCTGTTGTAAACTGGGGATCAAAATGATTATAATGCTGCCCAGGGTCACAGCATGGAACTTGAAAAGGCCAGGAATTTGTCAAGATAGCTTTCATTATCATTTTGGCCTTCCTGTATCATGAGCAATGAACTTGGGCAAATAGAATAGAAATGCTTTACTTGCTTCACGGGGAGTTGAGATGTGAAATTAATAGCCTTAAAACTCTTTGAATGAAAAATTATTATAAATTCCAAATAGAAAGTTACAACATCATTTTATTTTTCAACATATCTCACTTTATATTTTTACTTTAGATTACACTTACTGAACATTTTGTATATTTAATTTTTTTAGTAGTTTCCCTAGAGGCAAAATGTCTTATGTGCTTTAATAGATATCATTGCAAATCCATTAGCCTAGAAAAAAATTCCCCATAAAATCCAAATGTATAATTTCTCAAATTGTGTTATCTGCGCTGTGGCCATAATGGGGCTAATTACTTTCTTGCCTATCTCAGTATTCCAAATATTGATCATCATTCCAAGCTTATCACAGTGCCCCATTTCCTATTCATTACCATCGGGCATAATGTAATCTGGCTTGTACGTTATCTGCTGTCATTTGGGTCTGAGCTCTTTTTCTGGCAATTTCTAAGTTCTCCAGGAACAGAGTTTTTTCTCTTATGTCTCAATAAATCCCAAGGTCTTTTATTATTTCCTGAAATTCATGTCAAAATGTTCAATAGTAAACTTCTCATTAAGATTCATGTATTTGCATACTCTCTCCTCCTCTGTCTTCAAACATTATCTCTTTAAAAGTGAAAATATCTAGAGAAAATTGGCTAAGATGAGGTGAACAAATACAACTAATGCTTTGACTGTGTGTATGGTCATAGCCCTCCAGGAGTTTTTAAATCTTTGCCAAGAATTGCTATACACTTTCATTTTCTTTACTAAAGACTCCTTCTTTTATAAACTGAAAGTCAAATTCTTATGCCATATTTTGATTTCTTCCCTGGACTCAAATTACGTTCAACAAAATTAAAAAATAGTAAATTTATTACACTAAAAATATTTTTGTAACACTTTCTTTTATTCTTTTATGGGTAAGAAAAATGGCTCAGTTTCATGGGTAAATTATTTTTTAAAAAATATATAAATGTATCTCTGGGTAGATTCTGTTAAGGCAAATGAAGAACTCAGACAAATTCATTCCCAGTAGACTGGTTTGTTTTAATCTTTTGTTTTTCCTCTGCCTGCCTTATTAGGAAAACTCTACTAGATTAAAAACAAACAAAGAAACAAATAAAAAACCATTCCAAATTGGCATTCAAGACAATAATGAATTTAAAAATTAGATAAACAGCATTGGTCTCTGAAGGGAAATGTGGGCTACTTAAACATAACAAAACACCTCACTACTTTTACTGTTTAACTGGAAATAAAGACTCATTTTGAGAGCCAAACAAACTAAGGTGGTGAGCTTTTCCACCTATGAAATAGGGTCAAGAAGACGGATAAATGCCACCTACCACGTTCTTCGTCTTGCTGATCTTTGCATCCTCTGCACAGAGATATAAATACATATTTGTTGTAGAAATATATGAAGGTGAAAGCAGAGGGTAGTTAAAGCACTTGGCTGCCCCTTGGCTCCAGTGCTGCGAGAGCGAAGGAAGTTTTCCCTGGAAACACACACCCCGCAATTGCTTCACTTCCTCAAAGCCTACACACAGCTTCCGGTTCTTTGTTCATACAGCCCTGAGGCTCTTTTGGGCCACTTTCAAGGGTTTAATAATTTCCACCCTACCTGTAACTATTCAGGCATCTTCTCTATGTGCTGGTCTTTCTTTTGATAATAGTCATTCCTTTCTCTCAACTTTTCTCTTTGTAGCATCAACTTTTCTGCCATTTCACCTCCCCATATGCATTTGAAGTCATCTTGTTTTTATGCACTCCCAAGAACACCTTTATTTATCTTCCAGCTCCTCCCTGAATATCTTGGTAACAGGCATTTCACTGTTAACAGAAACTATTTCAGTGATAACCCCCTTTCTTTTTTACCATTTACTTTTTGTACGACTTGCTTCACATTTTTCTTCTGCTTTTGACTGCTGAATGGTTTATGTGTTATGTGAGTTGCGTATTACAATACTCTCAAAATAAAGTATAATATAAAGAACTCTAATAAATTTCTTAGAAAACCATTAGCATAGCTAAAAGTTCAAACTGATTTCTTGAGTGGTAACCACGTGAAGATATTTCTACATAGTGTATAAACTGAGTGTCTGTATTTTTTAGGATCAAACATTATTTTTGCATTTTTTGCTTTACTACTTTATCTCTGTTTTATAGCTGACTGTACTAAAAACAACTGCAAATTCTCAATTACTAAGATATTTACAGAACAGAGATAAAGTGAGGTTTTTCAGCTTCATGTTAATATAAATAATGATCTCTTTATAGATACACTTTAGGCAAGATTTCAATCTAATGAATGCCAAGCCAAAATCAAGTCAGTTATTATTGAATGTTTACTGAGTGTTTTTTTATTGCTCAGAACTGTGAGTGGTCCTGAGAGGAATAGAAGACAAGTGTAATTAGTAACTAACATTCCCTTGCTGTTTTATAATTTACAAAGTTCTTTCCTGTACAAAATGGGATCACACCATACACAATTGATCTTTCCCAAATTCGCTTGTACATTCATGTCCAGAGAGAGCTACAAAGGCAGAGAAGGAGGGAGGAGGGGCAGGATAAAATAAGTTAAGCAATGAGAGCAATTTCACTCACCATTTCACTCAGTCAGAGTGTGTTCTAGAGTGAGTGTATGTCTAGGAGAGCAGGAGTTTGGAGAATTGTTTTCTGTGAGTCTCTGCTTTTTTTTTTTTTAAATCCCTGGGTTACATTTTATTATTTAGCATTGAGATATCATTGACACAAAGTAGTGTGTAAGTTTAAGGTATATAATGTGATGATTTGATACATGTCTATATTGTGAAATCATTACCACAGTAAGGTTAGTTACCACCTCCATTATGTCACATAATTGCGTGTGTGTGTATGTGTGGGGAGAACATTTCAGATCTGCTCTCTTACCACCTTTCAAATATGTAACACAGTATTGTTACTATAGGTACAATGCTGTACATTAGAAATACTCATCTTATAACTGTGACCTATATCTCCCCATTACCCACATCTCTCAGCTCCTGGCAAACACCATTCTATTCTGGGAGTTCAGTTCCTTTTGATATTACATATAAGTGAGATCATACAGTATTTGTCTTTCTTTGTCTGACATATTTCACTTAGCATAATGTTCTCAAGATTCAGGTATGTTGTCACAAATGGTGGGTTTTCATCTATTTAGTGAGGGTGTATAACATTTTTTTTACCCATTCATCCAGCAGTGAACATTTGGTAGTTTCCATGCCTTGGTTATTGTGAGTAAGGGTATGATAAACATGGAAATACAGATATCTTTTTAAAATCTTGATTTCATTTCCTTTGGGTATCTATCCATAAGTGGAATTGCTAGATCACATGATAGTTCTATTTTTTAATCTTTTGAGGAGCCTCCATATGGTTTTCCCCAGTGGCTGTACCAATTAACATTCCCACCAATAGTGTATGAGGATTCCCTTTTCTCTACATCTTAATCAACACTTATTAACTCTTGTGTTTTTTTACATATATAGTAATTATTCAAATAGGTGTGAGTATTGGTCTTGGCTTGATGTTCATGGCGTTAGCATCTTATCACAGGGATGTGACTCTTGTGTTTCAAAATTTAAATCTTTCATGTGCCCCCACCCTTAATCACAAGCCAATTGGTTAATCTGATGCTTGAATGAAGACAAAGCTATCTTGTGGAAATAATTTTGTATTCTCTACTTTAAGGTGCACTTGGGGGATTTCAAACTGTATTTTGTGATTTCCCACCCCCTGGTGACTTGAACAACATTCCCAGAGGCAGTGTTTTAGCGCAATACTGTATGTTATGTAAATCTCAGTACAATCACTGGTCTCCACTCTTCCAGTTCCTCTCTCAAATGCCCTGAATTTACACACACACACACACATACACACACACGCGCACACACAATGTTGGCCTGTTGACTTGGCAAAGCTATACAGGAGCGACGTGAGGCTTTCTGGTCTGGACAATCCTTGAGCTAAAGTTCCTCCCGATTCCTGTGATGCCTCAGAAATAAAAGACAAGGCATCTATTTTCCTCCAGAATCCTGTGATCCATGAGCGAAGCCCAGATGAGTGCACACAAAGTGACAACACCAGAACATGTGCAGCAGTCCCCTGACATTTGTGACGTGTCCTCTGAGGGCAGTAAGCTCCCCAGGTTTTAGAAAATGGAAATGTGTGACTCCTAGTCTTCTCTGGAGTTGTGTTTCCAACGAGCTCCATGTTATCTCTTTACTCCACTGATTAACTGCCTCTTTAGCACGCACTAGTAATTTAATCTTTAAAGCAATACCTATTATAAGCATAGGTCCTAGAATCAAACTGTTTGGGGCCATGTCCCAGGCCCATCCCTGCACTGCATTAACTTATTTCTTTGTGTTTCAGTTTCTTCATCTGTAACACAGATGATAATAGCATTTCCCCATAGAGCTGTTTAGAAATTTATCTGGTAGAGAGCTTAAATGTGGTACCTGACACACAGTAAGTATTCATTAAACACTGGTTTGTACCATATGTCTTCTATTATGAACATAGCTCATACTCATTATAAGGATTCTCCACAACCAAGAGAATGCCAGGAGGGGTTGTCTCCATATCCATACATGATGGCCTGAGTCATCATTAGCTTTGAACATTCACCTTGTATTCAAAACTTCCACTTTTAAAAATTTTGTTTAACACTTCATCACTTTTCAAATTATCTTTTATGCCTTTACCTCTTTCAAGAGCCCCAAAAGCTTATTTGTTACAGAGGCATTTTCCATAAAGAAACCGAGTGTTAAAAATCACTTGATAAAAATAACCATGTCTGGAGCAACAAGTAAAGAGCTGGTTAGCTTCTTTCACAGTCACATGACTCTCCTCCCCCAGACAAGCGCATGACACCATCAACAAGATGACAAACCAGACAAGGTCACAGACTTTCGGGGTCATTGGCCGACAGGCATCTCTGTGAATAACAGCGCTGAGAATGCTGACATGTAGCACGGTTCAAGGCGGCCTTCGTTCTGACCTGTGGACGTCCAGAGAAAAGAAAGCACACTGTGCCCGAGTCCCTGTACGAGGGCTTCATGAATGAAGCAGGGCTCGTCCTTGAAGACGGACTGAGCACAGGCAGGAAAAGTGGGAGGTGGACAGTCACTCATAAACGGGGAAAAGCATGACTCATTTACTGTGTGGTGGAGACATAGGATGGATGGAGTGACAGCAAGGGGAAATGACAGTGCAGGAGATTGGTGGGAAATAAGTGGAGGAATGGCTTGATAGTATTGGTATTCTGAGAAAAGATAATACAGAAGAAATATCTAGAATAAACTAAAGAGAAAAAAACTGCTCTGTTATACAGCAATAGGACTTGCAGCTAAAAAAAAAAAAATACGTTCCTTACTTTCTTCCTTTTTACCATTTTGATTTCAGGCTTTCGTGAAGCAATTTCCTTAATAAACTATTTCAGTGCCTAGTCACCTGTCCTCACAGGGAACAGAGCTACTTTCCTTGGATCCCTCTCTGACCAGGTGGGAAAGCCCAAAGACGCGTGTCCTCGTCCACTGCGAGGCGAGCGGTGCTTGCGGTGGCGCCTCCCTGCCTGCCATTCCTACTCTTTTTGCTGGCACAGCGTAGCTGTGACTGTCATGCCCAGGCCCTGTGCTATCTCCTCACAAGTACACTTTACTATGTTTTGTAATATATAATGATTAATGGGCAGTAAAACTAATAACTTGGGGACACACAAAATAAATGAGGTGGCAAATATGAAAAGGAAGTCCCACTTAATGTTGTTGTGAAATCTGACAACACGCTGGAGTTTCCCTATAACTCAGCCAGAGGAGCCCTTGCCAGAGGGAACAAGGTTACAAGAAGGTGGTCTTTCCATTAATAACTCCCCCTCGGGAAAGTCTATGATCAATCTCCCTTGCACTGAAATTCTTGCTGGGTTGTAATGAAACATTAGGGCACATGGAAATGCTGCTTCATTCCATCTCAAGGAAGCTCGTAGAGACACAAGAAAAGAATCACATCTCTTTAGTTATCCTGATCTCCCCCTTTTCTCTGTCCCTGGTATCGACATCTCTTCCTTTTATCCTACCCAGTTTCTACTCTTCCATCCAGAATGAACACCCTGTTTTTTGTTGCATTACTATGCCTGACCCACTCTTACCCACGAGGGTGCCTGTGACCCAGCCACGGCTAGTTAGTGTACTTCATCCTCCTGGATGATTCGGGGAGAGGCTGTTGAGTCACAGAAGGATAATTGGAACTAATCCTGGTAGAATGATTGGGATAAAGTCACCTTCTTTGGTACTGGGGTTTCTGGGAAGAAAGCCTGGAGCTTCTGGTCACCATCATGCTTTTCCATAAGAATGACAATGAACAAGAGGAATCAGACCTGCAAGAGTGAACACTGTTGACACTGAGACCTGAGATCCAGCTAGGTCTTTATATAGATGTTGTCTGAACTTCTCAGTTCAACAAATGGTCTTCTTTGCAGAAGCCAGTCCAAAGTTGGTTTCTCTGGTAACCCACAGAGTCTTAACACTCTATTCTCAATCTTTCATCCATATAACAATTTCCTGCTTGTCTCAAGTTAAGTTAGATTGGAGGAGCAGGGAACATTGTTCCTCGGCTATTATGTCTACTTGGCAAAAAGGATCATAAGTACAGAGCAGACCACAGCAGTGAGAAGTGTGTCTGATGCCAGCCTATGGGTGGGTGAGATCTAGTCTCTTACTGGGTAGGTTTTATGAGAGAGAAATGCCCCAGCATTGAGAAGAGTTGTACAATATTAATCTGCTCCGCTTGGCCCCTGACACCTCTGTGAAGGGGGTGGGGCATTCCCCCGATCATTATTAATAACTATAGACATACTATTAATTGCTATGTACTTCAAAAAAATAGAATGGCTTTCCAAAGACGAATACAATCAATTCTTGCTATAGTTGACCAAGGGTTCAAGCAACCTATCTACAATTGTATTAATTAAATATGTTGTTATGGATGTTAAAGATAGAAGAGTAACACTGACATTACTCAAGTTCCTGACCCTCCCACTGTCCTCTCAAGGCTGCTCAAAATTGGGAGGTGACAGAGCTGACTCACAGGGAGGATGTGGCTGTTTCTGGAAGAGTGTTTGGGTGGCAGAGATATTTTCATTTCAAGCTTCTGTTAATCGAATTTTTGCACAACTATGATTTAGGAACTTACCTATAAATGAACTGGGGAAATGATGGACAGAAAGCTATCTAAGGTGGTCCCCAGTAAAATCCAATGTAGGAGGCCTCTTTGGTGTGGACCTGGAATTTGAAGACTTGTGGTCTAGGGAAGTGGTTTAACCTCTCTGGGGTTCAGTTTCTTCATCAGTAAACGTGGATAATGAAAGCTACAACACTGCTGATGACGATGACAGTGGTGGGGAAAATAGCAGCAACTACCTGTACTAGGTGCATACTGAGTAATTTTATGCACATGAACCTATTTAATTATATGAGGGATATACCATTGTTATCCCCATTTTATGTTTGGGGATTCAAGCCACAGATAGGTTAAGTAACTTGCCTGAGTTAACAGAATGCTGATCTCATGGGTTTCTGTTGAGATCAGATGAAACTACACATACACAAGAAAGCTGTAAGGCTGCGGCAGCCTACCTGTCACATGTTACTATTAATCAGAAGAAAGGAGGTGTTTTCCTCCACATCTGTCACAGGTGCTGGACCCAGTTGATCAAAAGAAGATACAGAAGGGAATCTCTTTGTGAACACCTGCCTTTCAGGAACAGGCAATCTATGTGGAAAGCCAAAAAGTGGCATTGGAAAGCTCCCCCAAGCGGGGCAGGATGTAGCAAGACATGGAGAGAGAGTTGGGAGTCAGGGGAGAAAGGCTGACATGGGCCCCTGAAAAATGGGCAGTATAAGATAGACTGGGAGACAGAGCTGGAGACTGAGCAGTGAGGAGGTAGAGCCCCAGCCTGCTGAGAGGTGGCAAGCCCAGCGATTCGTCTGCTCCAGAGTAGTCACATGGTGCGGGGGTGGGGGGGTGGAGATGCGGATGGACAGAGAGAATGGAAAAAGAGCAAAGAGGCCCCTACCAGCCGGGGGACCAGGTGTATGATTGCCCCATAGCCAAACAAGGCCTCTGAAGTCTGTGGTCCTGGGTGCAAACCCAGTCACTCAAATATACTTGTTTCTTTCTGTGGCCAATAAACAAGGCATTCTAACTGCACCGTGCACAGACTGGACTTGTTTGCCCAGTGGGTATGACCTAAAGACGCAAAATTGGGATGAATGTTTTGGTTCAGCAACTACAACAATAGCTGATCTTTATTCAGAACTTACTCTTTGACAGGCTCTGCACCAAATGCTTTTCATCCTCTGGACAGCCCCAGGAATATCATTATTCACCTTTTATAGAAGTCAGCCTCCCAGAACAGACGCCCAGTTCTGCCTCAAACATCGCAGAGCCCTATTTTATTTTAATAATTAATTATAGCACAAACACAAAAACATACACCTTTCCTGAAAACTATTCACATCAAAAAAAAGAACAATTTGGTTCACTGCTAATACTCCCACGGAAAAAGAACTGCTTTTGTTCTTATTTTAAAATCAATTTTTGAGCAAAATGTCGTATTTTATTTTCCTTGCCTTGTTCTGGGTAAGAATTTAGAAAGAGCTTGTGATGCATCATTAAGTAGTTTTCCCATCATCTTGTGACTGAGTTATTGGCACTAGCTATAGCCATGGGGGGAAAAATAAATGTTTATGATGATTTAAAAGACCAATTATAAGCCTTTGCCTTGTTCCTTACTCAGCATTCTGCATGGGATATAAAAATGGCAATGAAAAAAATACTCCACTCGAAATTTCAGCTGAGCAGAATGTCAGTTTTCAGTTACACTTAAAGAATAAAAAAACATTAGGATACCATTAACAGTTTCAGAGTAATGGAGGCAAAGTGGGGTTGTTTTCTGTTGTTATTATTATTACTTCCATTAATGGGTCAGAGCCTTCCAAGGGGGAAAAGCTGGGGACACTCTAGACACTTTCAGTCTAGCATTAACTCTTTCAGGTCAAAGGGGGCCCGTTTAGTGGACTGCAGCAGCCACTTAATAAATGATACTCTTGTGGCCTCGAAGAATTTATCTCCTGCCTAAAGAGTCTCGCTGATACATTTCGAGTTTCTGCATTCCATCCCAACAGCTCCTACAGTAAGAGAAAAAGTTAATTTGCAGATAATTAGTTAGGGAGGGAGGGAATATTCCTTACAGTAGAAAAATAAAAACAACCTGTCACAAGGCATCAGTCACTGTGTGCAAATCTGGGAAAGGATAATGAGCCTCAGGAAGTAACAGAATTAGGCTGAAAAATTAGAGGTGCGAGACAGAGCAATTTTCTTTTAAGGGAAGTACTTGGTGAAATAATTTTTTTGAGTTGTTCACTTTGTGCAGTTTATATGTCACTAAGTACAGCTAATCCTGTCTCTTTTCAAAAGTTAATGTCAGCTACTAGAATAATCTGCTTTCTTGATTTAATTGCATAGTTTAACCTCTGACATAACCTTTTAATTCACACCATGACAGCCAACCTGACTGAAAGTTTTTCTAGAAATCTGAGTAACTTCCCCAAGGTAAAAACTGCTTTCCCTTGTGTGGGTGCAGAGGGGAACATTCCATCCCAGATCATCCAATACGAGGCGGCTCTGGCTGCAGGGGTGGCCTGCTAACTGCAGGGAAGAGGGGAATTTAGTAGGGTATCTGGTATGTTAAAAGTCAGTTGGTTGCACAATAATGTAACCTATTCAACACTACTAACTGCATGCTTAGGGATGGTTAAAATGATAAATTGTATCTTATCTTGCACTATAATTCCTTTTTTTAAAAAAAGATTTACATGGTTACTTTTAGAATAGTGATCAGAAGATATTTTGGGGAATGAAAGTACCTTGATTCAAATAAGGTTGTAGAAAAAGAAAACACTATATAGTTTTTGCTGTGTTTAGTGAGTTAGATTAAATTTGGAGAACTGAATTAATTAGAATCCCTGGTTCCTTAAAATGCTAAGACGGAGCCTTTGGCTGTAGTAGTATAAGGATCCGCACCCTTTGGTGGCTTTGGTTTCATGTGAAGACCTAACAAGGATTCGGGCAGTGTAGGACCTGTGTCCAGTGAGTTTAGGAAATTAAAAAAAAAATTTATTGTGGTGACATTGGTTAAAAAATTATATAGGTTTCAAGTGTACAATTTTATAAAACATCATCTGTACATTGATTGCATTGTGTATTTGTCACCAAAAGAAATTTTTTTTAAATTGAAAGGTGGCAAAATTCTGATGTTGAACCTAAATTTCTTTCAAATTATTAAGAAATTTTCTCCAGGGCCAAGATGGAGGCGTAGCTGGACGCACTGTGCCTCCTCTCACAGCCAAGATTAGGGACTACTAAAATATACAACCAAAAAAAAAAAAAAGACAACCCAACCAGGACAGAGGGAGGATTGAATTGTGCGGGAGTCCGACGGCAATTCACCCAGACTGGCAACCTAAGAAGGCCCCGTGACCGGAGGTGGCCCTGTGACCGAGGGCAGCCGAGAGACTGGAGGAGGCCCTGTGACTGGGAGCAGCTCTGTGACTGGAGGAGGCCCTGTGACCAGAGGAAACCCTATGACCAGGGGTAACCCTGTGACCGGAGGAGGCCGTGCGACCAGAGAAGTCCTGCTTCCAGAGGAGGACCTGCAACTGGAGGAAGCCCTGTGACCGGGACTGGCCCTGCGACCTGAGGCGGCCCTGGGATGGTGACTGGGGGTGGCCCTGCGACCAGGGGCGGCTGAGTGACCAGGTGCAGCTCTGAAACCAGGAGCGGCCCTATGACCAGGGGCGGCCCTGCAACTGCGGGAGGCCCTGCAACTGGGGGTGGCTCTGCGGCCGGGGGGCGTCCCTGTAACCAGAGTTGGCTGAGCGACTGGAGGTAGCCCTGGAACCAGGACCGGAGGCAGCTCTGCAACTGGCGGCCCTGTGACCAGAGGAGGGGGCTTTGTGGAAGACCCAGAGCTCGCACCTATGATCCTAGTGGAAACAGTGGAAGCTGTGAATACCAG
Source organism: Anoura caudifer (assembly GCA_004027475.1). Taxonomy (NCBI): domain Eukaryota; kingdom Metazoa; phylum Chordata; class Mammalia; order Chiroptera; family Phyllostomidae; genus Anoura; species Anoura caudifer. Next base: position 663,579 of record PVKU01000175.1, read on the forward strand.
GATACCCAAAGGAGACTGTATCACTGAATCTCACAGTTATTCTACCATAGAAGTTCACACCATAAACCCAGGGAGCCAGAACAGATAAATTTAAGAAGCTGAGGCTGACAAGAAGAGTCTCACAAACAATGGGAAGACAAAGAAACAATCCCCAAATGAAAGAAAAGGAGGAAGCCCCAGAAAGAATGCTAGATGAAATGGAGGCAACTCAACTATCAGATTTTTAGTTCAAAGCAATGGTGGTCAGGAAGCTCCATGAGCTCTCAATGAGCTACCAGAAACTATAGGGAAGCTGCGATGAACTCACTGCAAACTATCAACATGAAAAAGGAAACAGAAACTATCAACAAGGGCCAAGAGGAAATGAAGAACACAATTTCTGAACCGAAGAACGCAGTGGAAGGAATGAAAAGCAGAATCAATGAAACAGAAGATCGGATCAGCAAGTTGGAGGACAAAATAGAAAAAAACACCCAGAAAGAGAAAGAAAAGGAAAAGAGGCTCAGAAAGAATGAAGAGGGATTAAGAGAAATGCAAGACAATATGAAACATAATAATATCCATATAATAGGGATTCCAGAAGGAGAAGAGGAAGAGCAAGGGATAGAAAACCTATTTGAAAAAGTAATGATGGAAAACTTCCCTAATTTGATGACAGAAAAAGTCACACAAATCCAGGAAACACAGAGAGTCCCAATCAAGAGGAACCCAAAGAGGCCCATGTCAAGACACATCATAATTAAAATGGCAAAATTCCAAGACAAAGAGAGAATCTTAAAGGCAGCAAGGGAGAAAAGAAAGTAACATACAAGAGCCCCGATAAGGTTAGCAGCTGATTCCTCAATGGAAATGCTTCAAGCCAGAAGAGAATGGCAAGAAATATTCCAAGTGATGAGAACCAAAGGCCTGTAACCAAGAGTACTTCACCCAGTAAGGCTTTCAATCAAGATAGAAGGCCAAATAAGGAGCTTCCCAGACAAAAGAAGTCTGAAGGAATACAGCTCTACCAAACCAGTTCTGCAAGAGATACTAAAGGGACTGCTTCAAGGAAAGGAAGGAAGGAAGGAAGGAAGGAAGGAAGGAAGGAAGGAAGGAAGGAAGGAATGAAGGAA